>OZ026579.1:8955287-10155287 GCA_964020215.1 Aurelia sp. 3 sensu Dawson et al. (2005) | reverse complement strand
ATGTATTAGAGAAAGTTTTATCTATTCGATATTCCTACCCAGTGAATATTGTGTTGTTCATAATTTTACATTTCAGGGACTATTGAGCTCACAAAATGCTCTTCTTTTAACATCTCACGAAGCAACAGTACCAACAATACAGTCTTCAATCAACCTGCAATGTTTCCCAGACAGCACACCAAGTTAAGATCCATTTATTGATTTTTCAGAACCTTTTAGCTCATTCGATCCAAGGATTCAGTGGCTCACCAACTACTCCTAACTTTGACCGTTTATAGCTCAAGAACAAAGCGTCATAGAATCATGGAAGAAAAAGGACCTAGAAAGTGAATGTTTTCTCCTTAGAACGACAGCGTCGCTGACACCTGAAAAAAGAACGATGCCTTCTCGTATCAAATTTAGTTTAGAAAGTCAAAAATGGCAGTTTTCTGCCACTCAAAAACATGTTCTAATAGACCTCCGGGGGGGGGGGGTAACTTGAGTTTCCAAGATACGGGGTTGTGCCATTCAAATGGTAAAAGTACCACCCATAAATCTAAAGAAATTTCTCAAAAGTATACTCATAAATCTGGAGAATTTTCTGAAAATCATCCCATAGATCCGGAAATGCCAAAACATCCCACCAATAAATGAATTCTTACAGAAAACTATGCCCATAAATCCGGAAAATGCAAAAAATTGTTGAAAACCATACCCTAAAATATGGCACAACCCCGTACCATGGACAAGTTAAGTTACCCCCCCCCCCCTCGGGAATAGACCTTGTTCTGATGGCTTTGTTCTTCTGCTGCCAATTCGATTATTGGAGAGCCAACATAAATCAGTTTTGAATGGTTCTTGCAAGGTACGCCTGGGGTAAACTCTTCGTTTACAATGACTCCAAGTGATTTGGTTTTTTCGTTCGTTTGATATCTGAGCCATTCCGTCTCAATGCCCGAGGGGTGCACTTGACCAACCTTTGGTAGGAGACCTGCCATCGAGGCATCAAAGGTATGCCTGACCTTATATTAATTTTTCGAAAAAGTGTACCTGACCTTACATTTTCATAACAAAAGCTTGAAATCAGTACCGTTCCTTGTACCAAAATTGTTAAATCCGACTGGAAAATCGATGCTTTTCCCGATGGCACGTCTTCGTACCCAAAATTTATGTAGTGGACCACTGGGTCTCATTATCTAGTGTATCTCGACTTTAGTAGTTCTACGAGGGTGTCCAGTTACCATATACTCTTTCTTTTAAGGATAGGCTTTTAATTTGTTTGGCCACATTTATTCGGAAACATGGGTCAATTTCCCTTGAGTTTTATGAACTGATTCTTCGACATTCATAAATGTTAAGGATATCAGAGTATCATCCAGCGTTTAGAGACTTTCAAACACTTTTCAGAGCCATTTGGGTGTATTATGAAGGAAAGGGGGCCAAGACAGGAACCTTGAGGAATACTACATGTGACTGTCCTAGGCCTTTACTCACAACCGTTGACGGCACAGTACAGCCTTACATTTTCGAGGTATGATTTAAGCCTGTCTCCGGAAAGTTCTCAAATACCGTATGTGCTCAGGTTTTATAACAAAATCTTATGGTCAACGCTACTGAAAGCCTTTTTGAGATCGAGGAATGTTGCTAAATTAAGTTGCTCGTGGTCAATATTCTCATACCTTGCCTTACAACAGGCTTCTCATAAGGAACATTATAACGCCCAAAAGCCCTTTGTTTATAAAAGGAAATCCACAAACTACCGGGTGAGCCAGAACAAAGTTGGCACATTTGAAAATTGATAGCCTAAAAGATAAAAGAGTACTTCACATATGTGAATTATTCAAGTTCTAGTTAATAGCGGAAGGATCGAAGTATTTTTCTGATTTTTATCGTTGTCTCAAGAGCACTAGAAATAGTTAGTTCAGACAAGCAAACTTCAACTTTACAAAGTTTCATGGTTGCAAAATGACTGGAAAATGGCCAAAACATTGATCATATCATACTGGATTCCTCGCACAGATCAATAAAGAAAATTCAGTTGTTCATGGGTGAGAGATAGCCTATCCACTGCACATTTATTATCATGGGACTGAAACTCTTTAGTATCTGTTTGATTTGTGATGTCTTATAACTCTTGAGAGAGGTGAAACGCCCACTGCGTATTGTTTTGTGCAAGGAGAGCCGTTACAATTTCATCAATGTTTTAACGCCCCTATCCAGTCATTTTGCAACCATAAAATTTTTATAAAGTTAAATTTATCGGTAGTACTGGTAAGACAGCGAGAAAAATCATAAAAATACTTCAATCTTTCAGCTTCCAACTAGAATTCGAACCATTTAAATCGATGAAGTACTCTTGGTGCTATGAATTTTCAAAAGTGGGAAGTCTTTTCTGGCTCACCCAGTAGTTACAAATTGAATTATTGCAACTTCAAAAACCTTTTATTTAGTGACAAAAGCATTCTCTCAAATGAAAACAGGCATTTTCATTTCATTTTCATTTGAAAAATGTTAACCCTGAGATACAATTCAGTTAAAAAATGGATTAAGCAACTGTTTTCCAATTGTCCCAGCAAAAAAAACATAAAAAGCTAATGAGAAATAAACCTATTTACAATAATTTCTTGTCACATGGCTATGAAAACGAGAAAAAGAAAAATAAAGATGACTCTTTCGATGTAGAACAGCTTTCCTTGAATATTCTCAATTCAAAGCTTTTAGTTTCGTTTTGAATGACTGAAGCGAAGGGGCTAATTTCATTTCCGAGTCGAGTTTATTCCATGCCTTCGCTCCACGAAACGCAAATGATTTTTGGCCATAAGCAGTTCTCATCTTTGGCACTGCAAGATTACATTTCGTATCGCGAAGGACCCTGGTATGAAAATCAGACAATTTGTGGAAAATGTTACCTAGGTTTTCAGGTGCGAGTTCATTCAAAGATTTATACACCATTGTACAAGTTTCTCGATTGATTAGTTTCTCAATTGACGGCCAGCGAAGCAGCTGCAATAGAGGAGCAGCTGGAGTGTCAAAGGGGCTACTTGTAACTATTCTAGCAGCTCTGTTCTGTAATTTCTGCAAGGTTTTCAGTTTAGTTGCCCCGCAGCATCCCCAAACATAGCAACAATAACTGAAATGTGGTTGAACAATACTTAGATACATATTCCTTAATGTATCCTCTTGCACATAGTGTTTTGCATGCTTCAAAAGTCCTATAGCTCTAGAGATCTTCTTCTGTGTACATTTAACATTGCTCTCCCATTTTAGATTATCGTCGATCATGAGACCAAGATATTTAGTTTCCTTCACGAGATCGATGTCATTTCCATTTACTTGAAACTGAGTAATCGGTACCATAGGTGTATCAACCTTCCACAACTTCTGCGACTATCCTATGATCATGGCCTGAGTCTTGACAACATTCAAGGAAAGCTTGTTACCCTGTAACCACTTCTCAAGGCAGGCAAGTTCAGCATTGACAACAGCATCAATCTCTTCTATATTATCGGAAGAGAACGAAATTGCTGTATCATCCGCATACATCGTTGTTTTTGCACGTTTTAGTGCAAACGGTAGGTAATTAATGTAAATCAGAAATAGAAGCGGTCCAAGGCAAGAGCCTTGAGGTACTCCTATGCTGATTTCAGCAGGATCGGACCAGACGCTGTTGACCTTGCAGAACTGCCTGCGATTATCTAAGTAAGAGCTAAACCACTGGTGTTCAAGACCGTCAGCTGGCAACTCGCAAGTTTGCTTTAACTTGCATTTTCGTAGTTCCAACTCAAGACTCGCAATTCGCAACTGGGAAATTATGTGCAACTCGCAACTCGCAAAGTAGGTACAACAAGGAACTCGCTCCTTACCATATCACTGGCGTTGTTGCATTTGCAAGCGCAGATTGTGTCGTTTTTTTGGGCGGGTGCTCAATGGATAATCATACGCTGGATATCTCAAGTGCAAAAGTAAAGTAAGAATAGTTTAAAGTAGAACGATCTGTAGGAATCAAGAAGGCTTCGATCATGTCATGGAGTTTTCACAACATGATTTTAAGTATCTGAAGGGTATCGTTAATTTTGATTTTACGTCGAGGCAGTTCTTGAAGAGGGGCTACTAATGGTTCTATTGTACGGAGTTATGCCATGCCATATAGGACACGAAACTACCATCCATAAATCCGGGAAAATTAAAAAAGAACATATCAATAAATGTGGGAAAGGCCAAACAAGTATACCTATATGTCCGGAGAAAGTGAAGAAAGTATACCACCCAGTGATTTTGTACCAAAATTCATACCCATCATCCGAAAAACATTAGATAAGGGATGCCGGGCTAGTTGTAACACTTTTCAGAAAAATCACGTTTTCTCCTTATCAGGAAAACGCAGATCCATATAAATACCATCACGTATTTTGCTTGACCATTGACTATTGAACATATATTGCTTTTGTAAATTGCAAATGAGAATCAAGATCGGAGTGTTACCACTTTCCCCGGCAAGTTGTAACTCGTTCTTTTGACTCTGTTGTAACAACACAAAATAAACAGTGTAAAAAGTTCGTCTGCTGGTATAATCCTACTTTTACGATTCATTCATTATATATTATTTCATTATTTGTACACCAGCTATCTTTGCAGTTTTGCTGATCTAAATGTTTTGAAAATTTCGTGCTGAATGTAACAGCGTCATTAGATTTCATTCCAATAAACTTTACGTATAAAGCATATCAAACAAGTGTTTTACGAATAGATAAAAGTCTTGATTGAATAGCTTTCTTGCTTGTTTTGGCAGAATTTTTTCTTTTGTTGCAACTTACTCAGACTGACATGTGACAAGTTGTGAAAATGTACTGCTCTGGAAAACGGCATTTGAATATAGGACTGAATGTTGAACTCACGAGAAACAGTACTTACTTTGGTCCAATACTGCATGGGAATTAAGAATGCGCACTAACTAAGGGATGTTGCAGAACGAAAAGTTCTGAAATCCAAAAATATATTTTTAGGCCGAAAATTGGGATACGCGTTTTTTATAAGAAATTGGCTTATAAGAAACTAGTACTGAGATGGCCAAAATTCTAAGAAACTGTAGTACTATGTCTGAGAAGCATTAAGATATTTTTAAAAGTCAAAAGCATGGACATTATAGCAAATATATAGTTGAACCTTTATTCTTGAGTAATGTTAACCACTTGAGTTTTCAACATAATACCGGGTGAGCCAGAAAAAAGTTCCCACTTTTGAAATTTCATGGCATCAAGATTACTTCACAGATATGAATTATTCAAATTCTAATTGAAAGCCGAAAGATTGAAGTATTTTGATGATTTTTCTTGCTGTCATGATAGCACTAGGGCTATCTCAAAATTTGACTTTACAAACATTTCATGACTGAAAATTGGCCTAAAACATCGATCAAATTGTAAAGACCCTTGTTACACAGAACAGTACGCAATGGACCTTTCACGTCTCTCAAGAGTTATACCACATCAATTTTCAAACAAATACTAAAAAGCTTCAGTCCCATGGGAATGATTATGCAGTGGATATCTCTCATCCATGGGATGGGAAATTACGTTTTCTTCATTGATCTGTGCAAGGAGTCATTTTTGATTTGATCGATGTTTTTAGGCCGTTTTTCCGTCATTTAGCAACCGTAAAATTTCTGTTAAGTCAATTTTACCAATACTTCTAGTGCTGGTAAGACAGCGAAAAAATCATAAAAAAGACTTTGATCTTTTGGCTTTCAACTAGAACTTGAATCATTCAATTCTGTGCGTTGCTCTTGGTGCTATGAATTGTCAAAAGTGGGAACTTTTTCGTGGCTCACCGGGTAGTGTATTCCGATATGATGTCTTAAAGGGAACAGACATAGCTATAGCTCGTGGCCGCTATAAATAGGCAAGAGAAACGCCCACAAATCCTTTGTTTCTTTAGCCACACAATGAAACCGGATGCGTCTAAGTTGTCGAGTACAAAAGATTATATTTTTGACCTGGCCCGGGCCAGCTTTTAACTATGTCGATTCCCTTTAAATGTCAAGAAACATATCTGCGGCAGTGTTTGTGACCACAGTGATAATTCTGCATTCAAAACAATAAGAAACCAATCATGGAACTTTTGGTACTAAAGTGGACAAAATTTCATGTTAAATTAGGAAACTTTTAATACTATGGCCTGATCCTAGTTTCTTATAAAAAAATTCGTAGCGAAGAATAGCTGCTAATAATAAGAATGATTGTTTTGATTGAAGGTAGTAACAAGACATTCATTCGCACGAAAGCTGGTGAGCACAGTTTTAATAGTGAGAGAGAAATGCCTTCTGTTACAACTTGCTCCTATTACTTCTAGCCCAGTTCTCGCCCACCCTTAAAAGCCTACCCATAAATCCGGAGTCTTTCGTAAAACGGGTACCCTAAAGAATGGCACAGCCCCATTCCAAGGAGTACTTGGGTAACCCCGGGAACCTATTCCATAATTTCGCGCCGCTGAAAGAAAAGAAACGACATGTTGTTTGTGGAAGGCCACACACATGAACTGATTCGGAAAACCCGTAGAGCAGGCATGCAAGATATGAAGGAACTTCATCGTTTGTACGCTTGTAAAGCAGTATCAATGTTTCTATGACAATTGGATCATTCAAGTTCTGCCGGTCATTTGTTTTACGATTGGAAGAGCAGAGGTATTGTAGGGGTTTTGATTCCTATTAACATCTACTAGTTTGAATTCGAAAACGGTTCATGAGAATATCACCCTTCCCTTCCTCTTTCAAACAGAACTTAGCTCTTGCAATCAAAATGGCATCAGAAGAGAGGACGTTCCTGCTCTACTTAGACTTGCCTCAAGTCTATTTCGTCAATCAAAAAAAATTGGGAAAGGGAAAATTAGGAAAGGGAAAGGCGTTTCAGACAGACTTATTACAGATGACGAAATAGACTTGAGGCAAGTCTATGCTCTACTTAGTTTTTAACCGTACTTTTGCACTAAAAGCTGATTTCCACTTCGTCGAATTTTCGAGTGGACTGGACATCTTTGTCTACGAGAGAAAGTGCCACTTAAACTTTGAATAAAATGTTACGCATGACAAAAACCTTTGAATGACGTCCACCCGGTAATTTCTACTGAGTGGAAATTGGCTTTACAAAAGTCGAAACGAAACGAAACGAAACAAAGCTAGCACTTAGCAAAATTATGAAGATATTTGACTGGATTTAGAACATGAATCATACCTGTTATCAGCAAGCAGTTTGTTTATGCTTTCTTTATTTAGGCGTAAAAAAGTGACCAGCACTTGGAGCAAAGTCTGAGCTAGGTAAAAGTATTTTTAGCCATGACGAGACAGGTACCTGTTTGGTTTTTACGAACAAAGCGCTTTGAGAATATTCATGGAAATGAATTTGGGTAAATTTTTCAAACTTTCTTCAAATTTCACATTCATAATACTTTTCAATTAAATGCTACGAAGCGGAATCAAAATTTATTGTCCAAAACTTCTACTAAATGTTTCAACTGCAATTTCAAGTTTAAGCCTGGTTTCCATAGAACCGTAAGGTGCCGTAAGGCTGCCGCAGGCATTGCCGTAACCATTACTGCCGGCATGCCGCAACCATTTCCATTTAAATGGAAACAACTTCTCCCAGTACCACCGGCAGCCGCAACCATCATGGTTACGGTACCGCCATGACCTGGAAAAAGTTGAATCATTTCAGCTTTGCTCGATCCTTACGTCATCTTCAGCCATGAAATCTTATATGGAAACAGGTTGCCCACGGCAGCCGCCGGCAAATCATTGTCTTCCTTTGTTCTATCTCTCATTGTCTTCATTCTATCCTTAGTACGGCACTTCAGCCACAAGATGGTTGCGGCACAATATTCAGACGCTTCCATTTAAATCGTTAGACTGCGGTACCTGGGGCATAGCAGATGGAAGACGGCAGAAGACTGCCACCGGCAGCCTTACGACACCTTACGGCTATATGGAAACCAGGCTTTAGCGAGATCTGTTAAAGTGGAAGTGTATCTACTCCCCGCATACCTTGCTCGGCCAAAGGGGCTGCTGTTAGCCGCCTTTGATTCATTCATTCATTCATTCATTCATTCCATGTTTCGAACGAAAGTTTTTCCTCGTTAGAGTTCTAAATACATTTTCAAAAATATTCAATTTGATCAGTTTAAAAGCTGAGACAAGTACCGGGGGGGGGGGGGGTGTGTACTTCACTATAAATTCATACGGGGGTGTGCGCCTCAAGGATTTCTGTTACGACCCAATCCCAGAAATTGGGTCCGATATTGATACCCAATCCCAGAATATATGTCAGATATTGATACCCAATCGAAGAAGTAACAAAAACAATTCGACGTCAAAGGGATAAGGGATTGAGGGCTGGGAACGATTATTTTGGTTCCAAGTGGCCATATTGGAACGAGGTTCTGATCTGAGTACGTTTTTCAACACAAAAATACTTGAAATCAGTTCACCTGAAACTGACCACGTGTTGCTCGAAAATTTATCCAGTTGTACTTTCATTCAACACCCATTACAGAATTTTGAGTATAACAGTAAACCCCAATCCCAGAAAATTCCGAGTGAAAGTATACCCCAATCACAGAAATTTTCCAGTAAAAGGATACCTCAATCCCAGAATTTTCAGGCCAAAAACTACCCAAAACTGGCGCACATCTCCGTCTCACCCATAGTGAAGTACCCCTCCCCCCGGGGGCTTCAAATAGCCCGCGTCGCACACCGGGAATTCGGTCTGCGATGCAGGCTAAACTTAAAAAAGATTTTAACTTCGCCCCGAATTCATTTTCACTTGATCATGTTTTAGCACAAAACCCTATCAGCTAAAAAAGATAAAGCCTATAAAAACATCTACTTACATATGTATAAAACCTTAAAAATTTAGTGGTCTTCCTAAGGATAGTGTTCGGGAAAGATGCTTGATAATTTTGGCAGGAATTCCTTCACTTTTCTTTTGAACATGTTGATCGTGGAACTCATTCTGATTTCTAAATAAGATTTCATTCCATTTCTTTGCACGAGAATAGAAAAAACTGCATTTGGGGAATTCTATGTTCTGCCTTAGAGTGTCAAGATCTAACTGATTTCTTGTTGGATGGTTAGCTATTTGAGATCTGTCAACAAGTCTCCCTCTTAACTTGTCCGGGCAAAGAATATTCATTGTTTTATAGATCATCACGGCCCTGTCAAATATTATTAAGTTTGAGACTGAAAGCCAATTGCAACTCCACCTATCCTTTAATCTAGAGCCGTCTACTAGCGTTTGTGCCCTGGTTTGCAGACGCTGAAGATGATCAAGCTTTGTATTTGACAAACTACTCCAGCGCTCATCACTGTATTTCAGATGACTCTCAAGCAGTGCCTTGTATAGCTACCTGTTCTAAATTTGATTGAGGTAGTATAGTCTTTCATGTCCGCAGGAACGAAAGGGTATTTTTAATTTACCTTTGAGGCTCTTATATTGCTCATTCCATGTGAGGTTTTCGTCCATTGTAAGTCCAAGGTGTTCAACCTTTTTGACCCGTTTTATTGGCACTCCTTTTATGTTGACCTCAAATTGACTAAGGACACGGTTAGTTTGTCTTTTGTGACCGACAAACATGTATCCTCTTTTATCTGTGCTAGTATTAAGCTTATTCTCCCGTAACCAGGAGGGGGTCTATTAGGATGTGGCGGTTAGGCGGATTCGGCCTTGTTTTGGACGCGGACGTGGAATAATTAAAGTTTGGCTTTTGCAAGAAAATCAGTGTGGTATACAGAAGATGCGATTTTCCAATTGCTACACAGTTGCGGAAAATCGGAAGCTACAACGAGCTCTGCGTAGAACTTTTTGCGCGCAATGAAGGAGCAAGTCTACATAGCATGGTTTTCATTAACTCGTAATTCATCGCCGATCATTGTCTTAGAGCATCGCTGATCATCGCCGCGATGTCCACGCATACGTGTATTGTAATGCTTTGTTAGTTTTGATAATCTGTTACCGCTGGTTAGTTTAAATTGAAAGACTCGCTGGCCACAATTCCTTTGTCACTAAAGTTTGATTGTGTCTTTTTTTGTCTTCGTGAAAAATGATGGAAAATTACTAGAGTTGCCCCCATTTTTAAAAGTGGTCAATCTGATATTGGATCAAATTATAGACCGTTTTCAGTGCTCCCTATCTTGTCTAAGGTATTTGAAAAATTGGTTTTTAGCCAGCTTTATGAGTATCTAGATAAAAACAGACTCATATACTATAAACAGTCTGGGTTTAGGTTTTTACACTCTGCTGTCACTTGTCTGCTGAAGTCTACAAATGAGTGGTATGTTAATATGGACAAAGATAGATTCACTACTGCAGTATTTATTGACTTGAAAAAGGATTTTAAAATATGAACTGAACTGAACTGAACTGAACTGAACTGAACTGAGATCACGATATTCTACTCTACAGCCCGCTCGTTCGGGCTGTTTGCTCTTTTAAGCCTGCTCTTCCACAATTTCTTCTTGACGCTATAAACGCTAAGGCCAAAAGAATGCACACAACACAACAACAAAAAACATGGCCGCCTTAGAACTAGCTACTACGGCTGCGCAGGATCGACAACTTTTGCCGAACCAGGCTCCTTGGTAAACACGGTCAAGATTCAGGTCGGCAGATCTCCCCAACAAAAAAGTTAGAAAAGTATGGAGTGATTGGCCTTGAATACACCTGGTTTTCCTCCTACCTGAAAAACAGGCGGTAGCTTTGTGGAGTGAATGGGGTAGCCTCAAATATGGAAGAAATAAAGTGTGGTTCCTCAAGGCTCTTGCCTTGGGCCCCATTTATTCCTCACATACATAAATGATCTACCGTTTTCTCTTGAAATGTGAAATGTGAAATGTGATTTTCCTTATACAGGGTTTCGTTACAGTTGAATGCAGGGACGCACATTAGGGGAGGGTGTGGGGGGTGAGACACCCCCCATATTTTCAGAGTCGGTCCAAAATTTTTGTCATAAACGAAAAGTCGGTCCATGACGACGCTTGGATCTATCTTGGATAGTTCGAGCAAGGCCTCCGACGAGACCTGAAAAGTGGAGGGGCCAAAATTTGAGATGAAAATATACCATAGCCCAATATGATAAGCTGCCCTCCCAGGGACAGATCTCGAGGGAAAAGTGACTGAGGTATGCGAGCGTGAAGCGCGAATAAAATCCTGCCGTAGGGGTCCGAACGTAGGGGTCTTGGGGTTGCAGCCCCTGAAAGAATTTTTTAGACTACGCCTTTCAGCTCATTGAAAAATCTCCATTTTGAATTAAAGCTAAAAGAATCGAGAAGTAAATATTTGTAAGACAAGAAAGTATACAGTTTTTAGAAAGTAGCATTTTCTTTGGCTAGCAAGCAGCACTTGCCTTACTTGCCTATTAGATATATGCCCAAAAGATGCGAGGTCTTTGCCTTCTGCATTGACTATCTGCTTCCTGGTGCAGTTTCTATAGCTTTAGCTTTCTTATATATTCATAGTGATTTGAAAGGTGTAGATTTTGATATAACTGAAAATTGTCTGTGATTGTGTACAATAGTGAGGTTGTGACCATGTTTGTTTCCGACGTGAAATTTCACTTATCAACAGAACAAGGATTGAATCAAATGGATGCTAGGAAATTTGCTTGAATTTAAATGAGCATAGGGTTTTAATGTGAATTAAGACGATTATCAACAAATTTTGGAATTGCATTTTTTTGCAAAAAAGTGGAGGGGCCATGGCCCCCCTCGGCCCTCCCGTCGTTGGAGGCCCTGTCGAGTCCAAGTTTGTCCGACTTCTAAATGTTTTAGGTAGACGTCGGTCCATGACGACGGTTGGAAATTTTACAAGCAATGCTTGACAGTGATCGGGAGAGTCGTTCTAAGCCAAAGTAGAAGGTGGCATTTAAAAAAATTTTCCCAGACATGTCATTGCAGAAGTGGCCAGTCTACGATTGGGCAAAGCAATCATTGGATTGTGAGACTTCTAAGACAAAGCAAAGGTAGTTTTTGCCCAAACATTGGTCTAAGTGTACAGTAGAAAGCTGTTGGAAATGTTCAAAGTTTCCAGTCTGGCACTGGGGTGTCGATAATGGCAGGGCCACTGAGGGGAGCAGTGTGCAGTTTGCTCTCAGGGTCTAGGGGGCCTCATATTTGAAGATTTCTTAACATTCTGTCTGTAGGAAATTTTCTGAAATGGATTTTTAGGCCATTTTAAGCTAATCTAAAGAGCGGGATCACAAAAATTTTCTGCTCGCTTCGCTCGCATGGGGCCTCATTTCGCAGTTTTGCTCCTGGACCTCCAAAACTTCTCGGCGGGTGTCGGTGGTGGTAATTGTAAGGCGTCTGGCCCGACAGGAGAAACCTTCACCGTAAAAGCAAAACAGGCAAAGTCGAATCAAAAAGCTTTGAGAAAATAAGTGTGAGGGGCTGCTCTTTCGCTCTTACAGCGATTTTTGCTTTGTTTGCGATTGATTTTCCTTGCGCAAAATTCTGCTTTTCTAAATGTTGTTTGCTTGAAGTCTATCCTGAAGATGCCAATTTATGAAGAAACCTGTCACAAAATGTCAAAAATTCTTTTTGGAAGTGTTTAGAAGTGACAAACATGGGATCAGGAGAGGTGTTCTGAGCCAAAGTAGAGGGCTTGTCCTCAAAAAATTGTCTGGGGCCATGCCCCCCAGACCCCCTCCTTTTCGCACCTTCAGTTAACCTGTACTGCTTGTATCAAAGTTTCTCAAGAGAACCAACAGCCTGTATACATCCAGTTGGTCCAAAAAAATTTAGTCGATCCAAAACATGCTGACACCCCCCCCCCCCAAACAAAATTTGAATGTGCGCCCCTGGTTGAATGAATACTGTCTCCAAACTGCCCTTTTAAGATAGATACAATAACCTTAATATTTCTAATTATAACAATTTTACAGGCAAAGATCGAGAAGGAAGAAAATTATGTAATAAGGAATTACATTGCGACTCAATCGAACTTCCTCTACGTTTCTTGAGACACAGGCAGTAAGTTTGTGCAGCTTTACACTACGTTCAGTTCATTAATTGCAAAATTTTACTACATCGTTTGGCCATGATAAGGGGAAGATACCAAACGTGGCATAAAAAACCGTAAACGTCATGATAATGAAACATTAAAAATTTGATAGGCTATTTAATTTTAGGAAAAAACACATTAATTTCAGCACTCTAGATTTTTCCATCTGAGAGCTATCGATGATAATTCAAGTGGGGGGGGGGCATAATGCCCCCGGGTGAAGTAGGATTAAGATTTTCGTACCCCCACAAAATAATGGAAAAAGGTTCCCCTGCCAAAAATCCTCCGCCTTTCACTGTCAGGCAGGGAGATTAATCTCCCTGCTATCTGGCCACACAGGTGTGAAATAACAAACTGACACTGAACAGACTGCTACTGCGGTGGAGCTAAAACGTTGCTGTAGTTGTGTAAACAGTCGTCAGGCACACAACAGGCACAGTTCAAAATGCCTGCATTACTCAAACAGTAAACTAAACTGCGTTTAGACTGCTATGGTTTTTGTGATGAACCAACTGCGAATCAACAACCAAGAGTAAGTATACAGGTCATCAAAATCTTGCACCCTCCTGTCACTCTGTTTTTTTGCAGCCGTTTGCTAAGGCCTTTTCGGTCGTAAGCTAGCTACCTTAATGTCAATGACTTTTTGGCCAAATAGGTGGCAGACCGAAATGTAAGCATGTACTGGGTGTCTCCAAAAAGTACCAGTTCAGTTCAGTTCATTTTGATTTTAAAAGTACCCCCTTTTGATTTGAGTACGAACGAAATGATAAGGTATTTTTACTCTCCGAGTGGACAGCTTATTTATAATTTATCAATCTCAACTTAGATTCACATACCTTGTATTTAAAAATTGTCTACCAGACACCGAAGATACAAGCTTGCAAAGTCAAAATTTACTGTGCACCTGAAACCAGATGTTTTGAAAAAGGGCCCAGCCATGATGTATATATCATGGATGTTTTCCAAAGGACCTGTAAACTTTAACTTTCAGTTTCTCACTTTTTAAAAGAATAAGAGACTGGACATCACCTGCAATAAACAAATTAAGATGTGGTAGGAATGATAAAGTTGTGCCCAATCTCCAAATTGAGCATGGATGTGCCCCTTTTCTTCTTCTTTGACACTTGGGATGTAATGCAATGCACAGATTGATTCCTCAAGGGGTTCATTATTATCTGCAGAACAATAGAAACATTTCACGGTATAATTCTTTTCAAAAGAAAGAGCTAAAGTTCAAAGTTGAAATTCTTTTCGCAACATGCCCCGACTGCCAACTATGTTGTGCGCAGAAGACCTTCTGCACTCAATTCCAAGAAGAACAATAGTTTATCGCTTAAAACAATGGCCAGATGCACATTTTCAGCATGCACTTTGCAAAGTTCAGTTTCTTTGTTTTGATGGGGGGGGGGGCTCTCTCTCGATTAGTTTATCTACTTAGGGGGCTTCTCCTCTAGACTGATAACATGTCGTAGTTGCACTTCTTGATAAACTGACAATCGCTACAATACAACTCATGATCAAGCTATTTGAAAAATCGGCCAGTTGAGGCTAGTTGAGGCCAACCTCATAATGATAATTCCGATTCTGTTGAATACACATACATTGCGTTCCTTTGGCAGTCAAAACAATCAAGATTTCATTCAAAGTCAGCCAACTAGATCTAATTGCTTTGAAATGAAACAATGTTAAAATCTTAAACAATACAATCATGATTGTTTTGATCGCCAAAGGAATGCAAGGATAAAGCAGGTGTTAATGGTCTGCAAATTATCAAGCATGTCTTTTGATCTGTCTTGTTGTTCTTTCTTTGCCAGATAACTCCCAAGTGCTCCCGTCTCTTCATGGCATTCTATCATGCAGTCATTATGGGCTCGGAAAACAGGATGATTTCGTAGAATCGACTTTTCGCATAGCATAGGTTGCAACACTGATCCTCTCTTGACGAATCAGATCACAAGTAGAAGGTCCTGCGATCTGATTGGTCCCGCCATTTTTTGCGGCGATTTTGGCTGGATTTTCAGTTAGTTTGATTATCAGGCCCAGATGAAGCGCAGTGGTGGCATCCAATTCAATGAATGAAGCGGAAACTGGGACTGAGGTAGTCAGTCTACTCCTCCTCAGTCAATCATTTCTAAATACAATTTGTAATGTCCTTTTTCTCTTTTAGTTTAGTTTTATCTAGTTTGCTTTTCTTAGATATTTATGTATAATTTTTTCTTTAGTTGTGTATTTATAAGTGTAGAGCTGTGATATTGTATTTAGAAATGGTTGATAATTCATATGAAACTGAAACTATCAGTGTGGCAATGTGCCTGTGGTGTCAAATCATGGCTAAAGGCCCTTTTTCAAACCTCTGGTTAAGTGCAGAGGACGATTTTAAAATGCAAGGTATGTGCATTTAAGTTCAAGATAAAAAAATATGCCTATGAACTCAAAAAGTCCCATATTCTATTGTTTTGCTCTGTTGTTTGGTCAATTGGGGGTACTTTTTTTGAGACACCTGGTATGTTATGCCAAATGTCTTTGGCGTGGAGCAACATCAAGAACAATCCTGCAGTCTTCTGATGGAAAGAAAGGGCTCTGCACTGGACATGTCCGGAACACGGAGTACATAGATTCTATTGCTTCCATTGTTTCATCAGTGCACTGTCAGGCGTACAAAGCTTTAAATTTCCAGACTGGGGAATAATGGAAGAACAATAGGTCTGTTGTCTTTGGACAATTGATGTGGAATAAGCCTTTGGTGTAATGAAAATGAACTTTCCATGGTGGTCCCCTGATGCATGAAAAGAAGTATTTAGGGGGCAAATGCCAATAACTGATTGGGGAAAAAGAATACAATTTTGAATCATGCTGTCATGCAAAATGCACTTAAGTACAACCAAAAACTATGTAGAGTAAAATATTTTCGATGCCATTTTGGCTCTGGTTAATGATAGAAGTGAAAGAGGAAGAGAAGCGTAATATCTTTAAGCAACATTTTTGAAATTCAAACTGTCAGAGGTGGGTCAAAGCCTCAAAAAGGCAATTCTTGGCCTACGCAGCTGTCAAGGTTGAAAAATGTATGGCTGAACAGCTCTTCTTTGGCTCTATCCAAATCTATCCATTTTTTGTTAACCCAATTTGTTTTTGTTACATACAGAGAAATGGCCAAGGGTTAGCAGATTTTGGAAAATAGTAGTTTTCTCAATGACGGAGGAAGCATTAAATCTCTACAACAACAAATAACAGGGACTTTATCACAGTAAAACTGTATCAAGCATGAAAGATTGTCACAAGGTAGCTTAGCCAAAATTCACTTTTTCTTGCCAAACGTTGTTTTTTCTTTCAAAGAATGTTTGTTTAGATTCTAATCAATTAAATTTGGTACACTTAAAGTTTTGAAAGAACTTTTGCAGTATCGCAGTGTTTCTCATGTGCAAATCTAGCTTCTTCAGAGATTACAATCAATACATTTGATGTGCTCTCTCAAGAAATAAATGTTGTCTAAGATGCTTGACCAAACAACTTAAAATTTAAATAGAATATTTTCAAAGAAAGCATCAATGAACATGAGAAAGCAACTTTCTGTTAATCTAAGACAACCTTCCATGCTCAATGCGGTTTTACTGTGATAAAGTCCATGTTATTCTTTGTGGTACCTTGCTTCCCCTGAATCTGGGAAGCCAGCTTTTCCCAAATCTGCTAACCCTTGGCCATTTCTTCGCATGTGGACAAAAATCTACTTAAATGGAGCACAGATCTTGATACAGATAAAGGAGAGCTTTTTAACCAACCTCTATGGTTGCATAGACCAAGAGTTGCATTTGTTAAGGCTTGATTTCAACCCCCTTCTATGAGTTTGAATTTTGAAAATTTTACTTAAGGATATGCTTCTCTTCCTCCTTTGAAAGAGACCTTATTTTGGAGTATTGACTTGAGCAAGCCCATGTGATTACTATTTTGATTTAAACTGTTTATCTTTCAAGGTCATGTACTTTTCTCCCATAGTGCCAAAGATGAAATGATCTTCTAAGACCAGATAAGAACTCTTTTCATTGGCAGCATATCAATTCAACCATGAACCCAAGTGATACAACTGCTGGTGACCTTCCAGTTAGAGATGTTTCAGCAGCAAGAGGTAGGCATACATACATGCTTTGCGCAATATTTTTCTGATTTTGAATCTTATGAATTCTTCATGGCTCGATAGAAAAATTTTATATAACATGAAAATCATGGAAAATGTACTCAAAACTTCTTGAAGATCATATGAAGTGATTTCTGTACAGATTTTCACAGAATTTGCTTCAAAATTTAAGTTGAAAACTCCAAACTAGGATTATTAAAAAGCATTTTTGACACTGATATCTAAATTAACCCTGCATGGACGCAAACAAGGCTAGTTTTTGTTGAGACACCTAGTATTCCATTGATTTTGTGATTTTGAAGCAAGTAAGAGACTGTCTTTGTTTATTTTTTTACATTTTTAGAAGTTTACCCTTGAAACAAGTAAATTAAGATCAAGGGTTTAAGGTCATTGAACATGGACTATTTCCTCTGATATATACTGCATTAAAACAAAGGTATGACGTTTTTCTAATCATTTGGTATGTTGCGATTCTCCATTCACCAGTCATTGCTGAATTTAGAATTTGATCACATTTAAAATCTTACTATCCGGCACTGCTTTCAGAAGGGCCATTTTTTAATACTGATGGGCTTTTTTAAAACTCAACAAAGCCTGCTATGAATTCACAGCTGTATTCCGTCGTGAGTGTACGAAAAACGTATTGGCCTCTTTGAAAGTCTTTTCAATAGAAAAGTTTTTCATGCAGCTCCCACCTGCCTCAATCAAACACACCCATGCAAGTTTCTTAAGCTGTGCTAAACTGCTTTTGAAATTCGCAAATTTCAATGTATTTATAATTCTTTTTACAACAACATCCTTTCAGTGAAATTCTAAGGTAAGAGAAAATACAAGTTTCAAAATATAATATCATTTTTAAACATAAAATGTCTGTTGGAACATATTCCATATTCTTTCAGGGCGTAACTTGTTTGCATTCTTTTATGCCATAGGGATTAAAACGATCAAGGGGTATTACTATCTGAAGGTTTTCTTCCTTCAGGTGTCTGCTGATATTGGAAGTTTGTAGTAGAAACTCCTGGCATTTATCTTGAGATACACTTGTTGACTCTTTTGTTCAGTTTGCTTCTTCATTTATTTATTTTATCCTATTTTTTATCCTTAGAATTGTAACAAGTTGAAAATTGTAAGTACCATTCATAGCCAGAACTCGGTGACCATGTGTCTTTTTTGGCTATGGATGGTACATTAGTTGTATTCAAATTGTTGAGTTAGGTTTTAAGATGGATAAAAAAAAAAGTTTGAAGTGAAAATGCTGTCAGTTGAAATCCCCTATCCAGATGTCCAGTCATGATTTCGAGTCCGCCTTTTCAGCTGCGCTTGTTGATTTGAATACAATAGTCGTACTGCTTGTCTCATTAAGTTCCACCCAAGGGACTTAAGTTTCAATCGGTTTCATTTATTCTACTTGCTTTTATTAGAAGCTCCTCATTTGTCGTGCATATAAGATCTTTTTAGTCATGAGATGTGATTATTGTATACCGACCAAGTGTCTCATGAAGAGCATGCAGATTTCGTCGTGTCCAGCGAGACAGAGCAGAAACTGCATAAAATGACGTCATCGACCAATCTGAGATAAGGAAGTGTTTGGACAGATAAGCTTTTTGAAATGATAAATCAAGAGTTCAAGGCCCTAGGAAGAAAATATCAACTGTTGCCTAATTTTGGGATCTGTTGCAGGGAACTAAGGGGGCTCAAAGTTACGAGTTTTCGCGCATGCGTGCGCAGTTTCTGCTATGTCGTCCAGCGATCAGAACTTAGCTGTAATCGATAGCTATCAGTTTCCAAATATTCCTTGATAGTTAACTTGAATAAAGATACCTCATTCATTTATTTTGGCGTCCGCACAGCTAAGATATTAATCTTGAACGTTCACTTTTCCCTTTTCCACCCCACCCGCTTTGGAGTTTTGGCCTAAGCAAATCCCTGAAGCACATCTAAGTTTAAAACCACAGTCGTAGAAAAATCAAAATGAGTGACTTCCAGCAAACAGAATTTAGTATGATCTAAGTTTTTCACGTTTTGTCGAGGATATCGTTGATATTTTGCTGTGCTTCAAGAATTTTAAAGTCATGTTGCAAGCTGGCAGTAGTTTTGAGCCTTCAACATTAATATTTTAGCAACTGAAGCGCCAATATCAGCAAACGAGGTACTAATGTTCAAGAATGTTCAAGTTAGCTATGGAGGAACATTTTGAAATTTATTAGCAATTGATCAAAGCTAAATTCACATGCAGGAAATGATTCTCAAAATTTGAAAAGCTGTTTTTCTCTTTGGCTGTACAAGACGGAACATAGCTGCTTTTCAGAGTTGGTATGTACAGTAAACGTGACAATCTATCTGTCTCAAATTAGAAATCATGTGTAAATCCCCCCGAATAACAACAGTGGAACTGTCTGCGTGAATTATTTTGCGTTGTTGCAAATCTCACACGAGATCTAGTTTGATACGGATTTTAGTGCTCTTATGAATTAGGCAGGAATCTTTGTTGTAGATGCACAATATCTATCTGACTGTTAGTTGCATCTTTCGTCAGGTACATCAAAACACATCTCAGAGGCGAAAGAAAGACAACTAGTTGCTGCCCTCAGTCGACAAGACCTTGAAGATAAATACTTGAGGCTAAGAGAAGATCACATAGTATGTCATGCCTTCGATCATGTCATTACTCCTCCTTTTTGCAGATCAATTTATATCAGAAACTACTGCGATATCAAGTAAAGTTGTTTTGTTGTTGTGCCTTGTGAATATGGATCTCATGTAGTACAGTCTCATCTAGCTTTTGATATTATACAGCAATAGACCTTTTAGCTATTCTAAAATGGAACGTGGATCGAACGATATTTCATCACATTTTGTAGAATTTTCGAATGTGTACAATACTGAAAGAAGCTCTAACGCCACTCAATCGAACCTCGTGTATAAATGTATAAAAATAACGCTCGATCCAGGCTCTTTTTTTAGAATAGCTAAAAGGTCTATTGCACCAAACGCTCTGCGAGATCTTTGCACGGAAGGTAGAATCTCTGCTAACCCTACTCGACGCTTTAAGAATATGCAAAACAGCTATTTGAAAGTGTAAGAATTAGGCAGAAGCTCACACTGAAAAATATTTGCAAAGTCACTCGAGCCAAAATATAAGTTTTCATAGATTTCATTTAATGTTAACTCAAAATTGAAGCTCAGACGATCACGTAAATATTAAGCGAAAAAATGTAAAATTGTCATGGTGACCAAATGTGATATAACGACTGCAAATACCCTATGTCTAAAGGCTGCACAACCCTCCCCGTTCATTAGATTTCTCCCAAATCATTACATTATTATTGAGGCAGAGTTTGGAGGCAATTTAAAATATAGTTTCAAAATTGGCTTCTGGCGATAATCCTTCGTGCAGATCCTCAACAGAAGGGTAGGTGCTCATTTCTCATGTTTAGTCAACGCATCATCATTTTGAAAGACACAATGTCATGGCACTGATTTGGTAAAAACCAGAGCGGGTAGAAAATGTGTTAGGGTTTCAGAGCTTTTTAAATTGATAGCGATCATCATCTCTTCGTTCTGGTGAACAGACGGTAAGATCCTAAAGTGGGGGCTGGGTATCAATAAATTACGTTTGTGTTGAATGTTTTAAATTTTGGAGTTCATGACCGATATTTTGATCAAAAATCACAGGAACTGAAGAAATTGTCTAGGAGCCAGGAAGAAAAGATGAAACAGTAAGCTTTTGAAAAATATGAACTTATAATGCCTTATGTATTACCTTGTGACGCAGTGCCTTGCGGTAAAAGGTTATTTGCTGTCCTACTGTACAGCCCTTTAAAGACATTCCTGGTGTCAAAAAAGTACCCACTTTTGACAAGGAAAGGAAACGATAAAATATCGGAACTTCATGAGTTCATAGGCATATTTGTAGATCTTCAACGTAAATGCACATACCTTGCATTTTAAAATCGTTCTCTGAACACCGGAGATATTAGCTCACAAAGTTAATTTTTGGAGTGCACTTAAAACCAAAGGTTTTGTAAAAGGGCCTAGCCATGATTCAAGATCACATGCATACGGTAAAACGATTTCAACTTTACCTTTTAGCGTTTTCTTTTTCAAAAGAATTATACCTTGAAATGCTTCAATTGTTCTACAAATAATTATTCCGTTGAGGAATCAATCCGTACATTGCATTCCATTCCCAAGTGCCAAAGTAGAGGAAAAGGGGCACATGCACGCTCACTTCGGAGATGTGGCACGACTTTATCATTCTTAAACCACATTTTTATTAATCAGGGCGTTGTCCACGAGTCTTTTGTTCTTTTCAAAAGCGAAAAACTGAAAGTTAAAGTTTACGGGTGCTTTGGAAAACATCCGTGATATAAATCATGGCTAGGCTCTTTTTCAAAACCTCTTTTTTCGGTTTATTGTAAATTTTGACTTTGCGAGCTTGTTTCTCTGGTGTTTGGTAGATGATATTTAAATGCAAGGTATGTGAATCTAAGTTGAAGACTGATGACTTTAGCTGTCCACAAAGAGAGTAACAATATCTTATCGTTTCGTTCCTACTTCCAGTTAAAAGGGGGTATTTTTGTCGAGACACCCGGTACTTTGAGTGAAACTATTCATACAGTCGAAAAAAGTGCCTCAGGAAGAGCCTCCAGTAGGGCCCAACTGGTTCTTCCCAAGGCAGTTCCTGTAATGCGCAGAATTCCTTTTGTTTTTAGTTTTGTTGATTGTTCAGTTTGCTTTGCTTTTCAAATGACGTAAGTCCTACACTTGCTTTTATCTTCAATCCTGTTGAACAAATGACGCAAAAGAGTTTCGAAATGCTACTTGATTGCATTGAAGCAAGAAGGTTGCTGCTCGACTTTGCCAACGTTTATCATCGTGACTGCTATTGCAGAACTTATGAATAACTAGGTTTCTTCTCACAAACGGTCTAGATTTACTGCCATCCACCCCTAAAAGCCTTATCAACCACGCTTATCCAGTACCTATGATAATCTGCCCTTGTAATTGGTATCCTCCACATTGTTGAGTATGGCTTCACTGTTGTGGTACTTGGATAGGAAAGTAAGACAATATAGCAAAAACCATAAAGTACCATGAGTTGACCTCTTTTGCAGAATGGCCACAAAACTATTGCGATTATTCAAGGACAAGAAGAAAATCGATGGCCAAGATGGAGGTAGAGTATTCTTCATCATTTAGGTTCCTTCCATGTTTACCCCGATCTACAGGGTGTCTCAAAAAAATTGTTCGACCTTTGATTAGATATTGAAAAATAAAGACAACACGAATAGGCTCGTGGAAAGATAACCCTGTTCCTAAGATTATGAAATAATTTTAGAGACCAGAATCAAGCAAATCGGTTGAAAATTCACTGAGTTACGAGCTCTCGAAGATCAAAAATATGCGATAGCTGAAACCAGAGACCCCCCAGATTACTTATATTGCAAAAAGCTCGAAGACGGAGGTAAGATAAGCTTATTCAATGTCATACCTCTTGTTGATATCAGTGCAAACCAAATACGACTTCTAAAGTAAATTATTTCTTGCGATCATTCTCAAAATTCCTTAACATTGCGTAGGTCCAAAAACATTGGTTCAAAACAAAATCGGCAAGAAACTGAATCTGTTTCCTCAAAGCATCCATATGCTTGACAGTTAGTTTATCGAATACCTGTTTGAATCCCACTTGGTTCGCCCTGAAACAATAGAAAAATAACAGAAACGACGGCCTATGGGACTTTTACCAAAAATGCCATTTTGAGGCCTCTGGTTTCAGATTTCGCACAAACTTGAACTTCAAAAGCTTGTAACCCCATGAATTTTCATCGGATTTGCAAGATGATTGTGTCAAAAATTGATTTAAAATCTCAGGAGAAGGGTGACTTGACCAAAGGTCCATTCAGCGTATCGTTATTTTTTAGTATTTAATCAAACGTCGAACAATTTTTTTGAGACACCCTGTACATATCTTTATGATTGGTTATAATGTGCCAGGGCATAATCACTAAAGCATCAGAACAATACGATATCCCTTACAGAGCATACGACTGAGCTAAGTAAGACAGACAGCAACCCCCTGGTTTCGCAATAACAGCAGTTTCGAGGACGTCAAATTGGGAATACCAGCCGATTCTTATGATTTTATTAGATGAAGATTTTACGCTGAGTAAGATCAATATTTGCTTATTAACTACTGATTTTTCGAAGGACACTCAGCTTCACAGCTTCACCACATTGAAAGTTGTCGAAAAAATTCCAAAACTCGTAGAAATTCGAGAGTACGAGTATTCCTCGATTTAATTATTCCTAAAATATCCCATCTCTCTCACTGTTGAGAGATACTGAGCTTGTCATCATTTTTAGAAATGACGACGAGTCTCTTGTTTCCCTTTGCTCTTTGACTTGATGATTGTGCTTCGGTCAACAGAGACTCGTAAGATTACTCTGAAAAACCTGGCCTTATGTAGGCCCAAACTCTACGATTCCTAGAGTACCAATCAGGTTGCGAGATTTGTGAATTATTGTTGTTACGGTGTAGGTGTGATAGAATTTTCTATTGAATTGAAAACACTCCCACGGGATTGAGATTCGAAGTCGTGATTCCATCATAATTACATTGATGATTGCAGAAAAATGTGCCAGCTTTTTCACTGTTTCATTATGAGTTCCCGTTGAGCAAGGTTTACCGCAGAGATACAAGGGACGCATCGTCATAAGTCTAGTGGTAAGGATAACTTAGGATAGGTTAGCAGTGGGCAATTAAGCGCCAGGTGACGTCTAATCTGAGACGGACTTTAAATTAATTGGTTCTCATAGATTCGTCTTATTCATGTTTGTATTTCAGTGGCAAGGAGAGATACTGAGACATCAGAATTTATCGAGGATCTTCAAGCCCAAATAAGAGATCTAAATAAGGCAAATGAGGCTCTAAAGAACAAGGTGACGTTTTATTGGTTTTTGACTATTGCTTTCTTTAGGACTGCTGCATTTTACAATCTTCAAATACTTCTCTTGTTGAGAATTTGGAAGAATTTAACACTTTTTTTAGGTGAAAGATGGCTCAGTGGTAGCTAATTTGCTTGTCAGTTTGAATGCTGGTTGTTTGGTGTGCCGCCTTTGCAATTCTACTACCTAGTGCGAGGAGAGTCGTCAATTCTGTGTAATTCCGGACTAAAGGAATCATATACGGTGTCGTCACGTTGAAGAGGAAGACCAATTCTGTGTAATTCCGGACTAAAGGAATCATATACGGTGTCGTCACGTTGAAGAGGAAGACCAAGACATTGCATCAATAACTTTAGCTTCTTATGTTTCCTAAGGACTACTTTTATGTGCTATGTAGAAACAAGCAAACCGTTCGCCAGTTCACCCTCTGCTTGTCAATTTAATTTCTTTGTGTCGCAACGCAAAGCTGTAAACAATTAATCTTTATTGTTTAGGTAGTGCGGGGCGGCCATTGATCTTTCTTCTCCTATACACGCTACTTGACATACAAAATTTATTGATATTTAATTTCAAATTGTAGCTAACAGTTACAAAACAGCATCTGTTGACTCAAGGAAAGAAGCAAACACCATACGACAATGTAAAACCAAGGGTAGAAACGGTGAGTGAAGCGTTCTCTATTTGCAAAAATGTATAAGCTTTGACCAATTCACTTTCTATTGAGAGATTTATAACATATTTTTTGCGAAAAATCAAGGATTGGTGACATTGATTTTCGTAAGGATTTTCTATTCAAGTATTATACCACGTAAGTCAAAGTAACTATACATTTATGGCAGACTGAGGAATGAGAAGTACGTAACCTATGTTCAAAACTGAAGTGTTAATCCATCTTTCAAAGGGTGATTGAGATATGGAAACTTTGCTTGGTAAAGCACTCATCTTTTGGACTGATACATTAAGAAAATGCTGGCAAGGAGTTTTTTTATGGGAACGAAAATCAATTTTGATTCATGATTTACTTGTCATCGAAGTTAAAAGGTCAATACAGTTGTCAATTTCAGAAATGCAACTGTTTATATTCAACCGATGCAGAAAAAACTGAAACTCCTGCTTTGGTCTTTTTATGTAGACAAACAAGGACAGACTTTGTTTTACAATGCCATCATTTGCTTTAATTGACATCTCAATTCAAAGCGATTAGCGACTGCAGACAAAGAAAATTCTCTCAACCAGTAAATCAAAACAAACACGGCCACAAAGCCCCGAAGCAATTCGGGCACACTCTCGACTTTGCAAGCGAAATGCACTTTTTCTGCAGTCGTTAATTGCTTTGAATTGGGGTGTCAATCAAAGCAACTTATGCCGTTGTGTTACAAAATCTGTCCACGTTGTCTAGACAAGCTTTATGATTTGAAGTAGCTATAAGTTATCAACTGCGCGCACTTTGATATTTGTGAACTCAAATAACGCCAAACTAAATTTGTAAATGAAGTTTTGCTATTCCCCTGAACTGGATTTGATTGTTTCATGATTCCGTATGCCATGTTTTATGACCGTAAAGGAGGGTAATGAGCGCAGGGTCAACAGGTCATTGTGTTGAATAATCCTATTGAAAATGTGATTGCATGTATTTCGTCGATATCTGCTTTGTGCATCATTTGTGAGTGCAAGTCCTTGGTATAAGAGCATATGAAATGTTTCGAAATCACACGCTGGCACATGTGTCTCACCGCTATTTATGCCATGTTTGATATCTTCTCCTTATCATGGCCAAACGAAGTAGTGAAATGCGTCGGTGGAAGTAGTGTGCAGCTGCACAAACTTACTGGCCGTGTCTTATGAAACGTTGAGGAAGTTAGATTGAGTCACCCCTACTCTGGCTTAGGCCTGCCGCCATCACGATATCTTTGCTGATCATAGAATATCACGACTATTGATCATTGTTCACGAAGACAGACTTAGACAAAATCAAAGTTTAGTGACAAAAGAAATGTGGCCAGCGAATCTTTCAATTTAAACTAGCCAGTGGTAATAGATAGTCAAAAGTAACAAAGCAATACAATAAACATATGCGTGGACATAACAGAAACTTGGCTGGATCACTTTAGTAAGCTTGCTCGTTTGTCGCGCGCAATTACCTTTGACAGGCTGATTATCTTTTTCATTTTCATTTCACGTTTCAAATCTGATACTCTTTGCTTTATAGGGAATATCATCCGGTCGACAGCCCAATCGACAACAAAGAATAAAAGACCAAATGCGTGTGCAAGGACAACCTGACCAAAGGTAGCTACCTCTTACAACTTTTGATTTGAATTAGCATTCAGCAGTTTTTCATTTATGCTACCTGCAGTAGTCTACCAGCTTCTTTCCGGAGATGACGCAAAAATGAAATCTAGTTTCATTACTTAAACAGCTGTTTTGTTATAGTTAGAACCCACAAAATAGAAACCACTTTATAAGAAACCTCAGGTTGATTTTTTTGAGAAATAGTGCCCTCATGTGAGAACTTCTCAGCCTGATTTTGGCAAGGTTTCTTACAGGAGGATCCCAAATATATAACATACTTCATCATGGCTGAAGAATTTGTGATGAGGTCAAATGCATAAATTCATGCAAAAGCATCCTTCTGTCTATACTTGGTATGCATGCTATGGTTGAGTAAATTGGAGAGAGTGCTTGGTAATAAGAGCATTTTGTTTTATTTTATAGTGTTTCCTTTAGGTTTTATTTATACAGCAGATCCGCATCACCTTTATAGCGGTGTTTTTTAGGCAACCTGCTTTAAGAAAAATAGCAAATGTTTCTATGTATGCATGTCTGTATGTATTTAACTGGAAATCATTGAAGGTTTCTTAACCATATTATAAGAAACCTTTCAGCCTATTTCCTTGATACTTGCCCTTTTAATAAGAAACTAAACAGGCTGTTTTGAAAAAACTGGTTTCTATTTTGCGGGTTCTTACTGTATTCATTTGAGAAGCTTCATCTAGTATTCTCTGTTAAGACTTGCATTTGTTTATATAATGCATCTGATTGAAACTAAACCGGTTCCTGTACATTACTCACTGAAATGATTAACCTCGTCATTGAACTGAATTCCTCTCTCGACCAAGTATTTCCGCACTGCAAATCTACGCATGCTGCGTAGGAGTGCAGTGGAGACAAGGATCACCAGACCATGAATTTTTTGCTCTAAGAGAGGTAAGTCAATAAATGGTTGCAGTAAATAGAGCACAATGAGTTTTTCAATAAATATATTTTCAACAGTTTAAATAAAAGCCCTTGTTTGCCGTAAGATCACCTGTCTTCCAGCCTTCTTCGTTTTGGATGCATAATCATGCCCCCAAGGCTCAGCTTTATTCATGAAAAATTGATTGACACAAGTATCTTGTAACTTCGAAGTGTTTTTCAAAAATGCCTCATTTCAAGATGCTATTATTTAGCCAAGTTATTATTTTATTACAAGATACAGTTACTCAATATAGGAAGTATCTCATTACAACATACTGTTACTGTTTTCAGTATCTAATTAGTATCTTCAAGATAAAAAGATAGGATGCTGCCCATCTCTGTTTACAATCTGTGGTACATTTAATATTTGTCAAAGCTTAGATACCTCCTGTCCTACATCCTTTCATAAAAGCACTTTTAAGCCAAAGATAATGTTGATATCGAAGCTGGAATCATGGCAAATTACATAAATTCCATCTGTATCAATTCAGCTGAAAAAATGGCGCTTGATTTGAATAAATTGCAAAGATTTGATGCCTTTGCTACAAAATAGGAAAATGGAAAGAAAAACAATCAAAAGGTGTTTCGTTACTTTGACTTAGATTGAAATAATGAAAGTGAAGTTTATGGTTTGTACTTTCTTTTTAGATCATCTGCAAGATCACCACAGCCTTTACTCCCCCAACCAAGGTAATGCTTCATATTTTCTACAGTTGGCTGGTGCATACTCAAAGGTTTATGAATAGATTCAGATTTAGAAATTTGATGGTGTATCATTGTAATTCCTTGAGTAAACTACTTCATTGGTTTGTTTGATTTTACACCCTTCTTCTTCAGAATTTCCAAGATTAGAGGAAACTACCACTGCTATATTTGAAAATTTGTTTAACGGGAATAGGTCACGTCGTTCCATAAAGCTCCATATTGTACTGACAATGTATTTTGCTGCATTCAAAAAGCAGTTTTGTGGCTCAAATAGCCTTGGATGCAACCGTAAAGTCCTGAACAATAAAAATACCGTTTCCCAGCAAATGAATTCAAACAGGAAATTGCGCATGGAAATAATAAGAATAACTATTTTTGGTCAATCGGTTTTTGTCCAGTGGCTCAATGATGTTTTTTGTTTTATAAGAAACGCCTTAAAAGAATTAAGAATCTCGATAACTGGCAAAATGATGCTTAAGAACATTTTCATTTCGTCTGGTTGAAGAATTTAATGGATACCTCTGCCTTTGGCTTCATAAATTGGGACTGGAGTGCTGACAAAGGCCCAAGAGATTCCCTCGCGAAATTGAGCGAGAATTTTAGGAATCTCACATTTCATGATTCATATATTTCATATTTAGTTCTTTTAAGGAGGGTTGATCTTCAACAAGATGGTTTTTAAGGGGCCCTCATATGAAAAAATTAATTACAATGTAGTATACAAAGGAAAAGCTGTTAATTAAATTAAGCTATAATACCTTATTTAAAATGTTTAAAACTTATGTACAAAACTTTACGTTGAAAATGAAGGGAAAAATGTCTGTTTCTAAATAGTTTTCTAGAAACTATACAGAAAGACTGCCTGCTTTGAATCTACTAGAAGGCTATTCCATTTTTTAGCACCTCTACTAGCGAAACATTTCTGGCCATTTGTTGACTTTTTCATCGTTAACCTCAAGTTGGTCTCCGTATTATGAAGGCTATATGATGAGCAGAGCTAATTACATGGTCATCTGCCAGAAGGGGATTTGGGGCTGGATCTATTTTGTTGGAAAGGTTCTTACCAGCTGAGCAAAAGGAAATGTTCATTGAATTAGACATAACTTTTTTGAACAGTTTCGGAACAGGATTCTTTACGACAATGAATGCTGCTGAACTTTGATCTCTTATTGAGGAATTCATTGAGTGCTTTTCATGATTCTTTCATTTTACCTTGACAAGCAGAGATCTTATCAGTAGTATGATTCTGCTTCTTTAGTTGGTTATTTATGACATCGACCTTGTTACGGACCTGTCTATAAGAGTCCACCAGGGATTTGGAATCTCCTAAGAATAGATATGAAACTCCTCGTACCCAAACTTTAATAGCTTTGAGAAACTTTCACTTCTTGATCGATTTGTTTATGTGTTATGGAAAAAAGTTTGGGTTGTCATTACTCTTATCAAAGATTGATGGACTTTAATTTTTTATGGCTTCCACTGCAAGGTTCCTTGGGTGATAGTGCCTTTGTCCTCTCAGGGGCTGAAAATTTTCCAGCTGTCTTATTTATAAATTTCTTTAGGTACGGACACAGTTTGCTGGAGGAAACACGCATTGAAAAAAGAGAACTGTAAGTGCAGATCTAGCTATCTTATTTCAAGATGTGCCAAAATTGATGCAACTTTTGTAATGCTTACTGGAACGTAGCTGCTTGCCTCAAAGCTCGAATAACTAGAACTCATCTTTTAACAAGTCAGAGATCAGATACACAAACAATCCCGATTGTAAAGTTTATCTAGGTATTTCAACAGTTTGGAAGTTTGAATATATAAAAAATCTGTCAAAAATGCGACTTTAATTTGGCGTATCTGATGGATGATTTACACGGCTATTAATTTTTCTGTATTTCATTAGTAAGAGAAAGCTAGTGTATATTTTGTTATGTTCTTGCTATGTTTTTGCCTCCATTTTTATTTGGAGCGCCGTGTTTCTCTAATTCACTTTTCCAATCAAGGGTAACAACAGTTTGTTGAATCGGGTCAATGTCTCCCGGTTGAAAGATTCTGAGCTGTGAACATATAACATTTGCTTTATTTGAAATGTAGTGTTTGTTTGAGAAAAATAACCGTTAAGGGGATAGTCCTCATTCAGGGGAAGGCAGTTTTTACAAATAACATACTTCTTTCCATTAGAAAGCCATTCGGAACTTACTGTCTGTTGTCTTGATTTTAGTGAGGACCTGGTTGCATCATTGCAAGAACAGATTAGGTTACTAGAGAATGAAAGAGAGGTCCTGAAAGAACAGGTATTTTTCAATAGTTTTTTCAATTACAATTTGGCATAGATTTGTCTATCTTTGACGTGATCTTACTTCTAAGCGATGTTACTTTATTCCCCGTCAGCATCCATCCACTCCTATTTAAAATCTATCTGAATGATTTTGAAACAGACTTAGAATTATCGAAAGCCAGCACGTATGCAGATAGCATACATCTTACAATAACATCTAACAACATTGAAAATCTACTTGAGAATGCTCAAAGAGAATTTCTCAATATTTCAGAATGGATGAGAATCATTAAGCTGGCTGCCAATCATAAGAAAACTGAATCCATGTTGATTGGCCACCCCCGTAAAGTTAACAAAATGGATGTCTCCGAATCGCTAATGCTAAACAACCCAGAAATAAAGCTCGCAAAGAAGACATAATCACTTAGGGTCATCGTATATGAAGGATTGAACTGGGAATAACATTTCATAGTTGTTAAAGGGAAAGTTCATGGAGGTCTCTCATCGTTACAAAAATTGAAAAACTTTACGCCACAAAAACAACTACATTTGCGGTATTCAAATGCTATTTGGGGAGGTATTACTTGTTTCAAAATAAAGATCTTACAAAATCTTCAGGGCCGAGCCCAGACCATCATTGAGAGGGCTAGAATTAAAGACAATCAGTCTACTAATTGGGTCAATGTTGGATAATTAATTAAATTCGATCGATCAGCTGTTACCCACAAAATTATGAACAGGATGTGACCAGGGAGCCTTTGGGATAAATTCCCCCAGATATCTCTGCATTCAAACTGCCATACAAAAAACTGCAAGGACATCCAAAGTCCAAGATGTAACCTTGAATATGTGAAAAAAGGCTTTCATTATGCAGCGCTTATTGCATGGAACAGCATCCTGTCAGTATCAGGGAACTGCCAACCTTCCCGCAGTTCAAAAGAAATTTAAAAACTCATCTAAAGAACTGAATTAACGTGAAACATTTCTCTCTGGAAGAGCAGCAAATGGGCCCTAACAGTTCTCAAGCTACTTGATCTCCTTGTATACATTATATCATAAATTGTAACTTCAATTTGTATTATCCCCATGCCAAGGGGATTTTGTATCACAAATAAGTTAATATGAAACATAATATATGAAATATGATTAACCTGGATGGATAGTATATTTTTAAAAAATCCGAAAGGGTTCAGGTCGAATTTATTATGAATTATCCGTGGAAACATTGCAAGGGAATTATGCTGTTGTGTAAATTATTTGAAAACGGCATGTAGGTGAAGCATTTGTTTGAAGAAAATTTTAAGCTCTGTTTTAAAATTCTGCTGTGAATATAGTTGATGTCAGGATTATTTTGATGCGCTTAAATTTGTATGATCAAAGCAAGATAGGAATCAAGTGTTTTAGCCGATTTTTGCTCGTGGCCCATGGCCGGAAACCTGCAAAGCCTCATTTTCACGGACCAATCAGATGGTGAATAAGCGAGGAAGACAGAAGAAATGTGTGAAAATTTTTCTCAACTTTACCAACCTTCATAGAACGCAACCAGGACAAAAAGCTGCTGGAACTTTCCCAAAATTTTTTGAAGATATCTACGCACCAGATGTTTGGGTACCCAGATTTTGGATGCCGGTTTAAATACCTCACAGTTTGGTGGAGATATAGCGTTTTCTATGAGGCAACATCGGCGGAGGCTTGCCAAGCCTTGTTTACGCTACTTCAAGTCAGGTGATAAAGCCTCTTGATAAAACCTCCTTTCAATTTCATTACTAATTTCGAACCATGCCATGAATGCAAAGAGTAGTATAATACAGAAATTTCTCAAGAGTATTGCCATATGACTTGAAACGTGTGAAGTAACCGAAGCAAATTTCTTCAGTTCACAAAGAAATCGAAGGGGCATTGAATCTTGAACCAAAAAAACTGCGGTGGAAGGACAATAGCAAGAACAATTGGAAACGTAAATATTTGCCGCTCTGGGATCGTTGTTAAAACAATCACTATTGTTATTGCCATTGCTTCTAACCCAGAGTCTCTATTGTTTAAGGTTGAGTGCCTCATCGGTTTTGGAGAGGCTATAACTTTGAGAAACCGCGAGGTATTTAAACCGGCATCCAAATCTGGATACCCAAACATCTGGCGAGTAGATTCCTTCAAAAAAATCCGGGAAATTTCCAGCAGTTTTTTGTCCTGGTTGTGTTTTATGAAGGTAGGTAAAGTTGAGAAAAATTTTCACACATTTCTTCTGTCTTCCTCACTCATTCACCATTTGATTGGTCCGTGAAAGTGAGGTTTTGAAGGTTTCCGGCCATGGGCCACGAGAAAAAACCGGCTAAAACATTTGATTCCTATCTTGATCAAAGCTGTTTGAAGAATGTAGTAATTTATGACGTCAGAACCTTAATGGTATAGCTGCACTAGCAACGGTAAATTTTGTAAAGCAAAAGATTCAGGTTTCCACAAAGATAAAGCGATTTTACCTTCTGCAGGAAGGTCTTCACTCCTCTAAATGCACTCAATGGCATCAACGCAAACACAGAAAGAAAAATTAGTGTCGGCTTTGTTGAAGGTGTGAAATCTATCATCGAGGCTGTGAAATCGCTTTGTTGTGTGAACCAGAATGGTATCCTTTGTTTTACGGAGTTCATTCTTGCGAGCTGCACTGTACAAAACTGGTGTGACTTGAACCTATTCAAGGTGTCAAAAATTTCCACAGTAAAGCCAAAGTTCTGTACGTAAAGCACCCTTCATACGATCTAGCTGAGGGAGACTCTGTATCGGCTTTCAGGGACGAATCAAAGACCTAGACAGAGAAGAAGACCGAGCTCGTTTTGAAACGCAAATCAGCGATCTAAAGAAGTGAGTTCATTTTCAAATGTTCTGTCCTTTGTTAAGGAAGGTAGTACTTGCTGGCAAATCGTCGTTATACAAAGTCACCAAAATTTGCTTTGATGGCTTACCCATGTCAACTAGCAAGTTACCTCGCGGACAACATAGATTCTAGTAGCTGCTCAGAACGTTAAGCAAAGAGATTTATTATTGAATTCAGTGGCTGAATCATTAACTTTTATTCGGTGTTTTTTGTCAAAGATCTTCAGGTTACTGAAGTCACATTTACCGAATAGACGTAACAAAGTTTCAATAAGGGAGTTAATCTATCTCCCTTATCATAGGAAATAAAAGCTGCATTGGTATTAAGTTAACATGAATTTTGGAAGTATTTCGTATCTCAAAATTCTTCAAATTTGGTCAATGCCTGCTTTGGAAGCGATAGAGAGATTTTCATTAATTCGCATTTACCTTAAGAATGATACCACTGATTTTGACAAAGTATTTTTTTCAAACAAATTGATATCTAACTACTCAATGAAAATTATATCAATCTGATGAACATTTAGAAATTGCAATTTCTAAGGGAGCAAATCCTTTAACTTTAGTCGAAGAGAAGATACACGTTTTAATCGCTTGAGTTGACTTTTTTGTTTTAACTTTTTCGCAATGTTCGTTCACCTCTGTATCATTAATCGTTGACAAATGTTGTGTGAAGCCAGACACATATCATTTAAATGCCGCGTCTTCAGAATATTATGTTGTTGTTGCAGAATAATTATTTTATCAAATCCTAATTGATGTTATTTCCTAGAGCTAACATGAAGGAAAATGTTGAGTTGATACGACTTGAAAGAGAAATCAAGGAGAAATCAACAAAACTTGAAGTCATGCAAGGAAAATTTCATAATCTGGAACAGGTTTGATTATTCCATTCTTTGCAATCAAACTTCGTTTCTTATCTCTGTTTGAGCTGCGCTTCAAGGGTTTCGTCATTTTGATAGGGCGAATAATGTACGAGGAGGTTTTGCTGGAGAGGATGTTTAGATTTTTTACGAGAGGGTTTGCAGTTGCTTCTCGTCCTCCTGCGTTTGTTTGAAGAACTTGCATCTCATCGCGTGACTAGAGTCAGAACCATAGTCTCAACTTTCTCCAAAGGATCTTACCTTTCTGAAGTCATGCTTCCCTTATTTTTGCTTAACAGCAATTGTTCCAAAAGTGATAAATCGTGCCCACAATCTCATTTAAAGTTAAGCTAAATCCAGCTCTGCAAACCTATTGGCTCATAAGGCAGCATGTATCTAGTGACTATCAAGGATTAGCAAATGGTTAGCAAATTCATGAAATATTACTTACAAGCTGATTAATTTTTGTTTTTATGTTTTTTCCCATGACCCATCTGAGAGTTCTCTCTGTAGCAGTTGTTAAGACATTAAAGTGACTTAAGTATTGCAGGTCAAATGAACTCTCCCTCGGTTATAATAGCATTCGATTATTGCTATGTCAAATCTGGAATGGACTGCTAATTGAATTGACATCCACCGAAAATAGCTTTAAAGATATGATAATAAAGTGAGGTGGCCCAAACTGTGAATATATTGTTTTTCAATGTGTTTTTAAGATATTTATATATTATTCATTTTTGATTTGGAATAGAAATGTATTGACAAACAAACAAATAAATTTTATTTTAGATGCTCGAAAAAGTGAAAATGAGCAACGAAAAAGCACTAGGAGAAATGGAGTCGTTGACTATGAAGTTAAAGGAAGTAAGAATTTATTGCGATTGATAATTTGAAATTATTTTGTTGGTTGACAGTGCTCAAGCGAGAATCGAAGCCTGCTCTGTTGGTTTCCTAGGATGTAATAGTATTGCAATATAATGTTGATAACTGCCTACAGGTACATGTACCCCAAAAGCCACAAAAAAAGCGTGTGGTTATAATTTTTTTCCTACTAGTTGATTTCAAAAATGGTTTTGTGTCAATGAAGGGCTGCAGAAAACGAGGTCTTCCCGTTGGGTATTATTATTTTTTGCCTAAGATTGACCGAGTACTGATGTGACAAAGTTTCTTGTTTTTCACTATATGTACCCCAAAAACCACAAAAGCAAAAACACGGAAAAGATTACAGCTGATGCACCTATCACTGTGATATTTGGGAAGAAGTCATCATTATAAATCAGTAATGGATAGAAAGTATAGCTGCAAACTTATTTTCAGTGGAAGTATCTAATGTGCCACAAAACCCGCATGGGGTGTACCCCAAAACCACATTAGTTTTTCACTTATCAAGCCGTTTGCAGCATATCAATCTTCAAAAGCATTATTTTTCTTGATTCTGCATATATTTTGAAATCTGCTGACAATCCAACCTAACAGAGAGGAACTGTGTTATTCATTTACCAGCAATTACAAAGTGCATGCTTTTTCCAAGTATAAAGTATCAAAATATTTGAGAATATCAATGTTCCTGGTAATTTTTTCATAAATAATGAAAAGTTTTGATGTTTCTATTCCATGGATAAATTTTCCTTGCTTTTAATTTCACAACTGCATTCATTTTAGAGTCTACCAGACTTATAACCACCTCAGAGGTTTCATTTATCACCCCCAAAATGTTTGAGAGCAACCTCAAATGGTTTAACCTCAAAGTAACCTCAAATGAGAGTAACCTCAAATGAGAGTAACTTTCCAGTGGTATCCAAAATTAACAGAAGTCTTCTAAAGTGATTGGTTAGTTAATAATATCTGGACAGCAAATACCTATGTTGATTGACTTTTAGAAAGATATTTTTGTTACTGTGTTAAAATATGGGCAATTTTAATTAACTGTCTGTCAATTGAATTGCATAAAATGTTTATTATTTTGTTGAGACATATACCATTTTACCAACTGTATGTTGATTGTCTTGAAGATGTGTTCGTTATTTTGCTGAAAAATGGAAAATTTACTTGCTGTTTGTTTACAGACTTTCAGGAAATATTTGTTATTTTGTTAATTTTGTTAAAAACTTGACCATTCTAACCTTGACTTTCAGAAGATATTTTGTTATGTGGACAAATACCTTATGTTAATTGCTTTCAGAGAGTGTTAATAATATATAAATATAGATGTGATTTTGCTGAAAATACATAATTTCATTTGGTTTCTCTGTGGCACACCACACCCTGTACTTGTGTTTTCCATGTTTCAGTGAAATGTACCCCAAAACCACACAAAAAATCACCAAAGTCAGGATGCCCATTCAATAGGTTCACTATATTGCAAGGTAACCATTGTGCTTTTCTGGCAAGAGGACACATGAAAGATACTGAAAAACACTGGTTTGCAAACTTATAGTAAGAATTTGCGACTTGCTACTCGTTCATAGAAATAATCTGTAAAATTTCAAGTTCAAATTTTTGCGTTTACACCCTATAATTTTTTTTTAAATCCAATTTATTCATGGCAAACCTACATTTTTAGGTAGCCCAGTTACCTAAGCATCATTGATCAGTAAGAGTTTTATGTTGTATGTTGATCTTCTATAGATATTGCCTTTCAACTGACCTTGTGGTTTTTGGGGTACCTTAGTTTTTGGGGTACATGTACCTGTAGGCTCGACGGAACCACTAAATTTTGATAATGAGTTATCGCTATAAATCAATCAAACCTAACAAAGCATTTATTTAAATCAAAAATCATGTCCAGTTATTCATATTCAATCATTTTTGAGTTGCTAGGGCTTAACTTTCACCATTTGAATAAATTATGAATTAAATTCAAATCAGTTTTAGAAAGATGATGAGAGTAGGTGATAAACTGATTTATTGATGACCAGAAAAGTCTTTGTGATGTTTTTGTAAACTTTAAAATACACACGTCGCTATTTTCTTCTAAGGAACAAGCGAGAAACTCAACCTTGAATAATCAACTGCGACAAGGAGATTTCTTGAGAAAGAGTGTAACTGAGGTAAGCTTACCTTGTGGATTAGACTTGAGTTGCCCCAAGTTTATTTCGTCAACTGTAAGTTATAGTTGACGAAATAGACTTGGTGTAAGTCTACGTACACACAATATCAGCTAAGGTTTGTTTTACCCATTTTAACTCGTATGGCCAAACTCTTAATGTTTGGAATATATGGCACGAGTGTTCGTTGCACGAAAAATACCAAAGAATCAAACGATGTATCATCCAAAGATTGATACATCGTTTGTATATCGTTGTAACGCTTCCATTTTCCCTCCTTATCTCGTTTGTTTGGTCCCACATTTGCGCCATTACACCTTGTCTTATCTCATGCCCTGTTGCAGAAACATCAGACATCAGGTATATTCTTGCAAAAGTAAATGCGCAGGCTACCTTAAGGCTCTGTGTTGTGATGTCGCTATTCCTTGAGCTTGTGAAATGCTGCAACCATATCATTCTGCATAAAAACGTATATGCAAAGAAAATTTCGATGGTACTGCAACATGTTCTCTTTGCCCTCCTCATTGGTACGGGCCTTCAGATGCTACAGCTTGGACAGCGTTATCCTATTCACATACTGTTGCTCTTATCTGGGGATGTCCACCAAAATCCTGGTCCGTAGATTAATAAATGCCTAAAGTTTTTTCATTGGAATCTAAACAGCCTCTGCGCGAGAGACAGAATTAAGATACCCCTGATTGAGACTTATGATGCCCTCCACAAATTCGATATCATTGCTGTATCGGAGTCAATGCTTGATAAGTCAATAAAGAATGATGAGATTTACATTGAGGGTTTTAGTAAAGACGTTTTTCGTAGTGATCATCCAAGTAACACAAAAACAGGGGGAGTCTGTCTTTATGCACGTGAAGGGTTACCAATAAGGCGCAGAAAAGATTTTGAGTTATTACAAGAGATTATTATCACTGAAATCAACATTGCACGTAAAAAGATCTTTTTAGGTACTATCTATCGAAGCCCAAGTCAAAGTAGCCAGCAATTTGAATATTTTATTGATAAGCTGCAATTGGTGCTAAACAAACTTAAAGGAGAAAATCCGCAATGTGTAATCTTGACAGGTGATTTTAACTGCAGATCTTCTCAGTGGTGGACGGAAGATATTGAGCAACCAGAGGGTACCGCTTTGGAGGAGCTTATTGAAACAAACGGCCTATATCAGCTGATAGATGAGCCAACAAATATAAGAAATGGAGGCATGTCTTGCATTGACTTGATTATTACTGATCAGCCAAATATGTTTGTGGATTACGGTGTCCACCCCTCTTTAGATGATCATTGCCAGCATCAAATAATCTATGGAAAGTTGAACGCATCTATACCATCTGCCCCTCCTTATAAAAGAACCATTTGGGATTACCCAAAAGCTGATATACAGTCGATCTGCGACTCAATCAATGCAATTAACTGGTCAGATAAATTTAGAGGACTTGACTCCAAGGAGATGGTTAAAATTTTCACTGAAAAGCTTTCTGAAGTATTCTCCTTGTTTATACTCAACAAGATTGTAAAATTCAACGACAAAGATCAACCATGGATAACACCCCAGTTAAAAACTGCTATCAAGCGCAAACATAGAATTTATTCAAAATTTGTTCAAAATGGTAGGAAGCAAGAAGATTGGAATCGGGTAAAAAATGTGCAAAGTGAAACATCTAGACTGATAGCTAGTGCTAAAAATGAGTATTATGGAAACCTTGGCAAAAAGTTATCTGACCCCAAAACTGGAACTAAAACGTACTGGTCGTTGTTCAGTAAACTTATTAATAAGAAAAAATTCTCCAATATACCGCCTTTGCTTGAACATGGTTTATTTGTTACCAATGTGGAGGCCAAAGCAAACATCTTTAATGATTATTTTGTTTCTCAATGCTGTGCAGTAGCTACTGGTAGTACAATTCCTAATTTTATACCCCGTGGTCTAGTGAGTTTACAAAACATGGAAATCGACAGGGAAAAGGTTCTAAGACTTATCAGGTCCCTTGACACGAAAAAGGCACATGGATGTGACGATATTTCTTCTTCAATGATTAAGATGTGTGACGAGTCAATAGTAGAGCCTCTTTGTTTGATCTTTGAAAAATGCCTAGACTCTGGTGTTTATCCCCCCCAATGGAAAAAGGCTAATATAATCCCTGTCCACAAAAAGGGTAATAGACAGAGCAAGGAAAACTATCGCCCAATTTCACTGTTGCCAATTTTTGGAAAAATTTTCGAAAAACTTCTCTTTGATACAATATATAGCCACCTTAATGAAAATGGCCTTTTGTCTCATCATCAATCAGGTTTTCGGCCAGGAGATTCAACAATCAATCAGTTGTTGGCGATAACTCACAACATTTACAGAGCCTTTGAGGAGGTGCCTAGCAAAGAAATGCGTGCAGTCTTCCTGGATTTGTCAAAGGCTTTTGATAGGGTTTGGCACGATGGTCTCCTCTATAAATTGGAAGTCAATGGTATATCTGGCAATATCCTCCAGCTTATTAAAAACTTTTTAAAGGACCGAAAACAACGCGTAGTTTTGAATGGGAAAGCTCAAAATGGGAATCGATTTCTGCAGGGGTACCTCAAGGATCAGTCCTTGGTCCGCTGTTCTTTCTTATATACATAAATGACATAGTCAGCAACGTTACATGTGGAATTAAGCTATATGCTGATGACACATCCCTATTCTCAGTTGTGGATGATGAAAATATTACCGCGCGAGCGTTGAATCGCGATCTTGAAAAGATAAATTTGTGGGCGTGGCAGTGGAAAATGCAGTTTGATGCTAATAAAACGGAGGAAGTTATCTTTTCTTGTAAAAGGCAAAAACCGAACCATCCAAACCTCAGATTGGGAAATGATGCAATAGCTTCCAAGAATGAGCATAAGCACCTAGGACTGATTCTTGACTCAAAACTTGATTTCCAAAGTCATATAAGAGAGGCTATCCTAAAAGCACGCAGAGGGACTGGTATGATAAAATGCCTTTCAAAATACGTTTGCAGAGAAGTTCTTGAGCAAATCTACAAGCTTTACGTTCGACCGCATTTAGATTATGGGGATATCATATACCATAAACATGACCCTGAAATGCACCTTCACTTCACACAAAAGTTAGAACAGACCCAATACTCTGCTGCACTGGCTGTCACGGGAGCTTGGAGAGGTACAAGTAGGCAAAAACTCTATAACGAATTAGGATGGGAAACCCTGTACCATCGTAGATGGTATCGCAGATTATGCCATTTCTATTCCCTGTGCAAATCCAAAGCACCGGCTTACCTGTATTCTGAGATACCCCAGCAGCGAAATCTGGTCTATAATCTAAGAAACCCACATTGTTACCAACAACCTACTGGAAGAACAATTCGGTACTCGAACTCGTATTTCCAAAATACCATATCTGAATGGAACTTACTGGATAATAAGGTAAGAAATTCTTCTTCGATTTCCCAGTTTAAAAAGAATCTGCTTGCTATCATACGGCCAAGTAAAAATCCTACCTACCACATTCGTGACATCCTGGGTATCAGACTTCTAACCAAGCTCAGGGTTGAATTTAGTGCATTAAATGGGCATAGATTTAAACATAACTTCGCCTGCTTAAGTCCAATGTGTGTCTGCGGCACTGGTACAGAGGACAATGAACATTTTCTCCTGCACTGCCCTCTATGCAGCATATTGCGCCTAGATCTCTTTGACCAGCTCTCAGATATCGATGGATTCAATGTTGCCGATGTTAATCCGAAAGAACTTTGTCTTTTACTCTTATTTGGTGATCAAAATTTGGGTACAGTTGCAAACAGAATCATATTAGAAGCAACGATCTCCTTCATCAAAGCCTCGGCAAGGTTAAATTAATGTCGAAATGTAGCAGCAGCACCCCCTTGTTTTTCGCTCTACTTAATTTTTGTTTTTGTTGAATTAAATTTGTAGTTGAAATGTAAGTGGCATTCATGGCGAGGACCCGGTGACCTCGTGTCTTTCCTCGCCATGAATGTCACAGTTAATGTAGTTGTATTTTGGTAGTAATTGTAGTTTTCTTTTAATTGATAAAAAAAAATCCAAAGATTGATCACATAGTTTGAATGGGTATAAACAAACCTTAGCCAATTAGGTCTATCAGTGGTGTGGTTTTCCTTGGAACATATAAGGGCTTTTCAAATACCCAATTGACAAGGTATAGCTATAGGCTGGATTTGGTGATCCATTTTTCTTATCTTTAACTGACTTTGCAATTCATAGGAAAGGTAATCGCAGGTTAATGCTAAGTTCTCGGTAAATACAAGTCTGAAATATTATATTATGAATTTAGGGATCCCAATATCAGGGGTCTAAAATCTTACATTAAGCGGCAAGTTCGATGGTAAATATGCTTGTCTATGCAGAGAACAAAGAAAACATTCAGCATTGTTTCTTTTGTTATTCGTTTTTTATGTCACTTGGCCAGCTTCGACTTTAATGAGATATTTTTGGAGTTTTCTACTTCTAAATGCTAGCTTTTAAGGTTGCACAACACCATCGATCAATATTCTAGGTCTATGAGTCTCAGCATTAAGAGGACCTTAATATTTTGGTTCGATGAATCTGAAAACAGCATATCAATATCAAAGTCTGTTTAAACATGGGAAACTTGGCATGTTGTCATTCTCTATTAACGATCTGTAGGATAGTCCAACAACTCTTTGCAATATTTCTGGTAAAAAAGTTAGGATCAGTATGTAAATCTCTGCCAAAGTGAAAGGGCCACCAGTGCTGTATCTCACCATTATCTATCTTAGAAAGACGAAACAGTTGCTGAATTGCGAACTAAAAATGATTTATCGCCCCGTTAGCTTTGTTAGATAGACGAAAAAATTGCTGACATGCGAGCTGAAAATGATATGTCGCTTCATTAGCTTTGTTAGAAAGACGAAACAATTGCTAACTTGCGAGCTTAAAATGATATATCGCTCTATTAGCTTTGTTAGAAAGACGAAACAAATGCTGACTGACGAGCTGAAAATGATATATCGCTCTATTAGCTTTGTTAGAAAGACGAAACAATTTGTGACTGGCGAGCTGAAAATGATATATCGCTCCATTGCCTTTTTTGGAAAGACGAAACGATTGCTGACTTGCGAGCTGAAAATGATATATCTCTCCATTACCTTTTTTAGAAAGACGTAACAAATGCTGACTTACGAGATGAAAATGATATATCGCTCTATTAGCTTTGTTAGAAAGACGAAACAGTTGCCGACTTACGAGCTGAGGATGATATATCGCTCCATTAACTTTTAGAAGTACGAAATAATTGCCGATTTGCGAGCTGAAAATGATATATCTCTCCATTAGCTTTGTTAGAAAGACGAAACAAATGCTGACTTACGAGATGAAAATGATATATCACTCTATTAGCTTTGTTAGAAAGACGAAACAGTTGCCGGCTTACGAGCTGAAGATGATATATCGCTCCATTACCTTTTTTAGAAAGACGAAACAATTGCTGACTTGCGAGCTGAAAATGATGTACTCAGAGAAGCTCAAGATAAACTTTTGCAAAGGTAATTTTTCCTTCTTTGATAGTTTATCGATTAACAGTAATTTTCTTCGTAAACAATAGACCATTTCGACAATTAAAAAAGAAGACTGGGGAGAGCGGTTTGTTCTGGTAAATGGCTACCACGAAGCTTCTGCGAATGATGAAGTTCCCTCTACAAAAACTTTTAGCTTTAAATTCATGGTTGAAATTACAAATCTTCGAGGAAGAAGTACCTAAAAAGTAGCCGCAAGAATGTCCGATGACTCATATGCCTCGTAATGCAGGGGAGACCTCGCATCAAACAGCTTTGGCGGGAAAGCGGGAAGGCATTCGTCATTTTCCTTCGAAGTTGCTCGAGAGGATAAGAAACGAAGAAAGAAACAAGAAACATTGTTGTGATATATATGGAAAAGACTTCGGTAGTCATTTTATCTTTTAAGTGTGCAAAGAAGACATAAAATTTGGTGTAATACTGTTCAGGCTTGAAGATAGCAGCTTAAAATAAGTAATTTTTTACAACGTTTTTCTTGCTGAAAAGTTGCTTCTGATATTGAAATTGAAACTCAACAGACGAGGTCGAGGAGCATCTGCAGAGAATTACTTGATCCTGATACAGGTAAGCTGCATCCTTATTTGCAGAAAGCTTTTTATATTACAACTCGCTGATTGTTTTCGTTAGCTCGTCCGTTTTGTGGACTTCTTTATGGTGGCAGAAATCAGTTGCTTTGTTAGCCATACTTATGTTTCTCTGCAAGGAACATAGGGCAGCAATATTCCTCTTAGGCAACTAAAATCAATATTTTAACTTACCTCTACCAACGAACCTTGGCTTGGAATTTGTTAGATTTTTCAAAATCCCTCTGACTTTCTTTCGAAGCCAAACTTTTCTCAACAAAACAAAACAAATGCGTAAAGTGACTTCGTTTCGTTCTCTTCCTTTCTCCAGCAGAAGAATATTTTTAAATTTGAATTCCTATCTCATCAAGTCTGCAGTACTGAGAGGCACAGCTTTGTCATCAGAAACCTTTTCAAAATTCCCATGAACCATATCGGAACGTTCGTTCATCATGCTTTGACATTCTGATCTAATCGCACAACTTCGAAGGAAACTGACGAATACCTTCCCGCTTTCCCGCCAAATCTGTTTGATGTGAGGCTTCCCTTTCGTTACGAGGCATATTAGTCATGGGACATCCTTGTGGCTAGTTTTTAGGGACTTCTTTCTCAAAGATTCGTAGTTTCAACCATGATTTTAAAACTATCTATCATTGGTAGAAGCTCCGTGGCCGCCATTTACCAGAACAAACCGCTCTCCCCAGTCTCCTTTTTTAATTGTCGAAATGGTCTATTACGAGATACGATGTGTGAAGGATGGTCGAACCGGCGAGGTGCAGGTGCATTTCACGCTGTGTGAATAACACGGTGAGTAACCGCGCAAATTGTCTGTCTCCTTCAAATATGAAAAGGTCTACTGGTGGGGCAAAAAATGTTCCACTTTCGAAAATTCATAGAGCCTATAGTACTCCACGGATGTGAATGATTGAAATTTTGGTGAAAAGTCAAACAACCAAACTGTTTTTCAGTTTTCTTGCATTTCATGAACCAGGAAAGTGTAGGTGAATTCAACTTTACAAAAATTTCTTGATTACCAAATGCTTGAAAATAGGCCTAAAACACTTGATAAAATCGTAAGTAATCTCCTGACGCAGAGCAATACGTAAGGGCATTTCAACTCTTTTCTGGGATCATTGGAAATGTATTTTTAGATAAATACCGAAGATGTTAATCCTATGGCAGTAAATGTGCAGACGATATCTGTCACCCATTAGAATAGGTAGTTTACGTTCTGTGTGAGGAGTTTCTTTTCCTTTCGTAAAGTCAAATTTACCTACCGGCCCTGGGTGAGTCAGAAAGACCAGGAGCTTTTAGCAAGCCATATTTTTTCAGAAAACAAGTCAGATTCGGACTGTTGAAGGTTTATATTGTAGAGGGAAGATTGATTTACTTGTATACATGTAGTTTGTTAAATTGAGTTATTTTTGTTCGTGCGTTTGTTTGCGATTTTGTGATATTGCTTTGTGATATTGTATTATTTACAATTAAACTGCAATTGCAATAAAAAGATTAATAAGTATTACAGGACAAATCAGAGTTAAAAGATCTATCATTTAAGAAACCCAACTCTCGGGATATATACTTTGCAAAGCCTACAATTGGATTTTCCACCATTCCTAGGTCTAATTTATTGTTTGAAAATATGAAGGCTGTTTTATTGTTTTATTTCTTGCGGAAGATTTGCCAAAGTTTATTTCCAAGGTAAGCAATGGACTCAACTGCAAAGGATGTTGTTCATACGTTTGGCAGTTGAGCGTCATCACCATGCCTTAAGCTGTAGCTAACATTTCGTTACATAAAAATATCATTCATGAATGGTGAATTCAGATTAAATTTTTTTTATAAATTTCGGTCATGAGCAACTGTAGATTTTTTACATAGATTGGCATCGATTTGGATTGTTCCAAGAGAAAACCAAAGTCATTCTCGTGATCTTTTTGTGCAATGCATATTGCCGTTTCATGAATATGATTCATTCTATGATTCAAAGCTCTATCATAGAATATCTAAACAAACGGGCAGTGGCTGGAATGAGACAAAACGAGCGCCCTCATTAATCGCTGTTTCTTTCTGTGTCCATGTATCGTGATATTCGATTAAGGGCATGTAGTTTTTGGCTAGCCTTTTTACAAAGAGAATCTAGGTGTTGCTTGAAAAAAAATGATTGATCAAACGTTATACCCAGAATCTTTTCCCTTGTACTTTCTTTCACACAGGCCTCGCCTATTTTTATTGTTGCTTCATTACTCCCTTTTGCACCAAAAATCATTAAGTGGTCTTGTCTTCTTTTCGTTTCATGCGATTGTTAGGAAACCATTCAGTTATCTTAAGGGCATCATTCTCTGAATGCATAATGGCGTTTTCGATTTTAGGACCACACGCATAAATATGGTCTCCACCAGGAACATAAAAGGTCCCAAGATCGAACCTTGTGGTACTTCTACGACAGTTTCTTTCCATGTGCTGAATGAACTGTTGACCTTTACCCTCTGCTTCTTGTCGGTGAGATAACTATGGATAAACAGCAAGACAGATCTACTGAAGCCATATGCATTCAATTTTGCAATTAATGGTTCATAATTTTGACAATCAAAGGCCGTCTAAAGGTCTGTCAAGACAGCCCCTGCGACGCCCCTGTTGTCCATTGTCTCCTTGTCGGCTTCCACAAAACGTAGCAGTGCGTGCTGTGTACCATAGCCCTCTCGAAATCCACAAAGGAGTGATGACAGGAAACTTTGGATGAAAGGTAGCATTTGATCTTCCACCAATCTTTCATTGATTTTGATACCGCTAGTAAAACTATAATCGGTCGGTAGTTCATTTCATAAGGGCATCCCCCTTTTGAAGAGCGAGCTTATATCCCCTGCGTTTTAATTCTTTGGGAAGAGTACCCTTGGATAAACCAGAGTTGAAAAAATTCTGTATCGCAACAGAGAATAAGTCATTATTTTCCATTAGAATTTTTGCAGGTATCCAGTCAACTGGGGACGCTTTTCTCGGATCAAGTTGTCTGATCTTGAAAGCAGCCTTTTCGGTGGTGACCTTTCTGAATTCAAATTTGTCTGAAAACTTCGTTGTATTTTGGATTTTGCAAATGCTTGGATGAGCCTTGTATATCTTAACAGATTTGTCAACTGGATGTAGTATATATTATACATTGGATCCAGTAAATTTGATATGGTTAAGAAGTTCACACATGCGTGGATACAAATATGACTAAACGCCTGTTTCATGAACCTTGCGATGTACCATTCACTAAACTTCACAGTAATTTTTGAACGGAAAGACCGATTTCGAGGCAACAAATTTTTATACCTAAGTAAGCCCTTCTTCCATGTAACAAACTTTAAAGAAACGAATTTGCAAAGTAAGCTGCACCAATGAAAAATAGCAAGCACCACACCTCTTTTTGCACTTATCAGGTATATTTCCAGTGCTCTTGAAAATGCGAGAAAACATTACAAAAATTCTTCAGTCCCTTGGTTATCAAACAGAATTTGATGCATAATAAATATTCAAGAATAAAATAAATCGTACATTGATCAGAGTTTTTTGAATCAGGACGTTTCGAGCTCAGCCCGTTATCAAGTGAATACGTTTGACTTGATAACAGGCTCAGCTCGAAACGTCGTGATTCAAAAAACTCTGATCAAGGTACGATTTATTTTATTCTTGAATGTTTATTTTACAATGAATATCGTACAACACGCCCACAATAAGATTGTTTTGAGAATTTGATGCAGTCCTATGAAATCAAGTGCTCTTCTGGCTTCTGGTTCACCTGGTAGCTATATGATTCGTTGGTGGGATGCCACAATTGGAGAGAAGAATGTACTCCTGTTAAGAATCAATACAGTGATCTTCATGTCTTCAAAAGTATAGCCTGTGTGCAGCCGCATCTCCTCCTCTTTTCCTGTGATGAGGAGTCGAGGCTGCGCGCAGGCAGCACAAATTTTGCTAAGATGGATCAATCATAATCATATCATAATTGTTCTATTTTCAGTTTGCCTTTTTTGGTAGTAATACAGTTACTAATTCAAACCAACTATTTACAAATGTACCGTAGATTTAATAGAAATTTTACAAATTCTGGCTATTTACCAATCCAGAAATTCCATTTAAAGCCAATTCAGTGCCTGATCGCTGCTTTGAAAGCTGTAAATTTGAAAGTACTTTTATTTTATTACTCAGTTTGTTCCAAAGAAGGCATTTTTTAAATCAAAATGATTCTGTTTCATATTTCGGTGTTTGTGTCTTTGGCATAGACATATGACTCAGATATATGAGGGGTTGAAGCTAATTATTGCTTTGTATATTTCGGTCATCAAGACCTGAAGATATAAATGGTTGTTTTCATGATCGTACTTTTCTCCAGTAACTCATTAAAGAAAGAGTCATCGTCCTTAAAGGTTATCTGAAGCGAAAATGTTTTTGTTGATGCAGATAAATAGCATTTTTGAGTGTTAAAGAATGCCGTTTATAATTTTGTGATACCTTGTCTCATTTTGAGTTATTTACTATTTTGTATGATTGGCTGATGACGTCATTTTGTTTACAAAGAAGTAAAGATAGTGTATGAGGCTGACTGCATTTCCAAAAGGAAATTGACTTAAAGTACTTTTCTTAAATTGACATGCCTTTTCTAAACATCATGTTAGTCAATGAGAAACTTTCAATTTCATTTATTCAAGCTCAACTTAAATGTCTCCTACGACTGTTACCTTTCAAAGATCAGATACAGCTTTGTTTCAATACATCATCCTAGCAGTTTGCAAACAAAATGACGTCATCAAATGAAAAGTAATATCAGTAGATAAATTGAAAACGAAATGAGATATCAAAGAAATTTAAAGAGGATTCATTATCATTTGACGGTGCCGCTTATTTGCATCAATAAAAATTTTCACTTCAGATCACCTTTAACGATTAATGCACATTTGTGTATGCGATGCAGCGTTCGAAGTTGTGTTCCAAAGTTAGGAATTTAGCATTGTCACTTCTAATTAAACCAAGATATTGCTTTAAGTGAAACGTGGGAAATTTTCATTTTGTATATCTGTGGTTTTCCTGATTCACTTATAGTACTTTCGATGCTGAGAGAGAACGAAGATTTAGAATAAAGGAAAGGGAGTACCAGGTAAGGAATTGTGACAAATTCATATTTACTTTCATGCCAATTGCCAAATATGGTAGAGTCTTCGTTGTTTCGACCATGTGCATCTTTAACGACTGGCTATTGATTTGTGTTCTTTGTCCTTTGTCCTTGGACCTTTGTTCCTTGGCCATTATTCTTTGTGCTTTGAGCTCTATTTGCTCTATCCTTTATGTTTCTGTTATCTGTTTTCTGTTCGCGGTTCCCTTTCCTTTGTTCCGTGTTTGAAGCCAGTGCAAGTGCTGCAAATTGAATGAATTTCTGAATTACACAATGGGTTACACGTGCAGGGATGCCAATCACTTGAGTATTTACGACCAGTTTCGAATTACTGATTTCGACAAATGTATCGTGTCTTTTGACATCCACCATTGACTGATATTCCTTCTTCTTTGCCAGCGTCAAAAAGGTACTTAAAGATAACTGATTTGTTTATTTGAGGTAAAAATATCCCAGTTGGAAGCAGTTACGAAAGCTGATGTGTTGGAAAAGAATGAACTGCTAGATAAATTATCAACGGAACGAGGTATCATTTTTTCTTACTGGATTTCAGTTCTGCTCAATGCAACAAGGTAACTGTCATCATGACTGCATTGCGGTAATATTTGCATTGTCAACTGACCTAGTAAGAAGACAATATAACAACCAATTTGCCACGAAACTGTTACTGTTTTTTAATTCATGATTACGGGACTAAAGAGGATGCTGAAATGAAGCCTTGCCTGCACACGTTGCTTTCGACCACAATCATAAACGTTTGAAGTTAGACCACCTCGCACCTTTCCCTGACTATTGTTATTTCTGCTCTATTAACTGCTGAAATTGTTGCAGTTAACGTTAAGCAAGGAGCTATTTGTTCTTTCAGATCAAAATGAATGACACTGTTTGGAATTGATAGGTCTCCTAGATACTGCAATGATTTTTGTAATTAAAGTCTTCAGGACACAGTGGGCATAAATGGTCATGAGGACATTTCACATGTACCAAAAGTAGCTAGAATTTGTAAGGCATCTAGTTGCAGCAACTGTTTCAATTATTTGAATAAACATTTTATCAAAGATTGGCAACTAAAATATGGATGTTCTATTCAGTGAAAAAACTAGCAATTGTTTCTGTGAATTTTTCACATTACACCCTCAGCAACAATGAATTGCTCTTTTGGGAGTTTAGCAACCTCAGCATTAGAAAAAAAGTCAGAAGTTCACTACATGTCATCTGAGACTCCGGTTCCTCCTAACTTCAAATCTGCAATAAATTTTTAAGAAACACATTTTTTTTTCTATCAATATCAAAAAGATTAAAACACAAAAATTTGTTGCATTCTACTGTGCCATCCAAAGCAGGGATAGACACAAGGTCATCTGGTCCCCACTTTGGATGGCACTTACAATTCTAATACTTTAGCAAAGAAAAGAAAGGTATACTCCAAGGTAGCTTTTTACCAAATAATACAAAAACCCAAAAAATTTTTACGTGAAATCCAATTAGGTTTATATGTCTCTGCTCTCTTGACTTTATAAATGATGACTTGGAAGGACTGAAAATGAAATTTACAATGATTATCGTCGCAATCTTGGTTCTTCGATCTCTAGGTTTAATTGATTATTTGGTACGAAGCTACCTGATAAAACTAACAATAGTAGGGGAGGGGTCGCTGCTGTTTACTTTCTGAGTATTCAATCAAAGCGCTTTGTTGCATTGATGAATGAAATTGTTGCTTCTATGATAATTCTGTTTTCAACCAAGTTCAGATCTTTAGTTCCAAATAGAAGCAAAGTGCACAGTGCATCTGAATCCAATTTGTTTATGTCTAAACCAGGGATGTTAAGCTGGCGAAAGAGATCTCTACGCACCAAGTCAAACTGGTCGCAGTGCAGGAGAAAGTGTTTATTATCCTCGATGCCTCTCCCACACATACAAGTTGGGCTACTACAATCAAAGTTGTGTCGAAATCTGTGCTCATTCAGTACGCTGAAATTCACACGCAGCTTTGTCAGCTTTTTGATACCTTCTATATCAAAGACATCATAAACAAGGTTTTTAGGTGGTCTTATAATTGCAAGCAGTTTCCGTTTAAAATCGGATATGGAGTGAATTTTTGATGTCATGATCTAGGTGATTCCATTCATAAAGAACATTTTGGGAGTATGTATGCGAGAAACGAGTAGTTCTACCTACATTCTGATCGTATGCGCGGGGATGTCTTAAGTCGTAAGATTGTTCTCGTTCAGGCGGTATTTCTGCAAAGAGGTACCCCGGTGAACCTGTTTTTCGTAGGTTGTAAAAGTGACATACACGTCTGTACCACCTTCTGTGATATAGATCTTCCCAACCTAGTTCGTCGTACAGTTTTTTCCTATTTGTGCCTCTCCATGCTCCAGTTACGGCTAACGCAGCATGATACTGGGTTTGTTCGAGTCGTTTTGTGACACTTAATCTCATGTCAGGATCATACCTATGGTAGATAATATCACCATAGTCGAGATGGGGTCTTACATAAAGCTTGTAAACTTGATCAAGCACATTTCTAGATACATATTTAGAGATGTACCTTATTATTCCGATCCCCCTCCTAGCTTTGAGGATAGCCTCACTGATATGTTTTTGAAAACTTAACTTAGAGTCAAGGACCATTCCGATGTGCTTGTGCTCCGTTTTTCTTTCAATGTCGTCAGTTCCTAGTGTTAAGGGATCATGCAAGGGTTTATTCCTTTTGGTAGAGAAAATCACTTCTTCTGTTTTATCCGCATTGAAGTGCATTTTCCATTGCCACGACCACAAGCGCAATCGCTCAAGATCCCTATTTAGTTCCTCACTACTTCTATCATTCCGGACAACGGAGAAGAGTGAAGTGTCGTCAGCAAAAAGCTTAATATCACAGCGAACATTATCAACAATGTCATTTATGTAAACAAGGAAAAACAATGGACCTAAAACAGAGCCCTGTGGAACCCCTGCAGATACAGTAGCCCATCTTGAGCATTTCCCATTCAATAAAACACGTTGCTGCCGATCAGTTAAAAAATTGCGGATTAAGGTCAGGAGATCTCCAGATACACCACTACATTTGAGCTTATAAAGTAGCCCCTCATGCCAAACTCTATCAAATTCCTTGGACAAGTCCAGAAAGACTGCTCGTGTTTCTTTGGAGGGAATTTCTTCAAAAGCACTGTAAATTTTTTGAGTGATGGATAAAAGTTGGTTGATTGTTGAGTCACCAGGTCGAAACCCAGATTGATGTTGTGTTATTAGCCCATGGTCACAAAGATGACAATAAAGTACGTCAAAAATGATCTTTTCGAAGATCTTTCCAAAAATTGGCAGTAGAGAGATTGGACGATAATTCTGCTTGCTCTGCCTACTTTCCTTTTTATGAACAGGGATAATGTTTGCTTTCTTCCACATGGAGGGGTAGATTCCTGTTTCAAGGCATTTACCAAAAATCAAGCACAGTGGTTCGACGATGGAAGTATCGCAGATCTTAATCATTGAAATTGATATGTCATCACACCCATGAGCCTTTGTGGTGTCCAGTGCACGAATTAATTTAGTTACTTTTTCTCTGTCTATGTCAAGACTTTGCAGAAGAGCGTTGCACGTTGGTAGAAAGTTTGGAAGGGTGCTGCTGTTCGCGATAGTGGAGCACTGTTGAACAAAAAACTCATTTAAGATATCTGCCTTTGTTTGTAAATTTGTCACAAAGATTCCATTTTCAAGTAACGGAGGGATATTCAAGGTTTTTTTTCTTATTTATCAATCTGTTTAAAATCGCCCAGTAAGCCTTTATACCTTGGCTATGATCAGACAACTTACGACCCATGGTCGAAAAGTAGTTTCCTTTGGCCTTGGTGATTAACTTAGAAGTTTCATTTCGGACTTCTTTCACTAGATTCCAGTCCTCCAATCTTCGGCCACGATCTTTGTATTTTCTGAAGACTCTATGCTTGCGTTTTATTGCAGTTTTTAATTCAGGAGTAATCCATGGTGGATCCTTGTCATTGCACTTTATGACCTTGTTTGGAATATTTGAAGATAGAATTGCAAAAATGGTGCCAGTAAATAATTCCGTCATTTCATTCGAATCAAGGCCAACAAATCTTGATTGCCAATCAATGTCACTTATGAGATCCCTAATCATCCGGGTATTGGCCTTTGAATAATCCCATATCGTCCTTTTATATGGGGGTGGATGGGGTATTGAGATGTTCAGCTTACCGTAGACTATTTGGTGTTGAAAGTGATCATCAAGGGAAGGATGGACTCCCGATTCTACAAATATGTTTGGTTGGTCAGTGATGACAAGATCTATACAGGACATACATTCTCCCCTCGTGTTAGTTGGCTCATCAATAAGCTGATATGAATTATTTGTTTCAAGTAGCTCATCCAAAGCAGTTCCCTCCGGATTCTCAATATCTTCCCCCCACCACTGTGAAGATCGACAGTTGAAGTCTCCAGTCATTATAATCGAATAAGGCCTTTCTCTTTGGAAATGATCGCACATTATTTGAAGCCTATCCATGAAACTTTTGAATTGTTCATTGTTTTGACTTGGACTGCGATAAATTGCTACAAACAGTATCTTTTTACGCAAGATGTTTATTTCAGCAACAACCGTCTCCTGTAAAATTTCGAGATATTTTCTTCGCTTAATTGGCAGTCCTTCACGGAAATATACACACATTCCCCCGGTTTTTTGAATTACTTGGATGATCATTATGGTAAGTTTCCCTACTAAAACCTTGAATGAAAATGTCCTCATTTTTGACTGATTGGTCCAACATAGTCTCAGATAGCGCCATGACATCAAAATGATGAACAGAGTTGTATACCTCCATCAAGGGGATTTTGATGCTTCATCTAGCACATATACTATTTAAATTCCAATGGAAAAACTTCAGGCAGTTTTCGTATGTACCTTAAGAACTATGACCCAAAGACTGGACCGTAGTTCTGGCAAAGACTTACAAAACACATGTGTTGCTGGTACAATAAATAGCATATAATTTGACAACGTACGCAATCTACGAAGAGATGAGGTTCAAATTGAGAATCAGAGTGACTTGGTAGTTCAAATGGCGTATTTGCGACCTTGAAGCTTTTTTGCTTCAGGCGTTTCCAGAATTCCCAAGGGACTAATTTCTTGTTTTATTGAATTGTTAAAAAGGCCCAAATTGGACCCATATTTGGTTAAACTCATCTGAAAGCTGATAATTCATAGCTTCAGAATCATATATGGTTTATGTGGGCCAAAATTGGGCCTTTTGAGCTATTTACAAATATATGGAAAACTTTACCCCTAAAATGGGTACAGTTTTGTTAAAAATCTGCATTTCTATGCCTAAATTTGGCACAAAACAGAAAAATTCTGACCGAAATCCTATTCTAAAAGGATGTAAACAATCATAACATCAAATTGAACTCAAAAATTAAGTTTTAAAATGATTTTCTTTAGCTTTATGAATGAATATCCAACGAATGAAGAATTGTATCAAAGTGAAAAAATTTCTATATTTTGGCAAATGCAAATTGCAATATCTCTTTATTGGAAAAAGATAAATGCATTTGTTGTTTCTATTCAATGATGCACTCATTGGGCTTGCAGGATACATAATGGACAATGTGGTTTCAAAAATTCATTTTTTGCGAAATTTCCTCATGCGTGCCCACTGTGCAGGAGTTTTGAATCAGCATACTTTTGATACTTACAGTCATTGGGTCCATTCGTAACGCGTTTGCGACTTCCAGAGTTCCTTTGCTCGAACAGTCCGTATCCCATTGCGAAAAAAGAGTAGTATATTCAATGCTGAAACATGAAGAACGAGCATACAAAGCCTTCTCAGTTCCCCCTGTCTTCAGTATTCCACGAAGTGATACTTTTTGGGGACATCTCGTAAAATCGTACTTTTTGTCTTTTTTAGAGGATAACGAGAAGATTCAAACAGAACTGAGAGAACTTCGCGTCAATTACTTCTCTCAAAAGGAACTGTATGAGGATTTAGCTGAGAAGATGAAGTTTTTTTCAAAAGTAAGCGTCCTTTTCTGATCGATTAGAAATTTAACTTTGATCGTATTTTGTTGTCAACATATAGGAAAGAGTTGAGTAGCGGGCAATCGATCAAGCTGTTGTAGTTAGACTGACGATGCATTTTACAATAGTGACTTTGTTGTCGACTTTTCTCAGTCCTTCAGAATGGACGATTACGCTAAAGATGGCTGTGAGGAACTATTCACAAAGATGCATTGCGCTTGAACTAAGAATCGTTAAGATTCCATAGGGATTCGATAAAAATGCAATGCATCTTGCTAAAAAGCTCCTGGAGGCCATCTTTAGCGTAATCATTTCTTGCACAGGCCTTCCTGCCGCCATCTTTAGGGTAATCGTCTTTTGCGCTTGCCTGTGCCATTTGCTCGATATAACAACATCTTCGTAAAGCCTACAATGGTTGCTCTAAACCATTATGTAAGCTTAGGACATGGACTGCAGCAAAATTTTATAGATGATTTGGTTACTGCTAGACATGGTCAACCGGACAGTACAAGTTCGTTTACTGTATTTGAAGCGTCTTCTCCCACTGCCATGATATATGCTAGATTACTGGAGTCTATTAAAAGTAATCGTTTGACTTCTTGCTTTAATCCATGCAAGTTCAAAACGGACAGTAACATCATTAGATTTATTTTTGAACGACAGCAATGATTTCAATTTTTTTTCAGGAAAGTAACCTTGACATTGAAGAAATGCAAGAAGCGGTAATACTTATTAAGGTTAGGTCGTGTTTTTAAATTATGTCAGACATGCCAAAAGTAATGGAAGGCTGGTTATTGCCACGGCAAAAAAGCTGAGGTGTATGGGGAACAGAGCACCGCTGAATAAGTTTCAGATCGATGTCACATTCTATTAACTTTTTCTGACCAGTCTATTTCAAAGCCTGTCCTTTTTAAGAATCATTTCAGATTATGGATTTATAGTCATTAATTCTGCTTTCCTTCTGTATGTGTTCTAATCATATGTTATTTGATGCATTGACTTTGCCTGTTTGAAATAAGGACTTAGGAAAATTTTCCGACACCTGTGCACATAGGGAGAGAAATTTTGTCTTAAGGACGTTTTTCTTTGTCAGTTTCCAGCTTTTACAGCATTCTGTACCATTTTATGCCTTGAACGATTTTTGTCCAAGAAAATCATAATCTGGCCCACTGTCGCATGGTCCAAGAGAAAATTGTCTGGGGCTCCGCCCCAGACCCCATTCTTTTTCGCCCCTCCAATAAAAAATCCTGGCGGCGCCACTGTCGTTTGTAGGCCTCTGAGGTATAATCATCAGTCATGTACCAATTTCTGTAAAGTACAGATTTATTTGTGGTGGAAGGCCATAAAAAATAATTTTCCGCATTGGTCGATAGGATAATTAATGTTACGAAAACCAGTCGAACCGTTGCGAATTCGGAGGATTGCTTCATGGAGGAATTGCGTTATGCTCACTTGTAGCTGTGAACCATTTCAAAAGAGATTGATCCTTTGATACTTTTTTCATCCGATCTGCCAAGACAATGTCATTTTTTTTAGGCCACGGTGAATCGTACCCTGGACCGATTTTGGCTCTGGGTATTTTGATGCTTTTGTTGGAGAGATGAGTTCAGTGCCAGCTTCAGCCAGGCTCATGGGGTCTGGTACCGTACCTTGTCCGCGCAAGCGTAGTAGCGTAGCAGGTTGAGGCTTACGAAATAGTTGTTGTTGTTGCTCTCAGCCTTGAATTTCTTGGAAAGAGCTTGGAGACTTGGAGAGAGGAATTGTCGACATGATAAGACAGCGGTTTTTTGAGAGTTTGAAATGGTGGTGTTTACTAATGGCAAGCAAGATGAGAGAGTATCCCATGGTAAGGATCAAAGGCTACTTTGATTTGATAGAAGCAATAATTTTAATCCTAAATTTCAACCAACCGTAAGGTAGGCCTATTGCTTCTCTCTCGGGTTTTCACCAAACCAATCACGAAGCTGATCTTCAGTTGTTGCTGTTGCTTGTAGCTACGAAGGAGCATAAAAACTCAAGCTCTGATTGGTCAAAATAAATCGTTAGTTCGCATGCGCACTCAAGGTATGGCTGACGATTGGTTAGCTGGTATTGTTTTGCAACAAAAAGTTTTACAGCTCATCTCTCCAACAAGCTTAGTCATATCCCGAATTTTACATGGAGATTTTGGTCCGATATTTGGACCCCTTATTTCTCTTATTATCAATGAATCTATTGAAAATTCTTTGTCATGAGATTGAGTGAAAACTTTGATTGAATTACAATGGATAGGACGACGAGAATGCTCAGGAACGGCCCTCTGTAAAGCATTCCGTTTGACTAAAAGGGATACAGTGTAAAAGTAATCGAAAATGGGAAGGAATGATTGGGTTTTTTTCTGTCGCGCGGGAACCTGTGTGACGAGTACGAATAGACAAATTTAGTATCATTTTTGATTGATGTTTTGTTACTTGCTTCAGACTTTTGTCTTGTTATTTTTTTTTGTTCTTTTGAACTGAACCATTTAAGAACGTGATAACTGTCTGTAATTTGATTTTAGACTGTTTTCAGTTCTGAAATTTCATTGAATCGTCGTAATTCTAAGTTGGTAGTCAGTTCTCTGAATAATCAAAAAATGTCGCCAAGTATTTTTGGGATTTGGGGAATGATTGACTCCAAACCTGCCATAAAATGCAAATTTTCATGGCCCGTCCAAACTGGAAACTCTCTATTGGGCAGTCAATACAGAAAGTTATGCTTGTAATGTTATAAATTGTCATTTGAAAGCATTAGATAGAGGAACCATAGCTTGGCATACCTGAGTAGATTTTGTCAGACACTGTTCTCAGCATAAGCCGTCACATGACAGCTGAAGTGCTAAATGTTATTTCATATCATCTGTCTTTTCTTAAATCAATCTTTTTAATTCGTAATTCTCTTTTAGTCGCGAAAGGAAAAGCAAAGTCAGGAACTAAGCTTTCTTGAAAAAGTGGATGAAGAATCTAGCAAAGGTATACATATACATTATTTCGTTTTTGGTTCGAGCAAGTTTGAAAAATTTTTCATTGTAAGCTAGCTCACAGTGGTTTGCTTTCAAGCCAACTGTTCAAGTTGTTTACCAACAGAGGACTATTGGACTATTTTAGTGTTAGAAATCTTCATTTTTTCCGTCCTTTCATTACTTTATTTTAAGTTCATTGGTCGGATTTCTAGCTATTCTGCCTACTTTAGGCCGTGCCGAACCAAATCCAGTGATTGTACACCCAGTTTAACATCCGTTCCGAAGGGCCGCAAAGTTAGTTGCTTGAGTAGGAATTTAAGACGTCACTCATTCGACAGTCGACCTCACACGACCAACCTTAGCTTTAATAATCAAGTGGAAATTTTATAATCCCTTCGGCCATTCACAACTATTTTCTGGAGGAATTCTAATAGTTTTGATGATGAAGCAGTTTTTCTTGGCATATATTCAAAGGAGCAACTTTGTAAATTAATTGTAAGTCAAATGATCCTCTGCTTGCTACGTTAAAGGTACGTACCAACCATTTATTTGCGTCAAAGGTGCAACGTTTATCGCTTCTTTGTGAAAAGGCTTATTCGCGATTCATTGCTTGGCGATTGTATCAACATAAGTAAATCTATTTTCAAACGAGTTTCTCCGCTCAAAGATGGATACATATCTTTGTGCTCAAACTGTCCATTTTTCTAGGATGGTTAGGATAGATAGGTTTCAAACAATCTTTTGTGTGTGCTAAACTTAATCCAGACGTATATCTGTCCATCATTTTCATAATCCGCCATGTTGCCGATAGGGTTATTTATCTGCTGGTCTCATCACTCGTTACATATGGTTTTGTGCAGCCTTGTAATGTTCTGCTGTACCGGGTGAATCAAGAAAAGTTTGCACGTTTGGCGGGCTGTATATAGGATAGAAAGTATGTGGCCGATGTTCAAAACTGAAATGTTAATTTATCAGTCGCGTTCCAACATAGATGTGAGAATTTTGTTTGGTAAATTCGGAATCGCTCGTCTTTAAGAACCGAAACTTCGAAAAATATTTGTATGGGACATGAACGGGAACGACCAGACATCTAATGTCAGACGGAATCTAGCACCATATTCTTTATTTCCTAAATCGTAGTGTAGTTGTTTATTAGTTTAATGTTGCGTGTCTTCTTATTGGCCACGGGGTAGTCATTATCTTTTCGCTCCCCGTGGTATCGTCCCTGTAGTGTAGTACAGTAATTAGAATTTGTAATAATGTTATTGTAATGATATATAATCAATAGAATAGAAAAAAAAAACGGGAACGAGAATTGTACTTTCCATTCTGGTCCATGATTTACTTGCTATCGAACATGAAATTCTATTTCTGAAACTGACAATTGCATTGGATTTTAATTTTAATGCCAAATAAATCATGGACCAGAATGGGACGTGGAATCTTCGCTTCCCATAAAAACCCCTAGCAGGCATTTCTCTAGTTTTGGGTCTCAAAGATGAGTGATTTACCAAAGAAAACTTTCGAATCTAGTTCAGCATTTGAATGCTAAATAACCATTTTAGTATTTAATATCACCCATATACTTTTTATTCCACAGCCTGCAAAACGCGTAAACGTTTTTATCTCCCCCCGGTACATGATCGATTGTGATAGTTACGGATGAAGCTTCTGGTTTTACAACAAGTTTAAATGAAGACAACGTGTTTGATAGAGACATTGGACTTGCCAAAGTTTCCTTTTACTTTTCTTTTAAGAACATACAAGAAACCCCACATGCATCTGACATATTTGATATATTTGATTGCTAGCCATTTTGATTGGGAGGAGGCCGGAGAGCCTGCGTTCAGGGACCCAAACGAAGGTCGGGAAGGATATTTGATATCAGAATATTATCGAGAGACTATGAAGGTGTTGAAAGAACTTTTGAAAGTAAGAAGATAAGAATATATGATGGTTTAAGCCTTTACTGAAGCATCGAAGTGTAGCTCTCACCACTGTTTAAAAAAGGCAAACAATGGATATCCTTTATCTCAAGGGAGCATCAGTAGAAGTTTGCACTTCTGTCAGAATAGTAGTGATGTGCTGTTTATCAGTCTCTGCAGCTATAGTCTGGAACCACTTTGATCATATTGCTCTTTCACTGATTATCATTTTGGATACGATCATTTCTGGAAGTTGAGGGTAACCACATATAACAGATGCTTGACGTCAGAGATCAATTCCATTCATTTTCCTTATCGCTGACGACTGAAGTCTTTCCACTGTTTCTTTTGACATGCTTTAAACGTTCTCTGATTTTGCTCATTGCCTGAAACACCTATAATGAGCATTACGCTGAATTCACACAAGTTTTTGCATTGCCTTTGAATTAGCTGGCTTAACGAAAATCGACAATTGTAATATTTTCGGTATTTGGTAGAGAGATCATAATAAGCCTCATCTCCACTTACTGGGCATTTTTGTCACTTTAGTGTACTGCGTTTTAGTCTGCAAAGGACTTCATGATGAAATGAAGTCATTGACAAATGTATTGAAGAAGAGCGGACAGATAACTGAGCCTTGCGGAACTCCTGACACTATCTCCTGCCGTTCATTATACTTTTACAGCGCTATTCATTCAAACTTTCAAATTTCAACAGATCTTTTACTTCCTTTAAAAGAGGTTTGGACCGAACATCCAGATCTGGTAAAGTCTGAGAAGGAAAGCGAAATGACGACCCCTGTTCTCAATAGAAATACTTCTAGCTGTGGCATTTAGTTTCTTCGGATCTCTGGACTCTTATCAGAGAATGAATCAATCATAAATTTGATGAATGAAATACAATTGTTTCATCTTATACGCACGCAAGCCTTCATTCGCCTTTTGATCTTGTTGATCGTGAAAAATCGTTGCTATGTGATTTTGTTATGCAGCATTTTAGTCCAAGGTTTTATCAAAGCACAATGCTCTCTCCCAGCAAATTATTCTACCATTAGTATTTTCTAGTGAGACAATCTTTTTATGCTGAAACACCAAAAAAGGACCAATTACTTTTGGCGGGCCACGACCAGTCGTGCAATGCACCGAGTTTGAAGATTTAAGACATAGTCTTCAGCTACTTAGATTTTGGATTTGTGTAAGTCTTTTAATCATAAACGAGTTTCTTGATGGTTTCTTTCCCGAAAACATGAAAGCGACCAAAGAACGTTTCTCGGTTTCTAAAGACGTGTATAAATGGAAAAATATAAAACTTTTCGTTGTGACATAGTATTCAGGAATCGATTATTCGTACTCTCCTGCACGAGCGTAAATCGATTTTTGGTGACAGAAAAAGTCAAGTATAACCTGTTTTCCTATAGTCCAGTGCTAGAATGAGTGATCCAGTTGAATATCTCAGTCATTTGAGGCTTTTAAACAGTGTAGGAAGGTAATCTCAATGACGAGCTTAAACTGTTTACTTGGTATTTGCTGTGAAAATAAGGAAGCTCATCTTGGCGCACACAGCATGAGATGTTACTTGACGGAATGTGTTTCTTGACAAAAATATTTCCTGTGGCATATGACGCATTCATTAGCTCTATGAAAGCTAGGAAAAGTTTGAATTTGTTAAATCCTCCGTTAGAGATAAATATTTGGACCAAATCGAGATTCAGCTTATTTATCTGAGGTCAAGTCCATTCGTGTGACTGCTTACGAATGTCATTGTTTGTTTTGCTGTCACATGACCTATGATTTTCGATGAACTCTTCGCTTATCACTAACTTTCTGTCCATGTGTTTACAGCTTACTAAATTTGTGCAGTAGCTTTTCAATTGTTTGATTATCAGTTGACGTAGTTGTTATCAATTTCCTTCTGCTCGATCGAATTATTTAAACATTTATTGTCAAATATCAAGAATCTTGGTTAGCTGCTACGCCTCCTTAACATAGTGCAAAAATAAGTTTCCTTGTGATAGTAAGATCATAGTGTTTTGATATACATGATTTGTTGAAAAGCCTAGAAGACTGAACCGTCTGTGCAATAAATCTTGTCCGACATCTTTTCGCCATCCTGGTTACCATTCCGATCTTTTTGCGTGTAAAGAGGTGATACAGTGCAGCTTGAATTAAGCACACTTAGAAAGTCGAAACAAGCATCATGTTTCGATGTTCGATCATCAGCAAAATTTGGCATTTCAGTTTCAGTTTTATCAGTTCAGTTGTAGCTAAGACAAAATCATTTTTAACATTAGTAACAATTGTGCTGCTGCCTGAGCTTTGATAACCTTTTTTTGAGCCATAGATTTGTTAGAACTTCGTAAATGTTGCCGCAGGGGCTTTGTTGTTATGGTTTCAACGGAACTTTTGATCTATGCACTTTTGTTAAAGAGATCCAGCAGGCAAACCTGCAGGGTTGCTAATGATTCTGTTCAATGTTTGAACTTTCATGAAACATCTCAAGGAGAAATCTTGAATTTCATTATAATTCTAAGATTGCTCTGGTTTTCAATTGCCGATAAGTTTTATTTCTGTCTCGACTAGTAAACCTCGAAATAAACTTGTGTGTGTGTGTGTGTCATCTGAAAATTTATTAGCTAAAAAAATAGCTAGTCTAATTCGATTATTTACAGATATATGAGATTAATTTCGAAGGCATACATTGCATCTACAAGTGGCCTCATCCCAGCTCTTGATTAGCCTCTTGAATTGGACCAGATTTTCGGCTGATTTTATGTCATCTGGCAAACGATTCCAAATCTGCGGCCCAAGGGACCTGAGAATATTTGAACCGAATGTTGTTTGGTTGCGCCGATAGTGCTGCAAATCATTTGGACGACGTGAAGGTCGATTTAAGGTTCTTGTTTCGAAAATATTTTGAATCAATTCAGGATTTAGCTAGTTTACAGTTTTAAAATTCTCAATACAGAGGTATCTTAGCCTATTTACATGCATTGTGCATTTTTGTGATTTGCTTAGTAATTCTTCATAAGAAGAATCATGGTCATCATAAAGAAAGCGTAGGGCTCTCTCCTGTATTTTTTCGATCTTATCCATAGATCTAGCTGACGAGAAAAACCATACTAAGGGGCAGTAGTTAAAATTAGAAAAGGCAAACCCTTTGAACGAGTACCTTATCTCTGCGAGACCAAGAAAAGATTTTAGTTGTTTTAGTACATTTAGTTGGGTTGCAGCCTCTTCGCACAGATCAGATGTGTGGAGGTCACAGTTTAGTTGATGGTCGAGATTTACACCAAGCAACTTTGCTTTACTGAAGCTTCAGATTTAATCGTTTTCCCTTGAATAGAAATACTATGCCCAGTGGACATAGAGTTAGTGGACATGGACATAGAAATACTATGCCCAGTGGAGATAGAAATAGTGGGCATGGACGTAGAAAAACTATGCCCAGTGGACAGAAAGGTTAATGCCTCCGTGAAGGAATGTTGTTTCAAATAAGTTTTGCACATAATTTGGATGGTTTTGCAACACGAATTTGTTCACATTGTTGATGAAATCTTTTGATTTCCCCTGTATATTGTGTATTTGATCAGTAAAATAATCTCAAGAGTAGTTGGAAGAGAGGCTAATCTTAGCTGTCTCGTAATATGCTATAAATAATGTAACAGAGAGTGCAGTTTTAGTAGAAGTGATTTGCTGATTTGGTGGTATTTGCTGATTTCTAAGTTGTGAATTAACGTTTGCATTTTTATCAAAGAGAATTAATTTTGCCATAAATCCATGCACATCCTCGTTGGATAGCTTGCCGGAACTGCAAGTAACTAAGTTTAGATTGATCTCTAAAATGCAATGTTTTGGTAAGTACTGGTTTGACCTTCGGGTTTGTGCCGCCACAAGATTATGTTCAAGGCCCCTCGAGATCTGTAGGATTGATTTTATAAACAGAAATCACCAATCGATTGCTACCGAGAACACCACAATTGACAGAAAAGTATGGAGAAAAAAGTGTTTATTAAAGTTGCCAGAGATTTTTGCGAACAACAGACGTTACAGCGAAAATTTATGATTGTAGGTGCTATAATGCTGAATTTTCATTGCTTTATCTCAAGCAATTGATAAGAAAAGATTAATGCTCTTTTAAGTGGCTCGAAAAATTGATTATCTTGCTTTCCATAGATCTACGAAAGCAATTACTAGAGTTACAGACAGCACACGCTGATACAATAAATGAGTTGGAGAAGACAAGGAGCATGTTGAAGATGCAAAATAAGATAAATAAAGACTATCAGTCAGAGGTATGTGAAACTTGCTATGCAATCATTCGATTTTATTCTTGCAATGGTAAAACATACATTTCACATGACTCCGAGATCCCCAAACGGTAGATAAATTCTAGAATAGAGCAGATCGCAGTACGGTTGACCTTCACCAGACAAATTTTAGAGATGCAGACGAATCGTCTCCCTCAAACACATTTTTTGTCATGTCTAATCAAAATGCTGCTCGTCCTTTTCGTAGACCACTGTCCGCTTTTTAGCCGTGATTTTCCACATTCTTTTGCGATCAGTTTAAAGAGAAACACAAAATTTACACCTGTAGTGCTTTTCATTGTGCAAGCGACGGGAGTTAACAGCAAGGTCCACTTTATTGCATTTTAACATAAAAAATCTGCCTTTCTCTTTATCGTGGAAGCTCCATTTTAAAAGGGAGGTAAAGACAAAGCGGGATGAATGCATAAATAACGCCCACGGATTCAAAATGCAAGTGGCGCAAAACGCTTTGTGATCAATCAAATTATAATATTTATTTTAATATTTTGCTCAAAATAAGCTGAAGTCTGAACACATGTTTTGACTGTTTCTGGCTAGCCGCTTTCCCAAGGATTAATTACTGATAAATATTTCGAATGTCGATCGTCACAACAATCTTGTTTTGATCGTTTCTGTTGTGATTTTATCCTTGCTGCTAGCCCTTGAAGCGGCAACACCACGTTCAACATGGAAGCTTTATTTTTCTTCGAGCTAGGAGATCCAAAGAGGTTTGAAAAATTGAAAGAAATCGTTTTTTGATTGCATTAAGACGCCAGATGTGTCATAAAAGCTGCGTCACCTCTAGACTATATTACATAAGTCCCTCTAACTTACGCTCGTTGTTGTTGTTGTTATCGCTTCAGTTGAGGGACTTATGTCCTTACGCTTCAAAACAGGGACTAATTAGGCCAAGTCCGCCGCGTTCACGGCGCGACCAATCAGATCACTACTTTCTTAATATGGTCAACCCACGTGCCTATTGTTAGTGTTTGATTGGTTCATTAGTTCAAAGTTCGACTTCTCGAAGCGAAGCGACGCTCGAAATGACCTTCGAAGGGACGTTCGATTTTTCTTTCGACGTTCGTAGGATGGAAGATGTTCTAAGTTTCTTCTGATTATTCGTAAGATTTTAGTCCCTGTTTAGAATCAGTTTGGTCGTGAGTCCTTTGTATGAGTGAAATTAAAACATCAGATTATAAATGTTGAACGAATACAAGGAATCGCGTCGTCAGTCTACGTCACCTCTCTGACAGGCCATGATGAATCATATAGTTTCCTTGTCTTTTAAGGATTGATGATGCAATTCTTAGGTGAAAGCTCAAATAACACTCAGCAATTTTTACTATTTAACGTTTCCTTTTCTAGCGAAATGAACGATTTATTGTTAGATCTGGAAACAGCCTGAATTGATAGAGGAATGATTAGCTTTGATTCGTTCACGAATTTCTCTCATTGTTTGAATATCTTTGTATTACGTATTCAACGTGAAAGCCCTGAGTACTGTCTTTTTTATAATTTCAATAAATCTACCGGGTGTCCCACAAGAAACATTCCCTATTTGAGCAGTAATTTTAGTAAAAGTGTGTTTTATTTGATAAAGTTTTTAAAAGAAATCTGTTATACAATGCTCAACCTAGATTTGAGTATTTGTTTCATTTCTGTATCTGCGCGCATTGATTTTCTATAATCATTTTCCTGAAAAACAGTATACTTGAAATGGTCAAGAAAGAGCTAAAACGGTTTATCAATAAAATCGTTAAAACTTCGGCTCAAAATCCACGGAAATTCTGTGTTTTAACTAAATTTCAACGCAGTATAGAGCTTGAACTCCATAAAGGGTCCCAAGAAAATTCATAGTTGCCTGTTTTGTCGGTAAAACGCACGATTATGTTTGATATTCGAGGAAAGGTATAGTACACAAGACAAGGTCCTGTGGTCCGCACTTTAGCGCACTGCCGACTTTGAATATCACTTAAGAAATTGACAAGCGATTGCACGCCTCCACACCTGTGATGTAAAGCATGGAAGGAATGGAACTTATCTCCATCGCTAGATTTCCCACCTTTTCAAGGACTTCTCCAGCATACGATTTTGGCGAAATCCATATTTTAGAGGCCTTTTGATGAGCAAGAAATCGCGTAAAATAATATAGACTCAAGTGAGCCTTTAAGCAAGGGATTGCCATCTACATCGCTCAAAACGAGGCAATGGTTGTTGTTATGGAACTATTCAAAAGGGGAAAGTTGTTTTTCAACACCCGGTATGTGTTGTTAGATAATGATAGTTTTCCTTTTTCGCTTCACGTACAGTCTTTGCAAAGCTTGTCTAGCGTTTTTCGATTGGTTTAGGCTATTCAAAGCAATTGTTTTGAGGAATTCTCTTTTAGCACGTATTTTTGGCTGCGAAAAAATCGACAGAATTCCCACAGCATATTTAGAATTTTACAGTGGATCAGATCTCCTGTCTTCAAAGTCTGTGTAGCATTTCATTTATGGCAGTGCTTCATGCTTAGGTACATTTTAATTATCTTGAGAAAACAGTTTCGTTATTTGTTGCGTTATAAAAAACAAAAATTCTGCTTTGATTGCTACGCTTCTTACAGGCTCGAACCCCAACCAAACCACAGGAGCGTCATGACAGGGAGTCCTGGATTCTATAAGCACTTAGATACTCCACGATGGCAGCGCATGGCACTAAAAACTGCCAACTCTCTTTCCTCTTTGAATCGTGTCGGCAAATAATCGGGTGCCCCTCATTTTCAACAGCCTAGCGTAACTGTTTTGCAGCATGCTAACTGCCAAGGTTTACCAGTTGCTCATTTGTGATCAGGTTGACACAACGACTCGCAAAATGGATGATCTGAAAAAAGATTGTGACATGAGAATCAAAGAATATGCAGAAATGCTTGACATCAGAGCTGAGCGAATAAAGGTTTGTCTTTTTGTTTTACCTACTTTACACCTTGTATTTTGGTTGGAGTAACATGCTTTATTTGTTATTCCTATGTCAGTTGTGGAAAAGAAAATATGCGCTTTATTTATCAAGTCTTGTCAATAGTTAGGGCTGTACTCTTGTTTCTCAGCTCTGAAATATGTTTCTTGGTATCAGAGTCATTCACAATTGTGTTCAGCATCGTCTTAATAGTAGCCTTGTTCCTTTGATCTAAACCAAGCTAAAAGCTTGTTTATGTGAAAATGTTCGCATTGAAATTGAATGATAATGTACGGCTGAGTTATATTTCATTTTGTAAAAGCCTGCCTGCCGGGAAAATTCTACTGACTTAGAACTAGTCTTACTGGCATTGCCATGAAAATTTTCCGATGAAAAGACCACAAACCTTTGTCTTTCCATTTTGGCTTGTTTTCTCCGGGGTCTTATGTATTGGTTCATCTGGATCAAGGCTAACAAAGAAGAAAGTGCTTTTAATGTATGATCTCGGAATGACAAAGTTTCCTTCACCTCGATACCATGTGGAGCTAAATCAGATTGTGCTTTGCTCTCAGCAACGCATGAAATACCGGGTGAGCCGGAAAAAAGTTCCCACTTTTGAAAATTCATAACACCAAGACTAATTCACGGATATGAATTGTTCAAATTCTAGTTAAAAGCCAAAAGATCAAAGTATTTTTGTGGTTTTTCTCGCTGTCCTACCAGCACTACAAATATAGGTTAATTCAACTTTACAAAAATTTCATGGTTGCAAAATGACTGAAAAATGGCCTAAAACATCGATCAATGCATAAATGACTTCTCGCACAGAATAATGAAGAAAATGCAACTTTTCATGGGTGAGAGATATCCTCTACGCATTAATTGCCTTGGGATTGAAAATCTTTCGTATTTGTTTGAAAATCAATGTCCTATAACTATTCAGGAAGGTGAAACGCCCATTGCCTATTGTTCAATTAGAATAAAGTCCTTACGATTTGATCAATGTTTTAGGCCCTTTTTCCTTCATTTTGCAACCATGAAATTTTTATAAAGTTGAATTTATCAATATTTCCAGTGCTGGTAGGGCAGCGAGAAAAATCACGAATATGCTTCGATCTTTCGACTTTTAACTAGAATTTGAATGATTCAAATCCGTGAAGTAGTCTTGGTGTCATGAATTTTCAAAAGTGGGAACTTTTTTCTGGCTCACGCGGTAGTTTGTTACTCTATTTGCATCTAAGTAGGCATAATTTAGATTTGTTCCTGTGTTGGTATTTGCCTCATGCTCCTCAAGTCCCTGTTAATTATGAATGAAGTCCATTGGGTGGAAATACCTTTCACAAACGTGACCGGGAGTTGTGAAATTCTAATATTGTAAACAAGTCCTTTCTTAATTGGGATGGCTTTTTAATTCATAGAGATCTTCTTTAAATAGGTTATGCTTCTTCGTGATAAAATCACTTGTTGGTGCTATCAAAAGAAACAAATTAAGAATTCAGGGAAGTTCCTGGGCGACTTTTTCTCGTACACCCAACGGGAAAGGGGCTTTGAAGCTTCTGAAAAATCTTCATCCAGATTCTACCATTGGAACTGAAAGTTTTAAGACAAGTTTTTAAATTGCTTGTTCTTCTATTCTGCACCCGAATCGTTGGAAAGTTGTGACCGCTCATGGAAGTCTAATATTTGAGGCATGAGATAGATTTACTGTTATTCTCTGACATTCTGTGTTTTGTTATCATTGGTAATCATTGGGCCTCGTAAAATGTAGTAGGTTTCATTGGTCGTAGCTGCTCACTGGATGCCCGATCACTTGTTAGTGTTAGTGTGAAATGATTATAGAAATGCAGTCTAAGAGTCAAACCTTGCATCTTTCCAATAACACGTTTTTGTTGTTTGAAAGTTCCACCTTCAAATCGAAAATGCAACAAACTGCCATCACCCCCCAAAACATTGCTATTTTTCTTGACAAAACTTTCTCAGCGTGTTATACGATATTTAGCAAATGAACTAAACGAATACAATTTTGATCGTATTTTGATTGTTTTGCGAAGTACGTCGTTTTCAGGACGTTTTGGACTTCAACTACCGGGTGAGTCAAAAACCATGGGTCATTCAGCAGGCCTTATTTTGATGAAGAAACCAAGTCGCATTTGGTTTGTTGGAGCTCTATTTTACAGAAAGATGTTCAAATAGATATTGAAATTTAGCTCGTTAAAATCGGTTATCTTTTTCCATATTTATTTGTTATTTTGTGATGTAGCTATTTTGGTGAAATGGTATCGTTTCTATGAGAACTTTTTACTTCCTAAACATGAAGATGTAATGAAGAAACCACTAGAGATACAACGTGGATGAGACTTTTTGTTTGGTTTGTGCTCAAACGCAATGCATTTTTGTTCCAATAATTTTGATTGGAAAGCCGTATGTCTGTTATTGTTTAGAAGTTCAAACATGCATGAGCGTAGATCTGATTGAACGCGCTTTTAGGAATCTTGCGAAACAAGATTTTTGTAAAATGTTTCGTAATTATGAAACAGAAAGACCGTCTTTCTCATTTGCGATAAATTCTTGAATCAAGTAACGTGCGGGATAAATTACATCGATTGGTGTTGTGAAACGCCCAATTTTTTTCTGACTCATCCGGTACTTATGAAGAGAAGCACGCTATATGACTTGATGTCAGATTAAAGGGAATCGACATGGTTAGAAGCTGGCCCGGGCCAGGTCAAAAATATAATATATTGTACTCGACAGCTTCGACGCATCCGGTTTCATTGTGTAGCTAAAGAAACAATGGATTTGTGGGCGTTTCTCTAGCCTATTTATAGCGATTGTGAGATATACCTATGTCTATTCCCTTTAATTACAACGTTAAGCCCTATCTGAAATCGTGCTCTTTTCAAAATACGCTGTAAATTTATTTAATATTTGCTTGATATTAAATTTGGTGTGATAATTTCGTATGAAAACTTTGTCGGTAAGTGATTACTTTATTTTCTTACAGGCCTAACAGTTTTCTCTCTAGTCACAGGTTTATCTCATATTTTGATTATTGTTCTTTTACAGGAGTTAACAATGTTTCCCTACAGGTTACACGGTTATTGTACGTCCACAAATTTGTTATGATCAGTCCGCTATTTAAGGCTATTTTATTGCCATTTCATTGCAGAAACTCGAAGCACAGCTCAAAGATATTGCCTATGGTACAAAGCAATACAAAATACAACCAGCAGAAATGGTATGGTTGTTTATTTAATTTTTCATCAGAACAGGGCCTTAAGCATGATATGATCTGATTTTTATGTTCCATTTCACCAGATTCCGGGACAACCAAGGACATACCCTACCCCCACTCAGCAAGGGTCGCATACTTCGATATGCCGATTTTTCTTAGATCGATGGAATTTTCTTAGATCGAAGCATATATAACTGTACAGAATCAGAACTATGAGACCTTCCTTTGTTCACAGCAGCTTTAGGTGCTGTTTACATGGAGAAGGGCCAGTCCTCCTAGGAGGGCTAGCCCGCTTTGCCGAGATCTCACCTTGAAGGTCTATTCCTTTATAGAATTCTTCTTCGTTTACATGAGAGGAGGGCTAGCCCGCCTAGGCGAGATCTCGCCATTCAGTACCCGAGATCTCGCCTAGGAGGGCTGGAAATTTCCCATGCAAACGCAATCAAGAGGGCTAGCCCTCCTAGGCTGGCTGGCGAAAACAATAGAATAAGTGTAGAACAATAGGATTAGAATCGTTGGCGCCAACATGTCTAGCCCTCCTAGAAGGTCTAGCTCTCCATGTAAACGCAAAATATAATCCAGCCCTCTTAGAAGGGCTAGCCCTTCTCATGTAAACAGCACGTTAGACAAACTGGTGGCTGGCGCTTTGAGGAATGGAGTCGAAAGGGATGTCTGGTAACTCGGTAACTTGGTATGTCTGGAAACAGGAAACGTTTGACAAAGCATTGAAGTTATGTGTGCAATGCATTCCGCAGATGAGATCAAACCTGCAGGTGAAATGTAATGCTGATGTCAGCGAAGAAGACAGGTGGATAAGTTGCAGACTCTACTGTCCCGCTCGTACCGGTCCAGGCCAAGGGTCTGCACGCAGGCTACTAAAACATTGGATCACTTTGATCATTACGATAAATTCTCGAGAGGATAGCGAATACTTTTTGCATTGGCTTAGGACTTGGCATATCAGATTGTAGATCCCTGTGCATGCAATCAGTTTTCAATAATGAAAAAGTTACTCAATATCATACGGGCATTCTTTGATACCTCCAGCTTGAGTTACATATTCCCTGGATAAGGTGTTCATTACGTTGCAGCACTCCGGTTAATCAAAATTGATCTCTTGGTTTTGGTTAATGTCGGCAGGTTTTAGAGCTGCCTGCCTTCGCTAAGTCCTTAGATTCGCCAATTTGTGATCTCCGAGAAATAGTTGAAACTAGCACCCACGTAGATTGGCTATTCATCTGACAATGTTTGAATAACTCATTGCGATTGATTGATTTATTTTGCACAACGGATATTCTCGGTTCACGATCTTTTGAGTCACCTGATAATGACATTCCGTCGTTGATTCAAGGGTAATCTGCGCAGTGGAGGACGCGTCCCTTGCTGTCTCTCAGCGGCCCCCTTTGAGATATAGTATAAAAGAACGTGACTAATTTATGTCGTGAATTATGAATCTCATAATTTCCATATGTAAAATGCTCATGAGGTAGCCCTCATTTTCATATCACGCGAACATAACTTCGTCGTTTACGTTGGGACTGTACGAGTCTTTGACTTTCTGTTAAGTTTATCAGCCTAGGAAATTTTGCTGAGAAAAGAAACTTGCGTGTAAGGAAATTGAGTTTTTCAGGCTGTCCTACAAAGGATGTTTAAATCTGAAGATATTTTAAAATATCACGAATGCTTATTTGTAATTCAATTATGCGAATTTTTTAAAACCTGTGTGACCATTTCACCTCGAGGGGGGGGGGGGGTAACACAACACAACCTATTTTGTGATGGGGACGTGCCATTTTGCCCGAAAAATTGATACCCATAATTCCGTAAATTCTAGTGGATTTTAGGGCCATAATTCCACAAATCGAATGAATATCTAGGCCATAATTCCTTAAATTATGAAAAATCCCCTGAAAAGGACACCCATAATTCCGTGAAATGTCAAAAAATTGTGAAATTGATACCCATAATTCCGAAATGGTGTGAAGAAAGTACCCCTAAAAAATGGCACGTCCCCGTACCACAAACAGTACTAAGGTACCCCCCCCCCCGAGCATTTCACAAACAACCTCTATATAAGAAGTCTATATCAGGAAGCTCCAATTAAGTGAAGAGAGTACCCGAGTGGCTGTAACAGTTTTCTTCAGTTAACTGAAGTTAAGCTCGGTCGAGTGAGGTAAAACTCCGGATGGGTGACCTTGGAGGTCTGACCTCACAACTCACCTCGTCGTCCTTCGGAAGGGACGTTAGACTAGGGGTCCTATGCCTGGATGCGGCATGCACAGTGGGCCTAAATTAGCTTTCAGTAGCTGGAAATCCTGACAAGCCCACTCAAAACAAATTGAAAAACAAAAACAAAGACAAAACAAGAGTATAGACGAGCATCCAATTTGATACTGTTTTCTTTCATAGCACGAGCTTGAATCCACTCCAGAAGACTCTATATTGGACACTGCATATGAATTGGAACGAGGTCAAAACGTAATGGAAATACACATTGGCAAGGCTAGTAGATTCAGTAGATTCTTATTATCGGGCAGTAGCTGCATATTTGAATTCCATATACCTAATTTGAGGTATAAAGGTATACAATTTGTCCATATCAGTTTTCTCCAAATTTCAATGCCAGTGGAGATTGTTTAATTGATAAGTCTTACGTCTTTGCTGTTCAGTTATAGTCTTGCGTGGCCTTGGAATTTGAAAGTAAAGAAGAAATGACAAGAAAATTGTATACCTCAAATGAAGTATTTTGGAATTCGAAAATGTAGCCACGCCTACAGTCCTTCTTTTTGTCTGTCTCCTCCTTCGCTGTTGCCAGTACCAGCACCTATTCACGGCATTGTTGACAGGCCACAGCTGTGTGAATCATATACCAAAGGATCAGAGCAATATCTGCAACATCTAATCATTTAAGTATCAATTCTTCTGATGCTACATTAACTGCTGGATGGCTCAAAGAAGCTTCCGGTATCTGACGAGACGTCAAATCATCAACATATCAAGGGCTGTATGGGCTGTGTGGATCATGCCCAAGCTAGACCCGTAAATGTCTTTGTCAAGAAAATTAATCATATCTTTCTCGCCCTGCTCTTCAGTTTTCCTGACAGTCTAGTCTTCTCTTGCTAGTGTTAATGAATGTTCATTTCATGCACATCACCTACTTTCCTGTTGCAAACGTAAATGCCTTTTAAGTTGTGAAACAGCCGTGAAAAGTTTTACGCTGCCCCTTCACACTGCTCCGTTTTCGAATGAATACACTTTGAAAACGATAGACGTTCACATTGCCCCAGAAAAATGGTGTTGTTAATCCCCTTTTCAAAACGAAGCCTTTTGTTAATACCTGTCAAGAAGGCGCCAATCGCGAGTTTGAATGCCATTGTAATCAACAACTTATTAACAAAGGAATGTGAAGTGTTTTCAAATGTCTCCGTTTTTGGCATTCACACTAAAGCGGATCGCTTTCGAAACGCACTATTTTCAAATCTATGCGTTTTCATAGCGTTTTCAAAAAGCTCCGTTTTCACAGCGGAGCAGTGTGAATGCAAGGCCAAACCGGATAAGTTTTGCTCTGTTTTCATATGAAAACGGAGCAGTGTGAACGGGGCCTTTGTCTGACTTTGTTATGGTCTTGAGACAGTGCACGGGGAGAAACGGAGCGGAACTGACTCGGGGGGGGGGGGGGGTACTTGACCAGATTTTGGACAGGGACGTGCCATCGAGGTTTCAAAAACATACCCGTTCCTTATACCAATTTTTCGAAAATGTATACCCGACTTTATACCAATTTTTCAAAAATATGTATATACCCGACTTTATACCAATTTTCCGAAAAAGCATACCCAACCCTATACCAATTGCGAAAATTGCAAAAATCGATACCGTTCCTTATACCAAAATCATGAAAATCGATACCGTTCCTTATAGCAAATTCGTGAAAATTGATACCCTTCCCGATGGCACGTCCCCGTACCCAAAATATGTATAGTACCCCCCCCCCCGGGAACTGACTGCAAGAATGAGGGCTTGCAATTACAAGACAGGAGGGGGGGCTAAGGCATCTTGTAATGTCGACAGAATGAGAAAGACCTATCACTTTTATTCCATTCTATATGTTGGTGTAGTTTGTTCCCATTTCCCAAAACGCTGCACTCAAACTAATGTTATTGCTAGTTTAAAAATTAATCAGACCAAGAAAGTGCTTCAATACGTGATGATAGCTCTCCAAGTTGGAACCATCTACGGAAGGAGTAAGATGTTTTACTAACATTAGAAAGCGATTAAAAAAATAGAAGTAAGGGCATATTGAGTATGTCAAAAGGGCAGCCATTGGATTAATGAATTAGTTATTAGGTTTTAAACAAAATAGTGATTTCAGAACAGCAGTGTTTATCAAATAGTGATTTGCAAGTCATCAGCACTTGAAGGGTTCGTGCGAGGTCAAAAAGCATGCATTTGCAAAGAGTAAAACGACCTAAAAAATGCCCCATTGGGATTGATCTTGTAAGCGAGAACAGCACTGTGTCTCAGTGTTTTCTATTTACAGAGATGCCTAGGTATACTATTGCACACTTCCTGTAAGTGCTGCCATATTTTGAAATCCATATCGCGAGCTCTGAATTAATGAAACTCCTCCATCTCATTATCCAGTTCAGCAGGACTACAACAGTGGTAGTAGCCAAACCCAATAGTTTCCAAGGATGAAGATAAACCCAGTGCCTTTGATAAAATGAAGGCACTCAGGCTAATTCTAATAATGTAATTATATCATACATCAGCGTCAGCTTCATCAGATTTTTGTTGATTTGTCTACTAAAAAGGTTGATGTAATAATAATAGCAGAGACAAAATTTGATGATCCATTCCGTACTTGCCGATTTCACATACCTGGTTTAAAAATCCATATGGGCTTGATGTTATATCAAACTCTGGTGGCCTTTTTATTGATATCATTGAGCAAATGATATTAAAGGAATCAAGGAATTTATCTCTGCCAAGAGATGTCCAAGTTAACCCGATTGAGTTGAACTTTGGTAGGAAATGTAAGTGCCTGTTAATGCCGTTGTATCGACCTCCTGATTAGGACGAGGCTTTCTTCGTGGAGCAACTACAAAGAATATCTTACTTTTATACCAAGTTCTCGCAAAAGTTACTTGTAATAGGTGACAGTAATATGATTACCAGTAATCCTGCAGTTTCCTCTTACATTGAGGGCGATGTATTCACCTCATGTTAGCCAATGTGAATCACAGGTTAATGCAGAGTCAGTCTTTTGAGACTGATCGTCATCTTCTAGTTTATACGATTAAGTTCATACGAAAAAGTGGCACAAAAAGTTGCTCCCAAAACGAATACAGTTTAGGGAGTTAACGAATGAAAATTTTGAGGCAGATTGCTGAGAAATGTCCACGTGATCTGGAAGAGTTTGAAACACTATTTGCAAGCATGCTCCCCTCAGAAGCATAACTGTTAAGGGAAGCAACAGACCCCACATGACAACGTCGCTACGAAAAGCAATGATGCTCACAACTAAATTTAAAAATAAGGCAAATGAAAAAAAGATCAAGTAGACATGCGAAAGTACCGTGAACAAAGAAACCTTGTCGTTAAGATGTACAGAGTCGCGAAGCGTCAATTTACATTTCTGTCGACCATAGTAAAGAGGAGGAAAATAGCAGTTTGTGGAAAACTCTTTAAGCAATCGTGCTCAAACAGTTTGCCTAGGAAAAAATTACACTTATGGATGACAGTAAAATCGTAGTATAAATAATTCTGTAGTTCAGTGTTTTACTAATTGTTTCGCCAATACTACAGAAACGCTAGATATACCTTGATCAGTTAATATGCTGCTTACTCTTGGCTGATGGGGCCACCGTATTTAAAGAATTTAAAATGAAATGAAATACTGAGAGAACTGGTGCATTTTTTTATGCATCTTAGTATTGTAATGACTAAGAATAAGACCAGGGGTCGAACATTTTAGTTTGCTCCTATACATGCAAGTTTTGTACTCCACGAAATCAGTAACCTAAATAGTGCTAAGGGAACAAGTGGTCCGTGCAAGCGAATAAACTGAAACTCGTTTTTGAGTTTTGCATTAAGGAGATCTCTAACAGTCAACAATGCAGTAAAAAAGAACTTTTTCTTCGATAACTTGAAAAGGCCGTTGTATCGCCGCCCTATCATTGTTCTGTCAACACTTGTCAAAAGTCTTTGAAAAGCCGATGCTGTGGCAGTTACCCTTCGCAGATGCTTGCGGTTTCAGAGGAGGCTACAATACCCAACGTGCATTAATGAGGCTCATAGAAAACTGTCATGCAGGACTAGATGATAGAAATGTAGTAGGCATATGTGCTTATATATCCTCCTAAAAGATGTGATCGTTTGCCACGCGATCTCCTTATCGTGAAACTTGAAGCGTATGGCTTTGGGATGAATAGTTTTCCACTGCTTTACAGCTCCCATACGGCATGAGAAGACAGTGTGTCAAAATGGACTCCACTTATAGCTCATGGCTAGATATCACATCAGGTGTACCACAACGTTCGTCTTAGGACCTCTTCTTTTTCACATTTTCATCAATGACATGCACTTCTTTGTAAAAACTCAATCGATATTGACTCAAAGCTAAGGTTTGATAACCATGTTAGGGCTATATGTGCCAAAACAAGCAGAAAGGTAAGCGCTTTTTCTAGGGTTTCAAATTTGTTTACCTTGGAACAGGCCGAGCTCCTTTAAAATTGATTTATTTTGTCGAATTTGGATATTGCCCGCTTATTTGGATGTTCTGCAGGAAGCAGTCAATGAAGAAATTCATAGAATCCATAGAAGAGCACTTCCTAAGCTGTATAATAACTTCAGTTCAAATATCGAAGAACTTTGGTCAGATAAGGCCAGTAAACTGTCCCTATGCAAAATCTTCAAAAATTGCTCCTGGAGGTTTTCGAATCCTGCATTCATGTGGCAATCTTTTGAGAGGAAGCAATCAAATCACAAGCTTCGCAGCAAAGATCCCTTGCAAATACCAAGATTCCAAACCCTAAGCTATGGGGCGAATTCTATTACTTACAGAGGTAGCTACCTTTGGAATAGCATATCTGATGTGGTAAAAAGCTGTGATAGTGCCCTCTCCTTCAAACGAAGAGTCAAAGAATTGAATGAACAAACATGTACTTGCAGAGTTTGTAAGTGGATTTCGTTTAGAGTTGGTTTGTAAATAAGTTACTTTGCGTGCATTATGTAGCTAGCTGACCCTTTCATCGATGAATATTACCAACTTTGAAAATATTGATTATTATCATTACTGATAAATGTTGGTTGATATTTTATCCTTATGGTATATTTTCGAATGTCATTTTCAAATCTTACTTCAAGTTTGAGCATGAAATTTGTTTTTTGCAGGTTCTCATCACCAAAGATGGACTAAAGGTATTCGGGAGTGCAGAACCTATGACCTTTGTTACACTAGAGTTTTTCGAGTTTGAAATGCAAGCAACACCGGTGGTTAACGGTCAAAGGTAAATCTCGTGCCAGATCATCTCTCACTGTTATTTATCAAAACTGCTTTTCGCAACACCATCAGCGAACGAAATTCCCAAACTGACTAACTGAAGTACGACCAAGGACTATGTAGAGTAAAAATCTTTCTCGATGACATTTCTGCTCCATTTGTTTAACAGTAAAAGCTAAGGTCTCTTTTATAAGACAATGAAAGGGTAATATTTTTATGAAGCAAATTCGAAATTCAAAATTGTTGACGGGGGGTTGAATTCGAGTCTCAGAAAGGCAACGCTTTGCCTACGCAACCGTCGACATGAAAAGGTTTATCGTTGAAAGCTTTGCTCAAGCTGTATCCAGATATGTGCTCCATTTCTTTGTTAGCCCAATAGATCTTCGTCTATGTGTGAAGAAATGGATTAGGGTTAGCAAATTTTGAAAGCTCTGGTTTTCACCATGACAGGGGAAGCAACATTTCGCCATAAAAAAACGTTACAGGGCACTAACATAGACTTTATGACAGGAAATAGTATTGAGCATGGAAGATTTTCTCGCCGGAATTCATCCAAAAGTTTCTTTCTCGTGCTGAATGTTGTTGATTTCTTTGAAAGAATATCTTGTCTAAATTTCAAACGATTAGATTAAGTACGTTTGCAATTTTTGAGAGAATTCTTCCAGTGCTCTTATTCCAGTCTTTTAGTGGATTGTTTATTAAATTTTGATTTGATTTAAATAGCCTTATGATTGCATATTTGTTACACAGGATGAATCACAAGATTTCACCATTTGAAGATTTTCGAAGCTGATTTGATATGGAAGAAACATTGATAAAAATCTAGCTTTATAGGCCTAAGAATTGCTTTAAATTCGAAAGTTTTGATGATACTCAACTATTAACGCGAATATTTACCGCTGGTCTTTAACTCTTAAGCTAGGCGTCAACTCCCGAGTTTGTTACGCAAAATCACTGTTCGTTTGGATTGATTAATTTAAGGTTTTTAACACCAGCCAGGACAGGAAGAAACTCAAAATTGGAAGCAAAGCGTGTCTATCAAATTGACGCTGCGTTAATCCTTTCCTTTTTGCGCTTCGCTTATTGTAACCTTAGTGCAGACTATTTGATTGGACAGGAACGAACGAGAGATTAGACTCAATTTAAGAGTCTAAAGGCAGGATACGCTAACTTGTGTTAGAATTATTGCGTTAATTACAATTAGAGCGTTTCTTTTAGGCTTTAAGATAATTTAAGCTATCACACCTGGTTTATCGCCACTTAGCGCGAATTTAGCGCCCAGTGAGGGCCACCATAACGAGAGTGTCATCCTTGGAGTTAAGCAACGAGTTTTAAGGTTGGTTTGTTAGATCTGCTGCAATAATCAATCATACGTTGCAGCTTTCTTTGACTGTTCCTTATTCATTTGCACACAGGCCAGTATTTGCATTCACATCTCAATATGTAGTGAATGTTGATGACTTCTTCTTACACTATATACAAAAAGAGCAAGTCCCAGTAGAATTCCATCAAGCAGTTGGTACTGAATATAAAACAATAGCAACTGGAAAATTGAGGATGAACGATTTGTTAGAAAAGAGTCATGGTAGAATCCATGGTGCGTTAAAACTTATGGGTATGTATGAAAAAATACTCTTAAAGAATTATACTAGCGTATTTTCAGACGCTTCGAATTTCTTCTTCGTCATTCCTTTTTAATGGTTTTACATAATAAGGCGTTAGTAACTCGTAAGTGATCGTTTTCTCCGAAGAACTAGATGAACGAGTGAGTCTGCGCACAGGCTACAATCGCGGACAAAAGTCATGACACACTTTGTATTTTGGCGGAAATTTCGAGTTGAGATGCCCCCCCCCCCCATCCCCCATTGCAATGTTGAAAGCTGATGAAAATGTCATAGATGAGTTGACAGGTATGTCTTCTTCCAGCAACCAACATTGCAGCGGGGGGGGGGGAGGGGGTATTAGCAGTGAAAGGTAGCAGTTTACATACAGGAAAGGCCTCTTTTAACGTAAAACTCATCTGTCCCAACGAGTTTTGTCCGCGATTGTCTGAAATTGGTGTAACTTTGAATTGCTGTAATTTGCTTGCGTGTTTAAATATCCTCCTGGGATTTGATGGGAAGCAAGTCCTTTGTTGAATAAAGACTTTTGTGTGGTTTTACTTGTTTTTCTTTCCCAAAAGAGGCATTTGAAGCATTGTTGAAAATTGATGATTTTACGCCAAAGCAGCTAATTTCAGTGTGCAAATACAAAAGAAGCAAAACACTCCTAAAATTCGTTGTAATCAGGTAATATTTTCCAAACAACACTGGCACACGATTGGCAATTACACTCAATCATTGGGCGGTGACCACTTCTGACGGGAGTGGAGGGGATAGGGGGGAGGGCAGCGGGGGGAGGGGCATTAGCAGTGAAAGGTAGCAGCTGACATACAGGAAAGGCCTCTTTTAACTCAAAACTCATCTGTCCCAACGAGTTTTTGTCCGCGATTGTAGTTTTGGCCATGATTTTGCAATGGCTTTCGTGTAACCAAAGATAAAGGGTCATTTTGGAGAATCCATTGAAGAGATATTACCAAGCCATAGCGATTTATCTCTTAGCCTAATATGGTTGTTGACAGAATCCACAAAGAGATATTTTAAGGATAAAGCTCAAATGTTTATAGGAGAAAGCCTTACATCATTGTTTCTTTCGCCTTGTGGTCAAACATGACTCAAATGACCATTTATGTCATAGAATGATATCTCAGAAACTTCAGTTTTTGGCACTGATAAGGGAAGTTTAACCCATTGGGAAGGATAGCTCCGTAGTTCTTTATTGTAGCAGCTTATGTGTCCTAATTCATTCTTGCTTAAAGTGTCTGCTTCATCCAGCATTCCTTGCACGTGTTGTATCTTGGTTGGCCTTTGTTGTCGCCATTTTCATAGCACATGAAAATGGCGACAACAAAGGCAAACCAAGAGACGACACGTGCAAGGAATGCTGGATGAAACAGACCCTTTAAAACCTGAAAGCAATTTATACGTTAGATCTCCTCATGACTTCGGTTTGAGCATAGGGCTCAAATCCTCCAAATCTTTAAAGATGAGGGTGTAAAATTCTTCTGCATTCTTCTTTGAATTTAAAGCGTGGTTCACACTCCGTCGTTTGGGTCGTTTTGATCGTTGAGGTCGTGCAGAAAGATCCAAAAAACAAAGGCTCACATCTTGAGTCCTTCGTCTTTTGGATCTTTTTGCACAACCATAACGACTAAAAAGACAGGCTTAATCGCTTGAAATGAAGTTTTTTTATACTCAATGCAAAAATTTACAATGACAAATTACCTATAACACAACCTACGAAACTACTATACGACACTACAAAGACGCTACCAGGAGGAGCAATATTTCATGACTACCCTCTGGCATTTAACATAAATCTAAAAAGAAAAAAAATGCATCTAAATATACCACTAAACACAAAATGCTAAATATGAAAAGACAATTTTTTTTACAAACAAATACTTCAGCCGGTTTCACATTAGACGTCAGGCCAACATAGGTGATGGTAGTGGGACAAATTTGGACTTGATATTTCAGATAGAATTGCATAGTCAAGATGAATAAATCATTCACACTATGCGAGCCGAAAAAAACGAATGTGAAACGGGCGCACTAAAGAAAAGGGACGAGACTCTGCGACAAAAAAACCCTACGAAAATGGACTTGGTGGTTAGTTGACGGTTTACTAGTTCCAAGGTGATCTTAATCAAATCGACCAGTTGCGTGGATGTATTGCAGAGTCAACTCAAGTATATTCCTGTTGAGGTAATTTGGAAGATATCTATCACCATACAATAAAAGTTGTGCCAAAACCTCATTTGAAAGATCGATGTATCCGTATGGTCGTAGCAGTTGAAACACTCTAGCGGGAAGATTTCGACGTTCAACCTCGAAGGAGGAGCAGAGCAACAGGAAGTGTTCCGTAGTCTCAATACCATCATTAGTAGGGCACATTGGATTTATGGAATCTTTATGATTGTGCTTGAATTTATGAAAGCATAATTTGCTGAGACCCACTTTTAGTTGAGTCAGATAAGATAATCCTCCTATTGGGCCGAGAATCCCAAAGACAGATTTAGCAGGGGGACAGATCATAGAGATCAGCCTTTTCTTAAAGATAGCAACCGACGGCGCAAGTCTAACCTCTGGGTCTTGTTCATTCCATTCAAATGATTGAACGTTAACCTTGAAGTCAGTGTACTTCCCGGTAAATCTGCCTGGAACTTTGTTCGTATCTTAATTATTTCAAAATGACGGTGATTTAGTGTTTCTTTGAAAGAATGCATGGAAATTTTGAAAAAATCAAAATTATCGTAGCTCCTAAGAAAATCGACCAAAGTGATGAAATCTTCAAGATAACCATAGTATTGTCTGCAACTTGGTGCCAAGCAAAATTTTTTGCTCTTCTGGGTTCGGATTTACAAGTTTGATGACGTCACACGTTTAAATGTAATGAATGCCTCCATTTTGAAGCAAGCTAAGATATATGAGGATTTCCATCGCCGATTTATGGCACAGTACTCTGAATTTCTTTAAATACATAGCCATTCAATTAAAAGAAATATGTAACAGAATTTTACACCTGCCTTTAGATTTGAGAGATTTGAGCCCTAAAAAAGCTTATGAGTTTGCTCAGATCAATTTGGTAGATACTTTATTCTGCACAGGTCTAAGCTGCAGATCGGAAAAGAACTGAAAAATAATCTTTTGGCATTTCTCCAATGCCAGGCAATTGTATTTGTTATGTGCAGATGAATTTTTTTCAATACCGGGTGTCCCAAAAATAAATTCCAGCGTTTGATTGAACGCAGAGAGGTAAGTTTTGAATCTGGTAATTTTTAATCATTCTTGTTACATGCTAGAAATTTCAACTTACAATCTGCCATGTCGTATGAAGAAAGCGGTAATCTGAAAATGCAGTTATGAGCTCTAACATTTCATAGCAAAGCTAAAGGCAAGTTCAAGGCAAAGCCAAAGAGATTGTCCACCTTTCTTCATCATCGCTGTAAAGGGGGAATATCTGAATGAGCAAGAAAAGGCTGGGTTCACACTTTCAGTCATTACCATGATGGCGAGCAAGAGTTCTGCTCTTGAGCATACTCAAAGCAAGGTCTGATAAATAAAATCCAACGGGTCTCGAGGGAGCATACTAATCCGGAAAATGCACTCTTGCATAATATGGCACATCGAACAAAGATCTGAAAACTATCTTAGCACAAAAACCGTGAAAGTCCATGAAACCGTGGAACGGTGAAACTCCTGTTTGAAATTCCCAGTTGGCATCATGCAACAATAACGGCAGCAAACTGTTTGTGCCCACGAAATTTGTTAGGGCAGAGGCTAAATTTCACACAATCAAGAAGCATTTAAAGCAAAAGTTCCATTCAATTACAAAGTGACTTTTTCTCTTTTAAACAACAGAATTTCTGCCTCCTGCCCTCCACTGACTTCAAAATATGGCCTTTCCTTTGATTATGCTCAGTAGTGAGTAGAAACCTTGCCCGCTGCACTGTGATCTATTAGGCCCTTTTACCAAATTAATGCCGAAAATAAAGTTCCTAATCCTAATGAAATTTACACTAGTGAAATGCACCATAACCTAGGGGTTCATGTACTGCAAAAATTTTCGAGATCAATCAACCGAAGGTGAAGATATTGATTTTTGAAGTTGGGCCTAAGTCAGATCTTTGTTTACATGACCGGAAGAGGCATGGCACTGTTTTGACAGCAAATTACAATTCCTTGTATCTAGGCTCAGACTTCACCGATCTTTTTCATGTTAGTCTCATTCTGCTCCTCTAAATGTATGCTTTGAGGCAATGTAAAGTATGCTAAAATATTTTCCCTCTTTATGACCATTTTTGACCATTTCGCAATGGTACTTTTCAAAGAAATTTTTGTCTTCAAAAATTAATTGTATAAGTAAAAGCTGAAGACAAGAAAGTATGTTTCGCTATGCTCTTCAAAATAATTTCAACAATTAGATACACCTTTCTAACAAGTTTCTACCAAAGGGCTGGTGCCAGTTTGCCTCCAAAAAATTTTAACAACAGTCTTAATTTTATAAATTTTGCACATGATTTTAACGTTTTTGCACATTTCGTGATGAAAAATTAGATAAAATCAAACGGAAAGCTTTCCAATTGTTTGAAACAGATGGAGAATCAAAGGTATGCCATTTATTTGTCCTTTAAGCCTGCTAAAGCCTCGAGTCAAACATTTTAAAGGCCAAAATGGTATTTTGCCGCCATTCGTCACAATTTTTAAATTTTGCAAGAATTTTAACGAATGAAGCCTTCCAAAGTGTGTCAAATGTTAGTAATTATATTGTTTTTACATGTAAGTACGTCCTGGTCACCTTTGGTCCTTTAACTGGATGTCTGTGAAAGTTTAGTGATTATTATATGCAAAAATCTTAGAAATAAAATTAAAGACTTGTGAAATGAAAATAGTCATAAAAGATGTTTGGGCTCGAATTGGCACCAGCCATTTGGTAGAAACTTGTTAGAAAGGTGTTTCTAATAATTGAAATTATTTGGAAGAGTATAACGAAACATACTTTTTTGCCTTTTGCTTTAGTTTTACAATTGATTTTTGAAGACAAAACTTTTTTAGAAAAGTACCATTGTAGGATGGTCTAAATAAGGTCTTAAAAAGGCAAAATATGTTAGCATGCTTTACATTGCCTCAAAGTACACATTTAGAGGATCAGAATGAGACTAAAATGAAAAAGATCGGTGAAGTTTGAGCCTACCTAGATACAAGGAATTGTAATTTGCTTTCAAAACAGTTCCATGCCTCTGCCGGTCATATAAACAAAGATCTGATTTAGGCCCAACTTCAGAAATCAATATCTCTGCTTTCGGTTGATTGATCTCGAAAATTTTTGCAGCACATGTACCCCCAGGTTATGGAGCATGTCTCACGCGCAAAATCAAGCAGGAATCTAAAACTTCAAATTTTGGTTAAATTAGATGCTCTGGATCACAGTGCGCTGTCAAGGTAATGAGCGCATCGCTAACTCAATGTTTGTGTTGGTCTTTGAGGGAGTCCCCGTTCATCAGCATGAAGGCCGTACAAATCTCTCTGGCTTTGCCTTGAAACTGAACATAAAATGTTATACCCTATGACTCCGTTTTCAGATAACCGATTTCTTCATACGATATGCCAAATTGTAAGTTGAAATGTCAAGCATGTAACTAGACTTATTAGAAATTGCCAGATTCAAAGCTTTTCCTCTGCATTCGATTAAATGCTGGAACATTTTTTTGGGACACCCGGTACATGTTAATACTTACTACACAACCACGCAAAAAGGAAGATGTTATGAAGAGCAAAACAACGTGACCACCCCATGGTCATGACGTGTAACGAAACAAGAAACACTACTAGGACCATTGAAAAAAGAAAAACAAAAACAAAAATATCTGTAAATTAATCACTATATGCTAAATGAAATTTAAGCTAACTACAATAAACGTTTGTGGTAGAAAGACTGCAGGAAGAAGTCTCGAAACTATCTCCTGCGCCCCTACGAATTAAATCAATTTGATCGTCGGACTTAATACAAAGACTATGGTCAAAGCAAGGATTTTTTCGTGGCTCTTTAAAATCAGTTATACCAACTGAATTGCTAGGCTATTTAATGCTATTCAGTCAAAACTATGAGAACAACGTCAGAGTCGATCATACAGAATTTGCAGCAATCGAAACGATAACGGTACATTTTATGAAGAATTGTGCTTTCTTGCAACATTTTCCTCGTGTTTCTTATCGACTCCTCCTACCTAGCATCAACTGCAGACATTGAAAGAATGTTGTTCTCTGAAAGGAACGAGTGAGTAACGCCGGCAGAAATTTGGAGACCTTGATTAGGGGAGTTTCAATTGAAAACTGATAAGTGTGCAGTCTTGTTTGTAAGTTACATAGCACGAGGGAGGCGCATTTATGGAGGATCCATCTTTTAAATTGTAAAAAATTCTGTCATTAGACGATATGTGCTAAGAAAAAAGCTCAGCAACCAGTTTCGAAATTGGCTAACCATGAAACATAACACAGTAAGCTGACTACTTTACTGATAGCTGAAGATCTGTTTTTAACAATGTTCCTTGTAACTGTCTCCTCAGCTGAAGCATAGCTGATGATAATACGAAATTCATATTGTAGTAAAAGTGCTGAATTCTGTAGAATTCTTACAAATTTTAAATTTGTTCATTGCAGGTTTAGATGATGAAGTTGAATTTGCGGTGCTTGAATATTGGATGCGATTGCGTGTACCGATGGAGCAAGCTCTTCGATTGTACAAGGTACACTTAGCTTTTCTCGAAAATTACCGTTACGTTTCAATAAAGGGACCATGGGGACCTCAGTAAACAGAAATCGCACTTTCTTTATTGATATGTTGATTTTTTATTCTAATCAGTTCTAGTTTTGAAGAGAAATTAAAAAAATTGATTTAATGCTAACAGTTGATAACAATTATCAGATCTGGAAAATTCAAGGTTTATTAGAGTTTCTTGGGAGTTTAAATCACATTCAGGATGTATGCTTCCTGTGGCCTCCTGAGGCCCTAAAGCGAACGTCTTTGAACTCTTCTAACTGTGTAGAGATTCTCCAAGTACCTTCTAAGTAATAAAAGACAAGAGACAACTCGAGAGATAAAGTTACACGTGAGACTAGTCTTTGGGTTTCCCTGACTGCAGAGAAAAGTATCTTTGTTAGTTTGCCTCAGTGCTGCAGTTTCTTAACAATTTATCGACAATAGAGCTAACTTCGGAATTTTGCCTTTTGAAATCAGTGTCAGCAGTACTCACCAGGATATCCGGTTTATGTTGAGTATCAGTCGTATACCTTTTGTTCCACAGCTCGCTAAGAGCTTTCACTTTTTTACTCACCAGTTAGATTTGCCCCTACTAGACAGAGCAGAAACTGCGCATGCATGCGCGAAAACTCGTAACTTTGCGGTCCCCTAGCTCCCTGCAGCAGATCCCAAAATTAGGCAACACTTGATATCTTCTTCCTATGGCCTTAAACTCTTGATTTATCATTTCAAAAAGCTTATCTATTCAAACACTTCCTTATCTCAGAGTGATCGATGACTTCATTTTATGCAGTTTCTGCTCTGTCCCCCTACTACGTTCTCTGTGGTCCGATCTCAGAACAGTGGGAGCGCGAAGTTCGGCTTTGACGGCACTGACGGATGTATTTACGGCCAATTAATGCCTTTAACATCTGTTCATTTTTACGAATTAAATTATCCCATTGTTGAGCTATCCAAATGGTATTTAACTGGAATCATCACTAGAAAGTCACAAGATAAGTATTGAGCAAATTGTTATAAGCCGCGGCAAATGTGCATTGTCAAATGTAACTTAGATAGTTTTGACTTTGGAGTATCTACTGTGGTGTTGATTAATAGTCCTAAAAATTGTTTTCTTTTACAAATAGCATTCCATCGCTGAATACTTAGGATCTGATGTGCTTTCAATCCTTCTGTTTACCAAGAAAAAGTAGCTATATAGCCATTAATCCTCACAGCATTGCCACTGAAAATGTCTATCATGAAAGTTTAATTTAGGTTGCTTTGCCCTATATGCTTTGGTATCAATGGATGGCTGTAGCATTTGTCCACTCGCAAGAATAACATCATTCCATTGCTGAGGCGTTAACATCTGATGTAACTTGAATCTTTCACCATGCAGTCTTATGTAAGGCCCAATAGAACTTGTGCCAAATATCTCCTTCTTAACAGGATCATAACAACTCACATTGGATAGTAAAGGAGAAAGACTATGCCAAGCTATTCCATTTCGCTGTGCAAAGTAGCAATTAGAACCATAAAACATTTTCCGATTTTGATATGGCCCACATATCACTGATATATCATTATCAGTGACTTTAGTGTAAGCTGCATTGTATTCAGTTTGTTTTGCTTGTTCATGGTATGAAAAACGAAAAGCATGGGCTGTGTTAGTGTACGTCAAATCAACTTCTGTAGCATTTTCAAACTGATTCAGACAATCTGGTCTTGGACAGTAGGAAATGAAATCCACCAAGATATGACCTTGGATAATTTTGCCACGCTTGATATTCCATTTTGAGTCTCCTTTTATAGCAAAAGTAAACAGAAGTACCTGTTTCTCTCCAAGTAAGATTTCTTTTATCTTAAACGTTTGCTTGGTATCTTTTTGTGATAGTATCGAAACTCGGTGACTAATATGGTGCTCTTCCGACACTGACATGAATGAAATATAAGGCGGTATGTGTATTTTTATGAGGATGTTGGATGCAGTTTGAAGTGACTTGGTGTTGTTGTGGGTAAAAGTCATGTTTAGTGTGATGTTTTCACCGACATGATATTCTTTGTTGCCCAGAATTTCTCTTTGTACTATCAATTTTGCAAGCTTTCTATGTGGCCATTGAACAGTAACGTTGTTACGAAACATTTTCCGATATTCATCTAAGAAACTAACAGTTATGCTCATAATTGTTTCATGATGAACAGCTTTCAAGTCCTCATGGTCGTAAGCTCGTGCTTCGATTTCAAGTTCCCCATCAGACAACAGATTAACTAAAGATAGTTTGAGCTTATGCCTATGTCCTGATTCAGAAAACGTTGAATTTCTGATCAGAGATACGTTAGAATGGCAACGAGTTGATAAACTGACCTTTTCAATGTAGGCTAATGGATTTTTGTTGAGGAGAGGAAATGAAATTGTCATATTTAGCGGCCGCATCTTTGATGTGTAAAAACCTTGCAGCTTCAATGAAAATTTTATGATTTCCCCAACAACGACTGTGTTGTTATGATTGATATTATGCAAAGTTACATTCATTCCATCGAGGCATGGAGGTGATGCTCGCAGATCATCAAACATAGTAAACCCCCAGAAAGTACTTGATTGATCATAGATTCTTATTTTTGCGCACCTTCCTTTGTACATTGTGACATCCCACCAAAAGCGGCCTGTTGCCATATCCTCCTTTGCACCATGATACCGTGCACTGATGCCTGAACTATTGAATTTCTCGATGTTGTCGATAACCAAAGAGACATAATTGTACGGATGAGAGCCTCCACCAATGGTGAAATGTAACATTTTTGTTTGAATTTGAAAATAGGGAGATGTCAGAGTGCCAACTGGGGCACCTCCTGCATAGTGGTCGGAATTTTCAGGCATATTGTAATCTTTACGGCTAGAAACAGTATCGATGAGCCGGTGCCCAACCTTTCCAGGTTTACCTGCAACAGTATAAAATGAGAAGCTCACTACTGGTTGTACTGCGAATGCTGTCCCTGTTTGATTCCAATGAGAAATATCATTGTCTTCAAAGTCAAAGATTGGGCAGCCTGTTAACACATATATTCCATCGTCACTACCAATGGCAAATGCCATCTTATCTGTTGCTGCTATGCCTTTAAGCAAATGTGATGAACGTCCACGCTGTGTCCATTGGATCGTCTTAAAGTCATTACTTATTGCAACTGCTTCCCAGGCTTCCTTATTCGTTGTTAGTTTCCACAACGTCTTTTCTCCATATGCCGATACATCAGAAACGTTGTCAGATAGTTGAATCCAACCGGTTTGCACTTTTAGGGAGTCAGTGTTATCCACTTTGCCAGTAGTGAAGAGTGTATTTTGGGCATTTATACTGAAGCAGGCCAGTTTTCCACAAGACTCGTCTACAAATCCTGTAACCGGATGCAGCTCCCAGTCAATTCCGAAGTGATTATTTGCACTAATTCCTGTCCTAGAATATACTTTTCTACCTGAGGTGTGCCCAAGTACAAGACCATATCGGCCAGTAGTGATTCCATCGAGTGCACCAGGGGCTTGCCTCCATTCATCACCTTTCAAATGACCAGGTTTCACTCCCTTTCTATAGAAAATGTCATCATTTTTTCTTACTATCCAGACACCATAATCATCGTTAACCGCCACATCTTTTACATATGCTGGATCCATTGTATGAAATCCAGAGTCATCAGACATGAGACTAAGACTGTTTGTAGTGCTTACTGAATACAGTGCTTTGCTGTTTACTTCAATAACTGCTGATGTGCCACCCCTGTGTATTGCTTGCCATGAATCTATTTTTGACTGTACTTGCGCTATTATCAAGATGTGCATAAAAGTGAGAAGTATAAAGGGGGCAAGTTTCTTGTCATACAGTAGCAGGAAGAACATTGCTACTCTTGCTGAAGCCTGTTTTAAAAAGGTGTCAGTCGTTAACGAGTAACTGAGATGTACGTTTAGATAGATCTCTAATTACATATGGTTCTTTGTATTCATTTGTAACCTATAACATACTCGTTTGATAAAATTCGTTCCTGGTTGGATCCTGATTTCGACGCCTTTTGCGCCTTCGTTTGTGTTCCGACTTTATTTGCAAGAAAGTGACATCAAACGCGATCTGATCAAGCAGGGAATTATTTTTTATGCGATTTCTTATGTTATTTGCACTTTGCTGATATGAGGTTGTTTGCAATGCTGTTGTTGATGGTCGTGCTATAGTTTTGATTACTTCCTACATTGACAGTTGTAATATGTGGCTGGTAGGAAGACAACGATTTCAAACGCGACCCTTACAGGCAGGGAATCCTTTGTGGATGCGAGATCTTATGTTATTTCCACTTTTGTAACATACCTTTCGTGCAAGATTGTTGGTATTGGCTTGATTTATTCGTTTGTTTAAAGTGTTGATATGTGGCTGGTTGGAAGACAACGATTGGAAACGCGACCCTTTCAGGCAAAGGACACTTGTTTGAATGTGAAATGTTTTGTCCTTTCTACTTTGATGACAGGAGCTTGTCTTGTGAGGTTGTTGGTGTTTTTGACGCTTCCCATTCGTCTTCTTCGTATTTTGACAGTTTGATATATGGCTGGTTTGAAGACAACGATTCAAGCGCGACCTTTTCAGTGAAACATTCTTTTGGATATGATATATTTTGTCGTTTTCACTTTGGTTATAGTAGGTTGTCTGTAAGGTTGATTTCGTTGTTGACGCTTCAGTTTTGTTCCCTCCTTGTATTGACAGTTTTGATACTTATTGAGCACTATAATCGCCAAAAAACTTGCTCTCGTTGTTTCAGATCCGCTTTTTATGGTCTTAATATCCAGTACACGGTTCTTGCGTATGTAGATAATGCGGGTATATAGAACTATTGAAAGCTTTTGCTGCTACACTAAAATTATTTGACGTGATGGAAGTCATTTCAATTCCAGGTGTAATTTCTTCAGCATGCTCTCTGCAAGTTTGTTACTTGTTACTTAGTAATATTTGTAGTAAATAGGCTACTGATAGCGTTAATCAAAAAGGTTTGATTGAGGTAACCTGCCAGCATAACACCATTCTTGATCTGCAGTTTCTGTTCTACGCCAGTGGATTGGGGGGGGGGGGGGTGTGCCTAAAGTTTCTTTTCCTTGTTTCTTCTCGTCATGATTATAAGTGTTGAGTGTTATTTAAGGGAATATTTGATTGTTGGTTGCTAGACTATGTTGGCCACCTACATCTATCTTTATCCGTTGTTTATTCTATCATATTTCGTCGGTACCTGTTGTCTACATCACACTTACTTCCCTAATGCATCACACTTTGTTCTCTGTTCTCGATCGCAGTAAATCGATTCTCATCTCATTCGCTGTTCACTGTGTTATCTTTTGCCGGTAGCTCCGTTCTTTTCCACACATTCCTTTTTTTAACTATCACCTCTATTCTTTACGTAAGCGTCTCCACTCTCAAATGCTTTTCATTTGAATTTTTTTTTTTTTTTATATGTCATTAAAATTTTACAATACATATTACGGTCTACACTACTTACAAGAATTACTTTACAATACTACTGGGACAAAAACCCCCCGGGGAGCAAGAGGCTGTGTCTACCCCAAGGGAATGAACATAGATAAAAGAAAAAAAATTACTTAAACTTAAACAACACTACTAAAAACAACACATACGGATAATAAGAACGATTTGACACTAATAACGATTTGACACTAAGTCTGCTGCATATTAGAAGTCAGATCCATGTGATGGTGAGGAAAAGTAATGATGGAGAAAAACTTATATTGGAAGTCTTTTTTTTAATTTTTCCTTGTATTTATGTATTTTTTTTCCTTTGTTTTGAAGTAAGAGAATAAACCACTATGCACCTGCCGACCAATATGCAACAGACTTTCAAACGTAAAGAGACAAAAATAAATAAATAAGTGGACAGGGACTTAGTGGTTACGAGGTGTACATCTTTCGTTAGAAGCGACCTTACTCAAACCGACCAGTTTCGCGGATGAACTGTATAGTCAGGTTGAGAATAGTTCTATTAAGGTCGTAGGAGAATTTTTCATCGCCATATAGTAAAAGATGAGTTAGGACCTTATTTGAAAGATTACTATGTCCAAAAGGTCGTAATACATCATAGACTCCAGCGAGAAGATCTCGTCGTTGAGCATCAAAAGAAGGGCAAAGCAACAAGAAGTGTTCCGCATCTTCAATGCCATCACTCGAAGGGCACATAGGGTTTACAGCATCCCTAAAATTGTGTTTGAATTTGTGGAAGTTTAATTTGCTTAAACCAACTCTAAGTTGAGTAAGAAAAGATAAGCCTATTTGGTCATGAATACCGAAGACAGGATTTGCAGGGGGGCGGATAATTGACAAAAATTTTCTTCTTAAATACAGCGACAGATGGTGCAAGTCTAAGTTCTGGTTCAATATCGTTCCATTCACATAGACAGTGAGGATAAAAGCTAGATTTGAATTTTTCCGTCCTTGCCATTATTCGCCCTACGACATCCTGTTTGCGAAGAGAGTAACGCGACTGATGAAGCTGAGGGATTGGATCCATTGTATAATCAGGGGCTAGATTATTTACAATCTTGTAAAACAAAGTAAGACGTCTGCTCCACCTACGGGAACTTAGTGATTCCCAGCCGAGCTCTGCGTACAGCTTTTGTTGTGAAGTTCCTCTCCATGCACCAGTTATAGCTAGAGCAGCAGAGTACTGAACAGACTCTGTCTTTTCCATTAAATTCGGGAGAAAGGTATTCTGACTAAATTCGCATATTTTAGCCGGGATATGATATATAACATCCCCATAGTCCAGGTGAGGTCGCACATAAAGCTTATATAGTTCATTTAAAGTATGCCTGGGAAGATATTTGGAGAGATATTTCAGCAGCCCAATACCCTTTCTTGTTTTAGAAATAGCTGATTTGATGTGAGCAGAAAAAGAAAGTTTTGAGTCTAGGACAATTCCAAGATGTTTATGTTCTTTTACTTGTTTAACTGGAATATCATTAAACAAGACCACAGGATGATCAATTTCAATTCTTTTCCTTGAAAATATTAATTCTACTGCTTGCTTTTGCGGATCAGGATTAAATGACATTCTCCAATCGTTTGCCCACTGTTTTATCAACTCCAGATCATGATTCATGTCATTGGCCGCTGTAGCAGAGTCCTGCACTATCGTAAAGAGAGACGTGTCATCAGCAAAAAGCTTAACATTGCACTTCAAGCCTGCAGTAAGATCATTTATATAAACAAGAAAAAGCAGGGGGCCCAGAATAGAGCCCTGGGGTACACCTGCCAGAACATCTCCCCAATTTGAGCTCTGTCCGTTCAAAACAGTTCGTTGTTTCCGATCTTTAAGGAAACTTTGAATAAGAGAAAGAAATTGACCTGAAACACCACTTCGTTTTAGTTTATAAGCGAGACCTTCATGCCATACCCTATCGAATGCTTTTGAAATATCAAGGTACACAGAACGTACATCGAGAGGTGGATTACAGTCGAACGCTTTAAAGATTGTGTGCGTTATGGAAATTAATTGGTTGACTGTTGAGTCACCGGGACGAAACCCTGATTGATTTGGCTTCAGCAGTTCATGAGAAACAAGATGTGAGTATAAAGAATCGTACATAAGTTTTTCGAGTATTTTGCCAAAAATTGGGAGAAGAGAAATCGGACGATAATTTCCTTTCACATTTTTCTCATTTTTCTTGTGAACAGGTACCACATTTGCATACTTCCATATTTCTGGAAATAAACCACGCCTCAGACAGTTTTTGAAAATTATCTTTAGTGGAGTAATTGATGCAGCATCGCTTAACTTTATCATTCTTACAGATATTTCATCCCAGCCATGTGCTTTATTAGGATTTAGTGATCTTATGATATTCAATATATTTTCATCAGAAATAGAGAACTCACTTATCAAAGCAACGGGTACTGGCATGTCGTTTGGGATTTCACTACCTGTGTCAATTGTCGTGCACTGACGTATGAAAAAATCGTTAAACAGCTGTGCCTTTTCCGTAAAATCCGTTACAAACAATCCATTTTCTAGAAGTGGTGGTATTATAGGAATCTTTACTTTGTTCAGAACAGTGTTTATCAATGTCCAATAGGTTTTGCTACTGGTTCTAGGATTAGCCAAAGTTTGCCCTGCCTTTAAGAAGTAATTTCGCTTGGCATCCTCGATCAATTTCGAGCCTTCAGAGACCATCCTATTTATTCCCTCCAGCTTGTCGTCTGGCTGACCCCTCCTCACAAAGTTTTTGTAAGCATGATTCTTTTTCCTCAGAAAGTTTTTAACAGTTTTTGTTATCCATGGTGCTTGGCGAGGCCTAATGGTTTTGACTTCATTTGGAATGAAGTTAGAATAAATGTTCAAAAGGACATCGTTCATTAATTCGACCTGTTCATTGGGGCATGCAATTTTGCTCAGATGATCTTGCCAATTAAACATGTCGATACTTTTCATAATGTTGACAAAATCTGCCTTATCATAATACCAGATCCTTCGGGTATAGGGTGGTTGTTCTACATTAGAAACAGATAGTTTGCCATAAATAATTTGATGATGACACTGCTCATGTAATGAGGGATGAACCCCAGATTCAATGATGAGGTTCGGCTGATCTGTAAAAATCAAGTCAATACAGGACTTAGAATCACCCATTAAGTGCGTTGGTTCAGCAATCAGCTGATGAAGCCCGATGTCAGACGTTATTGGCTCAAAAAGTTTTCCCTCGTTATTTTCAATATCATCTCCCCACCACTGAATTGATCTACAGTTGAAATCGCCTGTAATGACAATGCAGAATGGATTTTCAGCATGCATTTGGGATAGCATCAATTCAAAATTTATCGCAAAATTTTCAAATTCATCTTCGTTCTGACTTGGACTTCTATAAATTACAACAAAAAAGTACTTTTTCCTGTTTAATTGAATCTCACACACAACGCACTCAGGAAGCGTTACAAGGTCAATGCGTTCTGTGGTAGGAAGGGAATCCTTGACGTATAGCCCAACGCCACCTCTTTTCACATTTTGTGGATGATTGTTCTGAAAAAACGAGTAACCCTCAAGTGTCAGTCGATCTTTGTCAACGGTGCTGTCCAAGTGTGTTTCTACAATGCCGATTAGATCGTATTTGTACACGGAGTTGTATGCCTCGATAAGCGAAACCCTTAAAAAGTCATGCGCAGTAATACTATTTAAATTCCAAATGCAGAAATCAAGGGTCTCAGGGCCGGGGTTTGTTTCGACGTCACCACTGAGCAGAATTGTCCTATAAACCAACCACTGTGCATGCAGGGTATATATGGTAACGCATCCAGCGTAAAAATATGCATACCAAAAGAGACAGTGCTTGACAGCCAGACGCTTATATCGAACGAAACTGATGATACCGAGCGGGATCCGCTTGACAACTTCAATAGTCACGTAAATTACTGTCCTCGCAAGGTGATGCATGCGGGCAAACAAGGGCAAAAAACATAACAGTGGTGTCAATGAATGCACTGCAAAAAACTGTATTATCAGGGCCAATGGAAGGACAAAGATTGAAATCGCAGTGAAGCACCAACAAAACAAGTATAGTATAAGAACCTGACAAAGAATCGAAAATGGGTTTATAGTTTTGCCCAAAGGACGCAAACTTTGCAAAGATGCATGGAAGCATCCTATCGTTGCTCGCCATACATTAATTTCAACCGGCATCATCGAAGAGAAATCCTCTCGCTGGTCCTAAGAGGCAAGAAGGCAAGCTGTAACCACAATAACCACATCCTATGGGAAATAAAAAGTGACAAAATGGACAAAAATAAGAACAAGTAAAACGAAACACAACAGACTTAAAGATAATACAGATATTAACACAAGTACAAAAAAAGGACATTTGAAATTGCAAAAATCAGGCTTCGTCTTGATGGAAGTAATATATAGGCCCAACGAGAAGTTTAAAGGACAAGTCCGGGGTTGATAACCAACTGCTGAACACCGCACCAGTCGTCAGTTCTTTCCAAGTTTTCATACCTTGAATTTTCATAAATTGGACGATTACTCTTCGTCAGTTAGGCCAAATATCGTCGCCATTTTGTTTTTTATACGAGTGTGCGAATGCACGACTGGGGTAGTCGTTGTCCTTCGCTCCCCTTTGCATCGTCCCTGTAGCATTGCATAGTAGATTAATAGGTATAGTAGAATGTAAAATTTTTTGTACATTTCTTATGTGAATAGAAAAAAAATGCGCGATAAGGAGGCTAGCAATGAGGGTGGTATGATATCAACACATTTGGCAGCCTCGTTCAGGTCAACGTGAAGTGATGTCATACAAAATGACGTCATTTCGCACTTCTTAGCAGATTGAAATATGTAGTTTCGCAGATTAAAAGAGAAAAAAATTGAAAAAGGTATTACACACCATTCATAACAGTGTAATCTCTTGAATAATCAAAAATTATACCAACCCCGGACTTGTCCTTTAAATACTAAGTCAATAAGTTATAATGAACTTAAAGAAGGTTTTGAAACAATATTTCACTTGTCATTTACTGACTGAAAATTCAAGCACCTTCAACATCATGTTGAAATGTATCAGTCTAGTAATGGTACTGCACGAACTATTTCAATTTCAGTTTCGTAATGATAACTTGCTACACTAATAATAGGAGCGTCGCTATACTTAATAACCCAACAAATGAATTGCAACAAGATAGTAACAAAATAGAATGTTCTAAGTATATCGGGTGTCTCAAATAAGTACCCCTTTTTTGACTGGAAATAGGAACGAAACGATGAGATATTATTGCTCACCGAGTGGACAGCTAAATTTATCAATCTTCGAGTTAGATTCTCATACCTTGCTTTCAAAAGTCGTCCACCAAAAACCGGGGATACAAGCTCGCAAAGTCAAAATTTATAGTGCACCCGAAGCCAGAAGTTTTGAAAGAATGACCAAGTCATGTCCCATCTCCATAATGAGCGTGCATGTGCTCCTTTTCCTCTTCTTTGACACTTGGGAGGGAATGCAATGCGCGGATTGATTCCGCAAAGGAATGATTATTTGTAGAACAATTGATGCATTTCGAGGTATAATTCTTTTCAAAAGAAAAGGGTAAAGGTCAAAGTTGAAATTGTTATTTTGCAAAATGCATGTGATATCAAGTCCTGGCTAGGCCCTTTTACAAACTCCTGGTTTCAAGTGCACTCCAAAACTTCGAATTTGTGAACTTACATCTCCGGTGTTCGAAGGACGATTTTAAAATGCAAGATATGTGCATTTCAGTCGAAGGTCAACAAACATGCCTATGAACTAAAAAAGTCCCGATATTTTATCGTGTCCCTCGCTTCTCTTATTTAGTCAAAAGGGGGTACTTTGTTGAGACATCCGGCATAATTCGGTCAGAACTACAGGATGTCTCAAAAAAATTGTTCGACGTTTGATTAGATATTGAAAAATAACTATAAGATCAACTGGCTCATGGAAAGGTAACCCTGTCTGTTAGATTTTCAAATAATTTTTGAGACCAGAATCTTGCAAATCGGTTGAAATTCATTGAGTTCGATTGAGTTGTGAGCTCTCAAAGATAGAATATATCCGACATCTGAAACCAGAGACCCCGAGATTACTTCTACCGCAAAAAGCTCGAACATCGAGGTAAAAAAAGGTTATTCAATGTCATACTTCTCGTTAATATCTGAGCAAAGCAAATAAAACTGCTAAAGTAATTTAATCTTTACAATCATCGTCAAAACTTGCTTAAGATTACATGTAGGCAAAAACAGTAGTTTAAAAGAATAATCCACAACAGACCAAACCTTGTTTCTCAAAGCAGTCATTTGCTTGAACGTTAGGTTATCAAAAGCCTGCCCAAATCCTATTTGGTTTATACTGAAACAAGTGAGAAACAACAGAAACAATGGACCATGGGACTTTTACCAAAAATGCCATTTAGAGGCCTCTGGTTAAAGTTTTCGCACAAATGTGAACTTCAGAGGCTTATAACTCGATGAATTCGTAGCGGATTTGCAAGATTCTGGTGTCAAAAATTAATTCAAAATCTCAGGAGATGGGTTACGTAACCAAAAGCCAATTCAGCATGTCGTCGTATTTTGGTATTTAATCAAACGTCGAACAATCTTTTTGAGACACCCTGTACAGTAATAAGCTAATGTAAGAGATATAAGACTAATTTGTTACTATAACTAGTGTTAATTTAACTCTCTACAGACACATAATCAAGAAGGGAAGTAAGTGATAACCAGATCATGTGCAACTGACATTATCATCTGGACAAATTTCAATAGAAAATTTTCTATAACATGCTACCCATTTAATTGTCTGCGGACTCTCACGTGACATCATGTAAACAGATTTTAGTGCGGATGTGATAATTTTCTTGTACAGTCCACTTTTGCACATTGAGTCAGGAAATGTTGTTCATCATAATGACGTTTTCGTTGAATCCTTAAGGCACATATTTTTTGTATTGCTTCGCCCAACGGACTAAGAAACCTAATAGAGACTAGAGCGAGTTTAAGCAATGACAACGAAATCATGCGAATAGTTTCAGTTTATATACTTTGCGATGATCTCCGCTACTTCTTCTTGTTAACTTTTAATGAAAGGCTATCTGTTGGTGTTGTTATTAAGTTTTGCTGCTAGGATTCTAAAGGAACATACTCCTTTACTGACCTCAAAACTAAGATGATAATTCAATTCAAGTTCTGGTCTTCAATGTCTTTTGATTAATGCCTAATCCTGATAAGTTGCGTTTATTATGGTTAGAAACAAACTTGGACATGATCTTTGTATTTTCCTGACAACCCTACATGTAAATCGTATGGTAAGATTTTACCTATGCATCAAAGAGACTTTGACAAAATCATATCCAAGCCTTTCTCAAAGAATTGGAGAAGTTACAGTTCTAGGCAAGTGAGTGTATGACCCACATGCCACGACAGCCCATACAAGCGACATACCCGCGACCCCCGTAACATGAAAATATACGTAATCTCTACTAAGGAGATGAATTAACAATGAGGGGCTCCTCAACAAGATACTTTACGAAGGACTTCTTGGCTGTGAAGTGAACTGTAGCTAGTTATTATGTGCTCCTAATCGATTCGACAAGTTGTTTTGGATCAATTAGGTTTATCTTTGAAGGATGGTAAACCTTCTCATTTAACACAATTTTTGTAACCGTTAAGACTACACTAGGGATACCAGGATCGGCTAAATGAATAAGTTGATTGAATTTTAACTATCTTGGTAATTTGTCTTTTTACATTCAAACAGGAGCGATCAAAGGCTTTGGGGTACATGACCTCGAATGCTTTGAGTGGCGTACATGAAGAGAAATCCTCACAAGTCAACTCAGGAATGAATGAACTCAAAATAACGATTGATCGTTGCCATAAACTTAAGTCAACGTCCAGTACGTATGAATTCATTTTATGTTTGAAATAATGCTGCCTTACTATGTCCTTTTTCAGTGGTTGAAAATTACTTGCCTTGCTGCGAAGCTACATCATACTACCTGAAGCAACGCGGAGCTACTGAAGACAAATGCCAATTAATGATCTTTAGTGCAAAAGGGAGTAATAAAAGAACAATCAAAATAGGCGAGGCATGTGTGAAAGAAAGCAAAGAGGAAAATCTTCTCGGTATAACATTTGATCAATCATTTTCTTTCAAGCAATACGTCGAGGTTCTTTGTGGAAAGGCTAGCCAAAACCTCCATGCTCTTGCTCGAGTATCGCGATTCATGGACATAGAAAAATTGCAACGATTAATGAGGGCGTTCGTTTCAGCTACTGTCCACTTGTTTAGATATTCTATGATAGAGCTTTGAAGCATAGAATAAATCATATTCATGACAGGGCATTACGCATTGCATACAAAGATTACGAGAATGATTTTGGTCTCCACTTGGAGCAATCTAAATCGTTACCAATCCATGTATAAAATCTACAGTCGCCCATGACCGAAATCTACGAAACAAGATGTGATTTGAATCCACCATTCATTAACGATATTTTTATGCAACGAAATATTAGCTACAGTTTAAAGCATGGCGATGACGCTCGACTGCCAAAAGTATGAACAACGTCCTTTTGAGTTGAGTCCATTGCTTACCTTGGAAATAAACTGTGGCAGCATTTACCGCAAGAAATAAAACAATCAAACAGCCTTCCTATCTTTAAACAACAAATAAGATGTTGGAATGGTGGAAAATACAACTGTAGTCTTTGCAAAGTATATATATCCCGAAAGTTGGGTCTCTAACAAGGTAAATTATTTCTTTTATTCTGATTTGTCATGTAATTTTTCTTAATAGTTTTATTGTAAATAATGTGTGTTGTAAATGGTGGGCCTTAATTGGCTGTAAATTAGCTGTTCACTTTCCAGCCTACTCTAAATAGATTTTTAATGACAATAAAACCGGATGAGTCAGAAAAACTTGGGGCGTTTGGCAGACCGTGAATCGCAATTAGCGATCCGATTGTCGTGAACTAAATTTTTACGTGCAGCCAAGAGCCTAAGTTAGATCATGCATCTTTCCCCATCGAAGTCGGTTATGTGATGCATTTGTTAAAAAGGATTTTCTTGCTAAGACATTGTATGGGAGTTTTGCAAACTGGTGAAATCGTTTGCCAAGCCCCTTCCACATTTTATGTTGGCAAAAGTTACAGGTACACGTATCAGGGGAGAATGAAATAGTTAGGAGCTAGTATTTTCTCCCCTGATAAGCCGTATCATAACTTGCCCTTCGTGGAGAGTATGTTTGAAAGACATTAATAATACGTACTTCTTTACTTGCGATGAGTCTTTCAAGCAGATCACCGCTCTGTAAATCGCAATGGGACTTTTTGCAGATAACACTTTTCCTAAAGTGCAGAAAGCCCAAAATACAAAGGAGTCAAGCTGTGAGTCTTCGTCTTTTGGGTCTCTTTGAACGACCTCAACGACCCAACGACATAGTGTGAGCCAGGCTTAACCCTCTCCTGACAATACCAAGTGTACCTGCAACTCGGGAAAGGCTAAATTGCTGAAGGGGCTTGGTCACAAGCTTCAAAACCGAGCTGCCAGAATCCTTACGAATAGTAGCTTTGACACCCCCAAGCAGGCCACTCATCGAAAGGCTGGGCTGGAAGACCATTGAGCAAGTCATCAGCAGTGAGTCAAAAACGATGGTCTTCAATTCACTCGATGGGCTTACTCCACAATGAGTAGCCTTTTCAAACGAAATTCACGATGCACCTGCGGTGCTTGCGCTGGTTGTCCTTGGGTGGCGGGCCGGCTTGGGGGGAATGGCGGTCAAGTCTCAATCGCTGTTCTCTCTGGGTTGTCGTGTCCCCCGGGGGCTGCGGGTATTGGCGTTGCGGGGTCTTCCCCTGTTAGAGACTTAGGATTTATTTTTTTCTCACTATTTTCATTTCTAATATGTATATGCATAATGAATTCTTGTAACTAGGTTTTTGATATTATGGTTTTCATCGTAATTAGGCTTAGGGTTGTTTATTTTGGTATTTTTTGTATTAATAATGTTTATCAGAGGGACCCTTGAAAAACGGCTTTTGCCGAAGGGCAACCCTCCTAAAATAAATCAAGTCAAATCAATAGCATCTTGTAATTTTTTCAATTTGTTCCTTTTTTAAATCTCGTCAGGGTCATTTGATCATTCAATTTTGCGTTTCATTTCAGAAAAACAACCAAGTGCCTACGCTGTTTACAAGTTTTTTGATTTCGCCGATCATGACACTGAAATTATCGCCCATTCCACATCGCCTGAATTCAACGATGTTCAAGTTTTTCCTGTACCCATGAGTGAAGAACTCGATAGTTATCTCAAGACAACAGTAAGTCCTAGTGCTGTATGACTTCTATAAAACTTCGGATTTCGCCATAGCAATTGCACAGCTTCACTTCATTGGCATGTGATGGTTGGAGCAAAAGGTATGGGCGGTAGCAAACTGAAAAGGTTTTCTGAAATGTAAAAAAGCTTACCAAAGTTTAGAATGGTAAGTTTGTCTTATTAACGAACTATCCTATGCAGACTATACAATAGATCAATACATCTTGAGTTAAAGGCACTAAATTCATATAAATACTTGAGCGTTAACGCTGTCCTGAATCTTTGCTCACAAATCGCTGACAGCCCTTTGTTATCGCACAATAGTGCTAAAGTCATTAATAGTGGGGGACCGAAGGCTTCTTATCACATGCCAAGATCTATGTGGTTTGACTAAATACCAACATAAGCAGCCATCCTTATTTGTTTGTAGTGTAATGTGTGAGATTGTCGTACTGTTTTGTGGTGTAAGGTGCGGCGCGGGGCCGTGGGGAGTGGGGCTGCCTTCTTTTGGCCGTGGGGCTGCCGATGATTTTCGGAGATAAAATGAAAATGAAATGAAGAATGAATAGTGCTCTGTGGGTTGCTGGTGGCTCTATGGCTCGAGGCGGTTTCGCTCTTCATGGTTTTTCGTCTCTCCTTAATGTACCGTAGTGTTATTGGTAAAGAGTGGTGTAGTGTTACGTTGTGTTCTCTTGTTGGTTTATTTTTAGATAATTGTGCACATTCATTTTGAGAGCCATTCATAGTGGGGACTAGATGACCATGTGTCTTTCCCCGCTATGATTGGCTCAGATTATTGTATTGTAGTTTTTTTAATGTTATTTTTATAAAGAAAGGCTTCTTAATCCTTGCCATATCCGCAGGAATTTCTTTGGTTTAATGCCAATAGGGATTAAATGACAACCTTTGTTTTATAATTGAAAGAAATTAACATTGGTCATGAGCGTGCTATTTATACGAACTCAATGCCTTTAAGTGTTACTTGCAAATTTAACCCCATCTTTTTAGGCAATCGATGTCTACGTGTTCGATGACAATGAGGCTGAACCAACGGCGTACATAGGAATTGCAAAGATCCCATTGGTCACGTTATCACAAGATAAGCTAATCAAAGGAACGTTTCAACTGCTGCAAGTAAGTGCTTGGTTATATACTTAGCGCCCTTTCAAGCTGATAGTTTTAAAACGTCATTGGAAAGTGTAAATGCTTGGTAATTCATATTTTTGTTCATAAAGTAACGCAAAATGGAGGGAAGTTCTCCGCTGAAGTCTTTCTTTAACTTGAGCGCTATGTGATGCTATGGCACCCAGACAAAGTCCTACGCTTTAAAGCAAAATCATTCTCATATCGTGGTGTACATCTGTGGAACAGCCTTGAACCCGAGGTTAAGCAAGCACCCTCTTGATATACTGTTAGATATCGTCTTTAATTTGATCGTGGGTGGCAGGATGCCGTCGGATTGGACTGGGGTCAGTCGGATTCTTTGCCTGCCATGAGGTGCTGTATTGGTGTCTTATTTCAGGGTGGGCATGAAGTCCGGTTTTGCTCTGGTCCGGTCTTATTGTGTTCTGCCGCTCACGATATGATAATTATGTAAATACTGATTTTAATTTTGCTGTAACTTTGCAATTAACTTAGTAACTAAGTAATTGCAAGTAACTTAGTTTTCGCTTGTTAATATATTTACTTGTAAATTTTAGATTTTAAGTTTTTGTCACGGCCCCCTGAAAAGCGGCCTTTGCCGACGGGGTTACCGTGTATAAAGAATATGAAATGAAAATGAAAGCAACGATGTCAAAATATCTAATACGGTTCGAAGTAGCTGTGTTCTATTCAGTTCCTTTCATCGTAAATATTGAGTGATCTGTTGCGCATCGGCTTGTTCTTGTTGATTTTAATCTGCATTCACGCTGACACAGTTAAACCAGCTTTATCGAAACCAATTTAAATTTCAACCAATCAAATGACTGGATTTGTTGGATTGACCAATCAGAAGGACCTATTCAATAACCTGGTTTGGTTTAAGCTGGTTTAACTTGCAATGTGAATAGGGAAATAGATTGAATAACACTTTAGAATCACATTTAGTTTTCTTTAAGGCATGATAATGGCTGTGACTTTGAAAAATTTGCTCAGTTACAGCCTGGTCATGGTCAGGTTTTTGACGTTTTAGATGCCTAGAAGTCAACTGACTATGAATATGAAATTCAGTGCTAATGAGTCTTAGTCTAATGATAGCAAACGATCGATAATTTTTATCAAACTATACTTTAACCCCATAGAATAAAAGAACTAACCGTATTGAATTAGTCTAATGATATTTGAATAGGATCAAGTGGTGAAGCTCTCAATTGTCTTTCTCATATTTTTTCAAGACTACCTCATGCTAGTGAATTACCCGATATGAGAAATGCCATCTACAGCCTATACGTGCTTCTCATAAAAAGGTACAACATTTTGGAATCGTGTTAGCGGCGACATCAGTTTGTGTGTAGCATTTAAACACTTAAGAGAAGCACTGCAGACTTTACGATCTCAGTGCTTCTGGGCTATTGTCTGTCATTGATTTTGACTGGTCTTTACTTCTATATTGTTATCAGTTATCAGTCGTTCAAGGTACATTCAATTTAGAGTATCCTGTAACTTTTTGGACAGGCCCCGCCATGAAGCCGTTTGAACTCAATGTTATTACGTTGGATGGATACCGGACGAGTCAATAAAAAGGCCTGGAGCTTTGAAAAATGCTGCTTCATGAATATCAAAACAATCATATTGAAAACTGTCTTTTTTTTATTCCCAATATGTTCAATTAGGTTCAGTGATTTACCCGGCTTTAATCGGTCATTCCTTTCCATCGATGTGGGAGATTTTCTGCAGAAATCCCCTTTTGAAAACCTGAAAAAACCAACGAAAACGACGAGCGAAGTTTCTCTTTGTTTTCTTTCCTAGCAGTAATGACACTTTCATTTATTCATGTATTATGTCGTCTTGGGAGAATTTAATCCCTATGAATAAGTTATGCATGGTGTGGGGAAACTTTTTCGTCCTCTCAAGGGGATAGCATGTGCCCAAGCATGCCCAAGTCATTGCTGTAAGGTTGAAATATCATAGGAAAATGCTTGTGATCTTGACACGTTTTTAGGGTTTCTCGAAAGGACGTTTTTCGAAAATCTCTCATAAAATCTGAACGGAGTGGTTGATGTCAGCCAAGAAAAATTCTAAATATAATTGACTAAGTTGTTTTAATCGGATATTGCAAAGTATCAGTGCATATATATTCAAGAAGCAGTAGCCGTTTTCATGCGCCGCGCTTTTTGACTCACGTGGTATAATAATTTGAAAACTGAAAATTAATGTGTTTGATATAGCTTTATTTTCACATACGGGGTGAGCCAGAAAATTCCTACTTTTGAAAATTCATTGCATCAAAAGTCCTTCACATATTTGAATGATTCAATTACTAGTTAAAAGCCAAGAGATCAAAGTATTTGTGTAATGTTTTTTCTCAGTCTCACAAGCACTAGAAATATTGGTAAATTGAACTTTATAGAAATTTCTTGGATCCAGGATGACTGAGAACAGGCCTAAAACAGTGATCAAATCATGAAGCAACCTTCGCTCAGATCAATGAATCACTTGTTTATGGGTGAGAGATATCCACCGTACATTTATTGCCATGGGACTGAAAATCTTGGGTGTTTGTTTGAAAGGTGATGTCTTGTAACCCTTGAGAGAGGTGAAGCGCCCATCATTGCGTATTGTTCTGTGTAAAGAGAATCCTTAAAATTTGATCAATGTTTTAGACCCTTTTTCAGTCATTTTACAACCATGAATTTTTTATGATTTTCAATTTACCGATGCTTGTGCTAGTGCTGGCAAGACAGCGAGAAAAATGACAACTAACACTTCAGTCTTTCGGCTTCTAACTACAATTTAAGTAATTCAAGTCTATAAGGTACTGTTTGTGCTATGGATTTTCTAAAGTAGGATATTTTTTCTTGCTCACCCTGTATGCTAAGTTAATCACGTGATTTCATCTTTAAAGCAAATTGGTGAAACTCGTGGTACTATTGATGTCACATTGCAATGGCTATCCACGTATTTACCAGCAAGTGCCAAAGTCAGAACATATCCAACTGTATGTAAAATTGAATTTTATGCTTTGTTCGAAGAGACACTGCTATTTGAACTGGTAATTTAAATGTCTGCTTTTGTTTCTTATTCGTTGATCATCTTAGTCATCTTCTACCATGAAGTTCATAGAAGTAAGTAGCTTTAAAAGTGCAATGGGTAAGTGCTCTATCTGATACCAGGCAGGAATATCACAACGTGAGAAAGAACTGCAAGGATGTGGTTAAACTGATAACAAGTAGACTTACGACTGGATTCCTTGTATTTACTCTAACCAAACATTTATTTCTCCATCAAATCTTCGTGAATACAAGTTTAACCTAAAGCTGTTCTATTCAACAAGGAGAAATGAGACTCGCATAGTCGACCTAGATGACAACAATGCCTCCTAAATAAGTAGGTATCGGATACGACGGCTAAAATCAGGGTTCTTTAATGGAATCTTGGTAAAAGAGGAATCTAGGCGCTTTCTTAAAATGGTTATGAATCAATCTGATCTTTTGCCAGCTTGCAATAAAAAGTAGTTGATTTCCAGTACATTTAGGGATATTTAGTTTACTACAACCCACGTGTTAAAGCCAGTATTTCCTTCAATTGAATGGCTAGATAGGAACTTCTACTACTCATTTATGATTATACCGTTAGACTTCTCACAAATCGTGGATGTTTAAAAAAAATTACAGCGTATTTGATGTTTGAACTCATTTGAGGACTAGCGTCATCAAATTTATGAATTCTAAACCAGAGGAGTAATCGATTTTTGCTTGATACTGTATTTTGGACATTCGGCAACTATTGTTTTCTGGGAATCACTTCATGTTTTGTTAAAAAGTTTAGAAACTGGTAAATTTGTTTTCAATGTTTTCAAAATTTCTCTTCAATTCTTGAAAAATATATACAACATTATAATGGGGAAAATGATAAACATTTTAGAATAGTCCAAAGGCAGAATAATGGCAAAATAGCTACGGTTTTTTTGTAGCCATTCAGTTCAAAGAAATGTGTCATAGAAATTTATACCAATAAATACCAATCCCTATATATATACCAATATATACCAATCCCTATATATATACCAATATATACCAATCCCTTTATAGATTTAGAAACAATACTCAATCATTGATTCTTTAATCATTGACATAGAATTAAAGGAATCGACGAACTGATATTTTCTGCATACATGTTGAGCTGTCAGTGCATCAAGGTCGTTTATGTTTAGAATGAAGGCTCCTAGAACAACTGCCTTGCAACCTCGAATCTTACTGTCCCAATTTTGAGAGCTATCAATTAACTTTGAAGCATTTTTTCCGCCAAAAGCCGTGGCTACTTGTTTGTTTGCAAGAAATCCATAGAGCACTGATTTGTTATGTGATTTCAGAGTTAACTGTATCTATGAATGTGACCGAGGAACGTTCCTGCGTTGCAAATTTTAAGCAACACGGAATTGCAAAGTTAATTACAGTCATATAAACTGGCAAGCGTCCATGCTTTTTTCCTCACTGTCTATTGTTTAGCTATGGTTCTTGACTCATAGAAATTTTCCTTTAAGGTATCGACACCGCAGGATTCCTTACACAGTATAAAGCAACCAGTTCGATCTATTCGGGAATCTATGAGACCATTATCAACTGATGAACTCCAACAAGCAGAGACCAGAGGATCACAAAACGAAACAACCGTATCAATGGCCTCTGAAGAGAAGCAAACGATACCCAAAAGACCTTCGGAAGAAGACCAGTTCAGTGCGTCCCTCTCAAAGAGTCGGCCGAGATCAGTCTCGTTCAACGAGGATACGATTGTTAAATCATATGATGAAAATCAAGCGACGCTAGAGATGCCGAAGGCAGCTGAGACGGGGTCACTGAAATTAAAGAAGGAGGAGAAACCGATAGAAGAAATGTCAGTTGATGATATGATACGACAGGCTGCAGAAACTGAAGATGAGCCTGAAGATTCAGGAAATAACTATGAGGTATCTAAATGTTGCAAATATCAAATGATAATGTCATCGAAAGAGCCCTACACTTGCGCGGATTGCCAGGCTTTATCTTTTGAAATATTTTCTTTTGAATGTTTTGCATGCCACAATGTTCCTGTTTATAAGTCTTTGGTGTGCCTCTTATAGTTGTTCTATGGTTTTGTGTCTTATTATCATTCATTGCTTTCACTCCACCAAAGAACTAAAACATGCCATGTGCACATTAAGCTACCGATTCTGGAGCCGGCTTCCAGAACAACATAAGCTGCTAAAAGTGAAATGAGCTCAAATGAAGTCAAACGTTGCTAGGGGTCTGGATTGAACTGCCACATTTTCAGCATACAGGATGTATTGAAAAAATGCTACCGGTCAAAACTATCAAATTTATCTGGATTGAGAGGTCTGAAATTTATCGGATAGTAATTTTCTGGAAGCCCGGATCGTGTGCTTTCATTTGATGTATGGAATTTGCGCAAGACATAGCTTTGAAATTTTGTAGGCAAGAAAAATGAGATGCGCTTTTTTTCATTATTGATTTAATCGTATCATTTGATGTCGGACCGTTGGTCGTTTGATTTGAGTCACGTGGGAGTTATAAAGGAGCAACAGTATTGTTTTTGTCAAAAATGATAGAATCAATTATGAAAGCTACTGTTGAAGCTTCCTATTTTCATTAAGAACCATAGGATTTTAAAATATTTTTTTATTTTAAATTGCTTCTGCCTACGAACGTATAAATTACAAAAGTTTCTAAAAGAGACGCTACCTCAGTTGAAACTATGTTTACTTTTTACCCCTCCTTACAAATGATCAAAAGACCAATCTTGCAAAAACTATACATCTAAAGAAAGCACTGGAGTTGGGCTTGAGAAAAATCACGATCTTTTTAAAACTAGGCCTGCCGGTGGGAAGAAACTTAAATTTCTTAACCTGTTTGCTTTTCTCATGCACCCTATGTAACTTTAATTTCAAACATTGTAAGTATGATCAAGATTTGGCCTTCACTGGCGCTAGCTATTCCTCTAGTCAACTTTAAACAAATTGTATTAGTATCATTATTTTGTTACCATTGTTACAAGATTTCTTTTAAACAACCGATAGGTCATTTGGAAATGCAATTTCCGTGAAGCGGTATGCACAGCCAAAACAAGTTATTCGAAAACGCACGTGTCACAACCAAGCAGTATGGGATCCTTAATTCAGGTTGTCACACAGATCGCGTTCAAAATTTTTCTCTTTCGTATGAACCCTTTGGTATGAACAGATAACGTCGTCAAATCGATTAAAAGATGGAATGGTGGACGCGTAAATTATGTAGAAGGTGTGGAGCCAAACATGAAACTGTGAGCGGTTCCTACCTGTAATTTCAAATTTTTCACAGAGTGACGAAGCAATGATGGAAGAGGAATTGCGGAGAACTGTTGAAGCACGTGACATTCCAGGCTCGCCAGTACATGACAATACAATTGGAGATGATACACTGTTTGAAGAGCCTATCTCAGGTTTGCAACTGTTTCGATGACTCATGGGGCCTTTTGTATCTTTGATTGATATCCACTTCTACTTTCAAAGTTCGATTGGTGATCGATCTTCAAGCTCCCTTCTGTTACTAATCATTAAGGATGTTAGCAGCGAATTGAAAAATAGTGCAGTCATCTTAAATCTTTGTTTACTCTCATCATGCTGGGCAAAATGCCAGTTTTAGGTGATAAGTCAAGGCATTTATCTCTTTTGATTAATTTTTATTTGAAAAAATTTCAAAATACTAAAGGGCGTGTCAGCAATCACTATGGAAACAGAGACAACCAAAAGTATTCGAGTAAGGATTCTACTTGTCCTATTGATCCTAAGTGATAGCAAAGTGGCTCAAATAAATAAGCTCACAAAATTATGTGATGAAAACAGGGCAATTAGTTATCATGGATACTGTTGCAATGGTAGCTGGCAAAACCTTGTTTTCCTTGATGTCACAGCTAAAAACAGAAACATGGGAATTTTGCGTGCTCATCTCAAATAATGGTTAGCATTGCACATTTATCCAAAAACCAATCCATTCAAGCCTGAAGATCGTGAATTATCCTTATTCAAAGTTGAATTAGGCCAATTTGAGAAAATCGCATTTAAAGTTAAGCCACTGACTTCAACTATACAAACTTCAATGAAATTTCTCTTGCATGTAATCAATAGTAGCTATGATGCCTTGGGTCACAGCCAGACTGTATTTACAATGAAAATACTTGGAATTAGATTAGCTTTTCAATTATTTGTTTCTGTTTTCAAGCTGTTTCTATTGCTGCACTTTTTACAAGCGCAACAATCGATCAACACAACCGATCATTCAATCGATCAACACAACCGGATCATTCATCAACAGATTCAGTTGGATACCACAAGCATTTATCATTCACTTGCTCTTTATTTGCTTGCCCTGACAGAGCAGAGACTTGTGCACGCATGCGCCAAAACTTGTAACTTTGAGCACCCCCTAGCTCCCTGCAACAGATCCCGATATTAGACAACACTTGCTATTTTCTTCCTTTGAGCTTAAACTCTTGATTTGTTAATTTAAAAAGCTTATCTATCCAAACACACTTCCTTATCTCGATGACGTCCTTTTACACAATTTCTGTTCTGTCGCTTGCCTTATGACTTCTTTGGGCCAATTCCTCATTTTTTACCTTTTGGCTTTCTTTGCATGTAAATCTGAAGTCTTTCAATGCTAAGTGTACTTGTTAAATAGCACCTTCCAAAAGGTTGTATTTTGCTTTCAGCAGCAACGTTAACGCATCGTTTGTCATCTATGATATTTTTATACACTTTACATCTAATTCTTAATCATTTCTTCACTTCCAATCTTGTTACTTGCCAGTGTGTTAATACCACAATCTGCTACTCCCATTATGTCAAGAACCTGGCCTATAATGGCAGCACGTTAATTACAATTGACAACTCCAGTTGCGTAAGATTTTCTCTGTCAAGAAACAAATAAAAATCTTAGGGAATTCAGCCTTTTATTTTGATTTTGTGTGAAACCTCTATGACACCTCAGTCAGAAGCAGTGTTGTCTCTTCACATGAACATTTTAAGATTGATAGGTACATCGGTGGCCTGCACTTCTTCATTGAAGATACAAAGATGAATCCTATAAGGGCTCATCTTTGCATCAGTGCATTTGTTGACGTTTGAGGGCCTCGACCAATCAGAATGCACCATTACGTCACGTCAATGGAGGAAGCTGTGGGGAAAACATCTCCCCTAATATCGTTTTTCTGACCGTGGTTATCCAACTATAGACTGATTTTATTAGTTTACATCAAAGTTTAGTAAATTTTGAAGCTTTCTGCCACTGCAATTTTCGATTGATTGTTTTCTTCAAGAGAAATCGTTTTTTAAATAGCACTAAAATTCGAGCCTTCGATGGGAATGACATCCATTTAGGCCTTGTTTTAAACCCTCGACCTTTCGCCTTCTCTGCCAAGAATATTCGAGGACTTCTTGAAATTTTTGCAACTGCAACCTAGAATCGAAAATTTTTTTGACATTTGATGAAATAACCAATTGTGGGTCCCCTGAGATGGCGTTATTGATTGTTTAGCGCAATTATTTTGACTAGGATGAAATTCATTTATCAATTTCCTCAGCAGCGTTCTCTTGATTCTCTTACTTGATTGGCTGTTCTGAGAGAGTTAGCGGGAAAATATCTCCATGACTGGTAGCAGTAAATCTCGATTGCTTAGTTTAATCAGTCGTCTTTTGCACTTTTCATGATAAGGTTAAGTTAAACAAACAAGACAAAGTTAAAGAAAACGTGTGGAAACTCCTTTCACGAAGAACAGTCAGGCGATACCAAAGCATGCCGGCCACTTTGAAAGCTGAGACCAGGGTCAAGTTGTAAAATGGACTGACGAATAAAAGGAGGGATGAGCTGGCGGCGCTAAATTTTACCGAGGAATAGAGGATGTCTAGATGTCATGTTTCAAGAAACTTCCAAACCCATATCACAGAGATGATAAAACAAGTAGATACATTTTAAGAAACCTTGCTGAGTACACTATCTTTTATAGGAAACTAAAAATTTCGGCCGATGCTGAGAACTTCTTACAATTGTCAGATTTTGAATACTCAGAGTTTCTTATGAATTTCTCAGAGCTCCTTAAGAATCTTCTTGTTCCAACCTGTTCCTTTCGTGAACATTTCAAAAAAAGCTTTTTTGATCCTTTTCCAATGTTTACACGTTACTCAAGTAACTGCCGAATTGAGGATGATCCAAGAAACAGGTGATTTGCTGAAGTATCTCTCCAAATACTTGCCCAGGCATACCCTAAATGAATTATACAAACTTTATGTTCGGCCCCACCTGGACTACTGGGATATCATCTATCATATTCCAGCTAAAGAGGATGATTTCAGTCAAGACATAATTTTAGCAAACTTAATGGAAAAATTAGAATCTGTTCAATATTCTGCTGCTCTTGCTGCAACAGGAACATGGAGGGGAACATCACGAGAAAAACGGTATGCAGAGCTTGGCTGGGAGTCACTAAGTGCTCGTAGGTGGAGTAGACGCCTTACTTTGTTCTATAAGATTATAAATAACCTCACCCCATTGTATACAAAGGAGCCAATCCCACCTCTTCAACAGCCAAATTACTCTCTTCGCAATCAGGATCCTGTTGGGCAGATAAGGGCAAGGACAGAAAATTTTCTATCAAGCTTCTATCCTAACTGCATTTCTAAATGGAATAAACTTGATCCAGAAATCAGACTTGCACCTTCTGTTGCTGTTTTTAAAACAAAGCTTCTATCAAGAATTCGCCCCAGTGCAAAGTCTGTCTTTGGTATTCATGATCCAATAGGCTTGAGTTATCTTCTACAACTAAGGGTTGGTCTTAGTAAACTGAATTTTTATAAATTCAAGCACAACTTTAGGGATACAGTGAACCCAATGTGTCCAACGAATGATGGCATTGAGGATACGGAGCATTTTTTGTTGCTTTGCCCGTCCTTTGAAATTCAACGCCAAGATCTTCTCGCTGGAGTTTCGGAATTGTTACGACCATTTGTCCAAATCGACACCCTTCCAAACAACGTTCTTGTTCAATACTTATTGTATGGTAATAAAGAGCTTTCTAATGACATAAACAGAAATATACTCGAACGTACTTTAAATTTCATCCACAGAACAGGTCGGCTTGGATAACTTCAAACGCCACACAACCACTAGGTACACTTTTCCCCGTTTCTCTTGTAAGTCTGTTTTACATTTGGTGTTAGGCACATGAAGCAAAATATGGGAACTTATCCATGCTAAACCAATGACGGTTCAGCACATTTACTTATGCTGGCCTGACATCCAATGTGAAACGGATTCGAGTAATTAATCGTATGTTTAGTGTTTTGTAGGTTTCATTTGGTTAATATTTACATGTCTTTATGTTAATGGCCACAGGGTAGTCATTGTCCTTTGCTCCTTGTGGTCCTGTCCCTGTAGTGTTTGTATAGTTTGTATAGTAATTAGGAAGTATTGTAGGATGTAGGTGTAGCATGTATTGTAAAATTTTAGGTGAATAAAAAAAACAGGTGAAAGTAATGTAAAAATATGCTAAGGATTTACGTTATCAAAACAAGTAGTTGCTCTCAACTTTTAGTTTCCCAGTACTGCGGTTTCTTGATTTCTGGTGATCTGAGAGTTAAGTTTCCTATAAACAGTTACTTATAAAAAGATACCTGTGAAGAAATTTTTCTAATGGCAAAGGAGGTTCCAACTATCTTGCATTATTGAATCATTACCCCTGGCTGTATGAATTAAATAGATGTTATGATATACAATTATTTTAACTAGAAAATGAGGTCCAAGACTGGTGTTAAGTTCAAAAACATTATTGCACAAAGGAATTTCTGGGCAGTTCACTCGTACTCGAAGGTGCGCGAGATTTTTGAAATCAAAAGAATTTGGAAAATTTCTTGTAGGGTTTCCTTGAAAACAAACAGATTTTGTCCAAGTCCGTACAAGACTTTTAGGGGGTAACTTATTCCCTCCAATTTTTTTTCCGTTTGCTTAGAAACTCTGCCAACTAAAATTAGTGCCCTTGCAAAGACTGTTGATGGAGAAGGCGACGATGAAAAAGAAGCGAACGAAGGAGCAGATATTGAGAAGGTAGAAATAAACAACGTTCTTCTTGGAGAGAGAGGACAATTCTGAAATATCCTCTTACGTTCGCATTGTTGTGGGAACAATCTGTACTTTGCAGCGTAGATGATAGATTTTTTACTTTGTTTTCTTTGGTATTTACATCATACTCATTGCCTTATTTACGCTGTGAAAGAATTTCTCTGCCTGTACGTACTGGTAATCAGCTGCCAGTCGTGTCATTGAGTTCGTTTACATTTTGATTTTGACCCTTGCAGATGAGAGAGACTCTCCTCCTTGTTGTCAAAACAAGCAATCACGCTATCCCAGGGGTCTCGAAACCAGGTCTTGTGATCAAAACATATCAAATCAAAACAATTTGCATTTCTGGGTCGCAGTTGGAAAAACGTCAAGAAATCTTCGCATTTGCTTGGCAGAGAGGGCGGAAAGTCGTAGGTTTGACATAGGGCCTAAGCAGATGGCAATCCCATCGAAGGCTCGAATCTTATTGTTATTTAAAAAACGATTTTTCTTGACGAAAACAATCAATCGAAAATTGCAGCTGCAGAAAGTTTCAAAATTTACTAAACTTTGATGTGAACCAATAAAATTGGTCCAAAGTTGGATCAGCACTGTCAGAAGAACGATATTAGGGGAGATGTTTTCCCCACAGCTTCCCACAGCTTCCTCCATTGACGTCATTGTGCATTCTGATTTGTCGAGGCCCTCAAACGTAAAAAAATTCACTGATTGGTCGAAAATGAAATTCCCCCTTCCTCTTCTCTTGTGCAACTCTGGCTTTCTTTGTTCTCTCTGCCAGTAGACTGCTAAACTTTATCTTCTCAAGGGGCTTAATCTCTAGGTGGTGAGTTACTTGGAATTCCTTTGATTGTTGAAAAATAGACCCTGGTCCCCTCCATTTTTGCTCTGGCCAAGATCAATAATTAATGTTACATTTTCTTTCATGTTTTCTCTCTCACCATATTAAACAGGAAATGTTTCGTTTTATACTCATTCAACAGCAAATCTTCTGTTTCGTCCCTGTCATGTCCAGAGAAGGTGACTTCCAAATGAGCAAAGTTTTAAAGTTTCACACATCGAGGTGAATTGTGCAGTTGTAGTTACTCCACGTATGACTCACTTGTAGGAAATAGGGATAGGGACGCCATTGAGGAAAAATTTTATAGCTTGTATCTGATGAATTTAGAGAAATACATGAAAATGAGTGCTTGACAACGGTTGCTAGGGAGCTGCGAAGGGAAAGAAAGATCTCTTTCTGTTACCATTGAAGCTATATGTATAGTTAATTTGAAATAATAATGATAGAGGACGGTGTTCCACCCAACATCTCAAAATTGATGAAAAAGTTTCTAGGGACTAGCCGGTTCTTTACTAAAGAGTTTCAGTCGAGTTTCTTCTATAAAATCTTGTAACAAAGAGAGCATCGAAATTTGAGGCGGTCGTGTACCACCTCCGTATTCGAGCCGATCCTCTCGATTCCTCACTATCCTTTCGCCACCGTCATTCCATTATCAGACTCCTTAGAAGAAGACGCAAGTGGCTTGTGCTGCCAGGGCAAATACAGCTCGTCTTCATTACTAGATGATAGATGATGATTGTGCCCTCATAGAGTCTAGGAGCATCCTCATTAAATGGCTTAATTGAAATATTCTAGAGTCTAGGAATATCCTTCTAAAATGACTCTATCGTCAATATTCATTTTTAGCTGAATTGGCTTGACTTATCCTTTCTCAACTTAAATGTTTGTCTTAATTCACTCGACGCAGTTCTACTCGAATTTACTTTGGTTAGTGAATTTACCAATATCTTGATATGAACTGACAATGGCGCTGTGTTCTATGAAGAATAATCACGTTTTTGGAAACGCCCCTCGCTTTTTCTGATTCACCCGGTATGATATTATTTTAGGGCCAGACCAATACCTGTGCTGAGCAATTCTGCTAATGTAGGAATGATTTTGAAAACATTTCTGTCGTACTTCCGAAAATAGCTTTTATCAATGTTGAATATTCATCTCATTAAAATACGACCAAAAACTATTTAGAGTTAAAACGTTTTCGATGACATTTCGGCCCTATCTCCTTAATGGTAAAAGTTAAGGTCTCTTTCGAAGGAGGAAGAGAGGTGTAGTATCCTAAAGCTGCATTTTCGAAATTTAAACTTACAGAAGGGGGTTGAAATCAAGCCTCAAAAAAGGCAACTCTTGGCCCAGGCAGCCGTCGAGGTTGAAAAATATATGGCTGAAAAGCTCTTCTTTAGCTGTATCCAAATCTGTGCTCCGTTTATTTGTTAACCAAATAGGTTTCTGTCTACATAAGAAGAAATGGCCAAGGGCTAGCAGATTTTAGAAAAGTTGGTTTCCCCAAAATCGGGGGAATCATCAAGTCACTACGGCAACGAATAACACGGCCTTTATCATAGTAAAACTGTTTCGAGCATGGAAGGTTATCTTAAGGGAGTCTAACCGAAAATCACTTTCTCATGATCATTAATGCTTTCCTTGAAAAAATATTCCACTTGAATTTTGAGTTGCTCGGTCAAGCATCTTAGACAACAATTATTTCTTGAAAAGCACATTTAAACAAAATATTCTTCGAAAGAAATCAACAACACTTAGAAAGAAAAAGTGCATTTCGACTAAACTCTCTTGAGACAATCTTTCATGCTCGATACAGTCTTAATGTGATTAAAGTCCCTGTTATTTGTCGTTGTAGCGACTTAGTGCTTCCCCTGTTATTGAGAAAGGCAGATTTTCGAATATGTGCTAACCCTTGGCCATTTCTTCGTATGTAGACAAAAACCTATTTCGTTAACAAATAAACGGAGCACAGATTTGGAAACAGCTAATGAAGAGCTTTTCAGCCATACATTTTTCTACCTCGACGGCTGCCTGGGCCAAGAGTTGCCTTCTTTGAGGCTTGATTTCAACCCCCTTCTGTAAGTTTAAATTTCGAAAATGCAGCTTTAGGATATTACACCTCTCTCCTCTTTCGAAAGAGACCTTAACTTTTACTATTAAGCAAATAGAGCCGAAATTGCATCGAAAAACGTTTTAACTCTACATAGTTTTTGGTCGTACCTTAGATGAGTGTCTTGATTCTTCTACTATGTTTGGTCACATCTTGTTACTTCCTTCATCCTGTATTTACAGACGTTTGGGAACTGTCCTAATTTTAGGCATTAAGTTTTCTTGGGCGGTAACTCAAAAAATCGAACTCTCGGATTGATAGGTAAGCGTGCTATCACAGAGCCATCCCTACGATAAGTTTTTGAATAGGCGGAAAACCTAGGCACATGTGATGTGGTTTTAAATTATTTTACGTCTCATTTCAGATGATGTATTGACTGACGAAGATGATAGTGATGTAGTTGTTGTGGCTGGTACAAGTTCAAAGACTCAAAATGATAGGGAGGCTGTGGAGGATGCAATTGAAGATGATGTTTTTAGTAACGCTGAAAGTAATGCAACCAGTGATAGTGAAGGTGTCGTAGTTTCGTCTGGTGGCGCGAGAGCTTTGTCAGCCAATTCGGTAAGTATTGCATATAAACGGAGGGCCCAGATCATTCAAATCTTTAAACAATTGGGTGTAAAATTCTATTATATTGCTCTTTGAGTTGAATTGTTTGAAAGGAACTTAACGTAATTTTTTGCAAACCTCCTGTGGAATTTTTTTATAACTTGATTATTTTCAAAATGGCTGCGTTGTTATTTTTTCGTTGAATAGATCCATGGAGAATACTGAAAGAGTTGATCTGCTCGTAAGTCCTACAATAATGCTGGAAAGATGGTACTATCTTCAAAAGAACATGGTTTATGAAAGTCTAAAATATGGTTGCAAGTAGAAATCTGTCCCTGTTGTGGTTTCGAATTTAGAAATCTGACGAGGTCACAGTCTCAGATATAGTAAAGGCTGTCATCTTTTTATCCAGATAAAATTCCACAATGCATGTTACGATCTACTCTACGAATCAGTACTTTACAACTGCATAACATTATAGGGACATGAGACCACGAGGGGCAAAACAGAATGACTACCCCATGGCCATCAACATTTAACAATGAAAGACAAGACGTTACCGGGACAACACACAAAAGGAAACGAAAAGATAATTACTTGTAAATTAAACAATATATTACATAGGAAGGACATGTTTAGTAAAGACTGCGGGTGGAAATCGCTCACATTTTGAATAAAGTCCTCCGATCAAGTGGACTCAAATTCCGTTTAATGTGATACATAGGTTCGTTATTTAGAATTTCCTTTCCGCTGCGCCACTTTGAAACTAATTAAGGTATCAAAAAATGTCCATAGCAGAACTACAGCAAGGTATGTTGATTTTTTCTTTTCAAGCCATCTAATCTTAAGAAGAATTCAGTAGAATGTTACACCAACCTTTTTTAAAGAATTGAACCTTGTGCTCCGCATGTTAAGCAAAATAAAATATCGTTGCATCCCCATCTATTACGATTTGCTCCAAATCAGCTTAATGTTATTTTGTATCTCTATTCGGTGGCTCTCTTTCCTCTTTTCTTCAGGCTGATCTCTAATTCTCTTTTTTTTCAAGCAAAAACTGACTTAGTAAATCATCGCAACGTATAAAACAGCCATATCTTTTTTTTATCAGTGAGAAAGAGAGGTGATATGATCTATTACTGAAAATCTAAGTATGGCTGCCATTATTCGTCAACGTGCTAATTTCCTCTTCGCTTCTTGCTGTCCATCTGAAGTTTTTGTTCTGTCTATGCCACCTCGCAGCAGCTCTTAATATTTGTATATCAATCTTTGTAAATCCTGGATCTAGGGTGTGGTTTTTGGTGGTTTTGGTTGCTAAAATCGCTAGAAAACGTGTTTCTGCTAGGTCCTTTTATTTTTCTTTATTTTACATTACAACCCAAACGATCCGAACGATTAAGTGGAATCCAGGCGTAAGATTCCTGGTCTTGTAGCCATGCAAAGCAAATATTCAGAACGAAAGTAAGGATCATTCTTGTCATTTAGGTCACTCCTCGTATTCCTTACACGAGCTTCCATCTTGTTGACTTGTTGTGAGCCAGTTCAGTATTGGGTGTACAAACAATCTTCAACTAATCCCAGAACCCTGCACCCACTCCTCCACTCCTGAAATACAGTATGCAGTAGATATGAACTGTACTTTTCTGAAGGCAAGGACGTCGGATGATGATGATTCGGAAAAATCTGTCCAAATCATGAAAATAATTCAGATTCATAGCACAGATATGAATTGGGTTAATTGAACCTTTGCTTCTATTCCACTTTATTCTGAATCGATTCACTGCATAGGAGAGAATGCTAACCCTCAGCATGGGCTCTATTTAATACTTGGTGTCTCATTACCCTATAACCCTGTGCTTCAGTGTTTTGGCATTATCACATGTCACGAGCTTTACGTCGGACTCTGGAACACAAGGAAGGTCCGCTTTTATTGCATTTCGGAAAATGAACGTCAATGTTCAAAGGTCACTATAATGGAATTTCGCGTGGAAAAGCAAAGACCTGTGTGAGGTCAATATTACAAACAAGGTTGACTTAGGAAAATACCGACCGGATAATGACAACTCGTAAAATTCTGAAATTCGGTGACTGGAGTTATCACGAAAACCAATACGCGCAGAAGTCCAACCATACTAGCAGAACAAGGGCAGATTTTGTAATACAATAGCATCAATCGCTCTGGCTCACACCTCAATTCAAAGCGATTAGCGAATGCAGACAAAAGAAATTCTCTCAAGCAGAAATTCAAAACAAACGAAGCCGCAAAATTGCCCTGAAACCAGTACGGCGAACTCCCGTTTGGTGCGGGCGAAGGGAGGTTTTTGAGAGAAGGTATCTGCTTATTACGAAAGAAGATGGATAAATCAAAAGTTCTGTCTCGCGGATTTTGTTTACTTGATTCAGGAGCTGAGGAGTGACTGCGTACATCTGAGCAATAAATATGCAAAAATTGTAATGCCCTCTACTCTGTTTCTGAATCAAATAAACAAAATCCGCGAGACAGAACTTTAGATTTAACCATCTTCTTTCGTTATAAGCATATACCTCCTCTCAAAAACCTCCCTTCGCCCGCACCAAATGAGAGCTCGCCGTACTGGTTTCAGGGCAGTTTTGCGGCTTCGTTTGTTTTTAATTTCTGCTTGAGAGAATTCCTTTTGTCTGAAATCGCTAATCACTTTGAATTGAGGTGTGAACCAATGTGACTGATGCTATTGTATTACAAAATCTGCCCTTGTTTACTAGCAGCCTTTGCGCATTTCAGACCCCTAACCTGTCGGACTCGAAATGAGTGAGCCAGTAAAACATTGCCATTACAAGTCTAACGCAGCATGTAGTAAGAAGATTTACCAAATTTGGGTAGACCCGGGAAGGGATAGTGTGACCTGTAAAACAGTTGGATTTCCCTAAAGGAACATCTTGTCCATGTTTCAATCAGTCAGAAAACACCCACCCTCCCATCCCTCGCGAAATCTCCGGCTTTTGAGTCATCGAAAATAATTGTTACGAACAGAATTGCAGCAGTATGGCAGCGAGTGAATTGTTTTCATCACTCTCGACCCCATTCGACGGGGATACTTACAATTTCTAAAACACGCCTACAATTTTGGAGTGGTAACTGATACTACTTATGATTTGTTTATGTATCATGTTAGTACGTGTTTAGACCGTAATGAAGTTCTCCGGGACCTTGCCTGCTTTTTTTTCTATAAATTCAATATAAAAAATTACAATTTACGAATTACCTGCGACTACGAATGATCTACCCTACAATACTACAAAACGATACCAAGGGGAGCAAAAGATCATGACTACCCCAGGGCCATTCACATGAAGAATATCAATCTAAAAATACAACTAAATGTTCAATTACGAGAAGCCATATACGAACAATGGAACAGAGAAACGAGACTCTATGACAGGGAACTTTACAAAAATGAACATGATGTGGTGGCTGAGTTACATTTGACTTAATTTAATCGACCGGTTGTGTGAATGTGTAGTAGAGTCAACTTGAGTATTTTTCTGTTGACGTCGTTTGGGAGGCCTTTATCACCAAATAATAAAAGCCTGTTTGTTGCCTACCATTAAGTATGGTCTCCATTAAGTATGGAGTGCTTCATGAAGTATGGAGTATGGCTGTCATTTGTTGTTGGTCTGCCATTAAGTATGGAAGAATTTATTCAAGGGCAGTGTTTTTTTCCATAAAGTATGGCCTTTCATTGAGTATGAAGGAACAAGATTAGTATGAGTAGTTTTTTTTATTCAATCAAATTTTACGATACAAGTTACTTATCTAACGCTACTTACAAACTACTTTACTATACTACAAGGACGAAAACCACGGAGAGCAAATATCTATGGCAGCTCTGCAGCCTTAACATAGAAAAAAAGTTACATATAAAAGAAAAGACAAAAAAGAAGTTCAAGTCTACCTCAAATTAGACGTCATAGACTTTTATAAGAAGCAATCAAATTTTCTTCCTTGTGGCAAGTTTGCCTTGCCCTTTCACGTGTAACGTCCAAGTTAAGATAGAGTATGAGTATCAGCCACCCTCCTCCACATTGGTCTCTACTCAAGCCACTGCCGTATTTCCTATACCCCACATACTAGTAGGTAAAGTATGTTAGAAAGCAAGTAAGTACACAAGTAAGTAGGCATTTGACTTGTGGTCGTATACATCGTAGGTTGTTGACGTTATGATAAGGCTTCGTGCAAATCAGAATTTCATGTTTTTTCTGTAAAACTTAGGGCAACAACACAGAGGGGAAATTAATCTGTATTACCGTAAAAGCTCTTTTGAGCCCCCCCCCCCGGGGGGCTTATTTAATTTCGGACCTTCACGAGGGGGCTTAGTAGAGAGGGGGCTTATTCACAATATCAAGTGACGAGGATATATTTGGTAGCTTCTCAGTTCTTTTATCCCATATTTTGCAGAATCAACATAAAATTTTACGGCTCAAATACATAAGCTCGACACAGTTTTATCCCAATCCATGCCAAATTAAGATGCCAGGTTGTATAGCTAAATAAATGGAAAACATTTGGTAAATTCTTGAATTTTGTATATAAGTTGGGGGGGGCTTAAAAGTGAGGGGGACGTATTTCAAATTTTGACTCAGAGGGGAGGGGCTTATTAGAGAGGGGGCTTCATTAGACTGATGACGATGAGTCCCTTGTATCCCTCTGGTAGATCTTGCTCAAAGGGGACTCATCATGAAACAGTGAAAAACCTGGCCCTACCTTAGGCATTCGATCGATCGAATCATGATCGAACGACTGCCGTAGCTCTGTTCAACGGTCACTCCTCGGAAAGAAAATGCGATAAAAACAACGTAAGCAGACGTTCAATCAAGGATACTTTGTATAAATCTGAAGAAAAAAGTTCACTTTACCTGGTGAATGCAAAATAAGTCTTTCAACGCTACATTTTCCATGTTTTTAAGACCAAAACAAACCTGAACAATTTACAACAACCTGCCGCAGCAACTTCCTTCAAACTCTAGTCAACTGCATCATTCGAATTGAAAATTCGACAGCATTGTTCTTGGCCAAATCTCGCAATCTGATTGGCACTGAAGAAATTGCTCAGTTTGGGCCTAAATAGGGCCAGGTTTTTCAGAGTAATACTATGAGTCTCTCTTGACCGAAGCGCCATCATCATGTCAAAGAGCACAGGGAAACAAGAGACTCATCATCATACGTCTAGGGCTTCATACCTTTAACCAACTTTAACCGAAGGAAAATAACCAAGCTGCTTGAAGAGGACTCCTCTTGATGGTTCGATCAACGTTTTGTAATACTTCCGCTAGCTCAAATCAAATCCTTTGTAATTCTGGTTACCTAAGCTTTCTAAAGGAAAGGAAATACAAGAAAACTCGTAAATCCATTATGTATCTCTGACAGTAACCATTGCCTAACTTCTTAGTCAATAAAACTTAATGTGAATATAACATTTCCCAGTCTCACATTTTTCGAGAACGCATTACCGTATGATATCGGATAAAGTGATAGTTCTTAGGCTATGTAATGTGGAAAATTATTACTCTTGTTGTTTCACCGTAAATCATATTTCTTTTTCAATCAAGAGGAATGACTGTAACTATGGAAATTGGTAGTCCCGTGTATGTAAGCATGGACAGTAATCTATTGCAGTTTTTGTTGATCTAACAGCCGGATGCGATCATGTACCCTGTGATTTCCTATCTGGAGTCTCAAAAATGTGAAAAGGAACAAAAAATCTAATTGCAATTCTACAAAAATTTTATGAAGGAATGACTGCATTTATTGCCGGAATGAAGTCAAACTTTGATGTGCTCATTGGCTGCAGGCAAGATGGACAGTAGTCACTATGTGTATTCAACTATTACGTTAATTAGTTTCCATGAGTAGTAGCAAATGAAATTGATAAAGAATTTCCAAGTGGATGGAGCACAGAGTTTGAATGTAACATATCTCACTTGAGTTTAAATAGAGATCAACGGAAAGGGGGAAAATTACATGGAGTAAAAATTATGAGCAATGAGATGTATCTTATATGCTGATGATGTTGTCATATTTTGTAAGACAGTGCACGAAGCAGAACGCCTTCTTGATTTCTTCAACAATACTTTTCTGCGTTTCGGCCTGACAATACCATTCAAAAAGACAAAGACTCAAGTATTTAACAGTGAAGAAGTGGCAGAGCAGGAAACTCATATCGTTGAAAATTGCTGATATTAGATGTGTCCACTGAACAGGCTAAGAGGGAACAAAAAATAAATAGAAGTTCGCCGAGCTGGTCCAAAAACGGACCAGTTCACTTCTCTAACTTTGAAGAAGTTGTGTGCAGGTAAAAATATGTCATAAAAGAACGTATCGTGTAGTATTTTGAAAAGAATGAAATTTTAGTCTGTTTTTACCTTCGTTTACATTACATTTCTTTTTCAGTCAAGAAAAATGGTTGTAACTATTGAAATTGCCAGTCTCATGTTATACGAGAATGCATCATTGTACAATGGGGATACCCAAGTTCAATTATACGTTGCTTATCGATTTCTGGACGAAGAGCCTGCATCACTAGAAACACCAGATTCTTTGCCATTGCCGAAACCAAACCGGCCAATTCATTACAATTTCAAAAAAGGTAAAAATCTAAAGCATTAGTCAGTAGACTTTGCACTTTTTTCTCAGTTATTAAGTCTATCTTAGTTCCATTGAAGCTGGGAATTATAGTCATATGCTCCTAAAGTGGCACAAACTTTCAGATCTTTTTACTATGTCTATCCTTAAAGCATGGTCCAAAATTCATCTAAGTTTGATATGTCGTACTTATTTTACAAAGTAGCCTGTTCTGAATTAAATTTCAATGAAAATAATTCATATGAGGTTGAGAAGCACATTACAGTTCAGAAAACAAAGATTCTCAAATTAAATTGAGACTGCAGTCATCAGTCAAGCGACTTTGTTTGGAATTTTCGCGTCTGATTAAATGGCTGTAGCTGGATCATTTTCAAATCATGAATACTTCTTTCAACTTCTGTTACTTCATCCCATCATTTAGCAAATTTCCGTATTTCAGTATTTTATGTCGACAAAGAAAATCATGAGTACCAAAACCAGCTCCTAATGAGTATGCTGATGCCAGATCATCCCTCCGATGGAAAGTAAGTTATCATTGTCTATCTTCTCATGTTTTGCATTCATCTCCTCATTTCCGTTAGGCCTTGAAAGCTTTCTACTCGTCGATCTGGGAGACTTTCAAACGAATATGTCTTCTAAAATGGAACCACAAAATTGTAAAGTATATTCATTTTGGTTTCCATAAATGTTTAATCTTTTCCCTTTCAATGAAAGTGTATTGCTTTGGTAGCTTGCTATTTCTCTGTGAAGAATAGGTGAAAAATAACCTACTTTAGAGAGGCCGATTGAAAGCTGTAGTGAACTGTCGTATTTGGTAAATTTTTTGTGACCAATTGCAAACAACGAATATTTTAAAAATTGTTCCATTTCGCAAAGTAAAATAGCAATATAATATGGGAGAGTCTACCTATCTACCGGGTGAGTCAATGAAATGTATCTGAAAAATCGCACAGGAAGAGCTTTGCAACTAATTTTTAAGATATCAAGTCCATTACCTTGCTGAGGCTTCAGCTTAAATTGCAAGATTATCCAAGATTCATATTGTCGATGTGCCCCAAAACAGCTAAAAATAGCCTATTCGCTATCACGTAGATTGTGTTTTTTCATTCCTAGCATCGATTGGCAGACATACTGTAGCTATTGAATAGATGTTTTTCGATTTTTGCATTATTTATACACCCCTCACATCTATAAAACAGATGTTTTTGGTATTTCAAATCGTGTATCCACTCTCACATCTATCAAATAGATGTTTCTTGATGTTGCAAAATATTTTTACACACTTCTAATGTATTAAATTAATATTTTTCGGTGTTTCAAATCATAAGTGCATTCCTCACATCATTTGAGCAATTGAAAGATGTTTGTCGTGTAGAGGGGATCGCGCAAATGTGGACTTGCCATAGCTGGGGCAAGTCCACGCAAATTGTTGCGTCTGCATGAAAATTGGTAGACACTAGTAGTCTGATACACCTGAAAAGACAGGATGTAAATGCACGCTAAAAATTTCCCACTTGCATTTTAGAAGCCTGGTACCTAGTACTCCACCCTAAAAACAGGTCTGTGGGACAATTTTTAGCTCGCGTGCATGTACGATCTTGTTGGGAAGAACAATTCAAAACTGTCAGAGAGAAAGTTCATAGAGGTCTTACATCTTTGAAAAAGTTGAAAAACATCCTCCCACAATCTCAGTTAAGCAATGCATATCGTGCTCTTGTTGAAAGTCACATGCAATATGCAGATGTTTTTTGGGGTTACCTCTCAAATTCAAAAAAGGAATCCCTTCAACGTCTTCAAGACAGAGCCATCTCCATAATCGAAATGTCCGGGAGAAAAGACGAATGGTCACATAATTTCCTTCGCACTGAGCAACTTGTCATGCCGTTATGTCGTGATGGTGCCGTTATGGCCTATAAGATCATGAACTGACTGCCCAGAAAATATCTGGAACAAAGTACAACGAAGACCCAAATACTCCAGCTACAACACGCGATTCTGCAGAGATCTTCAGATTCCGAGATAAAATCTGGAGTATGTCAAAAAAGGATTTTTCTATTCGACTCTTAAGGTCTGGAATGAAATCCAAATAAGCATCAGGGAGCTTCCTACCTTGTGCCAATTCAAAAAAAAACGACTAAAAACACATTTGATGAGCTGAAAGCCAATGAAAACACGACTCCCTGGAAGATCAGCAATGCCATTAGCCCTCAGTATTTTTCTTTTTGTATATGATGTTAATTAACAAAGCTTTCTTTTTGTAGTAGTCGACTTATTAGCTGAAGGGATTTCGTGTATAAATAATTTAAAATGAAAAAAAAAATGAAAATAGGCTGACCAACTCTAACGATTTTCATTCTTGTGCCACCCACCATTTACACCATTTGCGGGATGATCTCCTTCACTATTAGCTCTATTATTGCAGATCAATCTATGATTAGTTGATTTGTTTTCAGATTATTCTTCAGCATTGTTACTGAGCCTGTTGATGGGGATACATGTGAAGATGCCGGAGTTGCCTACGTAGATTTTGTTCAGGTAAGTTTTCTTCAATCTTAAACACATATTTGCAGTGAGACCGAAACTGAGACGGTTTCCAAAGTAGAAATTTAATCTTTATTTTCACGATGCTCATGTAACCGTGCGAACTTTTCAACTTCCTCCCAGCTTCCTGTCACGACTCATCAGAATGTTCCACAAAAGTCAGTAAAAAGGTCCGGCGTTTGAAAAAATGCTGGTCCATGAATATCAAGCTATAACATTAAAAGCGATCTTGTTTTATTCCCGATTCGTCGATTTAGGTTCAGTAATTAACCCGGCCCCAATCGTCCATTGCTTCCTATCGATATGGGAGATTCTGCAGAAAGCCCATTTCGAAAACCCGCAAAAATGGATGAATACAACGAGCAAAAATTTATCTTTGTTTTCCTTCCGAGCAGTAGTGATACCTACATGCATTCATGTACTTTTTCCTCTTGGGAGAATTGAATCCCCATGAATAAGCTATTCATACTAGGGGAAGACTTTTATATTCCCCCAAGAGGATAACACTTGCTAGAGCGTGCTCAAGTCATTGTTGTCAGTTAAACATATTAGGGAACTTGCTCATAATTTTGGCTAGTTTATAAAATTTCTCAGAGGGAACTTTCTTAGAAAGTCTCTTGTAAAATCTGAACAGAATGACGAAATTCGGTCAGGAAGACTGTTAGCTATGCAAGCAGATATTGCAAAATATCATTGCTCTAAAGCCTGGTTTCCATATAGCCGTAAGGTGCCGTAAGGCTGCCGCAGGCATTGCCGGAACCATTGCCGCCGGCATGCCCCCGGCATGCCGCAACCATTTCAACTTATATGGAAACCACTTCTCCCGGTACCGCCGGCAGCCGCAACCATCGTTGTTACGGTACCGTAATGATCTGGAAAAAGTTGAATCATTTCAACTTTGCTCGATCCTTACGGCATCTTCAGCCATGAAAATTTATATGGAAACAGGTTGCCTGCGGCAGCCGCCGGCAAATCATTGTCTTTCTTTGTTCTATCTCTCATTGTCTTCACTCTATCCCTTAGTTACCGGCATAGTTACCGGCACCTTACGGCACTTCAGCCACGAGATGGTTGCGGCACAATATTCAGACGTTTCCATTTAAATCGTTCGACTGAGGTACCTGAGGCATGGCAGATGGAAGATGGCAGAAGACTGCCGCCGGCAGCCTTACGGCACCTTACGGCTATATGGAAACCAGGCTTAATATTCCAGAAGCATTAGCCTTTCAAACGTCGGGCCTTATTTCGACCCACCCGGTATTAATGAAAATTTTAAAGAAATGTTGAGACTTTAGTAATGGCATTCCACATAAAGGCACAATCATTCTTGTTTCTAATGATATGCAGTTTGAATACACCCATGGAATTATTTATCATCTTGTGAAGAATTTGCCAGTATGACCTGATTTCAATGAAGCACGCCGTGACGGCAAAATCAAGGCCTTTCTCGTAAAATGTCATAAACATCATATTTGTTAGCACGTAAAGCTTGGACGAACTGGCGTTGATGCTAGGGGACAAAAGTTACGAAATTGCTCGCTAGTGATAAAATAAACGCTTACAAAGATGGATTTCTACAAACGTAAATGTCCTAGCTTTCCTCTGAATCTCAAGTAGGACATTCGTACTAAAATGACGATTGAATGATATATCATCTGTTAATGCACACAAACTGCTGGTCAGTCTGCTTTCATGTGGTAGCGGTTAAGTCAATCCAAATGTTATTTTTTCTGAGAAACTTCGATTAAACTTCGGTAGAATAGTATCGTTTTTGTGTACCGCCAGGGCGACTTTGAAAATAAGTTATTTTTTTAGCCAATGGTCAACTTCCTAATCAGTTATTAGAGTGATAAACTGTTATACATGCGTGGATTCGTTGATATTGAAACGATAAAAGATAACGTTTTGAAAGGTCTGAATGAAATTTGTTTTGCTGCTGTCTAAATAGCCTTAATTAATATTCCGCTAACGCGTTTTTTTTTTGCAAAATAGAGGCAAAAAGGGATTAATCACTCCTCTTTGCAATAGAAAATTATTCAGGAATTCATGACTGAACACTGTTTGAATGTTAAACATCTTTTTTGTGCCGTTCTTAAAGCAGAAAAGTACCTGTTAAGGGCGTCTATATGGCAGTGAGAATGGATGTGGAGAACGTAGTGCAAGTAAAACTGGGTTGGAGCTACTTATTACCGTGACAGTATCTTTTTAACCAGGCAAACGTGAGACTTAATGTTACAGCGACTTTGAGAAAGTGTGAGCTCAGATCGAGGAGAGTTACAACTTGCATTACTTTGTGTCATCTTGCGGGGTGAGTGGCCGAGTGGCTTATACAGTCTTCATCAGGTGACTGAAGTTAAGCTTGGTCGAGTGAGGTCAAAACTCTGGATGAGTGACCTCGGAGGTCTGACCTCACAACTCACCTCGTCGTCCTTCGGAAGGGACGTTAAACTAGTGGTCCCATGCCTGAATGCGGCATGCACAGTGGGCCTAAATTAGCTTTCAGTAGCTAGAAATCCTGACAAGCCCACTCAAAACAAATTGAAAACAAAACAACAAACATCATAGGGTTCAAGTCTTTAGAATAGTGGATATACGGTTCTATTACATTTTTTTCTTAGAATTAAATGGCTTGAAGGAACCAAGGGTACTTTGCTGGAAATCTGCCGTTGAAATTTCATGATACTTTGATTATTTTCACAGTTGTGGCATACATTCCATCTGAGGCTGTAACGTCATCAAATTTCCAAATCCTAAAGCAAAAGAACGATGGATTTGTGCTTGCCACCATATTTTAGACCTTTGTATTATATGGTTTTCTTGAAGGTCGTATGATATTTCCTCTATAGATGTAGGGTTTTCAAATAATTGAGTATTTAGAAAAGTTTTCATGAATTCTTTCAAAAGAATTAAATGCTGCCGCTTTGAAACAATTAATGTATCAATAAATTTCCACAAAAGGAAAATGGAACAGAAGTTTACAGCCTTCTTAAAGATCCAAAAATCAGAGCCGTATGCTTGTCATGTTGAGTTTTAAGCAGAGAATTTTCATTGAAAATGATTAGCAACAGCTGTAATCCAATCGAAGCAAATCATGCAAAGGCTGGGTCATCTAGCTGATCATTGCCTGAAGTAGACTATCTGTAGTGTGAATCGAATTTCCACAAGAAAGAGCATTGTTATCATTTGTGAACATCATGTTAAAAATTAACGAGGATTGTGGGATGTTCATAATTGTTTGGATAGAAGACGCTTTAGATGTCGTTTCACATGCCCGATTTTTGTGTCAGGGTAATCAAAGAAAGATGCTATTTACACTTACCATCTGTTGAACAAAGTGCATTTCTCGTGGAAACTATTTAACATATCGCTTTTGCGCGAGCTTTTAGAGTTTTTTAATAATGGTGAAGCACGCATTTATATTAGAAGCTGTCCAACAATTCATCTTAGAATCATGGATTCTTTGTAACACCTACACATTCAGCGTACTTTTGAAATGGTCTTATGTCTGAAAATTCTCGACATTTAATCGATGATTTAATCATGGTCCCATTTTTTTGCTACTGAAGTCTTGTAAGTCTCCTCAGAGCGGCAGTATTTTCAGCAGAATCCCAACATCTTTCCTGAAAAGCATAGATCAAAATGCTCGAAAGAGCTTGTGCTACGATAAGACATGGAAAATCTTGTTTTGGAATTCGTTTAGCTAAACAGTGCTGCAATTTCCTGTTCACACTTTTTGGCTCTTATTTGCTCTGTATTCTCTCTGGTTTTATTATCAATTTCTTTACAGTTGGACAATAGTAAAAATAGCTAAAAGTAGTTAGCTAATTAATTCCAACCTAAAAATATTACAATACAAACATTACATAAAAATGGTGGATAAAATATTTACAAATTGTCAATATCAAACAGTATAAAAACAGATATCTAAAAATGTGCATTACAAAAAGCCCAGGTTGGGAACAAATGTGCGGCATAACCTGCATGAACAATTTTCTCCGTACCAATTCTTTATCTTTGTTTTAAACTGATAAAGGGATTCTGAATTGCATATTGTTGGTGGTAACGTTTGCCATAGCTGCGGACCTTTAAATCTGATGCTTTCAGAGCCGTTGTTGACTGATCTCACTCTTGGTTGAATAAATTCGTTATTGTTACGCAAGTTGTAGTGAGTAATATTTTCACAGAAAATTTCCTGCATAAATGAGGGATTTAGGTCATTTCTAGTTTTGTACATTTCAGTCATAAGTATTTGCAAGTTCTTTGTATGAATAGTGACTGCACAGTTCCGCTGTAATAGGTCACTAACAGTCGATTCGGTGTTCTTATATGTTATTCTCAATGCCCTTTCCTGTATTTTGTTGATTTTTTGGTTCAGCTGCCTGTCGTGGAACATCCAAACTAAAGGGCAGTATTGAAATTGACTGGTAATAAATGCCCTCATCAAGATTCTTAGTTTGTTATGATCCACATACGGGGATATGCGGGCAAGTGCATAAAGTTTATTACTGGCTCTTTGGCAAAGTTTCGAGACGTGATGGTCAAAGGAGAGTTTACTATCAATATGAACTCCAAGTAATTTCTCTTCAGAGCTATTAACGATTTCGGCGCTTCCAATCTTAACAGCAACTGGATCATCACATCTCTTCCCAATGACCAAAAGATGACATTTATCTGCATTTAATTTCATAAAGTTGTTGGCAAACCATTCTAATGCTACATTGCAGTCATTTTCAAGCTTATGAGTTATGTTTTCCAGGTTCTTGTCGCAAGCATAGATTGTGGTATCATCTGCATAATTACAGATATCTCAGCTTTGAATGAAAAGTAAGAGATCATTGATGTATATGTTAAACAACAGTGGGCCTAAGACTGACCCCTGAGGGGCACCTCGTGTTAGGTCTTTCCAAGAACTGAAGGAACCATTTACCTTGACTCTCTGTTGTCTGTTTGTGAGGTAATCATTAACGAGTGTTAACGCTTCATAAGAAAAGCCATAGGCATGCAATTTTGCAATCAAGAGATCATGTCTAATACAATCAAATGCCTTGGAGAGATCCATCAATACTGCCCCTGCTTTACCACCTTTATCGAGGCTTATCTTGAATTTTTCGGTCGCTACCCTTTTAGGTCGCTACCCTTTTAGGTCGCTACCCTTTTAGGTGTATATGCTTGGGATATGTGTTGCTTGAAGGCTACATTGATCAACAAATTCTCCAAGGATAATACGCCTCAGTGGTTTTCTTCTTTCAGCGTGAATCCAGTTTTTTCACCACTTACGATCTTCTCTGTTTGTTTCCTTCTAAATTTTTATTTCATGCGGAAGTCAGAATAACGAAATTTAGCTCCGTCGTCCATATCGTCGTCATTCTGTGACAGAGAAGTTGTCCTCATAACAAGTCCTGTTAACTTTTGGGATTTCACCATAGATAAATTCAACTATCGAATAGAAACTGATTTTACAAACGCTAGTTTCCAGTTGGTAGAACCTGTGGTTGAACCTTCCAAGTGAGTGGGAACTGTATAGTTTACGAACAAAATCTGCTGCTGTGAAGTTAGATGGTTATCCATGACCTAGTGATCTTTGTAACTATGTAAAATCCCGCCCGCGCAGAGAATTCCATAGTGACTGACGTTGCTGGGTGCTGCAGGAAAGAGTTTAGGTGCGTCTTAAAATCGTACATACACTCCTAAATTTATTTTTGAATGAATCGAATTCGACTTGAAAGCGGAGAGACCAAAGTAGTCTTTGAGAGATCAAAGTGATTTTTTTCGCATTCCTATGAGAAAAGAAGACTTGGGTAAATTCAATTACAAGAAACTGCATCTGTAAGGCTGGAAAGTGGCCTAAAGATTCATTATAGGAAAATGAATTTCTAAACTAATCACTAAAGTTTGAAATCTTATTCTGCTCTGAACTCTAGTTTTACTGGCTAAAAAGGGACAAAAGGTACTTTCATATCATACAAACCTACGCACAGCACTCCTTGAGGCACCCCAGGGAGCGCCGCTGTGACACCCTTTCAGTCATTGCTCATTAAATCCGAGTAATCCGATAGTTCTTTGTTACACCGTGCAATCCTCTGAGCACTTGAGCAGCAAGTGCTGCTTGCAACATATCATATCTGCAACTTGCCACCCTTCTTTTGATTCATGATGATTGCCAGAAGTAGAAACCAAGGGGCATTTAGCCAGCCTATTCACACACGGGGAGGTAAGGTGGATATTTCTGTGCCTGACCGTTTCCGTGTGTGATACTTTGGGTGCAACTGAATGGAAATTATGACCATGATATGTTTAGCATCAAATGAAATAGAAAACAAGGGGAAAACAACACTTCTGCGTTCTTTGCAGTATTGTTTCATGCCCAATTTGCTTTTTTTCGGTATGCTTGTTTTCAAATGTCTGAATTCTGAATCATTTAATGTTTATGGGTTCCAAATGAAGCTAAGCTAATAGTTTCGGGTTTCCTGAAAATTTCTCATCCTGACCCTTCCGTGTGCAAATGTGCTGTGTATCCCCCCCCCCTGGGCACTCAATTCTACTTACTGCGACAATTGCAAGTATTTTTAGAGTCTTGTACTGTGTAATACATGTTCCTGCAAATTGCATTGTGAGAAGGAATCAATAGGAACAGTTGGCTTGGATTAGCTTGTATAGTATTGTTTTTAACATTTACTGTACATAGTTATGTTAGCGCCAACTTTAAATAAATTGATTATTATTATATTATAACAGTAATTGTTGCTGACACCGTCTAAAATTACCTTCTGTCATGGCAACAGTTTTTAGTACATAAAGAAACGAGATTGGTTGCTTGCTTGCTTTGTTGGTTGTTTGGTTAATTTGATTGATTGGTTGATTGGTTGATTTGATTGATTTGATTGATTTGATTGATTCATCGGTTAGCTGGATGATTGACTGATTGGTTGATTGACTGGTTGATTGGTTGATTAATTTGTTTGTTGATTGGTTAATTTGCTGATTGGTTGGTTGACTGGTTCGTTTATTGATTGGTTAGTTGTTTAGTTGATTGATTGGTTATTGATTGATTGATTGATTGATTGATTGATTGATTGATTGATTGATTAGCTGTGTTATTGACTCATTGGTTGGTAGATTGATTGGTTGGTTGAATTTTCTGTGAAGCGAGATCTCATAAAGAAGTTTTCATTCCTACATGCTGCATGTAACAGCAGGCCTGAAATCCCGGCGGAGTCACTTCTATATACAAATGTGTATCACGTGAATTCCCAGAGCTTTAAATTGACCCCTTATGTCTTGCTTTACACGACAAGGCTCTTTTCTTCGAGAATAAGTGATTTTTAGTACTTGATGCAGTTCGGTTTTGATGGCTTAAACTAAAGCGGAGTTTGAAAAGTATAGTGATTCAAAAATCAGCAAATAATACTGGAGTCAATTAATTTGAAATGGAATCCTCTCTTGAATGATGAGATGTCCTCATATTTTGATTTAATTTCTCTCTAATAAAATTTTTCAAATGTCTGTAACATGATACAATTTCTAGAATCGCTGCATTCCAAAAATTATCTCATGCATTGCTTTGTATGTCACAAAGAGACAATGTCAAATGTAGAAGATGTTATAATAAAGTTGTTGTGATTTCTTTAATCTTTATCATAATTCATCTAAGAAACATTCAGTTACCGAAAAGCTCTGTGTTCAGTATGTTTTTACTCTATTGATAATGTGCTACAGAGTTGATCATTGTAAGAGGCATAAACTAGTGGTAATGAAGAAGAGCCAAATTTCAATGGCCGAATTACCACCCGAGAGGGCAATTTATGGGATAATGCTTATCTGGCGTAGTTTTTGGTGTAGAATTCGAATCTAGATGTTGATCGGGCGTACGAGGGGGCGTTTCCAAGATATAGGGGGTCGAAGGCTAAAAACTCTTTACAAACTATATCAATCGACATAGCAAGGAAAATATTGGATATCGATGTCTAAAGGGCTCTGCTTGCAAGCTTAGGTAATTTCTTGCAGCGGTATAATATGGAATATGCATTCCCGATATTTGGAGGGCGTGGCAAAAAGTTCTAGCCTTGCGTAGCAACATGGCTATAGGTCTACTGTTCACGAATGGTTAATTGTTTTTATTGCCTGTTAGGTCTCTGTCACTCTCTTCATCAACATAAGTCCGATTCTTTCCTCTAAAATCTACACGTTCAATCATGAAAACGGGGAAAAACCCTTAGGATAAGATTCCTACATCCAACCAACAGTGAAGTGATCATTTCAGTCATACAAGTTTGGCTCCTTTGATTTAATATCTAGACATGACGACTGCCTTCATATCCTTACGACGAAATCTGTTTGCGTCGTGTACCTTTCATGGCTGCTGCTACATTGATTGGGGCAGCAAAAAGAGACCAGTAATGGCAGTAATCATCCACGCTAAATTGACAGTATGTCAGATCAATGATATCGTGAATCAAGAACCTTGATCTAACAGCATATGTGCAATATAAAGAGCGGTGGGGACTCTGGTGGAGGATCAGTGACGGCAGCAGTTGCCATCGTTGTAGTTCTCTCGTCCGAGGTTCCTATCATAAGGCATCATGCGCCTATATTGGCCTGACAGCCAATGTGGAACAGATTCCAGTATGTATCAGTTTTTAATCGTAGTCCACTCAATTCCCATCCACCTGCATGCAAAGCTGCAAAACTTTGAAGATCTCACCATATGATCTCACGTTTTAAAGTTTTTGAGTGAATTGCCAAATCAATGCTAAAACATATAAATGGCTTGCAACACTTACGCCGATCGATCCATAAAAGATTCTGAAATGCAACAGCAGAGTCGGAAGAATATGTCATACGCAACGCTAAGTTAACGATAAAAGACAAGGAACGGTTATTTGAGATGATTGAAGAAGTCTGAGTGGATAAGAAATTCAATTCGTTTCATTTTGGAAGTCGCGCAGTACATTTCGCCACAATGATTAGAGGAGTATCGCCTTTTTGGAACACTCTGTTGAACTAAGTAGATTTTAGTAATTTTAGTTACCATTGCAAGATAATGCTTACCGTTATTTTAATCCTTTGCTATTCATATCACTTTCCTAAAAGCAACGTGTCTGATTGTCGCTCCATCTTTCCATGATATTAGTTTTAGTGCCGAGAGGTCTGAGCGGCCTAACGTCCAGCATTCGCCCATTTGGAACGCGGGCAAAATTGTTACGAGCACCTTGCGTGAAGCATGAAAAGCCACTATTAATTTGATTTATGTGCAACGTGAAAAGGCCATTATTTCTTCGTGATCTTACTTACCCCTCCCCCTTACCAACCTCAAGTGCTTGGAAACATGCTTTCCGATATTCCGACATCTCCCGCTGCCTCCACCAAGTTTCCTACACGGAAATGACGTTTGAGCATGTGACACAGCAGGAAGTCACCTGGAAGGCTTGAGCGGTCACAGGTGCACCATAAGGGCGGCTTAGGCCAGTCAGCGTGGCTGTAAAATCAACACATCCGGCACTGTTCAAGCAACTGTGCAGGATCCCACTGAGTTTTCATTTCGAAGGCTCAATGTCAACAACAGGCCATGCAGGTTCAGTTGTTGCCGAAAAACTTCAACGAAAGGAATAAAAAGAAAACAGACTTGTAGAAAGGCAGCTTGAAAAAATGAAGACACTTACGCATTCATTTCAGGTCGGTACTTTTATCTTCAATTTGCCAAGCAACGAAAGGAAATATAACAACAAATACAAATGACAACAAAGAAGATGGCGTCACCAAACCGTTTTCGCGCGCTTTTTGGGAGAAACTAGACCATAGGCCCGGCCATAGCGAAGTTTTGCTGTGTAGTCAAATGTGTCAATATTCGAGAGTGTTCCAAAAGGGCAATACTCCTCTAGTTGTCTGAAAATAGCTAAGGAAAGAGGGTAGCACATGTCCATGAATTAAAAATCAACCACAAAGAAGATGCCGCAGAATTTCTTGCCTTCTGCATCACGCCTTGCGCTAAATGATGAGCAATAACGGAATTCGTTCTGCGTTCGAGTTTGAGAGACACTGATATCCCATCATCCAGTTTGCTAAAAAAATTGATCATCTAGAAGTATTTATCAACAACGGTACTGTAAACGCAAGGAACCTCCTTGGGCTTCCTTGATCTTACATCATGCGATCTATCACGTGGTGCAAAGAAAAAAGGTACTTCAATGATTGGACACTTTTTCTGCAATGATCACATCTTGCCCTTTTTCGAAGAGGAAAGAAGGCTTCTGGAAGACAGTGACTGATAGGCAAGAGTACGTCGCAGTCCTCAGGGATCTTGAAGCAGAAAGTTGTCCAAGTGAAAGTTCATTTTCTAAATTCTAAACTATACAAAGATGTGTGTATTCTGCTCCCTTTGTTGTGAAAATAGGTCAGCATCCATTGATGATCCAAGATAAGCAGAATTTAGAGAAATTTGCAGTCGACAAGTAAATTACTGATGTCTTTGCTGCTACCACACCATGTACGAGCGTCCATGAAAGGTACACGAGGCATGCCGAGGCATGTAGATTTCGTCGTAAGGATATGAAGGCAGTCGTCATGTCTAGATATTAAATCAAAGGAGCCAAACTTGTATGACTGAAATGATCACTTCACTGGTGATTGGATGTCGGATCCCTATCCTGAGGTGTCTTCCCCTTTTTTCAAGATTGAACTTGTAGATTTTAGGGAAGAGAATTGGACTTATGTTCATGAAGAGAGTAACTGAGACCTAACAGACAATAGAAACAATTAAGCGTTTGTAAACAGTAGATCTATAGCCATGTTGTTACGCAAAGATAAAACTTTTCCCCACGCCCTCCAAATATAGGGAATGCATATTCCATATCATACCGCTGCAAGAAATTACCTAAGCTTGCAAACAGAGCCCTTTAGACATCGATATCCAATATTTTCCTTGCTATGTCGATTGACCCCCAAAAATCGGGAATGCATATTTCATGTCATACCGCGGCAAGAAATTACCTAAGCTTGCAAACAGAGTGCTTTAGACATCGATATCCAATATTTTCCTTGCAAGATCGATTGACATAGCTTGCTAACGAGTTTTTGGCCTTCGACCCCCACATTTTGGAAGCGCCCCCTCGTACGCCCGATCAACATCCAGATTCGAATTCTACGCCAAAAACTACGCCAGAAAACATTATCCCATGAATTGCCTCCTGGGCTGGCAATGCTCCCCATTCAGCCACTGGTCTATTTTGGTTCTGCTACAGCCCACAGGTGGAAAAAAATCATATTTTTGCAGCTAATACCGGGGATGAATGTGCAGTAAAGAAAAACAGTTTAAGCTAGTAGCCTTATTTGGTAAAATCATTGTTTAGCACTGTTGCTAGCAGGGACTCGATGACCATATATCTCTCTTGGCATGAATGGGACATGTAATTGTATACTTCGTCGATTTAGATTTTAAGATGATAAAAGAAAACAAAGTAGTACAACATTACACAATGGAATCATGTCCTTGCTGTGTCGGAGACGGGTTGCTTTTTGAGAAATGATCCTTGTCGTTTTTCATCGTTTTATATCATGGTGTTTATTGTGCTGATGCAGACACAAAGAACCTTAGAAATAGTATTTATTACTAGTTTAGTGAAATCGTATTTATCAAGAAATCCGTTGACATTATTTCTTCATTCCAAATAGATGCTGAAAGAAAGCAGGGATTTTGTTGATGAAGACATTGAGAGTAAGTTTTCTCTTTAAAGCTTGAAGTCTAGTTTCTTTATAGTCATAAGCAGCATGGATAGTGCTGAGATACTGCTGCATACCACGATACTAACATGCCTGTGATTATTGCTCTACCGTGGTGGTAAAGCCGCTGTAGAACTGTTTCCATTCGTCTCAACCACAACTCACCCAACTCTTTGTTGTAAAACGGCGTCATGTTTTGCGCATATTTGAAGGGTTAGTTAGAGTCATGTGTTTTTGAACGATGACATCATCATAGACATATTCCCGACTGCTGCGAGGTAGCAATATTTCCATGAAAACTTCCGCTTGGCAGAAGCGTCATAAGGACTAGGAAATTTGAACCAAATTCAACTTTACGTCGCCGCTACCGCAGCAGAGCAACTGTCGCCGTAAGGAAATGTTTCCATTAAGACTGAAAACGTCGCAACAGTCTCAGCACTGGTACAGCCGTGTCTCAACACTGCCCCGCCTCTTATGGCCAAATGGAACCAGGCTTGAGCGATTGAATGTCTGTTAAAGGCACACAAGGACGTGGGTCACGTGATGCAGCACTCGAATTTATATTCTACTTGCAAATTCAATTCAGTTTGATACATGGAACCAAGTCAAAAAAATGGTGTAAGCAGTGGTCAAGATGGCAGTGAACAAGATACCAGAAACAGAAAACTAACGGCCATTACAGAAACTTATTTCCAATCTTTTACCAACTAATTGAACCACATACCAAATGTATTTAAGTCGGGTAAGGTGATCTTCCACTGTTTTCTGCAACTTTGGCGAGTTGGCTAGGCCTTACGATCGTAAGCAAAATAGAGCAGGAGAATACGTTGGAATTCGCATGACCCGTCCATTTGAGCCTTTAAGTGTGTGAAAAAGAATTTGTTCTCACATTTTGCATTGAAATGTCATATTTTGCCAGAATGAATCGTTCTTCATTTCTGGTAAATACAAACACAAGTTGCACGAAAATTTGACAAGAATATCATAGAAATATCTATCTTTTGCTTTCCTTGCCCTATGCTGGGACATGAAAAGGGACCAGTAGGGAATTTTAAAATATTGTTATTTAATTTTCTTCCCGTCGTATGACATAGTACAAGCACTCCTTTCGGTTTTATAATGATTTTCTCTGAAAATTGGCATAGAAGATTGACAAAAGTATGTTTTGAAATCAGCAAGCGAATTCAAAAGGCATGAGCTTATTGTCGTTCAGTTGTAGGACCACTGAATTACAGGAGCATTCTGATTTTGTTTTGAAATGAGGAGCTCGTACTCAACTTTTTTTACGCTTGGAAACATTTTTCGTTAGCTGCGAGAGTGGTTTTTTGCTTTGCAGCTCCCGAGGAGAATTTTGTATGCTATTGAGCCCTTGTTTTAAAGAACTGTATGAATGAAGCCTGAGCAATGTTTGTCATATAGGAACTTCATTATGCCAAGATAATCCTTAAAGAAATTTGTTCTCATGGTATCAGGTATCAAGTTCGTCTTTTCAGGAATATATTACAGATATATTCGCCTGTATATTTTATAGATTTGTGTTTTTTATATCAATAAAATTGAAACTAGACGATGAGCAAAATTTAGATTTCACTGTTATTGTGGAGGAGGCAAAAAGAAAGTTAGCGATTTGCCTCCAAACTCAATCTCACAAATTTACCATTACTTTACAATGATAATGAACCTTACACTACTGACGGAAGACTAAAGCCAATTCCACTCTTTAAAGGGAATCTGGGCATATATAAGCCTGTGATAGAAATGGCCGTGCAAAGAAAAAGGACCGCGACACCTGTGAAACCATATTTGAGTAACTGATCTATGTCAATAGAAAATTCTGATATCTGATAGGCTAGAATTTGACATCAAGAAGCTTAACCCACTTTTACATGCCTACATTCTCTTTAAGGCGATCTTTCAATGTGGTGCACGAGATGAAGTCAGATCAATTCAGCTACCACTTGTGTTCACTACCAAGTGACTCAAGACCGTATCGTTTTGAACATTCGCCAAAACTGGACTAGATTGCTACAATGCCTGCCAAAAGTCCCTGCCAAAAGGCCTTGGAGCACTTTGGCCATTTCTTGAGTATCCACCTGTTTATCCACAACGATAAGCTCAAGCACCCGCTCACCCCTAAAACAATATAACAGGGTCTAATTTGCCTGTTACCTTGAGTAGCTCACTTGTGAGGACGAAAAGCAACAGAGATTCGACTCAAGTAGAGCTTAAGAACTGACTGATTATCAAACAAAAGACTAAATTATGTATACAGATAGAAAAGAGGCTACACTTACATAAAGAATAATTACACACAAATTACGCTACATATAGCCCTACAATCCTACTACGACAATGTTAGGTTGAACGGTTATTGGTGCAAGATTCTGTCAGAGTCATGAATCGTCCTATTATACCCATTTTATCTTCAAAGAGCAACATTGTTCTAGGAGAAATTCGCAAAACAAGCCAAGATTAGCATAGCTGCTCCATGAATTTTGGTAGGCATCGTAGTCTTGAAGCTTTCTTTTAAGACATATTGTCTGGGGAAAGATTAACTCTTGAAACATTTCAGGCTCTAGAGATTTTTTTAATTGGAATCACCAAGTTCATCTGATAACTTATTTTGACGTTTTATTTTTTTAGTTGTTGACTACCAAGGAGAGTTAATTGGCACATTAACAGTCACTGTAGAAGCCTTGGATGCACTAAGAAGCTTATATGAATGATGATGGCCATCAAACGGGCAAGTAACGGGGTTTATTGGTTGATTGGTGTTTAGTATCACCTCCACATGAAAATAGAAGTCATTAAAACAATATGAACTCGCCAACAATTAAATTAAAGATTTAAATGCATATTTATTTGTATGCTAAGGGGCTACGTAATTGCGGAGAGATATTTCACAAGCGCTTGAATGAGATACTCAAACTGCATTTATTCATTTAGTTTCACGTGTTTTAAGGGCAGTTTCATTATCATTTGGATTAAGGAGCCTTTGTAATGTTTACCACATGTGGAGTATTTACATTTCAGCGACTAAGAATTTGAGTCTAAGTTTGTATTTTCAATAACTGTGCTCTTACTTTGCTTTCAACTTGTTATTGAAATTTAATTTATTCATTGGGTCTGAGTATTGCTGTAATATTCTTTGAATGTAAATATTATAGTTCTATATGGAGAAGGATCTTGAACCTGGTTTGTTGTTGTCTTCTTTTTTATTACTCATAACGTTAAAAGGCAAGCGAGACTTTGTTTCCTTAATATCAAAAGTGAGCATGTGTCCGATGCTGCTTGTAAACTTCGTCTAAAGAGAAAAGATTATACCGATTGACAAGTTGTACGGAGAAATCTATCATGCACTGGATACGTTGCATTTTTTAGTCATGTGTAGAAGATTATCAGTTAGTTGACCACTCATATCATTTGTTGCTTGAACATATCGATGAAAGTCTGCATTGAAGCTAGTTTCCAGTCAGTGGAATTGTCCAAGCGCATAGAAACCTACTTGTTTGTGCAGTAAAAGTATAACTTTTACTGCTATTAATTATTTCACTGGAAGAATTTGAATCCAATCCGCAAATTTCTATTTAGAATGGAAATTAGATCCCTGCTGTAGGTATGTTCATTCAAGTGAGGACTCCTTATCAAAGGTTTTCTGTGCAATAAATCGATGGAACAATTGCACCCATAGTAATAGCCTAGACGCCCAATTCTGCCATAACTATAGCAATTGCAACTCTTTATGAGCTGCCATATCTGGAAACTCATTGCGTAAACAAATTTTAGGCCGGCAATCAAATCTCCCTGGCAATTGTGCGACTGCTTTCAAATGCTGGCAATGATTTCAAATTTCCACGTGACTCTTTGGCTGGTCTGTTCCTCTTTGATCAAATATCAGAACAGCTCATTATAATAAAATTTTGTTTTGACCGACCGCCGTATCAAACCAGTCTTACTCAACTGACAGGAGCCCTTTTGGTTTTTGCGGACGATGCCAAGTAACCCTGCTTCACCACGTTGTCTATCGGGTGCAGAAAGCAAGTCTAATTTTGACAAGAACTACAAAGATCTTCAGCTGTCGGTGTGTTTTGCTAGGCGGTTGGCAGTGAAGTCGGCGACGAAGAGACATCACAAGACCCTAACATAACAACCGAACAAGGGCAAGAAAAGAGAGAGTTCGCATGTGTTTCGAAGAGGGGAACTTACCCTATCAAACGGGCCAGGATGCTGAACAAATACTTCCTGGACCAGCGTATTGGCTAACAGAATTGACAGAAATGGTAGACAGTCAAGGCACAAGGCCTACAAGCGAGTGGAAACATCATACCTTATCGGTGCTGGAAAGAGACAGGACGACCGTCACGACGTTGTTGAAAGTAGTCACGAGTTAAGTATTTCTTTGAGTTGTGACATTTTTACATTAATGCTACGTTTCCACATTTCTTTGTGTTGAGAACTCCAAAAACCTCTCTTGAAAGGAATTTTGCGACTTCACTGCCCAGTAACTGTGAAGCCAAAGCATTGTATGTGAATTTATATATTTCTTCTCTGTGTGTAGCCAGTCACTTGGAAATTGCAACAATAAAAACTAACTTTGCTCTGGTTTTGTGAAAACGATGTCCCATTCTCCCTTCAAGCAATTAAATGCCTTCTTGGGCCTTTTTTGAGAAAAAACTTGTTTTCTTAGCAAATATAAATGTTTGGATAAATAGCTTAATCCTCTGTCTAGTTTTTTTCCTTGCAGCGTGGATATCTCTTCACTATACCTTTTCGAATACATGGAGTCGGGAATGAGGAAATGTTGCGAGGCCCAAAACACATGATGACATGTCAGGAATGCAATTGTGATCGACATCACGTGATATATGTCCAGTACGACCAGAATGAGGGCTGCCATGTTGGTCTGCATGAAGAAGGTACATCGAAAAAATTTCCTTCCGCCACAGGACTTTGCCGCGCAGTTGGCTTTATGAACAATTGTTATCAGAACACTCGTTGAAGCTATGTCGTTTTCAATTTCACTTCTGCAAGATCACTTTTAGGGCATTTGGTATAGTATCCTGTAGGTGGGTTGGGCATACTTTGGTCCTGAAAGCACCTCGAAAACATTTGACGGTCTTTTTGATTGGGCTTGCTTACATGGTGAACTCAACAAGAAATATTCCTATCTGGAGGCTTCCGCTTTTCAGCCGTCAGATATATGCCAATTTTTTAATTTAGATTTGAATCCTTTCAGTATACTGGGTGAGTCAATAAATACGCCCGGCGTTTGAAAAAATCATGCTCCCTGAATACCAAAGCAATGATGTTGAAAACTGTCTTATTTTATCCCCGATATGTCAAATTATGTTCAGTTATTTACCCTGCTTTAATCGGTCATTCCTTCCTGTCGAAATAGGAGATTTTCTGCGGACAGCCCCTTTCGAAAACCTGCAAAAACGGGTGAAAACAGCAAGCAAAATTTCCCTTTGTTCTTCTACCTAGCAATAATGACTCTTGGATAAGCTCATGTATTTTGTCCTCATGGAAGAATGGAATCCCCTCACACTAGGGGGAAGACTTTTCTACACGCCAAAACGAAAGCACGTGCTAAAGCGTGCTGAAAGTCATCGCTGTGAGGTAAACACATTAGGGATTTTTGCTTGTAATTTTAGCACGTTTTTTAAGGTTTCTCAAAGGGGCTCATTTTGGAAAATCGTTTACAGAATCTGAGCGGAGTGACCGATTTTAGCCAGGAAAATTTCTAAAAATAATTGAACATGTTAGCTATTCCATCAAATATAGCCAAATATCATTACTTAGACATTCAGGGAGCAGTAGCCTCTCAAACGCCGGGCGTTTTTTGTGACTCACCCGGTATAAGGGCCGTCCTAGATATCAAACCTTGAGTCTAGCTTCGTCTGCCGACAGGATTTTGACAGATGCTTTCTTTTGATTTTGCATTCGGCCGTCAGTCTGTCTATGGACATTTCATTGATATTTCCCATTGTTACCAGCAGCATTTTTGTTCGGCATCAGACTCTGGTCAATGTGCTTATTGCGCCTGTCAGTGGGCTTCTTAATCAGTCGAATAGTTCCATGTAACGGTTTCTTTGCTTACTCTGATTTATCTGTGGCATTTTAAAGGCAGTATTGCACTGTTGAAGGCTAGTGTGTTACTCAGGGTCCCACACAGTATCTAGGTCATCTTTAGCAAGAACAGTATCTCATAACAAGTATGGTAACCGCCAGGTGGCGGAGAAAGCAGAACAATGCGTGTTCGACATATAAATCAAAGTGACCCTTCGGGATATCCACGGCTGGACTTGTATTGAAAGCACTATGCAACTCAATACAGGGTGAATGGCCGAGTGGCTTAAACAATTTTCGTTAGGGAACTGAAGTTAATCTCGATCGAGTGAGGTCAAACTCGGGATGGGTGACCTCGGAGGCCTGACCTCACAACTCACCTCGTCGTCCTTCGGAAGGGACGTTAAACTACGGGTCTCATTCCTGGATGCGGCATGCACAGTAGGCCTAAATTAGCTTTCAGAAGTAGCTAGAAAGCGTGACAAGCCCACTCAAAACAAATTGAAAAAGAAAACATAGAACATACTCATGTCTTTTCAAGTTTACTGCCAGGTTGAAACGGCATCAGAGTGCAAGTCTGTGAAAGAGTCGCAATTATGGACAAAAGATTCTAACTTTAAGCATTATTCATGCGATTTGAAGTTGAAAAAGTCATTTGTTCTATTGAGATAAAAAATATTGAGTGATATTGGTCCATTTTCCAACCAGTCCCATTGTGAATTGCGGATTACAAAGTGCAAAGTGGGGTAACAAATTTTCTGCGTAGCTTTGCTGGTATCATGTTGCATGTGGTCTAATTGCGCATTTTTATTTAACATAGCTGATCGATCGATTATTCGTACAAACAATGCTTAGAAAAGTGATGATGCATTGCAGAGTTGCTTGTTTCCAGGACGAGGATACTTCCACGTGGGCGTTTTTCTGACGTTTATCATTAGGGCAATGAGATAGAGAAAGGCAAGATATTTACCATTGGCTGATATTTACAAACTTCATTTAATAAGTCGGCCACATTCTAATTTGTAGATTAGCTTACGTGCCATCCGGTTACTTCAATTATCAGATAAATTAGGGACTTGTTCATTGACCTCATTTGTTACTTGATCGGCAAGGCTTTTGTTGGAGAGGCCGCAGATAACATTGCTCTATTTGTACCGTTGACTTTCATATCATGACAGAGCTTTGCGTAATGGCCACAATTGGCACAAGGCTATTTGGTTTATTCATGAATTCAAAAGTGTATGCAGCAGCATTTCCTTTGCATACTTTCACTAGCTTAAAAGGCCATGTGTAAAAAAATAAATAAGGTACCTCGTAAGAAACCAATGGGTTCCCCCTTACTCGCGATTAGTAATATGGTGTACTTAACTCCTGCAATTAGTACGGTCTTGCCGCAGGTGTTGCAACACGTCTTCCAACAGGCTACTACCGACAAATACAGGCTACCATAACAACTCTGATGTTCAGTTACTAAATGCTACCTTCGGACAACACTGTTGCCATATGCCAAGATTTTTCTACATACAATTTATATTTTCATTAGGTCGATACTGCAGCCACGCCTTATCTGCTCATGTCTGGGGAACTGCGACGCAATTTGTGGCAGTGAAGTGCTTTTTAGCATAAAACCACTTCAAAGCACTAACTCAAGAAAGGCTAAACAGTCAAAAATTTTTATTCTCTTAAGAAAAATTGGAGCCTAACTCCTCCACACTTGTTTTCCTATATGTTTTGAGTCGGAACCCATCTCCTCCGCATCACTTTCAGTGTTTCAAGTCGGAGCCCATTTCCTCCGCAAATAGGGTTCCTTACTGCATTGGCGCGCATTAGGTCGCTTGAGGCCCAGCTCCCTTTATGCAACCCAAGGGGACTTTTGTGTTGTTTGAACCCCTGCCATGGAGGCCCAACTCCCTCCGGAATCAGGCTGGAGGCCCAGCTCCCTCCTGGTTCTGTGCTTACTGGGGCCCAGCTCCCCCGGTGCTACACCTCGAGGTCAAAATTCCTCGAGCTGCCGCGATGCGTTTCCACAACCCAAAGCAAACGTGCCAAAACTTATAATGTAATTAGAACTGAGACTTATAATGTATCAGCCAACCATGTTGAATGATAGTGTCACTATCGAAGAAAGCTGTTTCTTTGAGACCAACCTGTCTCCGTTTATCCTGAAAGGGGGATAATTAATATCGGAGAATTGTTTATTTAAAGTTGCATGTAAACGTACAGTTTAGTGACTTATCATTGTTTAAAATGCTACAGAGAGGAACTCAACCGTTTGAGTCAAATTTATTTTTTAAATCTACGTGTGTAAATATTCAGACATCGCGAAAATCCATGGAATATTTATCTCTGATGTCCACTTCTGGATGGGTGCAAGCATAGTCGGAACACATGATCGTAATGAAACATGGATTACCTGATGCTGTGAAATTGCCGAATATTCACACTGGTGAATCTGTCATAGAGCCATCTGAATCTTTGAGTAATCTGGGAAGGAGATGGGACGAGCACATGAATATGTCTACTCATGTTGCCAATATTTCGAAGCCGTGTTTCATGTAGTTTCGCAATCTTTGGTAAGTCAAGAAGTTTATTGATCGCTGCACGTTAGCTACGCTTACTCAGGCTTTTGTAACATCAAAATTGGACTGTTGTAACGCGCTGTTGTATGGTGTTCCAAAATCACAATGTGGAGGCTACGGTATATCTCGGAAACTGTGCAGCTAGGTTAATTAGGGGTGCTCGTAAGTTTGCTTATTATTGATTTATGGACCAATGTTTGAGGTCTTTCTCACCGTGTTTAAGATTCTTCATGACAGAGCCTCTGAATATTTGATAGAATTGATTACTATTTACAATCTTGGTAGATCCTTTCGATCTAATGGAAGCCGAATTTTGAAAGCACTGCTGGTCCCAGATTATGTAACTCGCTCCCGACTGAACTACATACGACCACTGACTCATTTGTTCAATATGGCATTTGACGGATACTTGTAATTTCGTACCATTTTCTAGCTGTTTTGTAACCATTTGTACCTAATTTTTCTTTACATTACCTACATTTGTTAAGGCACCTTTGAATATATTTCATTGCAGATAAATGGCGCTATGTAAATGTTCTAATAACAATAATGGAGGCTTTTCATTCTTTACAAATACTTCTCCACATGATGACACCCATCAATCTCAATTAGGCATGATGGGGAAATTTACAAGTTAGTCCTAAAAAAGTGAGTAATAATGGTAGAAAGTAAACGCGCTGAATGCGCCCAAAATTTGTGGACTCTTGGTGGAGAAAATTCATTGTTTTTCTACTAAGTAATGTATTAATTTGTATATGAGCCTCACACTCTAATCGAAACAGCTAAGAAACGGTCACGACGAGCTAAAACAGGGACGCCAACGTGAGTTTTCATTGTTGAGGGAGGAGCAGTTGCCCCAACTTGCCTACTAAAATCCGCCACTGCTTAAGTTGAATTTTGCTTGAAAATGAAAACATTTTATTCTTCCTGTTGGGGCCATCCCTCGTAGAACATGGATCATACAGGGGCTTAGTGAGTCGTTGGCAGAGTGGAACAGCTAAATTAGGATAATTCTGCGTAATTTTCTCCTTTTTGAGAATATTATATCTTGGTTGAAGCGTGAGAGAACAGCAGATCTTGTCATGAAATATTCCGTTTTGAGAAATTCTTGCCGACAATCAATTTCTATCTTCTCGGTTTTTCAAGTCTGAAATTAGATGACAGACAGGCATGGATTGAGATTCATGATCTAGCATGAAACCAACAGTCAAGAAGTTTTCTTGTTGATTTGGAGGAGCAGAACCGATAACCATTTGCTTTGCTTTTTAAAATATGAACTCTACTGCCAGATAGACGGATATTCAGCGAATGAACTTCCGTTTTAGTAAGGGGGAGAGGCAGTTATGATAACTGCTATTGAGTGGATAGACCCTTAGCTATTCTACAAAAGAGCCTGGATCGAACGATATCTATATACACTTTGATGCTTTTAAGAAGGGTACGGTCGAATTTGTTCTTTCATCTTCGTGCACATTCGAAAATTCTTTAAAACGTATCAAAATTTCGTTCGATCCAGATTCTTTTTTATAATAGCTAAAAGGTCTATTTTGTTCGGGATACAGCGAATAGACCATTTGCCAATTAGGAAAAAGGGACTGAGGCGAGCGCGGCCAATTCCGACAGCCCTGGTAACGGTGGGAAACCCGGGGAATCCTCTCCACTTCACGAGTAAGCCGCACTGAGCGGTTTAGTCGCTGTGCAAACTTGAATATTTTGCTGTTTATTTCCCCTTCCAAGAGTTGTTTGGTCCTTTCCTACTATGTTAAGTGTTTTCCCCAGATTCTCGAGCCATTTTCTCATTATTTCAATCATTTTGGAGTGTACTTCGAGTGTAATTCGACGTATTTTGATACAATTTGTATTCAACTTTTGAAAGAAGATTCGAAGGAAAATCCACGAAATTCGTAGATCAACCAGGAAACTAAATGTGCTTCAATCAAGTTTCACTTTTGGCTTATTCTTTTTGCCTTTTTCGTCTGAAAATCAACTGTGCAAAGAATAAGTGTTGAATTGCTTTATTTTTCGGAGGTTTAAAAGATTGATTTCAAGTGAAAATATTTTTTAAACAAATTGCACTTGGCAGATGAAAAGATCGTTACTTTTACCTGCTCGAAGCACATTTAGGTTTCCTCGCTGATTTATCCAAAATGATAGATTGCCCTTCGAATCTTTCTTCAAAAGATAAAAGTCCTTGGACTTGCAGTTTGTTGTTAAATCTTCCTTGATGCTGAGCTATTTCATAGAAGATTGGAGCAGATAATCTTCCATATAAGTGAAGGAAGAACAATGTTTGAAATTCTTTCGAAGGGTCCATAATAAAGCTTCGTACCATTTTAGCCAATGTTAAAAGCAACAACAGTCGGAACAGTACCCGTTGAAGGCCATTGAAGAGGGAGAAGTTTCCGGCTGATATGGCCTAAACATTGAACCGCCTTCCAATCGTTGAAAATACGTCGAGTTAAAGTGCCTCGAAGCATTTTCCAAAGTGACTGAAAAGATGAGAAAATGGCTTGAAAATCAAGGGAAAGCACTTACCTTGCTAGGAAAGAACCAAATAACTCTTGGAAGTGGTAAATAGATGGTAAAACAATCAAGTTTGCACAGCGACTAGACCGAACGGTACAGCTTTTTAGAATTAAACCGAATTAGAATTGAACCGAACGGTACAGCAATTTATTTAGTTTCTTAGAATGTCTATCTAATTTTCGTCATTTGGTATTTCTATTTAATTTAGTTAATTTCTCCATCCTCGTCCATCAGTGAATAAAAGGGGAGTGAAGCAAAGAAATCGAGCTTGTGACAACATCAACAAAACCGTTATTATCAAAATAGGCGAGAGGTGATTACAATCTACAATCTAACTAATACATTTCTACAGTCATCTGCAAAGGAAAGATAGGTTAGTGTAAGTGGGGGTTAGGAAGTGCAACTGCGGCAGTCAGAGAGACCTTGCTCGATGCACCATGTTCGAAAGTTGGTACTTCCCTCGCTAGGGTAATCATAGACTATGGTCTGCTACTTCACAATGTAATCACAGACAGTCTACTACTTTCCCTATTGAGGTTTCCTCGCCTTGGTAATCATAGACTATGGTTTGCTACTTCACAATGTAATCACAAACAATCTACTACTTTCCCTATTGAGGTAGCCCCAACACCTCGTTCTCTGAGGGTAATCATAAGCCACAAGCAGGTACTTTCCTCGTCAGGTAATCCCCGCAACCTACTACTTCCCCTCTCGAGGTATATGTTTATTGTTAAGGTCCATCGAGCAGGTCCATGAAATTTATATCTGGAGACGTTGGAGAAGGTTTTCTAAATCCTTCCAGCTTTGAAAAGTTCGGGGAACCGCCACATTTGCACTTCGATGTGAAACAAGTAACGATGTTCTTTGCATCAACATTTAAGTGATTGGACTTGTATGTGCTTGTTAAGGGCATAGTAATCCTTTGTGAATCTGTCACTGTATTTTGGTAAGGGAAGGGCGGGTGGGATTTTCTCTTCGGACAGACTTTCGTCCCAGTCTCAAATATAACTTTGAAGGTATAGAGGGCGTACCGCTATTTCATACATTTCTGAGTTATAAATTTTGGTGTCTTGTGATTGGCTCATCGAGGTGACACTTATTTTAATCTAACTCTGGCGGGAAAGGGTGTACCTTTTGTTCTCGTGAGGTTGACCTAAGATAATTACCATCTGAGTTTGAATAAACCAACATTTTGATCTCTTGACATGGACTAATTGGTCCGCCATGACTAAGGTTAGGTGTTGATTTCCTAAGCAGCTAATTCCTATTGCAGAGCTGCTATTTGTTTAACTAACCCAAAAGGGTCTTTGCTAACTGAATAAAGGGTTCCCGCAACAGCAAGCAAAACTTTGCAACGGCCGTCCACTTAATCATTTCACTCCTCTGTTCAACTAATGTGTGAGACGCGATGACGAACGCTGTTGGATTAAAGCCTGTGGTGGTGAAATTAACTCCACGAAAGTTTCACTTTAGTGCTGCATATTTTTGTATTCGAATTAGATTAGTTTCTTTTTATTTTGTAATTAGAAACTAGAATGTCATTTCGAATTAAAATAAGATCACACACACACACACAGCTTGCCGTGCGTACTGAAGTGCAGAGGATTCCCCGGATTTCCGACCGTTACTAGGGCTGTCGGAATTGGCCGCGCTCGCGTCAATCCCTTTTTCTAATTGGCAAATGGTCTATTCCCCCTTTCGTAAATCACAAAGGAAAGGACGTTAAATCTGATTGGCTCGCTAATCAATCGGACGCGCGATGCGTTTTGATGCATGCGCAGATTCACAAAGGAAAGATGAAGGGCTTCTATCGACTTGGCGAGTGTAATGATCTCTGTGGAGATTTCAACTTCTGACTTTCTTGTACGTAATTCGTTAGTGCCACAGTGTAGGATCAGTGGGTTGTTGCTCCAGGAAAGTCATAAACATGAATTTGTTCATTTATATTGCATCTCGGTCGTAGCTTCCAACAAGCCAGTTCATGATTGAGGGATTTATGAAGCCATTTAGATACGATCGAAATCGAAATGGGGGTGGTTTGTTGATTTATGTTAGGGAACGTGCACCAGTCAAGGAGCTCACAAAATATAAAACTCCTAACGATATTGAATGTGGAATGATAGAGATAAATCTCAAAAAGCAAAAATGGCTTCTTGTGGCCATTTACCGCCCTCCTTCTCAGCCACAACAGTATTTCTTTAATGAAATTGGAAAAATGCTCGATCATTATTGTCGCCATTACGAAAGTCTCATTTTAATAGGAGACTTTAACTGCGAAATAGACGGAGACGTCATCAGTAGTTTTGTCGACAATTATAACCTAAATAGTCTTGTTAGGAGCCCAACTTGCTTCAAATCCGACAGTCCCCGATGTATTGATTTAATTCTGACAAATAGGAACAGGAGCTTCCAAAGTACTGTTGTCATAGAAACGGGATTGTCGGATTTTCACGCCATGATTGTCACCGTTTTAAAGGGTGGATATGTCAAAAGGGGGCCTAAGATAATCACCTATAGAGACTACAGCCGATTTAGTGCCGTGGACTTCAGAGCTCATCTCTCTAATGTGTTATCACAGGAGCTGGTTGGGAATGGGGACTATGGTGCTTTCGAGGCTGTGGTCATGGGCGTGCTGAATGAACATGCTCCTGTTAAGAAAAATCTATCCGTGCAAATGATGCGCCTTTCATGACTAAAGTCTTGCGTAAAGAAAACATGCATAGAACCAAGCTTCGTAACAAGTATAACGACGATAGAACTGAGGAAAACCTCAAAGCTTTTAAAAAGCAGAGGAACAAGTGCGTAAAATTGTTACGCAATGCCAAATTTGATTACTATAGGAACATTGATCTCGGCAACCTTACCGATAATCATAAATTTTGGAAAACTGTAAAACCACTATTCTCAGACAAGGTGCAAGTAAATTCAACTATTACTTTGATTGAAGATGGGAAAGTGGTGAGTCAGGACTCTGAAATTGCAGAGATTTTCAACCATTTTTTCGCCAATATTACAGAAAGTTTAGGGATCGCTGCAAATGAAGCATTACTGCTGCCAACAAATGACATAATAGATCCAATTGATAAAGCTGTAAGGAAATTTGAATCACATCCAAGTATATGCAAAATCAAAGAGAACATTACTTTATCCGAAAGACTTGAATTTAGAGAGGTTGCTGTTGTAGATGTTGCTGTGCAAATCAGAAAACTTAACTCGAATAAGGCGTCTCCGGTCAACTGCATACCTGCAAGAATTCTAAAGGAAAATCCTGAAGTATTTTCTGTTACCATCCAAAATCTGTTCAACTCTGGTCTATCCCAGGGTACTTTTCCCAAAGAATTGAAAGCTGGAGATATAAGTTCACTCTTCAAAAAAGAGGATGCCGTTACGAAAAAGAACTACCGACCCATCACAGTCTTGCCATCCGTATCAAAAATTTATGAAAGATTGATGCAGGATCAAATGTTACCTTTTGTTCAAAGTTTCCTGTCCTCACTCCTTTGTGGGTTTCGGGAAGGCTATGGTACACAGCATGCACTTCTACGTTTAGTTGAAGCCTGCAAAAAGACAATGGACAGTGGGGGTGTCGCAGGGGCTGTCTTGACGGACCTGTCGAAGGCCTTCGATTGCCTGAATCATGAATTGCTAATTGCAAAATTAAATGCATATGGTTTCAGTAGATCTGCATTGCTGTTTATTCATAGCTATCTCACCGACAGGAAGCAGAGGGTAAAGGTTAACGGTTCATTCAGCACATGGACAGAAACCGTCCGAGGAGTACCGCAAGGTTCAGTCCTAGGACCCCTTTTGTTTAATATATACCTGAATGACCTTTTCATTTTCCTGGAGGAGACCGAAATCTGCAATTACGCTGACGACACAACTATTTATGCGTGTGGTCCTAATATTGAAAATGTCATTATGCATTTAGAGAATGATGCCCTCAAAATAACTGAATGGTTTCCAAACAACTTCATGAAACTAAATGAAGACAAATGCCACTTAATGATTTTTGGTGCAAAAGGAAGTAATGAAATATCAATTACAATAGGCGAGACCTGTGTGAAAGAAAGTACAGAGGAAAACCTTCTCGGCATAACTTTCGATCAATCACTTTCTTTCAAACAACATGTCAGGGCTCTTTGCAAAAAGACTGGCCAAAAACTCCACGCTCTTGCCAGAATATCACGTTACATGGACACTGAAAAACTACAGCAGTTAATGAGGGCGTTTATCTTATCTCAATTTAGTTACTGTCCACTTGTTTGGATGTTTTATGATAGAACTTTGGACCATAGAATAAATCGTACTCAAGAAAGGGCATTACGCATAGCATATAAAGATTACGGGAATGATTTTGGCTTTCTCTTGGAGCAGACCAAATCGGTACCAATCCATGTAAGAAACCTGCAGTTGTTAATGACAGAAATGTATAAAACCAAATCCGATCTAAACCCACCTTTCATGAAGGATATTTTCAAGGAACGAAATATTAGCTACAATCTAAGGCGTGGCAATGATGCTCAACTTCCAAAGGTACGAACTACGTCATTTGGAATTGAGAGCATAGCCTACCTTGGAAATAAACTGTGGCAGCTATTACCGCTAGAAATAAAACAATCAAATACCCTTCCTATTTTCAAAAAACGAATTAGATGCTGGAAAGGTGATAAATGCAACTGTAGGCTCTGCAAGACATATATTCCTAAAGTGGGGTTCCTGGCAAGATAGATGTTTTTATCATGTAATCTTTTTGTATATATACGCATTGTAAATTTCTTCATATATATATATTCTTTCTTTTTTAGATATTTGTATTAATTTTTAAAGTAGGCCTTAATTAGCTGTAAAGTAGCTATTTTCAACTTAGCCTACTAAAAATAAAGTAATGATGATGATGATGATGATGAAGGGCGATGACCCTGAGATCGATACTGCTCGGACTACAAAGCGCTTGGGCGGAGCATACAGCTCAAATCCTTACTGGTTGCTGAAGCACGCGGAAAATGATCCAATTTCACGGTACTCAGCCAATCAAATAGCCCCTTTCCAGCCACGTGATACCAAATTGGCCGTTCGAAGTGAATTTTTGAGAACCGTCACGAAAGTTGAAATGGCTACTAAGTTACAATAATTACATGGAATTTTCGTTGATAAATCAGTAGAAGGGATGCCCCTCTACAGTTTATAGCGTGCGTGGGAAAATATCTCATTTGGAACCGAAATTACACTCATTTTCCTGTCGAAGAATATTGACATTCGTTCAAACATCGATAAAAGTCGCTGCAAATGAGATATAAGGATAAAAATTTCAGCGATTATGGATATTGCCCTAAACAATAACCCAAGCACTGTCCCTTCAATTACATCTCAAAATCGTAGGTGATTTTCAGCGATTTCTGCCAGAAATGTGATCAGGGCCTAAACTTCTTACCGATTAAAACTCATTCGTTGACCCCAAAAGGGCTGTGGAGGAGTGTTCTGTTTTTGAAAATTTACTGGAATAAATGTCAGAGCTGTAGTGATAAATTGATACATAAGTAAAACATTGATTGGTTTATTGTAGATGCATGTGACCTCTTGCGTATGTGTTTTTGGCACGGCTATAAGGTTACGTGCAGTTGTTTACTTCGTTGTCTGTTTGAGCTAGCTCGGCCGTGAGCGGCCGTACGATTTGTGAAGAATGGTTTTGTCGGAAGATACAGTCCTCTAAGTAAGTCGTCTTGTCTCTGCGTCCTTCCTGCACTGGGGTGCGATATTTTGAGCAGGTGGATTGACGTTTCCACATATTTGGTCACACACGAGCGGATTGATCGAAGATTGGAACTGAATTGAACGATTTGAAGAAGACTGAATCGCACAGCCAGTGCAGGAAGAGACATGGCTGACTTGAAGAAGCATGTCAAGAAACGAAAGGGACATAGGCTTTTTGTGACGGAGACATTGAAGAGAACGGCTACATTGTTGACAACTGATTCGACAGAAAGGAATGTAGATTTGGCGCTTCAACTGAAGGCAAGTTTGGTCGATCAGTTGAATAGATTGGAAGGATTGGACGAGAAAATTTTGGATTTGTTGACGGAAGCTGTAGCGGATAAAGAAGATGGCGACCGTGAGATATTTTCGGAAGTACATGAGTCTGGCAGTATGAGATCGGAAATGACTGCGGCGTTAGTTGGCATAGAGAAATATTTAGAAGTGAATACTGCACAAGCAGTTGTTGTGGAAAATTCTCAGTCGACTACGAGGAGTAAAGTTCAAGCAAAATTGCCTAAGTTAGAGATGCCAACTTTTACGGGGCGACCAGAACAATGGCAGGAATTTTGGGACACGTTCCAAAGTGCGGTTCATGATAATGGGGACATTTCGGATGTTGACAAGTTTGCATATTTGCGTCGTTACGTTTCGGGGGCAGCAAAATCAAGCATCACAGGATTTCGTACAACCGCTGCAAATTATGGATTGGCGATAGAAGCATTGCAGAAGAGATTCGGGAAAAAATCGATAATACATCAAGCCCATGTAGATGCATTGTTGAATTTGCAGCCAGTTTATAATGATTGGGACACTGCGAGGCTAAGGAAATTATACGACGCTGTGGAGTGTAATCACAGGGCGCTGGAAGCTTTGGACGTGAATCCACTCACTTATGAAAGTATTGTTGTTCCGGGAATTATCAAGAAATTACCTGAGGGAATTCGTTTACAGATTACGCGTGGAAAGGACTATATGAACTGGACAGTGGACGAATTGTTAGAACAAATTCGAAATGAATTGGAATTGCGGGAGGAATATGGCCGAATGGAGAAGAAGAACGTTAGGCTCGATCACGGGAAGAGAGACGGTGTAGACGCGGCTAGGCCAACGACGGCCAGCACTCTTGTGACTAAATCGAAGAACTTATTTTGCGCATTTTGTAAAGGAAATCACGAAAATCATGATTGTAAGGAAATTACATCTGTAGACCAGAGAAAGCAGCTGGCTCGTAAGTATGGTCGTTGCTATTTATGCATGCGAAAGGGTCACGTTTCTTGGAAATGTAATTCAAATTTTTGTTGCGCGCGTTGTAAGGGGAAACATCATATTTCTCTTTGTGACAGCCCTGGGGAATCAGCAGGCCCTACGGGGACTAGCACGAGTCCAACCCTGCATGTAGGGACAGAGTGTGGCGTAGCTTTGCAGACAGCTCAAGCTTTAGTGAAATGTTCAGGCCTAGATAGTGCAGTGAGAGTTAGAGTTCTGTTTGATACAGGCAGTCAGAGATCTTTCGTTACCCCAAGAGTTGTTTCAGGATTACAGCCCATTAGAAAGGAGACCGTTGAAATAAGTACTTTCGGGCAGGAAGGGACCATTAAGGGGCTAAAGGAAGTATTTGCTTTTGAATTGTGCCCTGTAAATGGTGGGGAAGGGACTAAAATTGAAGCATATTTAGTTCCAAGTATATCCAGTGTCAGAAATGAGCATATAGAAGTTAGAAAGTTACAGTATGCGCACTTGAAAGGGTTGTGGTTTTCTGATGTATGTAAAAATGCAGATAGTTTAGAAGTGGAAGTCCTTATAGGCTCAGATTATCTCTGGTGTTTCCAAGGAAATAGAACCATAAGGGGGGAACAGCAAGACCCAGTTGCTGTAGAAACCAAATTAGGTTGGGTGCTCTCTGGTCCCTTAAGGGGGGAGAGAGGGAGAAGTGAAATGAATGTGAATTTGGTTGGCAGTGATGTGGTAAAGGATGAAAATCATGGTAAGAAAGAAGAAGAGAGAGAGTTGGAAAAAAGTGTGAAGAAACTTTGGGACTTGGAAACAGTTGGAATAAGGGAGGAGAATGAAGTTCATGAGGCCTTGAAGGATAATATCTCATTTAACGGGGAAAGGTATAAGGTCGGACTGCCGTGGAAGGAAGGTCATGATAAACTCCCATCCAATTATTGGAACAGTTTAAAAAGATTGAAAGGACAGGTGAACAAATTGAGACAGGAACCTGAAATTTTGCAAGAATGTGATCGTATGATTAAAGAACAGCTAGACAGAGGGATAATAGAAAGAGTTTGCGAACCTAAAAAACCCGAAAATTTAGAGACAATAGAAACTCATGAAGAAGAGAAAAAATCTGTTGTATTGATTGCAAGTGAGAAAGTGAATGCTTCGGTTGGGAAAGTCATGAATGTTGAAGCATTTAGTAGCATACAGCACTTGTATCGAGTGACAGCATGGGTTAAGAGATTTGTTTCTAATTTAAAGGCTAAGCAAAGGGGGGTCCTTGTAACCAAAGGAGAGTTGACAAGAGATGAAATTGTGAATGCTGAAAGATTGTGGATCCTTGAAGTGCAAGGAAAGTTGAAAGAGCAGGACAATTATAAGGTGTTGGCTAAAGATCTGCAGATTGTTGAGTATAACAAACTCTTGAAATGCAAGGGTAGACTGGGGAATTCTGATTTGTGTTTTGATGCTAGACAGCCAATAATAATTCCCAGGCAGCATCATCTTACAAAGTTGATTGTTGAAGATTGTCATAGGCGTGTTCATCACAGTGGTTTGAGATCAACTTTAGCAGAAGTAAGATCTAAATTTTGGGTGCCAAGGGGTAGACAGACTGTGAAAAACATCTTAAGGGATTGTATTGTGTGTAAAAGGGTGCAAGGTAAAGCTTTTGAGACACCACCTGTTGCAGATCTACCTGATTTTCGAGTGAAAGAAGCACCAGCCTTTGCAAATGTAGGTGTAGATTTTGCAGGACCTCTATTTGTGAAAGAGAGAAAGGGTGTGATGAAGAAAGTCTACATTGTTATCTTTGCATGCTGTGTGACAAGAGCTGTACATTTAGAGTTGGTACCAGATATGACTGTTCAGGTTTTCTTGAATTGTTTGAGAAGATTTGCAGCTAGAAGAGGAACACCATCTTTGATTGTGTCAGACAATGCTAAAACATTTAAGGCTGCAAAAATATTGTTGAAGAACTTGTATAAAGATCAAGGATTTAGGGGGTACATAGCACAGCAAGGGATAACTTGGAGATTCAACTTAAGTAAGGCTCCCTGGTGGGGCTCGTCGTATGAACGGATGATAGGGACAATGAAGAGGTGTTTGAGAAAGGTTTTGAGTAATGCAAGAATGACATTTGAAGAGCTGCAAACTATCCTTGTAGAAGTCGAGGGAACATTGAATTCGAGGCCTTTAACTTATGAGTATGATGAGGTGGGAAGTGAAGTGTTAACCCCAGCACATCTCATTTGTGGAAGGAGGCTTTTATCAATTCCTGATCATGCTGTAGAAGATGATGTTACGGACAGTAAGCTGTTGAAAAGGTTCAGGTATTTAGCTCGAAAAAAGGAGCACTTTTGGAATCGTTGGAGAAGGGAGTATTTAGCTGATCTTAGAGAGTACCAGAAAGGAAATAAGCAGATAAATGGTCGCGTAGTGAAAGTAGGAGAACCGGTCCTAGTGTATGAGGAGCATGTTAGTAGATGCAACTGGAAGGTAGGAGTTGTGGAAAAACTGATAGTTGGAAAGGATGGTCATGCGCGAGGGGCAAAAGTTAGATTAGTTGCAAAGGGTAAGCCAGTATATCTTGATAGACTGGTTCAGAAGTTATATCCTCTCGAGATTGAAGCTAAACAGGTAAAAGCAGGAAATGAAGTATCTATGGAAAAAAACCAGAATCAGATAGAAGAAACTATACAGTCACCTGAAGTAGTTAGAGATAGACCAGCTAGGCGAGTTGCGGCTTTGGACTCGGGCTGGAAGACTAGGGCTATGCTTGAACCCTAGGGGGTCAAGCAGGGGGGAGTATGTGGAGGAGTGTTCTGTTTTTGAAAATTTACTGGAATAAATGTCAGAGCTGTAGTGATAAATTGATACATAAGTAAAACATTGATTGGTTTATTGTAGATGCATGTGACCTCTTGCGTATGTGTTTTTGGCACGGCTATAAGGTTACGTGCAGTTGTTTACTTCGTTGTCTGTTTGAGCTAGCTCGGCCGTGAGCGGCCGTACGATTTGTGAAGAATGGTTTTGTCGGAAGATACAGTCCTCTAAGTAAGTCGTCTTGTCTCTGCGTCCTTCCTGCACTGGGGTGCGATATTTTGAGCAGGTGGATTGACGTTTCCACAAGGGCTTAGTTCGTATTCTTGAGCTAAATGATTCACTTACCAGCGACTCAATGATCTATTTGACTTCATTTTCCATTTAAATGTCTCCAAATTTCGTTTAAAACATCCAGTCTTGAGCAACTTCTTGCAAATTTGTCTCGTTCCATATTTTCTCTGCAAGCGCCAGTAATCTCCTCAAAAACGTCGCATCGATAGGCTTTGTGCTGCAGATAATGCGATTCGATACAGTTCGTACACTTGTAAATAGATATGGCATGCCTGATTTTGCTCAATTCATTCATATAGAAACGAAAAGGATCAAATCTTTTTTGGCTGTTTGGTTCACCAATGAATAGATCTTACAAAAAACAAGAGAGCAACGAAGAGTTTTTGCAAGAAAGGTGTCAAATCTATTCATGAGTCAATACAATTAAACAAAAGGAAAAAAGCGGTAAACTTTCAACACGACAAAACATTTAGTTTTGCTGTTTTGTGTAAGATCTATTCATTGGTGAACCAAACAGCCAAAGAAGGTTTTATCCCTTTTGTTTGTATTTGAATGAATTTAGCAAAATCAGGCATGCCATATCTATTTACAAGTGTATGAACTGTATCGAATCGCATTATCTGTAGCACAAAGCCTATCGATGCGACGTTTTTGAGGAGATTACTGGCGCTTGCAGAGAAAATATGGAACAAGGCAAATTTGCAAGAAGTTGCTCAAGACTGGATGTTTTAAACGAAATTTGGAGACATTTAAAGGGAAAATGAAGTCAAATAGATCATTGAGTCGTTGGTAAGTGAGTCATTTAGCTCAAGAATACGAACTAAGCCCTTTTGGGGTCAACGAATGAGTTTTAATCGGTAAGAAGTTTAGGCCCTGATCACATTTCTGGCAGAAATCGCTGAAAATCATCTGCGATTTTGAGATGTAATTGAAGGGACAGTGCTTGGGTTATTGTTTAGGGCAATATCTATAATCGCTGAAATTTTTATCCTTATATCTCATTTGCAGCGACTTTTATCGATGTTTGAACGAATGTCAATATTCGTCGACCGGAAAATGAGTGTAATTTCGGTTCCAAATGAGATATTTTTCCACGCACGCTACAAACTGTAGAGGGGCATCCCTTCTACTGATTTATCAAAGAAAATTCCATGTAATTATTGTAACTTAGTAGCCATTTCAACTTTCGTGAGGGTACTCAAAAATTCACTTCGAACGGCCAATTTGGTATCACGTGGCTGGAAAGGGGCTATTTGATTGGCTGAGTACCGTGAAATTGGATGATTTTCCGCGTGCTTCAGCAACCAGTAAGGATTTGAGCTGTATGCTCTTGGGCGGGAGTATGGCTCTCTGAAGAAAATCTAAAGACTTTCACTGATAGTACCCCGAACAACATTAAAGAAGGGGAAAGGCGAAAAATTTTGTTGATCATTCGTAGAGAGGCATCGCCCTCAATGGTCGGGCTTTCAGACAAATCAATTGAAAAATAAGGAAATGTGCTAGAACTGGGCAAACCACAATAAAAATGTTGAAAAACCCTTTCTCAAAGCTGACTTTGAATGAAGAGACCGTCCACTTGTTCGTCTTGGTAAACTTCCGTCTCAAACGCTCTGCATGGCATCTAATTTTCACAACGACGCCTTCGCAGTTACCTTGTTGGCCTTATCTCGTCACAACAAACCAAAACATGATTATCAAACTGTGAATGCTGGGGGAGGGGGAATAAGGAAGTCTATTGGATAATTCTCAAAATCTAGCAAGAAGAAATGGAGCTTGCAAAGATTATGGAATGATATGGCTACATTTCAAAATATTGATAGATGAAATCATGAAATACTACGAGGGGAAATTGATCTTGGAAGGGAACCTTCGAACATGAAATCAACGACCAACGACGCAGTAACTGACAATAAATTCAAGATTTACTACTTTACCATTTATGAGTGATAACTTCTAATGGTGTGGTTGACAGGGGAGCCAATGAGAGAATTTCGAATCCACAAGCCTACTAATAAGTTCAATGGTAGGCCAGTCTGACCATGAGTGGCAGGACACTAGTTATTTGGAATATGTTGTATAAAATTCTTTTCTTACCTTGAAATGCCATAAAATTTTCTTCCTTGCCTTTAGCAGCCTTCCTCAGCCATACTTCCTTGCCTGGAACTGAAGAGCTCTATCACATGTGCTTTCAAAATTTTTGGGCCTAAAATGAACCTTGCCATCTCCTGCGCATTGCTGTGCCTACGCAGCGGTCTCGAAATCGAACTAAGTTATTTTATTGAAAGCGAAACCTGTAGGGTCTGAGCTTTTCAAGAAGCAATGACGGCAGCTCAAGGCGGCTCTCTTCATCGAAACTCGATAGAGCGGAAGCAATTAAAGCTGTGGGAATTATGCCAGCCATTTGTCATAAAATGAGCCATTGGAAGAAGTATTTGTTTGCGTTCTGACAGGACATGGCAAAATGTAATTGTAAATGTAAACTGCCAAATGTAAATGTAATGCTTTTTGCAAGATTTCAGAAGCGTTTCCAAGCACCTCCAACTCTTTTTCCGGTTGTTACAGTATCAGTCCATCATTTTAGGCCCAGTTAAGGTTAATTTAAATGCATTACAATGGTTAAATTGCAGGCAGGTTACGTGGCAAGTGAGTAATAGATTCTTGCCTTTCTTTCGGGCTTTTGTTTGTAGTTGTTTACTCTCGATGACTTCAGTGGTTTTGACTTGATGAATGCATTTGCCTAACCTACCATAAATTTGGAGCATAGCTATTTTTCGTCTTTTATGCGCACGCACACTCGGTTTCAAGCAGAGACTTTAATTTTCTGCGAGTTTGATATATCGAGGAAAGCGGCAGAGTCAAAGTGTCATACTGGAAAGGCAGTAGTACCAGACTTACTACCCAAGGAGGATAGGCAGTCATTCCCACAATGCAACAGCGACCATTTAACTATACAAACCGAGCGCACGCAGATTTCAGTTCAGTTGCGATGAGCAGACGTCGTGCTAGCATCCGTTGTACTCCTGTGAGCATCTGCCGGGGAAATGTTCACTGTGATAATAGTTTTAATGAGTTTTGAAGCTTGGTTCTTAGCTGCGGAGCTTGTTTAATGTTTACCGATCAAGAACAATTGACACAGTTGAAGATCACTTCCCAATATCGCACCATTGCTGTGGATGGGCCTAACCGAAGAAGGAGAGGAGAGTTTGAAAGTTTTGACTGGAAATCACGGATGGAGCGATGGGTACCTGCCCTCAAGACCCCACTGCGTTGAAACTGATAGCATAGCTCCTCAAATATGAACAATCTGGAAGCTGTGAGGTTCAGTATTATTTCTGCCAACATGTTGCTTCCTGAAGAAACCTTGTTGGAGGACAGAGAGGATTTGTCGTTGCTGACGACGTGATGTTGGTGAACCGTGCCAGCTTCATTCACCTGCTGCCAATAATCGAAGTTCCTTCGATTTTTAGCTGTTATCATCAAGTAAGATGGTTATTTTTGTATTGAGTTAAACCCAGGCTGGTAAAAGCCGTACCATTTCTTTTAGGCCCATCAAAAATCAAGATTGAAACTTTTTTCACAAACATGCAGTTCCTTTCATTGGAAACGTTTTTGTCGTTTCATACGAATCAGTGTGAAGAAAGACCTGTGCTGAATCTGCTCTTGATTTACATTACTGCAGAACCAAACCACATGCAAAATTTGAGGGGGCCAGAAGATTTTTTATGACTGATCACACAACTGGATTACCCATCTGAGAAGGCCAGTTAAACTGGCTGTGAATGGTTTGAGTGTCAGTTTGGCTGCTAAAAACTTTGAGACTGTTGTTGCTCTTAACTCAGACATTGTTTCCCTTTCCTTTCAGGTTGATCCTGGTACGTACAAGAAACGAAGATAACTGTTACATGTGGCTAGATGTTTTACAACCTCTTCATGTACCCTCAAAACTTGCAGCTGACTGCAATTACAGACTCGCATAAGTAGGATCTGTGAATCACAGCCCCAAAAGAAGGGATATGTTGGAAGGAAATAATTTTAGTTGGGACTATTCTCACTTACAAGTATCAAAGTACAAATTGTATAGAAAACAACTGTAATAAACAAAGGCCCTCATAGATCAGTTGTTTGCCAATTTGTCTCTCATGAGGTATTCAAATCAAACCAAATTCTCTGAAGTAAAATCCAACTTATAAAATGATATTGTATTTACTCAATAGACTTCAAATTTCAAAACAGTCCACCTTATGCAAATATCCAACATACAAATCTAACTTGGGTGAAAAGTTGAAAGTATTTCTACAGATGGACTTGGGCCTTTTATTTTTTGTCTGACTTTGTGAAAACCTGACCTTCCCAAGTCCAACTGAATAGATGCCTAGTTCTTCACCAAGCGCTACACCAGAATGCAACTGTTCAAGTTGTGGAAGAGATGAATTATCAGAATTTGCAGCAAAAAGAGAAGAAAAAGGAGAAACAGCATAATCAGTTCATCAGTTAGATAAACAATATTCATTTTAGATAACTAGACCCATAATACTTGTTGCAAAAGACAGCATTTTATCTAATTTGGTTCATTAGCATAATCCAAGTTAGCAGTTTGCATGATATGATAATGATACTACTGTCTTATACCTCAAATCCCCACTGTTAAATGGACTCACACTGAGTTCTTGAGAATTCAAAGCAAAATTAATAAAAAAGTTATTTCAGGCTGTAGATTCTTAGCAGTATCTTTGAACAAGGAAAATGTGGGGTCAAGTATGCTGCCAGTAAGATTGTTGTGTTTGTAGCTACGTAATACATGTAATGTCTCTTAGCATGGGTGTTTCTGATTACCTTTCCTGTTTCTTTGATTTTATTTCAATGAAAAGAGCAAAAAGGAACTATATATTTGTTATCTATATTGTACTAGACATGGCAAGTAAAGATTTTTATGACTCAAAATAAATAAATGCAAAATTGATGAGTGATATAACCATATTGTTTGCAATTTATAGTACAAGCATTTTACTAAAATATCCCTTTTCATCGACAGGATCAGGGGATGTACGAAGGGCAAATGCCCCATTTCAAAAAAACCAGCAACAGCTTCTTATGAAAACACAATAAAAATATCTGGGTATACTTTTTACACCCCCATCCCAGCTTGAGGACTTTAGACCTGTAGTCCCTCAAAATCTTTGCTTGCCTCTGGGACTGCCCCTTTTGCCTTGCTCGCAATTTACAGTACCATAATTTACAAGTTAGTTCAAGTTATTGAGTGGAACTGGAGGATTGTTTGTTTGTTTTGATGTGTTAGGTAAGCAGTGTGCCAATAATTCCTTCCATCCTTTTCTCCACTGAATCACTTGGAAGTGTTGCAAGCCCAGGCCAGTCTTTTCCTGCAAACAGCAGTATTTTATCATCAAAATTTTGTTGATATTCAATGTTTGATTTGGTTAATCAAAGTGTGCAATTTGTAAAAAACTACTTAAAAAGATCCTAGAACTTACATCACCTTGTAATCGATAAAAAATAGATTTGAAAGAACATTACGTTGCTTCAATAAACTTCCAAATAGTCAACAGGCATAACTCACTCATGCACACCAGGCCCACAAACACCATGAAAAATAGCAAACTTCAGGGCGCCAAAAAATGACTTTATCGTGGGGACTTTTGGGGACTTTTAGTGAATTTAGCATCATACAGCATTAATCTTACTTGGAACGAGAGGATAACCTTTAGTCCCCATCATTTTGGAGAAACGGAGCCAGAAAGTGACGCCCATTTTCAAGAAACAAAATACCTTAGGCCCATCTACATTAAGTTGCATTTTCATGCATTAATTGTTAATGCCAGAGAAAACAAAGTTAATAAATCAATGCTTATATAAGGCATAACATTAAAAATGCTTACCGCTGCGCGTTCCCCTTTGCGTCAATGTGTTGCGAGTACAAAACGTATCGATGACTTCCTTCGGCTTCGCCGCCATTGCGTCTGTCCTCTCATGCCATCTCAAAACCAATCGCGTTGCATTGTGGGAAGGACTGCCTATCCTCCTTGCTTACTACCCAAGTCCCGCGGTGCTTTTGAGAATAGTTAAGAATTTGGTTGTTTACTTTTGCAATCGAATAGAGAGTCTACCAATTAATCTAAACTTCGCTGAAACTCTGTTCAATGCCAGAAGAGAACTAAAGGGTACCCTAACTCCCAAAATTGCCCATTGTGATCAAGTCTACTAGAGTTTCTTGATTCCCTAGAAGTGCCTTTAGTTTCATTTGAAATATGACTGCACTCCTTACAAAGTGGTTTCAAAATAAAGACAACTTTGCTCAGTCTGCTTGCTCTATTTGTGATGTGAATGAACTAAGTGGAACCAAAAGCATTAACAGAGACCTGGTGGTGGAAAGATTTTTGATTTTGAAACAGAAATTCTTGCCCTTGAAATCTAAAGTGCATTTTTCTTTTAGGATTAATAATATTATTGTTGAATACAGCTTGTGAAATATGCCCAGTTTGCTCATGTTGGCCAAACACTCTTTCCTGGTGACCCTGCATCATTCTAAAACATCTCTTTTCCATTAACAGAATTAACTTTTAACATACAAAAACAGACAGGTAAATGCACAAATAAAAACAGACAAATTCAGTGAACGAAACTTGAAAACACCTTTCAGAATTTAAAAATACTTTAACTAGCATAAGAAAATATCCTGCAATAATACTGGATAGTTCTGCAAATGTTGTGACAATGTTCCTGAAATGTTCTTTGTTCCCAGCTTCTCAGAAACGTAGGAACCATGGAGTACTGGGGGGGGGGGGGCACATGCCCCATCTAAGATTTTACAATATTCATGATGGTGCCCTTTTTAAGAAGTGCCCCTTCAGCTTAATGAAAAACTCCCTTGGAGTGTCATCACTGGGACCCTAGGAAGTTGTATAACCCCATCCCCCTTCGCTTTTGATCTCTCTCTTAAAGCATTATGTCATAGCTTCACAATCAAAAGGGAGGCTACAGAGGAAGGCCTCTTTACCATTGGGGGGGGGTGGGGCTATACAACTTCCTAGGGTCCCTGTGGTGCCATCTCCCCACGTTTAAAATGCTTCCTACAGCTCTGAACCCTTGTATTTGCAATGGTTACATCTGCTGTATTTGCAATGGTTACATCTGCTGTATATTCCAGTATGCTGCTTTTAAGTCTCGTTGGCATCTATGTATAAATCATCAAAGCTAGTGAAGTTGGATGGGCCAAGGATATTTTGAGCCAGTGCAAGTGAAATCTCATTCGTATATGTAGTATGCATTGAAGGTGCATATATCTGCAAGACAAAAACAATACACCATTTTGCAAACACTTGTCACTATATTTCAGATTAATACCTTGTCATGGATACCAATAGTTGCACAAGGCAAAACAATAGGAAATAACATGTTCTGGTCATTTTTATGAGGGTAGAAGGGTCAGTCAGCCCCATGCCCCCTCTCCTGCATTCCTGGCTTTCTTCATTTAAAGTGGAATTAAAAACTAACATGACTCATTGTTCTCAGCAATGCAACAAATAACTAGTGCAAGGCCAGACTGCAATCGGGGTAGTTTACATCATATTTATATGGTGGACAGGACCTCGCATTTTGGTGTACGCCGGTGTACACAAAACTTCAAATCTTGAAGTCTTACAATCTATGTACTATAGATTATCTCTTGGCATACGCAAAATTTACCCAGCGGATGCATAGGCGGTTCTACCTCGACCCTACTGTGGGCACAAAGCTGTAACATCAGAGAGGAATTGGCTAAATTTCTGACCTTTAATTCATTGATTTGTTACTCCTTGCATTCTCTGTCAGACAAAGCTCTGAAGTAAATATTTGCAAATCTTATGACTTTAAAGTGCGAAACTCCCTTAGCTCTCGATATATCTGGGCTGAAGTATTTGCTTCTTGTGACACATGACACGTGGTTCTTGCCCTGTCTGTGATTGTTCAAGGACAAAGCTTTTCCTTCCCCAAATCGTTGTCAATGTAAACAAAACCTTCCCTCAAAAAGACCAATATTGACGTTGAACGCAAAAAACAGTGGACATACCGACACTGCCACACTGTTGTTGAAGCTCTTGTAAGTGCATTAGCAAAGTTTGGTGATGTGGCACGGTGCCGATTTGGAGTAATAAACACCTGAAAATTGGCGATTTCAGCTGACGAGTGTTGTACCACTTCAGACTGCACTTTGACAAATAACAATTTACCTACCTTGTCGACCACTTGCGAACATAAGGTTTTGGATATTCCATGTCAAGAAGCAGTTCTATCAACACAAACAAATGTCAGACTTCCAGCTGGAGTATTTCGATGGAAAAACGATATGGCAAGAAAGGCTCCCTCTGCTACTTGGCAAACATGGTCCTAGAGTAGTGTCCACAAAACCTGAAATAACTTTCCAACGCAAAAAACAGTGAAAAACCCACCTGATAGGCGATGTTTCTGACATCCTTGGGAAGAACTCCTGGAAAGATCTTGATGTGGCACGGTGTAGTTTTTGAGAAATTTACTCTTTTGCCAATCGGAAGTTGCATGTGAATTAGGCCATTATTCCATGACCACAAGAAGTCTTCAAATAATGATTTTAATTGAGAAAATTTGGTCGATCGCGATTTCTCCATCTTGTCCAACCTTTCCAGCATCTGAATTCATGTGTCGATTTATGCGCGTGCGCACGTGCTCACGCTGGAATGCCAAAGCCGCTGTCCAATCCATTTAGGCCCGCTTCCTCGCGAAATTTGAAACCAAGCTGTGAGACTGATGAATTTGCGTGGTCAGCGGTTTCTGAAACGAATTTTCACCATGCTTAAATTTGGTAGTTTTTAAAGTTTTTAAAGATTTATTTCATCGTATTTTGTGAATATGACCAAAAATGGTCCACAACTATAAGTGACTGAATCCAACATTTTATTTCACATAATTGCCTTGGTGTACTTTGGTGTGTAAACCTATGTTTTCTCTGGTGTTAGCTTTCGCAAAGGAAAACAAAAGGTGATAAAATTTTCCTTTCGATTTTAATAGCACCCTTTACTTTACATTGATATCAATATCTTTAATCCATAGGGATTTGTCTAAGGCAAGATAACTGTTTCATTATTATCGCTTCTCATGTCAATATGCACATAGATGGCACTCATCTTGGAGAGCGATTGTCTTTCTGATGGAATAAAACACTGGAACAAAATATTAAGAATTTCCCTTGAAAATTCCTTGTTTTTCAGATGCTACTTAACTGAGTGCTAATAATAACAATGTATAATGCTGTTATTTCCAATCTTGTTGACTTTTTGGTTCCTTGATTTTTGGTCAGAGTCAGAGTCACAAACTGAGTGCCATTCTTCTTTTAGATTAACATGAATAAAAGTTCGTTTCAATACGCCATTTCCAAGAGTATTCTTGTTTTATCATTACTGATCACAGCAACAACAGCCACAGAAACTTTAATTCCATGGTCCGAATTTATGCATGCAACGCTTTTGAAAACGGTGCTACCAAATCAAACAGTTTTCAGACTCAGTTTGCCAACAAGTCTCTGTATTAGCGACAAATCAATTCTGAGGAGTATACAGAGATTGTGGAGCCAGTCTTCATTGCAGGATGAGTGGTTTGGAGGCCGCGTCGATCTGGGAACTAGTTCTCAGGTCATAATTTTCAAGCGCGGTACAGTTTGAACTTTAGGCCTATTTCAAATTGTCGAGAGCAAAGCTCTCGGCTCCAAATCAAGAAAAAGAAGATAACAAAGGAATCAAAGGAATTAAAGACTAGAAGGGTAACGAAATACAGTTATTCATTTAGGAACATTTAGGCCAGGTATTGTGGAAACGATCAACATCCAAATCGTGTCCACAACATCCATGCAGAGAGCTGTAAAAACAACGAAAGTAAGAACACGAATTAATGAATAAGGTGACTAGTACCGTAATAATGCGCCTAGAATATGAGAAAAATAAGCAGTATTATACAATCATTCTATGACCCATTTCTTTTCATTGAGTTGCCTGAAAGAAACTTTAGCTAACCATCTATAACTAGGCCTGCTTGGTACGGCTTCGCCGCGCCTCTTTATTCTTTCTTTATTCAAATATAATAATAATGATTATTACTAAATTCTTTAAAGTTGGTATTTACAATAGCTTACATACAATAGCTAAGTCAAGCCAACTATCTACGGTACAAAGGGATAACTTACAATGATATAAAGAAACAAGTACAAAGAAACAAGTACATTTACATCGATTTACTGTTCGCAGAGGGATTTCCAGAGGTATTGTATGTAACAGCAATTTTTGCATGTGCAATTTTCACCCTTCCATTGTTTCATCGATCTTCTGAAACATATAACAGATGGTGAGCTTTTTATAGTGTCAGGTAGGCTGTTCCAGAGCTGGTCCCATAAGTTGTCGTTTTCACATGTGGTAGCATTAATAGTTAACCTGATCTTAGATTATAGGTAAGCTGGTTTCACTGGAAGGTATTCCACATAAAGGATGGATTTTCGCACGATAAGCACTCGTGTACATCTATCATCAAGTCAGGTAGGTTTTTACATGGACCCTAGTGTCATCTATCTTTTGCAGAAGCTCGTCAAAGTTCGATGTATAGTCTTCAAGAAGTATTCTCAAGGCTCTTTTGTGAACTCTGTCCATTTCTTTGTTTTGAGTTGTGCCGCAAAACATCCAGGTAAGTGGACAATAATTGTCATTCAACATCATAAAAATTTGCAGTGTATTTTACCTTTAACAATACCTTTCTAGTTACTGCACAACACTACAGGTGCGATACCATGGGTAGCGAAAGACAATGACTACCCCATGGCCAATATAAAAAGATACGCAACATTCAACTAACACACAACTACACTACAAACGATTAAAGGCGCTGTATTGCGGGACAATGCGCGTGGCAATAATTTTGCAGTTGTGAGAGTTGTTTGGGTGAAACACCGAAGTTTCAATGGAAGATTTTATAAGGGAAATGTCGCTTCAAAGTATCCGCTCGCATCGAACACAGAATGCAGTTTTTTGATGTAATTAATGGTGCAAATGATACAGGATGGATTCTTTAATACATTTATAACACTATTTGTGACCAAAACGGCTGGAATTACCAGAGAAAAAGAGAATGATTTGGACGACTCTGCGGCAACCAAGGGACAGAAGCTTGACCGTAAAGGTTTGGCAAAATAACACTGCAGAATCTACTTTACAAACAAGATTTGCTAGCGGTGGTAATCTTAGAGATTGGAAAAGTGCTACAGGCTGATTTTCATCTTGCTGCTATTCTTATTCATCTGGAGAGGGAGGTATGTTTTTGAACAATTTAGGCCATACAGTAACACTGCTATTATTATGGCTAGGGCCTACCTTACCTGACATAATCATCGAGAGCTCATGGAACACTAACGAACACATTTGTCTAAACTAAATGAAGGTATTTGCAAGCCAGCTGAAGACTTGCTTCAAGCAAGAGAACAGTCTGTTCTCATATGCCCCTCTGGAATTACGTACGATGTTTCATCCCAAACCCAAACATCCCAAATACAGTGCAAAAGCCATTCAGCATATACGAAACTGTGATACACACTGCCTGTCGGTTATGGTGAACTTGGCCTCCCAGCCCATCTGTACTGTACATGAAAGCTGGTTTAATTTTTCCTTCTGTGAACTCTCAGGTCTTCATGAAAACATTGACCATGATGAAAATTGCTAAATATTATCGTATTAACAAATCATGCTGTGTTTTCCTGACACATTGTCTGCCCCTCCTTACTTTGTATTCATAAAAGTACAACACAAGGCTTCTTATTATCTTAAGAAAATCTAGACTTTCTTGACAACTGAGTTCTAAAGCTGAACATCTTTCCTGTAGATTTAAGTTCAAGAAATCAAAAATTGTTGCAAGAGGAGACAATTGAAAGGAATGCAAAGGTATATATGTGTTTTTCTTTTACCTGGCACTGTATATGCTAGTGGATAAGATTATGGTAGTTACAGGAAGGCACACCATTTGAAATTTTCGTGAAGAATTAACTTCCCCTTGAATGGGAAGTAAATGTTTATATTTCAAAATAGATATGGATTCACCACGCTGGGTGTGCTGCTTGAACCTCCCTCCCTGCCTAGAAATGCTCCCAGAACCCTAACTTCCAAAACACATTTGTTTGCACATTTGAATTCTGTCTTAAATTATATGAATAAGGAGAAATCAGTTCATGTGTTATGTGAGTTTGAATGAGAATGAATAAGGGAAAACTTGAATATCATTCTCAGTTGCAATTTGACAATGTTTTGAACAAAGCATAGGCTTAATTCTGTTAGTGTGAATGACATAGAAGGGAATTGGAATACAGCTCCTTTTATTTACTTTCTTCTGCTTACTTTTTGAATGGTTTACTTTTTTAGGACAGAAAGTTGTGTCATTGCCATCAAAGACCAGAAGCCTTCAACAATAAAGAAGTCAAATTTAACTAGTCACTCCAGTGCTGACAAGACAAATGAACAAAAAATGAAACTTGTACATTGACATTGAAAAAATTTCAGTTATATGTAGAATATTTAAAAAGGAACTCATCAAATTGCAAGACAGTGCACATTTTTATCTTCCTGTTTGAATAGCAAGGCTGTAGGAAGCAGCTGCAGATTGGGGGGGGGGGGGTGATTGTTCTTCAAACAATACTGAACAGTGAATCTAATTAATGCTTATGATGTAGTTCTTTGTTTTCAAAATTATTGGAGCTTTGAGCCTCCACTGCCCCCTGCTTCCTACAGACCAGTTGAAAATGAGGCCTATAGCCTAGAGGCTGTCATCCTTGAACAAGTCATATGGGCAAATAAAAGGCAGTAAATTATTCAACATGCCCACCTTTTCAATCAAAAAATAACTCAGTTTCACATCTTGGCATAATATTTTTAGCAAAGGAGCAATGAAAAACACTCATAATGATCACATAGCTTTTTCTCAATGAATGAATGACCAAGGGGGCCATTCAGCACATACACAAAAGGGGGGTCCATCCAAGAAATTTTCTATCAACCCAAAATTTCAGTTCAGCTTCACTGCAACTCAAACATATCCAGCTAATTTTGTACTGTGACACTTGTAAACGAATATAAAGGTCCAGAAACAATGCGAATGGAGGCCAAGATTGCCCAGAAATATTGGACTGACCAGTATGTGCATGTGCTGAGTGCCCCTCCCCTCCCATAGCAAGAGAGCAATTTTGCTTTTCAATAGTTCATATGAGCCACTTTACAGCCCTCGGCCTACATAGAGGGAGCAATGACCAGGCCTGATGTTCTTTCCCAAATCAAACTTTTCATCATTACTTGATACCCCTTCCTTTCCCTGCACCTTGAGAGAACAGTATGTCGTGATTTAGGCCCATAATTTTATGTTAGATGCTACGGGCTCTTCTCCGGAAAACGAAGTGTCTCTCTCATCGTTCATTTCACTTGAATCAAGTTGTTTGTCTTCGTCAAGACTAACAACATCGTATTGAAGTTCATCCATGACAAATAAGAAACTGAAGAACCAATAATCGCATCAATTTCAATCTGCCTCGAACTTCGAAGCTGTGTGATCACAGTCCGCCATTGATCTTTGATCTCATTTGATACGAAACGCGCATTGTCCCGCAAAATCGGTTTGTTTACAAAAATCTGATACAGCGCCTTTAAAGGCGCAGGGTCACGTAACCGTAAACAAACCTGTTATCTCTATGATCTATATTATTGCCCTCACGTGGCCATTGTGTTCCGCTCAGATTTTGGTGGATGGGGTGAATCCACAATAAAGTTACTTCCAAAAATCCATCCATATCTTTGCAATCCTACAACGCATGAGTGTTTGGTTTATTTCTCAAGAAAATTCAAGAGTCCATCTTCAAAATAACACCTATATTTTGAGAAAAGTAGTGGAAAATCTCTGTGATATGGACTATCAAAAATCCTGAAAAATCATCGTTTCGAAAGAAGTTTGTTTACATTACGTGACGCTGCCCCTTTAAGGACTAACGGACAATGTACTAGATTCTGTTCCACATCAGATGTCATGTCAGGGTTGCGATAACTTGAATGATGTTACAAGTGTAACTCGCTCGTTGTGGTAGGTATATTGATTTGAAAAAGACTTTACAAGGACTAAGGCTGCAAAGATCTCAATGAAACCTACCAGTTTGGCAGAAGAAACATTTAGTCAATTCGAGTATATTTCTATTCAAGTCATTAGAAAGGTCGTGATCACCATATAACCAAAGCTGGGTCAAAGCATCATTAGAGAGGTCGGCAATTTTTTTGACTGGTCGTAATAATTCAGCAATTCCAGCGAGAAAATCTTGTCGTTGAACATCAAATGAAGGGCAGAGCAACAAAAGTGCTCCATATCTTCAATCCCATCGCTTGTTGGCACATTGGATTTACGGTATCCCTAAAATTATGCTTGAGTTTGTGGAAATTTAATTTGCTGAGACCAACTCTGAGTTGAGTAAGATAAGATAATCCTTTTGCATTGTGAATTCCAAAGATAGATTTTGTGGGGGAGGGGGGCAGATTATCGACAAAGCTTTTTCTTGAAAACAGCAACAGAAGGTGCATTTCTCAATTCAGGCTCGAGCTTATTCCATTCGGATAAACGGTTTGGATAGAACCTAGCCTTTAATTGTTCAGTCCTCGCCTTCATTCTCCCAACGATATCCTGGTCACGAAGACGGTACCGTGACTGATGAAATGGGTGAAGTGGATCTCCTGTATACTCAGGGCTAAGATTATTTACAAACTTGTAGAACAACGTGAGACGTCTACTCCATCTTCGGGAACTTAATGACTCCCAACCAAGGTCTATGTACAGCTTCTCTCGAGACGTTCCCCTCCACGTTTCTATTACAGCCAAAGCAGCAGAATACTGAACGGACCCTAGCTCATTCATTAAGTTTAGTAAAACGACGTTTCCACTGAATTCATATACTTTAGTAGTGGGAATATGATAAATAACACACCATAGTCTAGGCGAGGTCGAACATAGAGCTTATATACTTCGACTAGAGTATGCCTGTGCAGATATTTGGAGAGATATTTCAGCAAACCAATGCCTTTCCTTGTTTTAGAGATAGCTGACTTGATATGAGCTGAGAAGGATATCGTTGAGTCAAGGATAAGTCCTAAGTGTTTATGCTCATCAAGGTACTTTATTCACAGGTATGTTATTAAAAAGGATCACAGGATGATCTATTTCAAGTTCCTTCTTTGAAAATTTTGATTCAACGGCTTGTTTTTGCAGATCATGACATTCTCCAAGTGTGAGCCCACTGACTTACTGCCTTACATCAGCAGAATTTTAATATTCATGACATAATTCATCTTTTTGACGTCATAGTTTGAATAAGTTAGTGTATGATATCTCAAAACTTACAGAAAATACTCTTGGGTTCCTTGGTACTTACTATTTTTATTAATTAGAAGTCTAAGAGTTGAAAATAATCGACAATAGAAATGTCAATTAGTCTATTCAATTGCTAATTAATCTTAATTAGCAAGATTTGTAATTTGAATGAAAAAATTCATTCGTAGATACCTTTCCCCACTATTATTTGCTACTTTTTGCCACAGTTCTGCCTGTTACATTATGTTAATCTCGACAAGTTTTGTATTTCAAGCCAATTGCCAGATTTTGACCATTTTTCAATTGTTTTTATTTGCCTAGCAACGAACCACGTGACTAATTAAGCTCTATTGCTACATTTAATTGCAAAGCTCATTGTCCAAAGAACAACCGAGCATTTCATTCAAGAATAACATAGCGTTAGACTGACGACGTGATTTCTTGTATTCCTTCATAAACACTGAAATCTTGAGAAAAACCTGAAGAATCTCGACAAGTTTTGTATTTCAAGCCAATTACCAGATTTTGACCATTTTTCAAACGTCATTTTGACCATTTTTCAAACGTCACGAGAAGAAACATCGAACGTCATTTATCCTTTGAACGTCGTAAGGAAAGTCGAGTGTTGCTTCGAACGTCGCTTTGAACGTAGCTTTGCTTCGAAAAGTTGAACTTTAAACCAATCAGCCAGTCAAAAGGAAAGGCACGTTAGACTACTGACGATGAGTCCCTTGCATCCCTGTGGTAAACCCTGCTCAACAAGGACTCATAATGAAATAGTGAAAAAGCTGACCGTATTTTCTGCATCCATCAATCGAATCATTATGGAATCATGACCGAAAGTTTCATCATATTTGTCATCACCATAGTAATTCACAAATCTAGCTTTCTGGTCATCATCCTTGGAACATCAGAGTTTTGGCCTCCATAGGGTCAGGTTTTTCATAGTAATATTATGAGTCTTTGTTGACCAAACCGCCTTCATCAAGTCAAGGAGCACCGGAAAACAAGGGACTCCAGGTCATAAGTCTATAGAGGCACGTGGGTTGACCTTATTAAGAAGGTAGAATCTTCGACCTGCTTGATCCATGAGCGATAGGACACTCAGTATGTAGCAGTTTGAAATTTATGTCAGAAGCGAGCCAAAATAACTTAGTGTTTTTTAAACTTATTTTTACGTGGCATACTACCACCTAGATACTCTCACTGTTTCGTAATTCTAAAACTTTCGGTAATGTGTCACCTCAAGTCAGTGGCGTAACGGACTAAAGTTACCTTTAGTTCAAAAACTAAGGGCCCCCGACCTCTAAGGGCCCCCAAGGGGCCACAAGCAAAGCTTTGAGAAAATGACCAAGGGGCCCCAATGCCTGCATGATTTGTCACTCTAAATGAAAAGCGCATTGATTAACTCTCAGTTGTAATCGAAAATGGATGTGTAACTGTTAAGCCTGGTTTCCATATGATCGTAACAGTCGGCGACGCGTCGCCGAGACAGGCTCGGGGACACATCGGGGACGGTTGCGTTAAATGGAAACATTTTCTAAACGACGTCGCCGATGAGTTTAAAGCGTGGTTTCCATATGATCATAACAGTGATTGTTTCCATATGTCGCCGACTGATCGGGGACACGTCGCCGAAGCGTCGCCGACTGTTACGATCATATGGAAACCAGGCCTTATTGCAGATTTGTGCACTTTTCCGTTAACAGAAGCCTTGACCAGCGGAGCTGCCAAGTGAGGGGAGGTTTCTCCCTTTTGTCAAAATGCATTCCTCAGGTTCTTTCAAAACAAGGGGAAAGTTGTCGGGTATAGATATGTACGGTAGAGTGTGAATTTTAGCGAAAAAAGCTGGAACGCGACAAGGCTTCTAATTTTGGAGCATGCAAACACAGGATTGTGAAAAGCATTTTTAGCCTAAGTAGAGGGTGCTTACGCAAAAATTTATGAAGGAGGTGATTCATAGAAAACTCTGGGAAACTTGTCAAGTATTCCAATTTGACACGGTAAGCTTTGGAGCTAGATAGGCTCTCTGAGCAAAAGTAAATGATGTTGTCGCAAAAAGTTTAGATGTAATCAGGAGACGTTTTCTAAGCCAAAGTAGCAGACGTTTTGTCAAAATTTTCCTGGGGGCTTCGCCCCCAGACCCCCTTTTCCAGTGCCCCATTGATTCGTCCTTACCATGCTGCTGGCTCAGACGACACACTAGGTTGCAATCATGCATTGGCCTCAAATTTTTAACTGGAAATCCTTTTCCATGTCTATCATATCATCTTATATATGCTCAATTAGCTGGGGGCCCCGAGCCGATAAATCCCTAAGGGCCCCGAGTGCCTCCGTTACGCCACTGCCTTAAGTCCAGATCCACCTTAACTGTATAGCTCCAAACGGGAAACGAGACAAGAAAATTATGCATAATGACCTGAGCAATAACCCGAACTCATTCACTTTTATCATATCTCAAAATTTGAGGCAATTTTCAACGATTTCTGGCAGAAATATCATTGGGTTTTAAGCTTTTCCTCATTTTATCCCTTTCCAAGGCATTGAAAAAGTTCTGGCAAAATTATTGAGCTCAATATTTCACTTGCCAAAGACCCATGCATCAGTTTGCCTTGGTTTTCTTTTTTGCATTTCAGGAAAACTTCATAAGAAACAACTATTCTTTGGTGAGTTGAGGTCCACATCTTTCCATTGCACAGTCTCTCCGCTTCAAACAGCAAATGCCGAACTTTGACATTGTATCGCAAAAAGTCTTGCATTACAACATTTCATAGAACGATGTTATGCTCTTGAACGAAGCACTTGTGAACTGTTTTCACCCATCTGATCCACTCACTCAATGGAAACAAACAAAATAGCAGGAAAACTATGAAAGAGCAAACTTTGTCTTAGTGAATTAGAAATAATGTTTTGTTCCTTTAACGCTTGGTGTTTATTTAAATCAGGAGGAAAGTTTGAAATTCGTTTGAAAGTGCTTCGTTCAAGAGCCTGAAATCGTTCAATAGAGATGTTCTGTGATGCAAAAATTTTGTAATACAATGTTGAAGTTCAACGTTCATTGTTTGAAAGAAAGAGACTGTACAAGAGCAAAATATGGGTTTAAAGAAAGTTCTTCTGCATCACAAAATGAAAACAAAGTCAAACTGATGCTTTGGTCATTAGTAAGTGAACTATTGAGCTCAAGAATTTTTACAAGAGCTTTATCAATGCAATGTGACCGGTTTTAAGCGAGGAAAAGCTTAGGCCCAAATGACGTCCCTGCCAAAATCATTGAAAATTGCCTCAGATTTTTAGATATGATAGAAATGAATGAGTTCGAGTTATTGCTCATACATTTATTTTCGCTGGAAGTCTTTTCTCTATATCTCATTTGCAAAGATTTCTATCGACATTCCATGGAAGGCGAACAACCTCCGACCGGAAAATGAACGCAACTCCGGACCTGAACAAGCCATGTGCCTAATGTTGCCTTAACCCAATGTTTATATGCGGAACTGTAACGCCTATCTGACCTCACTCTCAATGCGTGCTTCGAAGTTGGTGTTGAATTTGAAAGATGATATCTTTATGATGTTTTTGATGGTAATTCATGGTGACAGAAATTGGTTAGCCATGTTATTTTGACACTTTCTTAGCACTGCTGTTACCCTCGTCCCCAAGGGAGTCGAGTTGTTCATGTGCCATGTTCGAGTCGTATTCGTTCTCTGTGATGGGGCGATCTCTATGTATGATATGTATGAAATCAGGATGACCTTCATGCCTTTAGGCCCGAAGTCCTGTTGGAAATAGAATTCTAGCAAATCTTTGCTCTTGGGAATTGAGGAATTCTTTCAACAAAGGAGCCATGGGTAAGTTAATTGATGAGTTGAAAACGTTTGTATTCTAAAACTAATTCAGGCGTCCCAAACTGATACATTGGGGGTGGCCGACACGCGCAACTATGACTTACAGACTGATTTCAATCAATTTCTAATCAGCTTTTGGCAGGAAATGTACGTTTGATTTGGTTAGATTCAGAAGTTTACTTCATTAAGGCAATTCATAGCGTTCTAGGGTTAACTGTTATTTTGCATCAAGGACTTGCAATTTCATGCAATAACGTGTTGCCTAAATTCCTGCTCAATGAACAATGACAGAGAGCGTGATTATCCTTAGAGCCTGGTTCAGACAAGGTCTTTTGAGTCGTCAGGGTCGTGCAGAAAGACCCAAAAGACGATGGACTCAAACTCGGAGTCTTTGGCTTTGGGGTCTTTATGCACGAACGACCTAGACCACCACGTGTGAACGTAACCTGGCTTAACCCTATTTTAACCCTATCTGACCTGGGGGGTGGATTCCGTCCCCCTACTCGTACATTTTCATTTATACGTTTTTCCGTGTTTGCTGAATGCCTCTGAGATTTAGTAAGTTTAACTTTCTATCATACAGCAATGAAGCTGTAACAATTTTTGTGTTCTATTTTTAGCCTTATCTCCATGGTAACCAAGTTATCATGCCACACTCTGTGAAAAATGTACATTGTATCTCTCTTAATCCTTTTTAATTGGTCCAATTAAGTCTAAACTATGACTTTACATCTATTTTGATCTAAATATTTCATTTATTTACGAAAAATAAAGTTTTACGTCCTTTTAACACACTTTCAATCTTATGACGTCATATGGCATCATAATGTTAATTATGCTCTAGCAACAAACAATAAAGCTAATTAAACCACTGTTTTAAAAATTCATTTTTTTATATAATGAACAACATTGTGCTAAATTTGGCTGCCATGTCTCAAGCAACTACAGAGATTAACAGGGGGGGTGGAATCCACCCCCCCCAAAGCATTAAGTGTTTCAAATTACCCAGGTCGGATAGGGTTAATTGGGTGAAAAAAGTGATTTTCTACCGAGAGGAGCATTTCTTGCCCACCTCCTTGCTATCTTCGCAACTACAACAGCTATGACAATACAACTTGCACTGTATCAGGATTGAACAAAGGAGAATCCAAAGTGGCATCAGATAATTTCTAGTCTCTTGACTGGTTGCTTCTCTTGACTGGTTGCTACGCAACCACGAACAGTGCGAATTTGACAAAATTGAGCCATTTGCAAAAGCAAGTAGATTTCTATTAAATAACTGGCTGAAATGGCCTTTTGTTTGAGATTTGATATAGTTTCATATGAATATTTGTGGTTTCTAATTAATTAGCTAAACAAAGCACACTTTAAATCAATTGTAAGCAGTTGGCTCAATAATAATGATTAAATATCATCAATTTCGCATGTAATATGTATTTTGTAAAATCAAAATTTAATATTTAAAGTCCTTACGTTATTTTTCGCACAAAAATCACTGATTCATTAGAAATGTGACGTCATAAAGATGTATGATGTCATAGAAATTATAGATTGTTGACGGCAACAAATATAGATAAATTATATATTAAAGGAAAGTACTCATTGAGACAAATTGAACGGTATATACCTACCTGTTGTCCCAAAAAGAAAACGCAACAGATTTGATCGAGGTTAGCGGCATGAATTCAGATCCAATTAATTTAGAATGATTTTTAAAATAATTCTCGTTAGTTAACTTGAAGATAGATAGCTTACTGGTCGATGCTGATGTGTTGACAGTAGGAATATAAACCTTGAAAGTAAGATTTTGCCTTCACTTCCAAACCAGAGCTTGTGGGTTTTGGCCTAAACTGCAAACGCGCTGTTTGGGGAATCTCCGTAATTACGGTGGAATACGAGCATAAAGGCCCGTGCTAAGGAAAAAATTACTTTACCCTCAAGAGAAATCTCTATTCTTCAAAGTCTCAAAAAGTTAGAATTACATCTGTTAAACAGATGAACTAGTTTGCTTCAGTGAGCGTGAAAAATAAGTTAGTTCTGCAAATTTCTTTGTTTGAATGAAATCCATTGTGTATAATCTGTCTCAGCATTATTACGAAACACAATCAAATATGCCCACGGGATTAGTCTCATGAATAAGATCATTGAAAACGTTCACTCGTGCTTGGCTATCTTGTGGATGCACTGTGATTTAAAGGGTCTGTTTCATCCAGCATTCCTTGCACGTGTCGTCTCTTGGCTAACCTTTGTTTGCCGCCATTTTCATGGCCCATGAAAATGGCGACAACAAAGGGAAACCAAGAGATGACACGTGCAAGGAATGCTGGATGAAACAGACCCTTTAAGAGACATATTCCTGTGTGTATGTCTGCAATAACATGTTGGTCCATTTTCATCTTTTGAAAATGTCTGAGATTTTTATCCTTACATCTCATTTGCAGCGACTTTTATAGATGTTTCAACGAATGTCAATATTCTTCGACCGGAAAATGACTGTAATTTCGGCCCCAAATGAGATATTTTTCCAAGCACGCTACAAACTGTAGAAGGGCATCCCTTCTACTGATTTATCAAAGAAAATTCCATGTAATTATTGTAACTTAGTAGGCATTTCAACTTTCACGAGGGTACTCAAAAATTCACTTTGAACGGCTGATTTGGTATCACGTGGGTAGAAAGGGGCTATTTGATTCGCTTACTACCGTGAAATTGGATGACTTCCGCGTGCTTCAGCAACCAGTAAGGATTTGAGCTGCATGCTAGTTAGGCCAAAATCTGAAAGCTCTTGTTTGGAGGTGGAGGCAAAACTGGACTTTCAATACCACGATGCAGCAATATCAACTATTTCCCTTCAAGCAATATCAACTTTTTAAGAAGGTATTTCTCTTCAAGCTGACTATCGAGGATTATTTTAAAATCATTTTGGGTTGATTCGATCTAAATACTTATCGCTATCCCTGTTCAAATCTGCTGCGTTTTCTCCGGGACAACCGGTATATTGACGAGTTCAACACAAAATAAAGAAATTAGAGCCATTTAGTTTCAACGATGTTCCTTGTGACCACTCTCCAAATATGGGCATCTGGTGGTCACGTGGTATAGCAACAGGCATTTGAATTTTCGTTTTTGAAGTCAGGAAGTTTCACCGCTATAGCCATCATAGCTTAGAAGCTATTAAAAAAGTTCGGGAGAGGGACGAAAAACGCTCCCCCCCCCAATCTAAACCTTAAACTATGGGAAATCCGATGGCAATAATATTTTTAATCATTGGGTACAAAAGAGTGGTTTTTGGGTTCTCAAAAAAGGCACTACATATAAAACACCGCACGATGAAAGATGCATGGATTTAGCTAAGTTGTGACGTGCAATGAGTCATAAGGAATTTTCACTTGAGAGATCCAAGGCTCTAGAAGAAATAAGTAGCCATGAAGATCTCGTGCAGCGTATCAACTGGAGCCGACTCTGTAATGGAAACACAAAAACATCACTTGCAGGATTATTTGAATGGTTGGGTTAAGCCATAGTCCCGATCAAACTGTTGACCATTGTGTTATTTGCAAAGACTATAGAAGAATACGCCTTGATCTCCCCAAGGGTTTGATTGTTATTTTCAGGATTCATTCTCCTCGTTTGGCTTACAAACTCCTATCGAAGTTACATTTGCATGGCTTCACGAATGATCTTTAAATACAAAATACATTGTGCGAGGCAGGGAATACACAGGCCGCCTAAGAAATTCGCATATAAGCAGAATTAGAGAGTCATCGAAGAAAAGGAAAATCATTTTTGCAGAAAGAATGCTCCCTTACCTGTCTTTGAGTGTGATCACTGGGCCTAGTCCTGATATGGCCATTTCCGATGTAACGATCTTCAGTGCGTGTATCATTCGATTTTAACTACAATTTCATTTCCGGCACTCCGAAGAAGGAGCTCTGGAAGCCAACTAATGCACTCGTAGCAGCCAGTGACTGTTCAGGATCCTTAGAATTGAAGCATTTTGTGCAAATTCATAATGTTTTTGCCGCTCTGCAATTCCTCCGCGTTCCCTCACAGTCAGTCCACAGCGCAATTATGCGACAAAGTTTGTGAGCGCCAACTTTAGGAATAATGTGCACATACATTCTTCTCAGCACAAGCCGACTCTCCAAAACCATAGGCTACACACTTTTTCGGCATTTTGGCCTGGGAAAGTTTAAAAAAGTTTTCGTTTCGTACTTTCTTGACTTAACTGTCAATGCGTACAGACTCACTCCTCAATCATGGCCTCAATGCTCTTTGCTATGACTCAAGCCACGTCACGCCTCCGCTAGTTCCAGGTTCTTTTGCTTGCTCAGTTTCTTTTAAAATTTCACTGAAAAACAAGATAGGAATCAAATGTTTTAGCCGATTTTTTCTCGTGGCCCATGGCCGGAAACCTTCAAAGCCTCATTTTCACGGACCAATCAGATGGTGAATAAGCGAGGAAGACAGAAGAAATGTGCGAAAATTTTTCTCAACTTTACCAACCTTCATAAAACGCAACTAGGACAAAAAGCTGTTGGAACTTTCCCAAATTTTTTTGAAGATATCTACGCACCAGATGTTTGGGTATCCAGATTTGGATGCCGGTTTAGATACCTCACAGTTTGGTGGAGATGTAGCGTTTTCTATTAGGCAACAGCGGCCGAGGCTTGCCAAGCCTTGTTTACGCCACTTCAAGTCAGGTGATAAAGCCTCTTGATAAAACCTCCTTTCAATTTCATTACTAATTTCGAACCATGCCATCATGCCATGAATGCAAAGAGTAGTATAATACAGAAATTTCTCAAGAGTATTGCCATATGACTTGAAACGTGTGAACTAACCGAAGCAAATTTCTTCAGTTCACAAAGAAATCGAAGGGGCATTGAATCTTGAACCAAAGAAACTGCGGTGGAAGGACAATAGCAAGAACAATTGGAAACGTAAATATTTGCCGCTCTGGGATCGTTGTTAAAACAATCACCATCGTTATTGCCATTGCTTCTAACCCAGAGTCTCTATTGTTTAAGGTTGAGTGCCTCATCGGTTTTGGAAAGGCTATAACTTTGAGAAACCGCGAGGTATTTAAACCGGCATCCGAATCTGGATACCCAAACATCTGGCGAATAGATTCCTTCAATAAAATCCGGGAAATTTCCAACAGTTTTTTGTCCTGGTTGTGTTTTATGAAGGTAGGTAAAGTTGAGAAAAATTTTCACACATTTCTTCTGTCTTCCTCGCTTATTCACCATCTGATTGGTCCGTGAAAATGAGGTTTTGAAGGTTTCCGGCCATGGGCCACGAGGGAAAGATCGGCTAAAACATTCGATTCCTATCTTCTGAAAAAACTGAATTCAACGGTCGATTTCTATAGGCTGCGGAAGTCATTTCAAAAATTCGTTTGAAATTCTTTTGAAATCTCCAGGCCGTAAATAGTGAAGATCAATGTAAATGTCTTTTGCCATTATCTGACCTTTAAAGCTACAGGTGTGACTTCTACGTTCGAAATACATAAGAAAAGCGTCCGTCAGAAGTATTTTTGCCTCATTTTGAGAGTGGGCAATGCAGTGGAATAGAACTCTAAAAGAAGATATAATTAAGAAGATTTGCCCCTCGACCTTTACTTCCAGGTTTACTTCCTAAAATAACCATATTATTAAGTAACCATAAAATACAGATACAAGTTAATTAAACACACTTCATGCCACCCTTACATACCTGCGAGCAGCTTAAAGGTGATAAAGAAGATATACGAATCGGAATGGAATTTTCATTTTGTGGAGATCCCACTGAGAACTTGTCACAAAACTATTGTATTTGGAGGATAAACCAATCTTGCCAATGGTTCGACCAAGGTTCCATTCATTGGTAAGTGATTTAAAGTAGTTTCAACAAACACTGTTAGCTGCTGTGAATTAACACTGTTGTGAAATTTCGAGGACGCTGAAAATTTTCAAAATCGTTGAAGCTTCAACTTTCTTTCGGTGTTGCGAGCCAGAACAATCGTGGATTTATGAGAACTCTTGATATGTGGTGCGGAAGCATCCCAAAAGCTTAGGCTAAAAGCATAAAATCCGCCATGTATTGCAAACGGCCTTATGTTGGGGACTTTTATAGGTGCAAAATTTTGAAATGGCCACTTTTAGCCTTCACTTGCAGTTTCAATTCGTTATCTTAAACAGAAAAGTATTCCGTTTACATTAATGTTTTTACCATTAGAAAAAAGACGAAAGAAAACTGAACAATATGTGTGCCATTTCATCAATATTTTTCCACCGTAAATTGCCGAAAAGAAGCATTTTACGATTGCAAAGATTTAATCTTTATCAGATTTTCGACGGCATGAGTTGTTGTGTTTCATCCTTCAATTTTCGAAAATTTAGTGCACATGTGCACATGTCCTTGTCGTTTCCGCTCTTTCTCTGTTGATGAAAAATAAAGTCTTTACGGCACCATCTGTTGTAACAATGATACAAAAGGGCATGAAAAATGCAAAAATACTTGGCTAAATCATTCCCAGGTGGCTCAGTTACTGTCAGGAGAAGGTTTTGCACGATAAAAGGTAGTTATAAAACTCTAAAATGAAGACCTTAGAATGCAGCTGCTTGTTGTAGAAATCTTTTATCAGCTTAATTGTACTACGTAGAACATGCTTATCGAAAACAAATCTCTAATTTCCAACACATTAATAAAATCGTGAAATCATGCAAACTAAACCACCATCCTTAAACGACAGAAAAAAATGTAAAAGAATGCAACTGTTTTTGAAAAGCTTTTTGATGTTAAAATCTTCTTCAGTTAACTTTACAAGAGGACAGCCGATTATTTATGGAACTCGGCTGTCCTCAACCATCTTTTGTCCCTTTCCGTCGGAAAATAAGATAAAATATGCAAAATGAAATTGAAATCATTTTACACATAGTTTGAAGGCGTTGTGGCGCAGTAGTGTAATCCCCTAACTTTGCAAGAGTAGTCAGGCAGAGTGGGTTCGACGGGCTTCAATACCTTGTAGGGCCTCATCATTTGAGAGTCATGACAAGGGGTCACGTCGATAAGCGCTTGGCTACTTCCATGCTCCCATCGCTTAGCGCTTAAAACTACAACTTCACCTACACTTTCACCACGTTAATTTTTCCAATACTATTCGGTCTATCTAAAAGCTGCAAAAAGGAAGCTGTTCTACAAAGTCTTGGCAATCAAGAAATATATGAATCGTAATATTTTGGTGAACTGTCAACGCTTTTTGTTGATTTCAGAAAATTGGGTTTATCTCTAAAACTACTTCAAAAATGTTTAGTTTTCTTTCGCTATATCATTAGCTTGGTTGTTGATCTACAACTTTGCCAAATCTGATTGACAAGGCTAGGCTAGATTAGTCGCAATCGACTTTTATATTTCTGTTTACTTTTCGACAGAGAAGGATAGAAACCTTGTTCAACAGATTACCACGTTGCGAGCCACGCGTTCAAACACTCAGCCCTAGAATAACTTTCTGACCCGGGGGAGGGGGGGGGGTGTAACTACGGAATTTGCAATTTTTGGGGTGCTTTTTTCGAGCAGAAAACTAATTTTTGGATATCATTTTTGGTTAAATCACAAGTATTCAGAATTTTGGGGTGTCATTTTAGAAAAGTAACTCTTCAGAGTATTGATTTTCATCAAATTTCAAATGGTTAAGGTGGTGGTCCGGTAAAAAGCCTAAATTTGTTATTTGGACTTGTTTTAGCAAAGTTGGGTGATTATATGAAAGGGCTCATGACAAAATGTTGATATTTGAAAAAAATTTCTGAAAAAATTAATTTATGCGCATAATTAATTAGTTTGAAGGCGCGGAAAGCTGTATATGTTTGAACAAAGATAACTTTTAGTAGACAGCTTGGATTCCAATGAAACTTTACATGATCCTTCTATAAGGACTGCTGAATGTGCTGAACCTCAAAAACTGGAGTTAGTTGCTTATTTTAGAAAAAAATTCAAGTTTATTATCAATGATGAAAAATCTGCACTCGCACCTCTGGAAAATAAGGGCAATTGAGTCACTAAAAGCAATGCAAATTTAAATATTTGAGGTTCAGCACATGCAGCACTTCATGCTTGATAAGGATTGTAAATTTGAGGCTGATATCATTTGTTAGTTTGAAGCTATCTTTGTTCAAAGTTTAAAAATCACCAAAATTCTTCATTTTCGGAAAAACCAAAACAAATATTAGGGTTTAGTTTTATATGAGATTCTAAAAATTTGGCACAACTTTCAAGTATTATATTCTTTCTACAAATAAGATACTCTCATTTTTCACAGGTTTCAAAAAACAATTGGCTCTGTGTTCCTATTTGTAGTGAAAAAGTCCTATTCCACTGTCACATGTAATAATTTCTCCATAGCAACCATTTGCATTAGCAACTACCAAGTCCTTGGTACATTAATAACGTAATGCCATTGTCTTACATGTTACCATATGAGATAGCAAATTGAATATGAATGTCTATATTCAATCTCTTTTGCTCTGACAGCAAACTTTTGTCATCCTAAAATTTTGATTCAGAATCTACATTTGATTCCTGTTCTTACAATCAACGGTCTTGAATATGGCCTTTGAAGGACATCTGCAAAGATACTTCCCGACTCTAGAACTAACTTTTCAGTACTTTCACTGCACATAAAACATCTTCCACTGCATTCTTGTTGTTTTTTTATTTCAACGCAAGATAATTTTATGCCATTCTACACATTACATGATGATCTTGTGGCGAAAAGGCAGCTTCACAAGATACATCAGTTTGACGTTAGTCTTTCTTGCATTCTCTTGCTGTTGGGCAATGAGAATTTCAGGTAGGAGACAAAAGACTATCACAGATTCACTAAAAAGTATTTTCAATGGTGAAATCCTTGTTTCCTTTTATCAAAGAGTGAAAATTTCACCAATGTTGATGTACTTGTGCTGGAAGAAACACTGCTTCATCTGTGTACAATGTCAGTGTATTTTGATGCTATGTTTGTGTCCACTGTTTTCTCTGGAAAAGCTTTTTGATTCACAGTCATTCTCTATTTCTTATTTTCTTTGGCAAATGGAGTTTTACAACCAGCAACTAGGGCTTTTTGTTCTCCCTCCACAAAGTTGTCTTTCTAGATTTAGGCCCGTGCAAACAGAGTTTAGGCCTGGCAGTAAAACCTTGAGTGACACATTCTTTTTCTTTCCTGTAAATGTGATACAAAGGTTGATGCCCTTTAAATTCTCGCAGACTTGCACTCTTTTACACCTGGTTGGAACCTCTTTCCGCCGTTTCCTTGGGTCAAAGTAAGGAAATTCAATCTGCTGCATGAGTACTTTCAGTTCAGTAAGTACCAAAATGATCTTGGAGTTCAAAGAGGAAGAACATACCAACTACTTCATGTAGTGTGCATGGAGTTCAACTCAATCATAACTAAAATGGGGGCGGGAAGGCAAGGCCAGATTTTTTGAAAGAAGAAGGGAAATGAGGGGAAATAGGACTGTTATTGCGTAACCATGGGCGTTGCTAGGGAAAAAACTTGACCATGATGTATACTTTTGCTATTTTCGGGTACTTATGATTCCCTGAGGTAAAATAGTATCCCAGAATCAAAATCTACAATGATGAAAGCACCAGAATTCATCTAGAAAATTTTTTTGACTTTTTATGAAAAAATCCGACTTCATTACCGGACCACCACCTTAAGATTTTACATGGCTGTCACACGTTTTCACAAACATTTAAAAATATTAGGGTGTGATTTCAGACGTAAAATGGCACACCCTGTCACTCGCCTATTGAAGTTACCCCCTCCCCCGGGCTTTCTGAAATGTTTCATTGGCAAACGAATGAACGATATCTGCTGAGAATGCTATTTCCAAAGTCACAGTAGACATCCTTTGAGCGCTTGTGAACTGGGCCGTCGCCAAAGATATCGAGCTAGGGGGTGCCAAGCTCTCAATTTGCCGACTAGTTGGCGTGGCTTTTTGGCATGGCTTTTCGGAGCGGCCTTTTATTGTCACATACACATACTTCTTTGTTAGAGGCTCACTCTTCTCTCCAGCAGTGGTGAAGCCACTTTCTTACCTTTGGGAAGCAATTTATAGGAGCGAAGGGAGCAAATATGGGGGTTCGAGGGCTGGCCTTGGACAAATTTTTGGGGAGGCCACGCCCTTTTCAATGCTGTGACGCTCTGTCTTTGCGCAAGCCGGCCATAACCTGCCAGAATCTAAGCATAGAATTGCCAAGCTCAATGAACTTGCCGATAAAATTTAGTAAGTTGCACTAACCTTTTTTTTACATTTAGACGATTTTTAAAATTATTAGTTACATTCTACTATACTTCCTAACTATGACTATAGGACACTACGAGGACGATACCAAGAGGAAGCGAAATAACACGATTACCCCATGGTTACATGAAACAAAACGAAAAGCCAGTCATAATGGAAACATTACGATTTATATATCTTTTGATTGCCAAAACTATGCAGAACTACGTTCTCTTTACCGTTTTTGATAGACGGAATAACATTGGAGAAGTTATCTGCCTTCTGAGGAGAATGGTTATGCAAAACGGCTACTCGCTGCTCACTGGAGCAGAAAGCAGGGTTACCTTATTGGTGTAAATTATCAAATGCATTTTAGAATTTACCGCATGGAAATCGGCCCTTCCGTCCTGAAAAATTATGAGGAATTTTCTCGAGAAAGCCCCTTCAAGAAACCGTATTAACATGTTTAAAATCAGGGAAAAATTCTCCTAATATTTCTACCTCACATGGATCTTACAGCTATGACTTGTACGTGGTTTAGTACTTGTTATCCTCTTTGCTGGATGAAATCGTCATTTTTAAGATTGTTTTACACCCATGGATGAAAATTTGATCCTCCAAAAAAGGATAACACGTACTAACGCATTTAAAAACCATTGCCGTTACAAGGCCTCCGACGAGACCTGAAAAGTGGAGGAGCCAAAATTTGAGATGAAAATATACCATAGCCCAATATGATAAGCTGCCCTCCCAGGGACAGATCTCGAGGGAAAAGTGACTGAGGTATGCGAGCGTGAAGCGCGAATAAAATCCTGCCGTAGGGGTCCGAACGTAGGGGTCTGGGGGTTGCAGCCCCTGAAAGAATTTTTTAGACTACGCCTTTCAGCTCATTGAAAAATCTCCATTTTGAATTAAAGCTAGCAGAATCGAGAAGTAAATATTTGTAAGACAAGAAAGTATACAGTTTTTAGAAAGTAGCATTTTCTTTGGCTAGCAAGCAGCACTTGCCTTACTTGCCTATTAGATATATGCCCAAAAGATGCGAGGTCTTTGCCTTCTGCATTGACTATCTGCTTCCTGGTGCAGTTTCTATAGCTTTAGCTTTCTTATATATTCATAGTGATTTGAAAGGTGTAGATTTTGATATAACTGAAAATTGTCTGTGATTGTGTACAATAGTGAGGTTGTGACCATGTTTGTTTCCGACGTGAAATTTCACTTATCAACAGAACAAGGATTGAATCGAATGGATGCTAGGAAATTTGCTTGAATTTAAATGAGCATAGGGTTTTAATGTGAATTAAGACGATTATCAACAAATTTTGGAATTGCATTTTTTTGCAAAAAAGTGGAGGGGCCATGGCCCCCCCGGCCCTCCCGTCGTCGGAGGCCCTGTGTTAACCTGAAAATTTTTTCATGATTTTAGAGATGTTTTGGAGCCTTTTTGAGGGGGATCTCCAAGGCAAATCCCTCATGACTTCATGACGGAGTTGCCGATTCAGTCAGGTAAGTTTTAAAATGGATTTGAACATGTCCACCCTTGAGCGATATAGTTTTCAATGTTAGAGCAGTTTCCTTTCAAACGGAGAACACTCTTTACGTTCATCAAGTGGCTGAAATCTTCAGCGGATCTTTAGAAGTTTATTCGCAGCCACAGATTTGATCCAGTAATGAAAGTTTCTAGGAAGAGACCTATTCGCAGTTTGGAGATAGAGAGACTGAAGACAGCACGGCCCATAGACAAAGTCGGCTAAGGTTTCAAGTCATGTGATCAATCTCTTGATAAAACATCTTTTGATTTCTCTAACATATTTCGAGCCATCCAAAGTTCTGTCATGAGTGCAAAAAGTAGCATAATACCAAAACTTCCCATGACCAGATGGCTAAATAACCCAGAGAAAACACCGGTCTAAGCAAGTACCATGTGACCCTTGAAAGGGGCAAATATATCAACGATAACTCAATTTTGCAAGGAGTTGTACCACTTGAAGAGGATTTCCCTGATTTCCTACTGTTACCAAGACTGTCAGAATAGGCCTAATCAGCTAAGGTTTGTTTTACCCTTACTAGGTTTGTCTCAAATTTATGCAAAAGAGCCAGCCAAAAACTGCATGCCCTTGCTTGGGTATCTTGCTTTCATGAATCCAGATAAACTGCGTCTGCTAATGAATAGTTTCATAAAATCTCAGTTTAGCTATTGTCCGTTAATTTGGATGTTCCATGACAGGGCTCTCAATGCAAAAGTAAATAAAATCCAGGGAAGAGCACTCAGAATTGTGTATAAAAACAGTCACGCTGATTACGAAACTTTGCTGAAATTAGATAATGCAGTATCCATTCACCAACGCAATCTACAGTACTTAATGATAGAAATATACAAAACCAAAAAGAACCTGAATCCTAGTTTCATGAGTGAGATTTTTGAGGCAAGAGATGTACAATATAACTTGCGAAATAAGAATACTCTTGGCATTCCTAATGCCAAGACAACTTCTTATGGCATAGAAACTGTGAGATATTTGGGTCAAAAGCTGTGGCAAACATTACCTCACAGTGTTAGAGAGTCCCAATCACTGACTGCTTTTAAAAAAGAATTAAGAACCTACACAATAGAGTGTGACTGTAGATTGTGTAAAACATACATTTCTGGTTTAGGTTTTATTTAGCATTTTTTCTTTAAAATCCTTTCTGAACAATGCAACATTTTTTATATGTATGATAGATAGTTGGCATTAATTAGCTTTACACAGCTATTAGAGTTGTACGCCAACTTTAGATAAATTATTTATTATTATAAATATATATTATATTACCCATTTTATGTCATGTCACATGTCACATTCATTATGATTCCAACAGTGCGATTTTGAAGCTTTTGCAAGTGGTCGATGCCTGTAGAACCAGCACAACCCCAGAAATAACAACTGTAGCGGAAGTTAGGCTCAACAAGTCCCGTGCAAAGAGTTTTCAAACTAGCCACAGGCAGAATGGCTTTAGCACTTCTTAAAAGCCGATCGCCCTGGAGACCTTGGTAGAACCTGTTTTATTTTTCTCTTTCCAATCTAAAGAGAAATCGATTTGCACTCCTTTGTCTTTGTCTTTTGAACTACTCCGATCTCATTGCTGCGTATCTTCATTCCGAAGGCTTCATTTCGAATTTTAAAAGGCACTTGTGTTTCTGCTTGGCTTCGATCGCTATCTTTTCTATTTGCCACTATTCCTTTTGATTGTTGCAGTAGTTGGCTGGCTCCTTTGTAAAAAGTCTTGAATATTTCTTAACGTTTTGTAAATTCTTTATCCAAAATATTTGTGTTTTAATTATCAGAAAATATTTGTCTTTCAATTATCAGAAAATATTTGTCATTCAATTATCAGAAAATATTTGTCATTCAATTATCAGAAAATATTTGTCTTTCAATTATCAGAAAATATTTGTCTTTCAATTATCAGAAAATATTTGTCATTCAATTATCAGAAAATATTTGTCTTTCAATTATCAGAAAATATTTGTCTTTCAATTATCAGAAAATATTTGTCATTCAATTATCAGAAAATATTTGTCATTCAATTATCAGAAAATATTTGTCTTTCAATTATCAGAAGATGTTTGTCTTTCAATTATCAGAAAATATTTGTGTTTTAATGTAAGAGATGATTTTTCACCAGATTTCGAAAATATATCTTTTGACTCATCCAAACCAAAAAAGGGAGCAAAATCCAAATCAATCCTCGTTGGCATCCTTTACAGACCGCCTGACTCAAGTGGTTTCCTTAAAAAACTCAATGTAGCCATTTCGAAAGCAGAAAATTTTGATAATCAAGAAGTTTTCGTCCTGGGGGATTTGAACATCGACCTGAGAAACAGTAAAAAGAGTAATTCTAATAGGATCAAGCGCTATAAAGAATTCTGCTCCCTTCACGGACTTGTACAACTGATCCAAGAACCAAAACGCATAACCGAAAAATCCGAAACTCTTTTAGACCACATAATCTCCATTTCGGCGCAAAAAGTTTCCCAACATGGTGTCCTCAACTTGGGCGTATCTGACCACCAATTGATCTACTGTACAAGAAAAAGTCCTGAAGTTAAAAGCTTTAGTCATAAATACGATAAGATCCGCTTGATGAAACATTACAGAAGAGAACTTTTTTTGAAAAAGCTATGATTGATAAAATTCCCAGAACATCTTGAGTTTATAGATATCAATGCAGCATATTCTCACTTCATGCAAGTGATTATTTCCTTTATCGATGAAATAGCTCCATTAAAGGAGATTCGCATAAGAAACAACACTCAGGAATGGATGGATAAGGTTGTTCTTGAAGGGATCAGAGTTCGAGACAAACTGCTCTCAAAATTTATGAGGAAAAAAGTCACATGGAATGGACCATGTAAATTTAAAAAAAAGCTAGAAGCAACGTTTTGTCTCTAATAAAGAAGAAGAAGAAAGCTTGTGTTGTTGGAAAACTAAACGAAAATGTTGGCAAGCCAAAAGAACTATGGAAAAGCCTAAAATCTCTGGGACTTCCTTCCAAACAAGACAAACCCTTAAAGATCTGCCTAAAAAAGATGGTGAGCATATTTTCGATGATGAAATTAACTCGGACATTTTCAAAAATTTCTTTTCAACTTTGGCGAAAGAACTAGTAAATAGGCTGCAAATCCACCCTGTAAATTTGGAACAGAGAGTGTCAAAAAGTATTACAAGCACCTGAACCTTAGAAAGAAAACGTTCACACTGCACAATGCAACTGATAGAAATGTTCTTAAACTTTTGGAAGGAATAAATCCCGCAAATGCGGCAGGACTTGATAATCTTGCAGGAAAATTCCTTAAAGGACAAGTCCGGGGTTTATAAGATTTGCGTCGAAAAACAACCTTATCAACTGCTGAATACCAATTGAGAGTTCTTTCGAACTTTCGGAATCTCTACCGGCTGTAACTTCGCCTAATGTTATTCGTAAGTTAGGCCAAATGTCGTCGCCATTTTGTATGATTGCGTGATAAGGAGGTTAGCCTCAGTTTAGATGCTATATTTAGACGTCAGAAAATCTTCAAAGTTTTTTGGGTGAAAACATCTTATACGCAGGTAAAACGAAAATGCTCTAAGTTGTAGCCAACATGCTCATCTTGTCCGCTCGAAAGTGAAGTGTGCGAAATGATGTCATCAATTATTACGTCATTTCGCACATATCGCAGATTGAAACACGCAACTTCGCAGAGAAAAGAGAGAAAACGATGGAAAAAAGTACTACACACCATTCACAAAAACACAATCTTTCATTTTATCGACAATTATACCAGCCCCGGACTTGTCCTTTAAGGACGGTGCACCAATATTGCCAAACCAATTACAGAGCTATGCAATCTTTCCATCACACTATCACATTTTCCAGATGATTGCAAGCAAGCTTTGAAACCACTTTTTAAAAAGGGCAGCGAAGATGAACCAAAAAATTATAGGCCAATCTCACTATTGCCGCAAAGTTCTAAAGTGATTGAAAAAATTGTCCGTGAACAGATACAAGAATTCCTGGATACAAACAAAATTCTTTATCGATACCAGTCTGGCTTTCGTCCCTACCACTCAATAGACACATGCTTATCATACCTAAGTAATAGAATTATACAAGGGTTTGAAAACAGGATGTTTACTGGCATGATATTGATTGATCTACAAAAGGCATTTGATACGATCGACCACGAAATTTCCTGGAAAAAATGAAACATCTTGGCTTTGCTGATTCAGTCACATTTTGGCTTAGATCTTATCTAACAAACCGAACTTTCTTCGTAAACATAAGGAAAGAGACCTCATCACCTAGGGAATTATCATGTGGAGTTCCGCAAGGCTCCATTCTTGGCCCACTCATTTTCCTTTGTATGTTGACGATATGCCTTTGGCAGTTGACTGTGACCTACTTTTATATGCTGACGACTCCTGTCTTGTGTTCAGAGACAATAATATCAATGAAATAGAAAAGCAACTGAATAAAACTTTTAACTCTCTTTGTGATTGGTTTGTTGAGAACAAACAAAGCATTCACTTTGGAGAAGACAAAACAAAGTCTATACTGTTTGGCAGAAAAAATAAAAGAACCGGCAGTAAGAAACTGGACATCAGAAGAGGTGACATAAAGATTAAACAATACACATCCGTGACATACCTGGGCTGTATTCTTGATGAAAACCTGTCTGGTGAATCAATGGCTACCAGGACCCTGGCTAAAATCAATGGCAGGCTAAGATTCCTTTATAGAAAGCAAAGCTTTCTTGATTTTTTTCTTCGTAGGTTACTAGCAAATGCACTGATCCAGTCCCATTTTGACTATGCATGCAGTGCTTGGTTTCCATTGCCAAACAAAAGACCAAAAAGATTCAAACAGCTCAAAATAAATGTATCAGGTTCTGATATAAATTGGCTCTCCACGAAAGAGAGATTTGAACAATGCACTGCTGCAAAGGTTTTCAATTTTTTTGATAATTCAGCTCCATCCTATATGTCGGAGATATTCTCACCAGCTGGCCAGATCCGGGCCACTCGAAGATCTAAAAGCAAACTTGATAAACCTGTTCGAGAGAGTAACAAAGGACAAAATGGTCTCTCCTACCTAGGACCTAAAATCTGGAACTCTCTAAACTCAGACCTAAAATCTACCAATAATGTCAACAGCTTCAAGCATAAGATGAAGGGCAAATTCTTTAAAGACCTCCATACTCAGGAAATTAGTCCCTATATATTTTATTAGGATCCTAAAAGCTGTAACAAAACAGTCTATCAACGATCTTGAAAATACAGCATTTCTCTTATTACCTTTCGAGATAACATATTTTCTCTTTTTGTCGAACAATTATGGAAACAAAGTCGCACTTTTAATGCTATCCCTGCCATTTTAAACTAGGGGTGCCTTAAATAGATTTTTAGCTTTTACATCTTAATTTCTGTAAACGTTGTAATTAGAATTTTTCTTTTATTTTATTAAATAATTATTTATAAACTTTAATTTAGAGGTGGCAAATTTTACATACATTTACATACATACATAGTTAGTGATTGATTAAGCAACTTTTTAGCCATTTTTTGTCACTTTGGCTACCCTGGATGCGAGAGCCTCGCAGTAAACCCTTTCATTTCATTTCATTTTAAGTTATTTACCCACGGTTACCCCGTTAGTCTAAGAGACTGCTTTTCAGGGGGCCGTGCTTAAAATCTAAAAAGAATTATTTATTGTTTAAAGACCCTATCGTAATTACAATGATATATAGATAAATAAATAAATAAAACGAAAATGCAAAATAAATCATTTTTTAACAGCGTCTTTAAATGCTTTGAAAGAGGATGCCTGCTTGACTTCCATATCTAAGTGGTTCCAGACCCCAGCACCACGATATGAGAAAGCTCGTTGACTATTGCACGTTTTCATTAGAGGAACCTGGAGATCAGTTGCCGTGTTTCTCAAATTTTTCCTACTGCATGCGGAGTTTTCCGTAAACATTTCTGACAGATAATCTGGGACAAGGTCATTTATTGATTTATAAACCATGCAAGCTGTCTTGACTTTTATCATATCCGCTACCGTAGGCCAATTTAGAGTTTTTATCAAGGCACTAGCAGAAGAATCATAACTACTGTTGGTTGCAATTCTAGCTGCACGGTTTTGAAGTTTTTGCAGCTCCTGCAACCTAGTCCCCCACATGCCCCCAGACCGAACACCAGTAGCAGAGGTGCGGTTCAACGATACCACGATACATTTTACAGAGAGTGTCCTGTGGCAGTAACTTCTTGGCATATTTAATAAGGAATCCAATTGCACGAGATACCTTAGATCGTATAAAATGGATATGTTCCTCCCAAGCCAGATGTCTATCAATCTGCACCCCTAAATATTTGACGTTATCTACCATTTCGACTTCGGAGCCCCCAATAGAAAAAGAGGGGGGTTCCACTAGTTTTGTCGAAATCTTCTTAAGGTTGGGACGAGATCCAATAACCATCGCCTGTGTCTTCAGGACATTCAATGACAGTTTATTGCCTTGGAGCCATTTCCGTAAATAATTAAGTACTTTGTTCAGCATCATATTTAGATCGCTGACACTTTTTGCAGTAAAGGAGATGCTGGTATCATCAGCATACATGGTCACCTGGCAGCTCTCCAGACAAAACGGGAGATCATTGATATAGACTATAAAAAGAAGGGGTCCAAGACAAGATCCCAGAGGTACACCACAGTGTATTTCTTCCATTCGTGAAGAAACATCATTGACCTTGCATAACTGCCGTCTGCCTTGGAGATATGACGTAAACCAGGCAAGCTCGTTACCAGAAACTCCAAATTTCTGCATCTTTTTCAGCAGGATATCATGATCAACAGTATCAAACGCTTTTTTAAGTCTATGAACACCAATGCAGTGTATTTCCCCTTATCCATATTTTTATACCAGTCGTTGGTGCAGGACAGGAGACTTGTTACTACAAAGTAAAGGCGTCTAAAACCGGACTGTTTGGGAAACAAGTGTTTGTTTGTGTCCAGGTACTTATAGAGTTGATTGAAGATCAGTTTTTCAAAAATTCTCGAAAGAACAGGGAGAACAGATATAGGCCTGTAGTTAGACCGATCATCAGTTTGTCCACTTTTGAAAATAGGGGCAACCCTAGCAATTTTCCAAGAATCTGGAAAAACTCCTATCGCAATCGATAGACCGATCTTCAAAAAGTGATTGGCTATGCAGTCAGTGCCAAAACCCATAGAGGTCTTGAATTTCCCCAAGACACTGGCGACCTGGTTTGAATTTACTTGTTGAAAGCGAAACGTTGTCCCTTCTGGATTTACAGAATATTTGCCTTCAAGAAGCGGGTTCTGTGTGGCAGGAATTTTCTTACTAAGATCTTGACTGATGTTACGAAAATAGGTGTTCATATGCTATGCGATAGCTTCATGATTTGATATCCTTTTCCCATCAACATCAAGAGTCGCAATTTGCGTGGGTTTTTGATTTTTTGTTTAGTACCAAATTTATAGTTTTCCAAGTACTTTAAATGTCCCCTTCACGAGAAGCAATTTTGTTCGTGAAGTAATCTCGCTTCAGATCAATATTGACCTTATTTACCTTATTCCTCAATTGCTTGCTTGCATTAGATAAAACTTCAGACTTAGATTTAATGGCTTGTTTTCTTAGTTTGTCCCTTGATGCACACATAAGTTTGAAGTCTTTGGTTATCCATGGACAGAATTTTTCTGAAACACGCCTATTGCGTAAGGGAGCGTGTTCCTCAAGAACAAGCGAAAACATTGTTGTCCACTGTTCAACTATGATGTTGACATCATCAGTATGTGTGACGATGCCCTTCCAATCTACTTTTTGCAGATCGTCAAGAAATTCAGATTTGCTAAAGTTTTTCATTTGCCTGGTACTGACATTTTTGTGCTGTTTCTTTACCCTACCCCGAAATTTTCTGACATTTTCGGAAATTTTACGTGATGGAGAGGAAAGGAAAGAAAAGCAAAGAGAAGGCATAAGAAAGAGGGTCGTCCTTTTCTCTCCCTGCTATTTGTCTGCTTTTTATTTGCCTCCCATTTTTAAACTTATCTGAACGACAGAGCAGAAACTGCGCACGCATGCGTGAAAACTCGTAACTTTGAGTACCCCTAGCTCCCTGCAACAGATCCCAAAATCCGGCAACACTTGATATTGTGTTCCTTGGGCCTTAAACTGTTTATTTATAGTTTCAAAAAGCTTATCAGTCCAAATGCTTCCTTATCTCAGATTGCTCGATGACGTTATTTTACGTAGTTTCTGCTCTGTCTATCTGAACTGGTCGATTTGTGACATCTCGTTGGTCGGCTGGGGACTGAATGAGTGCTACAGTCAATAAATCAGAACTCGGTAGAGATAAATTATTGAGAATTCGCTGATCTCTGGATTTGTGGCTTATTTTACACTAATTGTTGTGCGCGATTACGTCATCATTTGTTTTTGTTCTTTTTAGCCATAGTCAAGTTTTAGCCAAGAAATGGGCATGAGTACTTGTATGCTTTTTTCTCCAAGTTTTTGCCAAAAGAGATGCCATTGTCAAAGCAGACAACATCGTAAATTTTGCGTTATTTTCTAGAAGAAATATTGAAAAGATTTTCCACAAAAACTACGACTTGTCCATCAAAATACTATAAACTTAATAAACTTATATTTTTTCCCAAATTCATGAAAGCAAAGACGTCATTGTTGATGTCATAACGTGGAACAACAAAGCAGATGACCTTTTTCACATTATCGTATTGAGCTTTCGTTATGAAAATAATTTGGTTCCACTATGTCACTACTGTCATTATTTACTTTAGTGTGAATCTTCAAGAGTTTGACCTCAAAAACATGAATATCAAAGCTACTATCTGAGAAAATGTTAGTATTTCCAAAACGAAGTAAGATATTCATCAAATTTTGAGTTATATTTAGGTAAAGCAACAAAAGCTAACAAGCCCATAAAGATACCAGGGAAAAACTGAATGGGGGCTGAATCAAATCCTAGTCCAAAAAGAACAAAAGAAAGAAGAGTAGTGTTTGGCTGCATGCCTTGTGTTTCAATGAGAACCATAGCGCACTGTTTATTCAATACATGCCAGAAGATAAAGTTCCGATCCGCAAATAGATTTTGGGCTTGCGTCAGAGCATAGCAGAAGGGACAATGCGCTGGAAGCATTTTCAAGGTTAATCAACAGAAAGTGGGGATTTTAAATTCAAAGATGGGGCCAAATTAAAACATTGTTTTCATAACATTTTTAGAGAAATGGAACTGCTTTGATCGCAGCTTACAACCACTCTTTCCAGGTACAGAACTGAAGTGTCATGTTTGCTTTAGTCTTTAGTCATTAAATGGGTGTTTCCATGTCAATTTTACGTCGCCAAATCATTTAGAAATCTACAAGTTTAAGTTTCTGTTCGATGCTTTGATGACAGTGCTCTTGTTTGTGTCGCATTGTTGCAGTCGCTGCAGTCGCGGCGGTTGTTACCTTGTTGGCAACGAACGACTGAAAGACCCAGATGGCTGAATGTGAACGGCAAAAGCTCAACCTTTGGTGTCGTCAAGGTCATTGAGGAGATTCCTTTTGCCGTTCACATTCAGTCGTTTGGATCTTTTGTGTCGTTATGGTCGTTTGTTCTGACGACCTCAGCGACTACAGCGACTACAGCGACTGCAATGGCCTAGTTTGAACCAGGCTTAACGATCTTAAAAGCGACTTGATGTAGACCAGGAAGCCTTATGCCTGGTTTCCGTGTTAGCTTTTCTGCTCTTCATTGCTCATTTTGGCTTTCTTCTTAATTGTCTATGTTTTTTCTACTGAATGGCGGTTTCTCGTTGATCGCCTCAGGTGTCCTTATAAATTGCTCATTTGGTATTTTGTTGCTTGCCTTTGCTCTATCTTGCTCATCTTTGTTCGCTGCTCTTCGTTTTCTTCCCTCGTTCTTATCTTAGGACTGATAAAGTTGTACTGTTTGAATTGCTCTTTTCTTTTCGTTGTTGTTCGGCAATTTTATTTTTAGATGAGCTGTTTCCATTTGCTTTCCACTGCGTTTAGCTGCTCTTTCTAGCTCGTTTTGCTCATGAGCTACGATGAATCTCAAAAACAAGAAAGAGCAGATGCTCGTAAATCGTTATAGCCTTTGTTGCTCGTTTTGTTTCAGGAGTTTGTGTTTCTGTTGCTGATTTCTGTTTTAACGAGCAACGTACGAAATCAAAATAGGCAATACAGCAGAAAAGGTTAACATACATACCAGACTTAGGTCGAATCATTTTCTAGGCATAATATCATAAAACATACAAATGAAATCCGAGCTTCTCCAAAGTCACCATAAGAACAGGAACAACCGTTCCAGCGACAATTTAACGTCCAAAACGCTTTAAAATGGCAAAAAACGCTGCAGCTCGCTGCGCAGTGCTACATTGCAGGGATTGCGCAGGGAATTGCTCGAGCTACCTTGGGAGCGGCGTGAAGATGACGAATAACTGAGGGTACCGCCATTTTATGTAATGTTGCTCTAATGAACCAAAGACGAGCCAAGGATTCTTTGTCAAATTTGTATCAAAGGTACGGTTGCGAGAATATTTCACTTTGTATGTCATTGATTATTCTTAACTCTTTAACCCTATTAGTACTGGGCGATTTTTTACTTACTTTGTACTGGGGGGGGCGTTTTTCGCCCCCCTCTTTTTCTCCGAAACTACAAGAGATATAACAATAAGACTCATTCCCATTGTTCTTTAGACAATTGGCTATTAAAATATAACAATGAAGATTAATAAGTCACGTGTTTCGTTGCTAGGCAACCAAAAAACAAAGGAAAATTGACAATTTTTTACCTCCTTTACAAGAAAAATTCTATTTAATTTACCTCTCATCCAATTTTCTCCAAATCTGCCTCAAATTATAGAAAACATGTTGCAGATTTAAAATACATACTTTTGAGATATTTTCAGTTTCCATTTTTAGCACAATTAGCTTTTAAGCCGGATCTCCACTAGGCGGAAAAATGTCGAGCCGCGAAAAGTAGAACGTAGTCCTACTATTCGCGGCTCGACAGTTTTCCCCGGCGACAATTCGATTAGCCAATTAGATTGCCGGAAACTTTTCCGCCTCGACATTTTTCCGCCTAGTGGAGATCCGGCTTTAATTAGCCTTTTGTTCCATGTAAGGATTCCTTTGCAGTTATTTCTCAGTCTTGTCATTTTATCTAGTAAATATGGACTCAGAAGTAATAAAATAAATAAGTTGAAGCAAAAGCGACAACAAGTTTTCATATCTTACTTTTATTCATTAGAGCAATGACGTCATAAATGTCAATGACGTCATAGATATTAAACTTTGCTGATGTCAGCAAATATGAACTATGTGTTTATCAAATGAAACTACTCGTCAAATGCAATCGAATGATGCATATTTGAGATCAATCGGACAAACGAGACAAAATCTATGGAGGTTTTAAGAATTTTTTTGTTGACTACTCTCCAAATATGGTATTGCTGTGGTCACGTGATCAGATTTAGAACAATGAAATGTTAAAAATTTAATTGCCAATTAAATTTGACTAAAAGTCACAAAGTTTGGTGGTTCAATTAGAGGCCGTTTTAGTGCAATGTAGAAAAGGGTGGTAGGGGGGGGGGCGAAAAACGCCCCCAAGTACTAATAGGGTTAAGTGTGGGGGGTGAAATGTGCTTGATTATGGAAATTATTTATCTTTTGATTTAGGGTTTCAGGCTCCTTCCTGAAGTAATGGATTTTTCGTAATCAAACTTCTTAGTAAAATAGAACGAAAACATTAGATAACTACTTCAGCAATTCGACTGTCAACCAAATTTTGATTTATTTCAATTCATCAATCATTCTCCGAACCACGAATTTTCAAACATGTGAAGTTCTTTTGACTCACACCGTAAAATACAAATATAAAGGCGTTCAAAAACTTTCAGTGCTTGGCGAATACTCTCGTTTGTTATACCATGAGTGATAGGACACCCAGTGTGTAGCAGTTTGAAATTTGTATCAGAAGCAAACCACCTTAACTTGATGTTTTTTGTGTTTTGAACTTACTTTTGCATGGTATACAACCATCTCACACTGTTTCGTACTTCCGAAATTTTCGGTAGTGAGCCACCTTAAGTGCAAATCCACCTCTACTATGAAGGTGGATCTGCACTTAAGGCGGCTCACTGCCGAAAATTTCAGAATTACGTATGAGAAGTTCAAAACACTAAAATAAGGTGGCTCGCTTCTGATATAAATTTCAAAATGCTACACACTGGGTGTCCTATCGCTCATGATTTTACAAAGAGACAGAGCAGAAACTATGCAAACTGACTGAATCGAACTATAAATAAGCTCTTTGAAGAGATAAATCAGCAGTTAAAGGCCTAAAGAAGCAAATGTCATATGTTGCCTAATTTTGGGGACTGTTGCAGGGAGCAAGGATGGCTCAAAGTTACGACTTTTCGCGGGTGCGTGTACTCTGCTCTGCCATAAAAAGGTGCATTTAATCATTGCTAACGTTATAAAAAATGAGGTATCACATCTTTATCGTTATCAAATAAGATTTATATTTGCATTAGCTTGCAATTAGAAAACACAGCACGCCATCATCTTTTTGCAGGCCGCATCATCTTGTATTTGGTGTTTGATAAATATCAACGGAGACCCAACAGATTTGTTTACGTTCGATTCAAAATGGAAATAATATTTGCACATCTAAGTAAATTTTAGCTTGTGATTTGTGTTTCCAAGTACAGCAAATTTAGTGGCATATGGTAATCTAGAAAGCACCGGCCACAAGAGAAGGTTATAGTCTAGAGCTCTCTCGTACCGAATGAGTAACAAACAGTGATAAATGTTGCTGCTTCATGGATATCAACGCAATGATATCGCCAAATATATTATTTTTTGGCAGGCTAGACTTGCCCAAAGTTCACTTCGTTATCTGTAATACATCTGTCTGAAAGTGAACGACAACTTTAACAATTACTTTTCTGACGAAATAGACTTCGTAAAAGTCTATGGCCAAGCTAAAATACTGTAAGGACTTGGCTAAAGATTTCATCACTTTGTAATTCTCCCATACAAGTTGTACGAAGAAACCTTTGTTAAGAAATGCATGAAATGACTGATTTTAGTAGGAAAAGTTCTGTGATCTAAGCTAGACCTGCTAAAGTTTAGTTTGCGACAATCGGATGGCTAAACGATACGTCACGGTCAGCCAAACACCCCACTTTATTTGACCCACCCGGTATATGAAGGAAATTTGTTCGAAATGATTTAGTTGAAACACAGCCATTCAGTTGCCTTCACTTAATGACAAAGTCTTCTCACTCGAAGCTCAACGCTCGTCAACATGGCACAAACTTACTGGGCAATACGCAAATGTTGCCCAGTTGTATCTTCGTGCAACCCCCGCGCAACTAAGAAATGTTGTAAGCAGGAGTTACGTATTTTCAAATCGATACCACATCCCGGATAGCCCCCGGTTATTGATCCCTTTTCACCCTTTGCAATCAATTTCCTACCCTTGGCTGGTGACTTAGGGCCTGTTCATATGGAGGCGAGCCAGCCCGCTTACCGGGCTGGAGCTCTTTGCCGAGATCTCACCTCATATCTAATTCCAATACAACATTTGATATCTGTTCATATGAGTAGGCGGGCTGGCCCGCTTAGCGAGATCTCACTGGTGTAGTTGCGAGATCTCGGTAGGTGGGATGAAAATTTTCCCATATAAACACTCCATCCCGGCTACCGAGACGAAAATGTCGCTATTGCTCATGCGCTGCGTCTCTAAACAATGGGCACGTGTCTCATTTTTGACACGTGTCAAATTTCTGTCTCGGCAAGCGGGCTGGAATTTCTCCATTCGAATACAAGATAAAAACTGTCGCGCCTACCGGGCCAGCCCGGTAAGCGGGCTGGCTCGCCTCCATATGAACAGGCCCTAATATGCCCGGTCTTGCCGCCATAAAATGTAGAATTGATCATACATGCATAATTCAAAAGGTCAAATAAGGTTTGGAATCGTCCGAAATAGTCTTCACTTCGATAGAAATTCCCTACGTCTCAGCAGGCATCGTTGATGTTGTTGTGAAATCTTCATCCGTCGATTAAAGGATACTGAATATTACCAGCAAATTAAAGAACCTTGCTTTCCTTGTCTTTTGAGACTTTCAATAGTGTTCACGAGATACTAATTTTTCAAGAGCCTGCAGTGAACATAGATCCAAAACTGAACGTTTGATACAAAGGCTTTGAGCTCCTTCTGTAGATGCTAGTCTGGAGACCATGGTTATTTCCCTTTGCTGTTGAAAAGTAAACAAGAATGGGTATTTTATTGCAGGTTTTGAAATAATACTCGACAAAGTCGGAGCTGACCAACCTAGATAGGAAAGAGTAAAACGTCTCAAATAGTCTCGGAGATAAATCGATTTATGAGATTTTTATGCGATTTTGATGTATTTCGACCACCAAGATTACACCGTGCAACACACTTATCACCGGTTTTTGGTTGGCGGAATAATGATATTGGAGAAATTAACTGTCAAGTAGGATGGCTATGCAAAGCGACTACTTGCTGCACACCTGAATGAAAAGCAGAGTTACCCTGAAAGCAACTTGACTCTGACTCTGTAGTATTGTAAATTAATTTGTTGGCTTGAATTAGCATTTTTACATTTTAGCTATGTAAGTTGCCAACCATAAATAAAATGATAATAATAATAATAATAATAATAATAATAATAATAATAATAATAATAATAATAATAATAATAATAATAATGTAATAGTGTAACCTTAAACCCACTAACCTCATCAAGAGTGTATAATGTCTAATGATAATTTATCAAACAACGGCGTGAATGAGGCTGGAACTGTAAGTGAAGGTCTCTCGCCCGGCAGGTGTCCCATGGTGACGCAGCGTGGGCCCGGTCGTCATCATAATACTGCAAGGATGAAATGGACAAAGGAGGTCAACAAGCTTGTCATAAAATGTTTCTATAAGAGTGACCCAAGTCAGAGAGGATATCGTAAAAGAATGATTAACATCTGGAAAGAGATTGGTGTATTTGATACCACAGAGCAAAGACTGGCAGATCAAAGCAGAGCAATAAGAACAAATGGGTGGCTCTCAGAAATTGAGATGGAAGAAATACAGCGAGAGATTGAAAGGGAACAACGTATTGATGAAGGTGTGAGCACAGAGGACGGAACGGATATGGACAATGATTTAGAAAATGAATGTGAAAATGGTAACAGAGACGAAAATAGCGAAGAGGAGACTGATGAAGAGAACAGTATGACAATAGCACTAGCGAGAATGATAGAAAGTGAATCAAGCGAGGAGCGGAAAAACCTCTTACAGGAGTTAGCCGAGGAAGTAACAAAAGAAGAAGCACCGACGAACCTTAGAAATGTAGACAGAGGAAGGTTAAAAGAGGCAGTGAGAAAGATCAATGACTTACTGACAGATATCCCAACAGCCAACTTGACGGAAACCAATAAATTGTTGTCGGCAGCAGCACGTTTGGCTGGGAAGAAAGTGGGTGCAAAGAAACGGGAGACAACATCAATGGTAGAGCCTTGGTGGAAACGAAGATTAAATGGACAGATTGCAAAGCTAAGAAAGGATCTAAGTCGGCTAGATAAATGGAAGAGTAATCAACTAAAGAGCACGGCGCTAAGAGAACAGCTGGAAACCAGGTACAAAGTTAAGAAGAAAGGAATCGGTGTTGTGATTGAGGAATTAAAACAACGAGTTGTTGCAAAAGCTGCAAAAGTGAAAAGGTATGAAGGAAGAGTAGGACAATATAGACAAAATAGGATGTTCCAGTCGAACCAAAAGAGACTGTTTGAACGACTTGAAAACAAGGAAAGATCAGATGAAGTAAGACCTGAGGCACAAGAAAGCAAAAAGTTTTGGAGTGATATCTGGGACAATACAGCTTCTCACAATGAGCAAGCAAAGTGGCTGAAAGATATAGAAACGGATTTAATCAATGTGAAAAGACAGCATGAAATAATCATCAACCTGTCAATGGTCAGAAGGCAATTAAAGAAGATGCCAAATTGGAAGTCACCAGGACTGGACGGATTACAAGGATACTGGGTAAAGAATTTTACATCCTGTCATGAGAGGCTAGCTTTGCAGCTACAGAATTGTATGAGCAGTGCACAAATACCTGACTGGATGACAACAGGAAAAACAACTTTGATAATGAAAGACAAAGACAAGGGCGGTCAAGTAACTAACTTCAGACCAATAACGTGCCTTCCTCTGGTGTGGAAGTTGTTAACAGGAATAATTGCAGAGGAGTTGTATGGCCACTTGGAAAAAGAAGGTTTGTTACCTGATGAACAGAAAGGAGGAAGAAGAAAATCAAGGGGGACTAAAGACCAGCTATTGATAGACAAGATGATAATAAGGAATTGTAAACGAAGGCTAACAGGACTAGGTATGGCATGGGTCGACTATAAGAAAGCGTACGATATGGTACCTCATTCTTGGATAAGAAAGTGCATGCTAATGTTTGGGGTGGCGGGAAATGTAACTAGAGTTTTAGGTAAGAGTATGGATAAGTGGTGTACAGAATTAACATCATGTGGCAGACCACTGGGAAAGGTGAAAATAAGGAGAGGAATATTCCAGGGTGACAGCTTGTCACCACTCCTTTTTGTGATGGCTTTAATTCCCTTGACGTTAGTTCTAAGGAAGGTGAAAGCAGGATATGATCTGGCAGGGCGCAGGGGAGTTGTGAATCATCTATTGTTTATGGATGATCTGAAACTCTATGGAAAGAGTGAGAAACAAGTAGATACGCTTCTCAACACTGTGCGTGTTTTCAGTCAGGATATAGGGATGCAGTTTGGCGTCAACAAATGTGCAGTTCTTGTCTTGAAACGGGGGAAAGTGGTACGATGTGAAGGAGTAGAGATGCCCAACAACCAAGTCATTAAAAGTTTGGGTGAAGGAGAGGGGTACAAGTATCTTGGGATGTTAGAGGCAGATGGAGTGAAGCATATGGAGATGAAGGAAAATGTTACAAAGGAGTACTATAGAAGGGTGAGAAAGATATTGAAATCGAAGTTGAATGGGGGTAATGTTATCAATGCAATAAACACACGTGCTGTTGCAATAATAAGATATGGAGCTGGCATAATCAAATGGACGAAAGAGGAATTGAGAAATGTCGACCGAAAAACAAGAAAGCTGATGAATATGCATCGAGCGCTTCATCCTCAAGCTGATGTGGATAGGTTGTACATCAAAAGAGCAGAGGGGGGAAGGGGTATGATAAGTGTTGAAGACTGTGTTGAAATCGAAACAAACAGTTTGCACCAATACGTAGTTGAAAGTAAAGAGAAGTTGCTCAAGGCTGTGAAAGATGAAGGGATCCTTGGTGAAGGCATGTCTAAGGAAGATGTTGCAGAGAAACGAAGAAATCAATATAAAGAAAAGCCATTGCATGGGCAATATGTGAGAAGTACAGAAGAGATAAGAGATCACAAGAGCTGGAATTGGTTGAAAAGAGGAACATTGAAGAAAGAGATCGAAGGAACACTGATGGCAGCCCAAGACCAAGCCTTGAGGACAAATGCAATAAAGAGCAGAATTGACAAACAAGATATATCACCCATGTGCAGGCTTTGTGGAGAAAGAGAAGAGACCATCAGCCATATTGTTGCAGAGTGCACGAAACTCGCACAGAAGCAATATCGCCACTGGCGCCATGATAGGGTCGCATTGGTCATACACTGGACATTATGCAAAAGATTTGGATTCCCCCATAGCGATCAGTGGTATGAACATGTCCCAGAAAGAGCATTGGAAAATGAAAATGTAAAGCTACTGTGGGACTTTTCTATACAGACGGATCACCACCTTGAACACAATAAACCTGATATATTAATACATGAGAAAACAAGCAGGGGATGCTATATCATAGATGTTGCATGCCCATTTGATACAAGGGTAAAGACGAAAGAGCTTGAGAAGGTTGAACGCTATCAGGACTTAAAAAGAGAAATTAGTAGGATCTGGGAATGCAGAAATGTATGTGTTGTTCCAATCGTAATAGGGGCGTTGGGTACATTGAGCAAGAACTTTAGCTCGTGGGCAGAAAAGATAGAAGTAGAAGAGAAGATTGATGTGATGCAGAAAGCTTGTGTGTTAGGAACGGCAAAGATAATCAGGAACGTTCTAGATATCTAAGGTCAAGGGTATTGACTTGATATCTAGCTGAACAACAAACCACCAATGATGTTGGCATGGTGTGGAAAAAACAACAATAATAATAATAATAATAATAATAATAATAATAATAATAATAATAATAATAATAATAATAATAATAATGAGGTCTCACGAGTCTGATTTTTCTCGTACAGTCCGCAAATTCGCCTCTCACACAAATAAATACCTTTCGTGCATTCCCCCGACACTTCAACTATGATTGGTCACACTAAAGCTGAAAGGAGTATATTAGAAGCATCGACTTGCCCTTCATTTACTTCTTTTGGCTGAAGCAGTCGAACAAAGATATTACTGCAATTTGACTTTACATTCTTTCTGATTCAGCTTTCCCATACAGCCAGCAAATTTCCTATTCAGTCCCATCAAAAAAGAATATTACTATATCGTTCAATATCAACCCGAAGTCCTTCCCTAACTTGTTTTGTTTCTTTTGGTTGCACCAGCTTTATCAAAATGCTTCGAGGAATTTGATTTTGAAATCTTGCTAATTCAACGTTCCCATGCAGCCAGCAAATTTCCTATTCAGTCCCGTCAAGAAACAAAATATTACTACATCACCCAGTATCAATTGTAGTAAAAATACAAAGCTGGATGTTATTAGCGCTTCCTTCCGTCACTTCTGGCTGCAGAAGCTTTATCAAGAAATTAGAAGCAATTTATCTTATAATCTCGTTAATCTAACTTTTCGTGCAGCCAGCAAAGCTACCCGTTACTCGCAAGAGCAAGTTTTCTTCATCGCCCTGTGAGACTTTGACCCCCAATGGTCAACTGCTCACGAAGGGCGAGCTCCTTTTAATCATTCGGCAAATGAGCAGTCGAAATTGAAATCGAGTCGGATTCATAAATAATATTTGAGCAACAAACAAAACTTGGTGACAGGTGCCATATACAGCTCTCGTAAGCTCGCGTAGAAATGTTTTGACCTGCTGTCGAGACTAGCTTGGACAAACAAACAGAGAAGAACTTGGATAGATCTTCCCTTTTCTCTTCATTGTCGCTTTCTAGCGCTCATCTGGAAACAATTAGCCGACGATTTGTTTAAAACTGGCACGAGCTTAAGGCTAATACGAAGCTTTGGCCTCGCAAGACCTTCCGCGGCAGCTTGTTTATAATGGCTTTTGGTGTTCTCTGTGGAAAAAGAGCGCATAGCATTTGAGCATATTCATATTTAATGAGCTGTTAATTCTGTTCTTGATTCAAGATCTCTTCCTTTAGCGGGCAGTTGAAGAAGAGCGCCGAAACTACAGGGTGCAACCAGGTCGCTCTACTACTTTTGGTGAGTTCCTTTTGCTCTTCCTCAGATTTACTTTCTCGATATTCAAAGTTCATCTTCAGTAAAGAATTGCAAATCAACTACAACTGACATCAATATACTATCACCATGTGCGAATCCGTTTTGCATTATGAAACAAAACTGCAACTTTTAATGTAGAGCGGTAATCCGTTGTTAAGACCATTAATACGAAATAGTTTTCATGTTCAGTTTTTTTGCCTAATCTTATTAGAGCTCAATCTACAATTCGCTCAATAACGAGCTATGTTTTCAATCACGTCGAAAGATTTATTGAATAATCATTTACTTTCTCTGTAAGTCAAACCGATGTGGAATCTTCTTTCTTACATATTCGCAAAGAAGATAGTTTCGATTGACTAGATTTTCAACGTTTTGCCTTCCTAACTTTTGTTTCAGTTTCTTTAATCTTTAAAATTTTCTTTCGGTATAATCGAGATAAGAAGTAGAACTCTTTTCCAATTTGTTATCACCAAATTACATTGTTATATGAGGAAAATAATCGATATCTCGGCAAGACATCGTGAGATTGACAAAACAATGTTCATATCTATCTCTCGTCAATGTGTTTTTATCTTGATTTCTTTACAGCACTAGTTGTAAGCCATTGTCTTGTCATCTTAAGATCTTTGTTATAAGGAAATATCACATTGTGCAAAGCCAATTGCTTAGAAACAACAGAAGCAAAGCGAGAAAAATCCGTATTTATGTAGACGATGCACTCATATGTGCGCTCATTCATTCATCAATCGACCTGACTATATTATCGCATGTTAATCAGGGTTCAGACCGAAAATCATTTGAAAAGTCTTAATTAAGAGAGCCCTGACTCAGAAATTTATAATAATTGCGATTTAGAATAATTGTTGAGCTGACAAACGACTTTTTATCGTAGAATGAGTCCGTAAAAGAATTGATTCGTACCATTACGATATAGGCTCTCGAGTGTACGGACAGCAGAATGTGACTTTGGCTTATATCTGCGAATGAAATTTGGTAGCGAAATTATCGAAGGCATTTTGACTTTCTGAAAATTCCAGTATAACTGTGCTCTGATTTTAATACAACAACGGCCACAGAAGGTTGATTTATGAAAATCGGTCTAATGTCGGCTGCGATCAAGTCATGCGGTTTCTTTTGAAGGCCTTCAATGAAAGGAAAGGTATGAAAAGAACCAGCATAGAGGAATAACTCTTAAAAGTTCTCAGTTTTCACAATAAGTGCACAGTTTACTAATCAAGGGCAGGTTGCAAGCATGAATTTTGTTTACGTGTAAAAGAGTCTTTTACAGATGGAAGTAGTAACACCTTGACCTAAAATCACTGCCAGGTGCCCAGAAAAGAACTCGTGCACTTTTCCAGAAATCTTTACCGTTTCCTTCCTTTCCTTCAACAGTGAAATTAATTGCTTTAAGATTTTAATTCTTTGTCTTCTAAGAACCATTATGTTAAGAAACATCCAATTTACATCAAAAACTCAATTCGACAAGTACTGCAAAAGTTGATGCCGTTGAAACAGCTCTCCTCTTTCGCCTAAGATTTGAGGAGATTTCGCAGAAATTACCGAGTTAGTCAATGAAAATGATCTCCGTTTGCACAACCACAGCTTCCTGGGTATCAAAATATTTGGTCAAATGAATGATTGAATCAATGATTGAATGATTTGAATTGAATCATTCAATGGTTGACATGTTCAAAACCATTTTAGAATTTACCTGAGTGAAATCTGCCACTCCGTTCTGTAATTATAACGGGTGATTATCATGTGATGATGATCATAGAGCTCAATTGTTCATTTCACTTCATTTTCAAACTTTTAGCCCTTGATGTCAACAATGTTGATTTCAAGGGGCCTCCACTATAATACTGACAAATTAGAATATATTGGAAACAATTAACTAGCCTAATTACAATTCTTCAATTTATAAAATACTGTTAAAAATCCTTACAATCTAAAGTGAATATTTACAACGAAAAAAGTTCAAATATACCTGGTAAGCCAGAAAAAAGCTGCCACTTTTAAACATTCGCAGCACCAAGAGTACTTCAAAGGCTTGAATGATTTAAATTGTTAAAAGCTAAAAGATTGAGGTATTTTTTTGAATTTTCTCGTTTTCTTACCAGCACTAGATGTAATTGAAAATTGAACTCTATAAAAATTTCACGATTGCAAAGTGGCTAAAAAAGGCCTCAAAACATTGATCAAATCGTAAGGACTCTCCGTACACAGAACAATACAAAATGGGCGTTTCAACTCTCTCAAGAGCTATACGACATCAATTTAAGAACAAATACCAAAGATTTTCAGTCCCATGACAATAAATGTGCAGTGGATAGCTCTCTCCCATGAACAATCGCATTTTCTTTATTGATCTGTGCAAGGAGTCCTTTATGATTTGGTCACTTTTTTGGCCCATTTTTCATTCCTTCTGCAAACATGAAGTTTTTGTAAAGTTCAATTTACCTTTGTTTTTACAGCTCGTAAGACAACGAAAAAATTACAAACACTCTTCGATCTTTCGGCTTTTAACTAGAATTTGAATCATTACAATCTGTGAAGTACTCTTGGAGCTATGACTTTTCAAAAGTGGAGAATCTTTTCTGGCCCAGCCGGTATTTATATACACCTGTTTAGCAGCTACTCATCAAGTGTTTTGAATTTATATGAATTGTGGACTCCATCTTACGCTCAGCTCAGAGAGGCCATTCCAAGAACTGGCACCTCTCTGGTACCCAGGGTACTCTAAAAGAGAAACATCAAGATGAATCGAAAAGGAGCCGAAAAGGTTTGCTTACGTACTTTCCAGATGTTCTCGCTTGGCTTGATGTAAAAGCCGTTTCAGGCCTAAGTTATACTCGCTGAACATTCTTTAAAAAACTTGGTTAATTCAAAATTGTTATAAGCATATCGATATGCAGCATCTAACTTAACCAAACTAACCACTGTCTAACTAACTAACTTTTCTAACTAACTGCCTAACTAACTAACTAACTAACTAACTAACTAACTAACTAACTAACTATCTAACTGGCTAACTAACTAACTAACTAACTAACTAAATAACTAACTAACTAACCAACTAGCTAACTAACTAACACTGTTTAAAGTAACTAACGATGTGGTGTCTCAGGGCAACTCCTATTTCTAATCGAAAGTTTTCTCAAGGATCGAAAGCAGAGGACTGTATTGAATGGACAGAGTTCTAATTGGGGAGATATTGCAGCAAGGGTGCCTCAGGGCTCTATTCTGGGACCTTTATTTTTCCTTGTGTACATAAATGATCTAGCCGTAGGTTTGAAGTGCAATGTTAAGTTATTTGCTGATGATACATCATTGTTCACAGTGGTAGAAGATTCAAATACAGCGCCAATGATATGAACCATGACTTGAACTTAATTAGTCAGTGGGCTTCCACTTAGAGAATCTCATTTAATCCTGAGGATTGTCATGTTTTATAATTTGACTGTTGACTATTATAATTCACTATTGCTAATGCAACAGCTCTGGTTTGACGTATGGGCGTTTCGGATTTTGTTGACTTTTAACTTTACAACCAAGTCCCCAAAAATATTGGACAATGTATAAAAATTTTTTCTAATTATTGCAGATTTCAGTGATAATGATAGTTTGATATTGAGTACGAAGCAGTTTCCATTAGAATTTTTCAAATCTGTTGCGTTTTTTCTGGGACACCCGGTAGATAACAGTTATCATCTATCAGGCTTTCGCAAAGCTGTAACAGGACGATCATCGCAAATTGTAGATTCAAACAAATTACCTTAGGATTCCTGAAATTACCTTAGGATACATGAAATAGCTATCTTGAAAAGAATATTTATCATACTGAAGAAGACTGACGGTTGCGGTTTATGAGTGAAAATTTCTAGCGGTTCACGGTTTAAGAGCACAAATTTTGGCGGTTTGGCGGTTTGAGGAACCCTATAATAGACCCCCTCTAATCGAAATATATAAGCTCTATGTACGACCTCACCTGGACTATGGTGATGTTATTTATCATGTGCCTCCTAAAGTATGTGACTTCGGTGGAGACATCGTTTTACCACATCTAATGGAAGAGCTATAGTCCGTTCTGTATTCTGCTGCTTTGGCTATAACAGGAACATGGAGGGGAACATCTCGAGAGAAGCTGTACACTGACCTTGGTTTGGAGTCACTAAGTTCCCGGAGATGGAGTAGACGTCTCACCTTGTTCTACAAGTTTGTAAATAATCTTAGCCCTGAGTATACAGGAGATCCACTTCACCCATTTCATCAGTCACGGTACCGTCTTCGTGACCAGGATATCGTTGGGAGCATGAAGGCGAGGACTGAACAATTAAAGGCTAGGTTCTATCCAAACCGTTTATCCGAATGGAATAAGCTCGAGCCTGAATTGAGAAATGCACCTTCTGTTGCTGTTTTCAAGAAAAAGCTTTGTCGATAATCTGCCCCCCTCCCCCACAAAATCTATCTTTGGAATTCACAATGCAAAAGGATTATCTTATCTTACTCAACTCAGAGTTGGTCTCAGCAAATTAAATTTCCATAAATTCGAGCATAATTTTAGGGATAATGTAAATCCAATGTGCCCAACAAGCGATGGGATTGAGGATACGGAGCACTATTTGTTGCTCTGCCCTTCATTTGATGTTCAACGACAAGATTTTCTCGCTGGAACTGTTCAATTATTACGACCAGTCGTACAAATTGCCGACCTCTCTAATGATGCTTTGATCCAGCTCTTGTTATATGGTGATCACGGCCTTCCTAATGACTTGAAGAGAAGTATACAGGAACTGACTTTTACGATCATCCACAAAAGTGGTTGGTTTGATTGAGATCTTCGCAGCCTTAGTACTAAGCAACCACCATGTCCTTTAAAGCAAATGTTCTCTTTCCTTGTAAATTCTTTTTCACATCAGATGTCAGGCATTTTATCTACCTTATCGAATCATTTGCGCTTGTGACATCATTCAAGTCATCACAACCATGACCTGACATCTGGTGTGGAGCAGAATCTAGTACATTGTCCATTAGTGCTTAATCGTTGCAGTGTAACGTTGCGTGTCTTTGTATATTGTCCGTGGTGTAATCATTATCTTTCGCTCCCTATGGTATCGTACCCGTAGTGTCATATAGTAATTAGAATAGGTATAGTTAAAATGTAAGATCTATTGTAAATATTTATATTTGAATAAAAAAACTAACCACAAATTACAAATGATTAAATCATAAAGCATAATATAATGTCCTATCAAAAACGTAGCTTACAGGTGCAGATTTTGCACACATCCATGTCTTGATTTGATGCTTGAACACTACCGCATTTTCACATATCTCAATGTGAAAAGCATTCCAGAGGATGATGCCTCTAAAAGTTACAGAGTTAAGGCCAACAGCGTGAGTTCCACGAGGGGCTGCAAAGTCTCTTATGTCTTTGGTAAAAATTCTCCACTTTCAAGAAAAATTCCAACAACAATCGGTAAAATCCCGTTGTTCTGAACAAGCTTGTACGCTTTTTCGTTTTTTCGAATGAGTGAAACGCCCTTAGGAGGTTTATTTGATTGACGGAAATTTTACTACATGTTTGGTCCCCAGTTTGTATTCAATTTGCTGAGTGCTGAAAAAATCCTAGCCGCATGATGCATTCCACGTATCCAGAGTTTTGAATACTTCAAACGTTAGTTTTAAGGATTCTTGATTTGAATTATTGTATCTGCCACTCTCAGTAGACACATATGCATATCAAACGATGATTAATTATCCTTAGGGAGCACCCTCGGAGTGTAAGTTTACATGCCCTACTCACATCTTTATGTGGGGGTATCAGGGTTTGCGGAACAGCAGAATTTGAAGGAATTTGTCACGGAATACGGAATTCTAGCATTTTCTCGGCCGAACGATGGAATTCCCCTCCCTAATGGACGCGGATTTTCTCGAAAATGATGAGCCGAATGCGGAATTTTCATCAAGTTTGATGGATTTGCGGATCCTTCATCTATTGTCTTGTAAAAAGAGGTCTGGTCATATCTTTGTTTTTCTGGTCAGCACTAGCACTACGAGAATATTTTCAAAGCTTTGCGCAAGAATTTTAACTGCCACTCTCCTCTTTCCACCTGAAAGGATGAAAATGTCTAACAATACTGATTTGTGCCATCATTTTGATAGGGACGCGGAACTCTCTACCCCCGTTGATGACTCCCACCTTCATTTGCAGCTTTAAAGGAGCACACCGAAACCAAATTAAAAAGTAAATCTGCTCTTCCCTTTCATTCGGCTTGCTAAAGATCGTGGTTAGCCATGATCTTTGTGACTTGAAATCATGAGAAAATTGGTTTTTAGATCAACGCAGATTTCTTTCAGATTTCAAGCAAGAGCAGGTTCCAAAATTTTCCAGGGATAAAGCCCTGTCTTCTAAGAGAACTAACGGGCTAAGGGAAACTTAGAGAAAACTAAGAGAAAAATAAAGGTCATAACTAAGAGAAAAACGTCAATAATTCATACGCTGCCTTTCAAGATCTTTTGATTGATCATCAGGGACGTAGGAAGCATTTCAAACTTGGGGGCACGACACTTCGAGGGCACTTTTACCTTAAGTAAAAAAGGACATTTTCTAAGACTAAAAGGGGCATTTCTTTGTTTATTGCAAAATCTTGGGGGGCACGTACCCCAGTTTCCCCGCGGTTCCTACGTCTATGTGAATGATTCGTTTGAAAATATTTTGATGAGTAATGAAATGTTTATTGCTTGGAAAATCATTAGTTCATCTAGCTTAAGGGGGCAACTTTTTCATTAAAAGGGAATGTCACCTGCTTCTTGTTCAAAGACCATCAACTAATATCATGATAATAGATTCGATTTGCAGCAATTAAATATGTCTATCTTCAGATGTTGATTCTCAGAGCTCCTCGTCTCAAAACCGAATAAATTCCAGATCATTTAACAACAGCAGACGTATTCCTCATTCTTTGAGAGAGCTCACTTAAATGAATATGAAACATGCCCCCTAACGCATTCTCAAGCCTAGCAGATAGTGATGTCTACATCGTGCGCTCAAGGTCGTTAATTTTTATGACCGACACCTATTTTCTTTCCTCAGAATTGTTGATTTATGAATCAAGGAAACACGTTGGTTGTATTTCAGGCTGTAAATTTTTTAATTCGTTCCAACTTTCTTTAGAGACGAGAAGTTGATGAAGATCTTGGTGGAAATTAACTGATTTGATCAGGCTTTGATGACTACAGACGTATCCTAATAACTTTTGATATGACGAATCTTCTGTGAGGGTGCGTTAGCTAGTTCTTTCATTGGTTGGTTGGTTGGTTGGTTGGTTGATTAATTAGTTTGTTGATTGGCTGTTTGGCTGATTATTTGATTGGTTGGTTGATTGGTTGATTGATTAGTTGATTCAATCGTTCGTTTATTGGTTGATTGATTGGTTATTTTATTGCTTGCATGGTGAACTGGTTGGTTAATTGGTTGATTACTTGGTTAGTTGGTTAGTTAGTTGCTTGGATCATTGATTGATTGTTTGGTTGATTGTCTGATTGGTTTGATTGGTAGGTTAATTTGTTGGTTGGTTGGTTGATTCATTGATTGGTTTGTTGGTCGATTCGTTGATTAGTTAGTTGATTGATTAGTTAGTTGATTGGTTGGTTGTTGATTGGTTGGTCTGTTGGCTGGTTAATTTGATTTGTTGTTTGGTTGATAGGTTGGCTGATGAAGGTCTGGGTTGAGAATTTACATATTTTGACAATTCTTTGATGCAAGATTGCTGCTTTAGTTTATTTAAGAAATGGATGTTCAGGCTAATTTTTGAGTTTAGATTTTGTGAAATAATATATTTTCATGGTTCATCTTTTTTACATTTGCCTCTTTGGTTCTTGAAATTTCTGGATTACCTTTTTTGGTTCTCAAATACGAGAAAGGAATAGAGAAAAACACAATTTATAAATGAATTGAAATCAAGCAATATTACTTATATCAAATATTTATATACCTTATGTGAAATTTATCACTCATGTGCAGTTCCATGGATTTAAGATGTAGACTGAACATTGGACATACAGTGAAAGAAAATTGTTTATTGGGTCTTATTTCATGCAAGAAGTTTCCTTCTTGGGTCGACGCTGTGTTTCCCAGCCTGAGCACCCCTATTATCCTGACTAAAGAACAGTATCTCCCAAGGGCTTTGATAAGTTGGGAATTCTCTTAATAACGGTTGGTTTCATGAATTCCGTCACATTTCAAGAGAGGATGTCGGCAATAGTATCAAATCGAAACGCTATCAATCTTTCAGTCTTTTCCAAAAGAATCTTTGAGATTTGTTCAAACACTTGATGATTTGTTCCTCTTCTCGTCTTTCAACAGAAGGTGTCATTTGTAGGAATTGCAAACTCAAACTTGAAGACTTGATGCTAATTTGCATAAGCTACCATTTGAACATTAAAAGCTTCTTAAAGCCTGTTGGTCGTTTATAGAATTGATAATTGTTTAAACGAACCTGGTCACAATAACTCGTAGCAGTTTCTTCCATAAGATTTAGAAACTCAATTAAAATGATCAGTGATCATTTCAAAGGTAAGAGCAGTTTTCAAATATTTCTAATGAGCTGCAAAGTATCTTTAAACAAAAAATTATTTTAAAAGCGTTACTTGAAATTATCAGACTTTGAGTACTGAATCTTCTGTATCTTCATGAATATGCCATATAGCCCGTTTTAACAACCATGCCTCTGTTTATACTCTACCCAAGTGGTAGTGGATAACAAATCATAGCAAGGAAATAGATACATCCTTCAGGCAAAGTAAGAGGATGTTGACAGATAAAATGTACCACAGTATTAAAGATTCAGGACCAGGTACCAAAGAGTCTGTTCGAACACATTATATATGACGTCTCTATTCTTCTCTGTTTTGTATCTTTACACGGTCAAATGACTTTTCCCCAAACCCGTATCGTCCCTTAGCTGGTCATCTTGGTCCGCCTGGTTTCCTCTTTCCTTGTGCTGGTTTCCATAACAATAACTTTTGTGCGGCTGGTGTAATCTGCATAACGCAGGCTACATAATGCAGGTTGCAGGTCATTTGGTGAGTGGCCGAGTGGCTTATACAGTCTTCGTCAGGTAACTGAAGTTAAGCTTGGTCGAGTGAGGTCAAATTCTGGATGGGTGACCTCGGAGGTCTGACCTCTCAACTCACCTCGTCGTCCTTCGGAAGGGACGTTAAACTAGGGGTCCCATGCCTGGATGCGGCATGCACGGTGGGCCTAAATTAGATTTCAGTAGCTAGAAATCCTGACAAGCCCACTCAAAACAATTGAAAACAAATTTTATATGGCCAAGGGCTACATGGCTGTACCATGGGGCCATCTTCTTGGTGACACTAAGCTTTTTAGTTTCAGGGGGTCTGGTTTCAAAGATTACCCTTGGACGTCAAAATTGAAGTTCTGTGACATAATATTTGTCAGAGTTTCTTATGGAGTATGGAATAAATTCGATAATTAAAAGAAAATTCCCCGTGAACAATTAAGCGATTTGATTCATGATATTGATTTCCTAATCCTGTGTCATGTTCTTTTTACAGGAACAGTAGTTCTTACATTCCAGCAATTTGCTATTCCCCTTGACGCAGAAATGTTAGCCTTCTGTGAGTGACAGCCCCTCGGTACAGCTATACTGGCTTTGGCCATAAATTATAACCTGCAACCTGCATTATGCAACCTGCGTTATGCAGATTACATCAGCCGACTTTCGTGCCGTTTCACCATTTCATGTCCACACATCGCCAGTCAATCTAAGCTGCTTCCCTTGCAAAGTGTTGCTTATTTGAGAAAATCTCGGTAGAGTTCTTCATGAATAAAATGAAAACTTGTAGTTACATGTTGGAAGAGTATTTGAAAAAAGGTGGAATAAAAAATTGATCTTTTCCAGGTCCTAGTTGGGCTAGTTCGCCAAAGTTTTCCTTGGCACTATTGTATAATGCTACATACCAGAAGTCAGTACCAAATGTATCAATATACCAGGTACCATAAGGGCGACTACCAGTACCCTCTAGACAACTCGTTAACTACCTTGGAAAAAAATTCAAGCAATGTTTACCACTTTATAAGTTTCTTGATATTTTTGTGATCAGAAAGCTGAGCTTCAAAAAAAAGGTATATCATTTCATATTGTCACGTTGAAAAGGGAGGCCATAAAGGTCGTTATCTAGACTGTTGGTTTCCTACTTGCGGTTGTTATAGTGATCATTATCTTACCAAAACTACGCACTAGACAGCTTAACAAATTTACCTGTTAGCTATTGGGTAGTATGAAATTATCTTTTTCCAACAATGGCTTTATCACTTTATTTCAATATAAGTGGTATAAGTAAACGAGAGGTGGATCTCTTCATATCATTTTGCGAGCTACCTGGATTTTGTAAGTAATTTCATAATCAGTATTTATTTGGGAGTTTTGAAGGCTTCAAGAAACATTTCCACACTTATTGATGAGATTTTTCAGGTTGTAAGAAAAATTCGTAGGCTACATTGTATTAAGATGTTCCACCCTTCCTGGATCACTGTTGAGCCCAGGTCTCTTCTTTCAATGATTCAACAAAAGGAAGCCTGTATGAACATTTGTTGACCATCATTTTTGCGAACAATCTTTTTTCATTTTTGTTGCCATTTTGCAATTTGATAACGTTTTAGCCTTAGACGAAATCTGTGTTCTAGGCTTAAGCATCAAGGTCGATTAACCACAAATGTTTCTCTTCTGGAAGTGCTAACTCACATTTTGAAAATTATTTCGTTGGAATTGGTTAAACCGATCTAGTTTTCAGACAAACAGAACCAGAAGTGTGTATCAAGGAGCTTGGATATCAAAATAGGATAAATTAAATTTTGCCCAAATAAAGCAATTGCATGTAAATGATTACCCTCTCTTTGGGGGACTGGTAAGCAATGACTATGTCCCTTTTATGTAAAAGTAAAAGCATGGCCTATCTAAATTTCTCAGTGGTTAAAGAACAAGTTTTATCATAGTAAGAAACGATACTATTTTCAAAAGTCACTTTGTGAAAGTAAAGCTGTTTTAAAAATCCCTTCTTTGAAAAGTTTTTTATATCCACTAAAAGATCACAACACGAATTTACAACCTACACTACTTTACAAGATTACTATACTATACAGCTATACAATACTACTGGAAACGATACCCCGAGAAGCAAAAGACTATGACTACCCAAAGGCCAATTGAACATCTGTCTCAAATTACATGCCACGGGTGCTCGATCGAAATAGGTAAGTTTTTGCATGGGCTTAAGACATAATGGCAAACATAAACTGTATGAGAAGTGATCAACAGAATTTCAAGCAGAAACAGCTTCCATGCTAAATTGCTCATAACGTCCTTGTCGAGTCAACTGTGCATGCAGATTTATGAAATAAGCTATTTTTGCATTAACGTAGGATTTTATGAGTTTCAGTCACATCAAACCCCCAAAAATTTTAAGGAACCCTACTTGTTCCGCGATAAACGATTTCTACCAGGCCAGTGATGAGGCTAGACGTTTATGAAGCCGTTGTTTCTAACTTTTCACAAAATGCCTTCAAGTTGTGTAGCAACATGTACCTTTGTCCCAAAATCATCGTAGATCATTACGAAAATGCTCTATCGCAGAATCTTTCAAAAAAGCCTAACGTCGTGGAAGCCATCTATATTATTTCATTCAACCTGGCATAAAACTAAATCTTCAATTTTAGTTCTTCAACTATTTTTTTCAAGGAATTTTTTTAATCGAAAACAAAAAGATGCACCAGATACCTGCTAACGGTAAGAATTGAAAATCGTTTCTCTTAGATCATAAATTTTGCGTAAGAGTTTCGTCATCCCTTCTGACCACAAACATAATCGAGTTTTCGTTTTTTTTTCATTAATTCATTATTTTTCTATAGAATTGGTAGCCTTCCAAGGAAGCAACTGAAAACTGATTTGCGAAAAACAAAGTCCGAACACCTTGATTAAAAAAGAATTTGATTTGATTTGATTTTTCATTCTATAAATATTAATCAATAATATTTTCATAACATGCACGCCGACTCTTTAAAGTCTGCAGATTAGGCAGAGAAGACAATGGAGTCAATATCAAAGATGTGCCTGGTGCCCATATCACTTGAGGAAAATGTAACATAGCCTACAGACTTACAAATAAGTAATGAACATTGAATTTGCTTGTACCCAAAGAAAATCGCTATGTTCCTTTTATTTGGTAGTCGAAGCGAGCTGAGTAAGTCTTACAGCCTTCTTAAGACTATGCAGACTATGCACAAGCTCATTTAGCCAGATGATAAGATCTTGCATTGAAGTACGTTTCAAACAGATGCAAGATGAGATGAGATTTATAATGAAGTAGAATGATAGTCATTTTCGCAATCATGGCCATAATGGTTCTCTTGTCAGAGGACACCGAGCTAATTTCGGCAACGCGCTTTCTGCTCTCATTCATCTCATTGGCTGAAACAGTAGAATGTCAATCAGTATGGGAATCGCAATGTCAATCAAATTTTAATCGTTGAACAGGAGCATGGTGTGCTCACTCTGGGTCAGACATCGTAGGTAATCCTGTTGGTATCTTCTGCTACAAGAATGACTCCTCTAGCATTTCCAGTGAGTTGAACTTTCCAAGCAGGTAGAATTCTACACAATGAGAAGTGAAGCAATGAAATTTGGTCTGCTCAAAACAATACCAATGACTGGAAATCAGCCTTGATGAAGCAGGAGGTTTTCAATTACCATATTTCTATGAAATGAGTGGCCAATTCGTGATCAAAGAAAGATTCATTTACCTTAATTTTGTTTTGGTACAAAAATTTGACTTCATTGACTTAACGGGTAATTTGAATGTTTTAACAAACAAACAAGCAGCATCATTGTTTTCGAAGTCTGCTCGGTTGCAAATGGAACTAGATAAACAATCTGTTTGCAGCAGGAAACAAGTTTACAGCAAAAGAACAAACGGGAAAAGTCAATTAATGATTTTTTCTTTCCATGTTGTTCCTTTCTTCCTTTCATTTTACTCAAAGTAACGAAAGAGAAATTGAAAATTTATTCAAAGCACCTTGACCTTGTTTACAGAGATTCAAAAGGAAGCAGGCTATCCAAGTGAAATTCTACCTTTTTGCACGTCTTAGTCGCAGAGTAGCCGTTTGTTACGATTGGCAAGAATGCACTGTTTTGCTTTCCCAAATTTGGTAGCAATTTCATGCATGTTTTTGTCTCTCATAAGAGACTCGCTTCTAAAAATCCACTTCAACAGTAAGTCTAGATAAAAATTTGAGAAACAATAGTGCTTACCCATGTGCTTACCGGGATTCTTGGAAACCGTAGAACGACCTATCGACTAACAACGACCTGAGAACTAATAACGAGTTGTAAAACCACTTATAAAGGGGGTTTTACAAGTGTGGGTTCGTGTCTGGCTGAGCAGGAAAATCCAAAGAAAAGATAACAAAGTAACACGTCACAAATTCCAAATTTCGTCTTCAGCTAAACATTCATCGGCACTGGATCTCGGCAGTGCAACACTTTCAAATCGACAAATCGTCTCAAGAGCAGTTCGGCTCTTCGGCTCAAATCTTCCAACTAAACAACTTAAAGGGAATCGACATGGTTAAAAGCTGGCCCGGGCCAGGTCAAAAATATAATCTTTTGTACTCGACAGCTTAGACGCATCCGGTTTCATTGTGTAGCTAAAGAAACAATGGATTTGTGGGCGTTTCTCAGGCCTATTTATAGCGATTATGACATATACCTATGTCTATTCCCTTTAAAAATCTTCGAAAACAACAACTAAAAGGAGAGCGTCCTGTTAGCGTCTTTCTTCTGCGGCATACAAACAACAACTGAACTTTGATGGCAAAATACCTATGTTTAATTACACGGAAATCGTTATCTCTCACTCGGTATTGGCAACTAATGTGCAGCATTACAAAATACAATTCATTTCAAAGCCAACATCAGGCATTCCTGTCCCATAACTACGGTGGCCCATACGTGCCATTTGACGAGTTCCGACTTCCGACTTTTCTGACGAGTTCCGACTTTTTTGACGAGTTCCGACTTTTTTGACGACTTTTCTGACGACTTTCTTCAAGGGGGTAAGCTGCTTATTACACTCTCCAAAGAACAATCAACGCTCAATAGCATGCATTGTATTCTATTCTATTTTCTACCCCCTGAAATTACAACATTTTCTCACTGGTTTATAGTTTAGCGACTGGTTTATAGTTTAGCGACTGGTTTATAGTTTTGCGACTGGTTTATAGTTTTGCGACTGGTTTATAGTTTTGCAATTTGTTTACAGTTCTGTGACAAGTGAACATTAGACGAGTTTTTTTCAGGGGGCAATCACTTCTCTCTGGTCTGATGTCACGTGAACGGGGCAAGTCGAAACGATTCTTTTGTTTTCATTCAGGGGCGTTTTTCAATCCACTTTCAATACTGCTTTTATTTCCTGAGCAGGGGGAAAAGGCTGTTTTTAAATGCCCATTCATCCTATTCATAAAGTATACTTAGGCGTGTCTTGTTTTCAATACATATCTCATCTTTTGGACAAACCTCTCCCCCTGCTCTCATTATCCATTGCGCAAAATTGCGCACATGGCTATGATCATGGGAATAAATGCTGCATCATGGCGGAAGAAGGTGAAGGAGAAGGAGAGGCAGCTAATCCTTTCCAACGCCAAGACAAGGTAAGCCAGTCAGTTTTTGGGACTCATAGTGAGCTTTAATCAAATGAGAGGATGACATGAAAGGGCAATGGTCGACCATGCTCCTGTTTTCCTGATGTAATAAGGTTTTTGTAATCCCTCGTTTCCCTTAGGCGCCCCCAAGGAGAGAGTGCGATTGGGGCTATTTCTCGAGGAAACACAAAGTTTGTACCTTTGTCCTTTCCATTTATTTTGAGCTTCCCTTCGGCCCAATATTTATTAGTGCTTGTGCTTAATAAGGGAAACGAGGGATTACAAAAACCTTATTACATCAGGAAAACAGGAGCATGGTCGACCATTGCCCTTTCATATCGTCCTCTCATTTGATTAAAGCTCACTATGAATTCCAAAAACTGACTGGCTTACCTTGTCTTGGCGTTGGAAAGGATTAGCTGCCTCTCCTTCTCCTTCACCTTCTTCCGCCATGATGCAGCATTTATTCCCATGATCATAGCCATGTGCGCAATTTTGCGCAATGAATAATGAGAGCAGGGGGAGAGGTTTGTCCAAAAGATGACATATGTATTGAAAACAAGACAAGCCTAAATACTTTATGAATAGGATGAATGGGCATTTAAAAACAGCCTTTCCTCCCTGCTCAGGAAATAAAAGCAGTATTGAAAGTGGATTGAAAAACGCCCCTGAATGAAAACAAAAGAATCGTTTCGACTTGCCCCGTTCACGTGACATCAGACCAGAGAGAAGTGATTGCCCCCTGAAAAAAACTCGTCTAATGTTCACTTGTCACAGAACTGTAAACAAATTGCAAAACTATAAACCAGTCGCAAAACTATAAACCAGTCGCAAAACTATAAACCAGTCGCTAAACTATAAACCAGTCGCTAAACTATAAACCAGTGAGAAAATGTTGTAATTTCAGGGGGTAGAAAATAGAATAGAATACAATGCATGCTATTGAGCGTTGATTGTTCTTTGGAGAGTGTAATAAGCAGCTTACCCCCTTGAAGAAAGTCGTCAGAAAAGTCGTCAAAAAAGTCGGAACTCGTCAAAAAAGTCGGAACTCGTCAGAAAAGTCGGAAGTCGGAACTCGTCAAATGGCACGTATGGGCTACCGTACATAACAGAGTGATTCAATGGGTGTATCAACCGCACAACCTACGAAATGAATGGATCCAAATGATAATGGATCGTTGCGAACTATACATTTTTTAACAGATTACCAAGAAATTAAGAAAACTCCAGCACAGGGAATAAAGTTGGTTAGGAAACTATCTATTTTAATAAAAGAAATCCTCGGCATTATTTTACTTTATTTGCACTTATTTCCAGTGTTTCCAGTATTGTAGTGAATATGAAGATCGTCATGAAAATCATAAGAAACCACGAGTACTCACTCAAACCTGAAATGTGGAGAAAAGGGTTTTCTGCAGTTCCTTCTCTTAATTTCCTGTTTGCCTCCAAGAAAAATTTTTGAGGTCTGAGTGGTAGACAAGGGAAGGATCAAGGGCACGTTTCTGGATCCTTGAAAGCAACAAGCAAGAGTTGTGGAAAGCGTCAGACGTTGTAGATAACAGAGCAATGCCAGCAAATATTCAAATTTTGTATCGAAAATGAGCATCTATCCACTTAAGGATTCTTGCTTTTGGTTTTTCGAATTCCGGCAAATTTTGATGCGATTTTTGCAGTTTCTGGTACTCAGCCTCCGAAGCCAACATCCTCTAACTTCTGTAAGTGCTGCACTGGTCGGGTTACAGATCGATTCCAATCCAAATTCCAAATCATAGAGACGATGCACAAACTAATTGTAAATACTTATTGTAGTATTCTGATATTCAAGGAAATGACGTCAATAACTATTGTAGTATACTATAATATGTTATAATATTGTAGTATGTTGTAATATGTTATAATTGCTGTAGCGCTTGTAAATTTGTAAATACCTTGTCAATAGAATTTATATTTAGTTCAGCTCCAACAGAGTGTGTCTGCGGATGGTCGCCCTCTCGCCTTCTTCCCCCAATGGGGACCATTACACTTATTTAAAAGAACAAAGGAAGGCAAGAAACTGAAATCCTTTTTGAATACATTTCAGTCAACCTATCAATCCTACATTCAGGGCCCGTTTACACGATATCGTTTTCATTTCATATCGGATTGGGTAAGGCAATCCGCTATGGAAATTTCTCCTGTTTACACGATGCCGTTTTCATTTCATAGCGGATTGGGGTTCTGTTTACACGATACTGTTTCACTTGGTGGTCCCCCTTTCATTGCCCTAAATTTTTGGTGGCCACTCTGAATATATTCTGAATATCTTCTGGCCCCCTACCCAGTGTTGATAATTGGTCCCTTGGTACCAGAGCCACAGCAGAGCCATAAAATAACATAACCGTCATGCCATACCTTCGACAGCAGAGCCATAAAATAATATTCGAAAACTGCTTGAGGTGTGGTGTATTTCCCGACATATGGAAATATGCAAATGTAGTGCCGGTTCATAAGAAAAATGAGAAAAATTTGAAGGGGAACTACCGACCGATTTCTCTTCTACCAATTTTTGGGAAAATACTTGAAAAACTTATGTATGATTCTTTATATTCACATCTCGTTTCATGCAAGTTACTCAATCCAAGTCAATCAGGTTTTCGTCCCGGTGACTCAACAGTTAATCAGCTGATCTCCATAACGCATACGATCTTCAAAGCCTTCGACTGTAATCCTCCGCTTGATGTTCGTTCTGTGTATCTTGACATTTCTAAAGCTTTCGACAGGGTATGGCATGACGGACTGATTTATAAATTAAAACGTTGTGGCGTCTCTGGAGAGCTCCTTTCACTTATCCAAAGTTTTCTCAAGGATAGAAAACAGCGAACAGTTCTAAATGGACAGAATTCTGATTGGGGAGATATTTCAGCAGGAGTACCCCAGGGTTCTATTCTAGGACCCTTGTTCTTCCTCGTGTATATTAATGATCTAGCTGCAGACGTAAGGTGTAATGTTAAGCTTTTTGCTGATGATACGTCGTTATTCACTGTAGTAGAAGACTCAAACACAGCAGCTAGTGATATGAACCACGACCTAGAGTTGATAAGACAGTGGGCCTATGATTGGAAAATGTCTTTTAATCCTGATCCGCAAAAACAAGCAGTTGAATTGATATTTTCTACGAAAAGAATTGAAATGAATCATCCAGAAATTCGTTTTAATGACATACCAGTGATGAAAGTAGATGAACATAAACATTTAGGAATCATCCTGGACTCAAAGCTTTCCTTTTCGGCTCATATCAAAGCAGCTATTTCTAAGGCAAGAAAAGGTGTCGGTTTGCTAAAATATCTCTCTAAGTACCTACCAAGACATACTTTAAACGAACTATTCAAACTTTATGTGCGACCCCACCTGGAATACGGAGATGTTATCTTTCATATTCCAAAGTATGTGAATTTAGCGGGAACACTATTTTGCCAAGTTTGATGGAAAAATTGGAGTCTGTTCAGTATTCTGCTGCTCTAGCTGTTACTGGAACATGGAGGGGCACATCGCGTGAGAAGCTGTACGCAGAGCTTGGCTGGGAGTCATTGAGTTCCCGAAGGTGGAGTAGACGTCTTACGTTGTTTTACAAAATGATAAATAACCTGTTGCCTGAATATACAAGGGATCCAGTCCCTCAACTTCAGCAGTCGCATTACTCTCTTCGCAATCAGGATGTCATTGGGCAAATAAGGGCAAGAACAGAAAAATTCAAATTTAGTTTCTATCCCAATTGCCTGGCTGAATGGAATGAACTAGACCCAGAGATTAGACTCGCGCCGTCGGTTGCCATCTTTAAGAAAAGGCCGATCTCTATGATCCGTCCCCCTGCTAAATCTGTCTTTGGGATTCACGACCCAATAGGATTATCTTATCTGACTCAACTAAGAGTGGGTCTCAGCAAATTATGCTTTCATAAATTCAAGCACAATTTTAAAGATTCCATAAATCCAATGTGCCCTACTAATGATGGTATTGAGACTACGGAACACTTCCTGTTGCTCTGCCCCTCCTTCGAGGTTGAACGTCGAAATCTTCTCGCTAGAGTATTTCAACTGCTACGACCATATGGATACATCGATCTTTCAAACCAGGTTTTGGCGCAACTTTTGTTGTATGGTGATAGATATCTTCCAAATGACCTCAACAGGAATATACTAGAGTTGACTCTGCAATACATCCACGCAACTGGTCGATTTGACTAAGATCACCTTGGAACTAGTAAACCGTCACCTAACCACCAAGTCCATTTTCGTAAAGTTTCTTGTCGCAGAGTCTCGTCCCTTTTCTTTAGTGCGCCCGTTTCACATTCGATTTTTCGGCTAACATAGTGTGAATGATTTATCCATCTTGATTATGCAATTTTATCTGAAATATCAAGTCCAAATTTCTCCCACTACAATCACCTATATTGGCCTGACTTCTAATGTGAAACCGGCTTTAGTATTTGTTTGTAAAACAGTTTTCTTCTTATATTTAGCATTTTGTATTTAGTGGTATATTTAGATGTATTTTTTTTTCTCCTTTTTTTAGATTTATGTTAAATGCCAGGGGGTAGTCATGACATATTGCTCCTCCTGGTAGCGTCTTTGTAGTGTCGTATAGTAGTTTCGTAGGTAGTGTTATAGGTAAAATGTTATTGTAAATTTTTGCATTGAGTATAAAAAAAAAAAAAAAAAAATAACATAATGAAAAAAATTATGACGGAAAAATTGCTTACAAACTTCTCCTTTCTTGCCTCTTTCCTCTTCCCAATTTTCCTCTTATTTTAATTTTAAGGCTCTGATACCCATGGAGGACTGTGAGGTTGAGGAAACGCTCGTAGACCGTAACGTCACTGACGTATTCAAGTCTATTGCTATTCTTGATTCACCAGGTTACCGATGAAAGTTCTTTTTCAAACAAAACATGTCATTCTCTCTCCTTTCATTGGCGAACAACAAAAGTTCTTTTCTGAGATGGATATATGAATAATCGAGTAATTAGTTCCCTTTCTTTGTACTATTTTCAGGACTGATAAAGATTCAGAATTACTAATAATTTCTTCCTTAGCTGTGCTCAGCCACCGTGGACAGGAAGTTTCTCTACAACTTTGCTTCAACAGCACCTGCATGCAGCATTGAGGAAGGAATGTAATCATTGATGGAGAGCTCAATAAATACAGACCTGCTCTGCCTCATGTGAAAAAGAAACAGCAAGAAAGGCCAACAAACGGCGATGCCTGTTCCAAATTATTTCATTGTTTTCCAATGCATGGTTACTGGTGAAAACGATGCATCTTTAGGATCTGATGAGACGAATATCTGTAGGATCGATTATACTATTATTGATACGAGTTTGAACGAAGTAAGTGTATTTTATGCTTTTTCCACGTCAAAACAATAACGGTACTCTCTGTGTTTCAATGATTAGAAGAACGACGGCTGTATTTTTCTTTTCTTTTCCATGATCAGCAATCATATGAAAGGAATCGTATTATGCAGAAAGCACCCTGACTTGCAAATAAGAAGCAGGTTTTACAACTTGTCACAGCAAATTATCTAAGAAGTCAACATATTGTCTTTTGCCATTGTCTTGCCAAAACTATGTTTTCATCTTTCGCCGTTTATTTTCCATATTCATCTCTGGTGTACTGCAGCAACGGCAATTTCTGTGCTTTCAATGCAAAATTTTTACAATTATAGCTAGCCCTGTCTACAAGTTGCTCGAAATTTCTCGAAATGCTTCTCAAAATTTCCTGACAAGTTGCTTAAAAGCTGCCACTTTTTCCAAAAGTTGCCCAAAATGTTGCTCATTTATTGTCATTTTTTAAGGTCATATGCTATAAATATATGAATGACTGAGATCTATGCACAAGATTTTCGCCAAGGTTGCTCTTTATTTCAACAACTTCTCTAATGAGTCAACAGCAGTTTCCTGAAGGTTTGTACCATTTGACACTGATATCTCGCTGATATTGTTAGACTATTGTTAGGCCCATCTGACACATCTTCAGTCGGGCTTCTAGCAAGAATCATTTGCTGATCATAAACAACAATGACAACGAAAACAACGACCACACTACAACAATAATTGACGATCATCATCATCATCATCATCATCATCATCATCATCATCATCATCATCATCATCATCATCATCATCATCATCATCATCATCATCATCATCATCATCATCATCATCATCATCATCATCATCATCATCATCATCATCATCATCATCATCATCATCATCATCATCATCATCATCATCATCATCATCATCATCATCATCATCATCATCATCATCATCATCATCATCATCATCATCATCATCATCATCATCATCATCATCATCATCATCATCATCATCATCATCATCATCATCATCATCATCATCATCATCATCATCATCATCATCATCATCATCATCATCATCATCATCATCATCATCATCATCATCATCATCATCATCATCATCATCATCATCATCATCATCATCTTTATCATCGTTTTCATCATCATCATCGTCATCGTCATCGTCATCATAGTCAGAAATCGCTAATTTCAAAGATCACAAATTAAGACGTTGAATTCCATCCTGAGGGTGAGAAATCGAGTTGGCTAAATCCCCTGTTGTCGTGCTTAGTGCCTCATGCCCGTGCTTAGTGCCCGTGCCGTGCTCCGTGCCTGTGCTTCGTACTTAGGGTCTCATCTTAGATTTGCACCATTTAGGCCCAGGTAGGGGGGTACTCCCATTGTGGCCTAACAGGGGGGTCCAGCTAGTGTGAGGGTCTTACCAATTGGCTACCAAATGGCCCTTTTTGTCAACCACATACTACCAATTAGGGGTATTCTAAGATTCATAGCCATTTATTATGTTTCAACCCGGTACGCTCCTCCGCACGCCAATTTAGTCATTACAGGATCAATAATAAATGAATTTTGAAAAATTTCTTGCTTTGTTCCATCAGTTTTGCAATAAAACATCTTGAAAAACCGTAGAAAATTTTCATCTCTAAATGCTACCAAAAGACCTAGTTTTCAGGTTCATGAACTACCATGTGAGGGTTTTGTAAAAAGATAGTACCATTTGAGGATATTTTGCAAAATTTTTGCTTTGGCCCTCTTTAGCCCTGACTGGACCCCCCTGTCAGGCCACAATGGGGGTACCCCCCCGGGCATTTTAGCAGGACTACAAGTATGTTCCTTCAGCCTCGCTTTCACTCACACGTAGTTTCGTTATCATGTGCTCTTTCTATTGTATTCTAATGTGCATAGTCATTTCCGTTCTGTATTTAAGTTCTAACAGCATGTAAATTCTTTAGTCAGTCAGTCAGCTTGTATCATATCGTCACACAACACCGTTGCTTTCTGGCTCCGTGTCTGCGCACGTTAACTGCACCTCGATCCCGAAAACATAACTTCGATCCCTATTACAGCATTTAGGTATGTGATGAAAACAGGGTGGAATTTGGTTCTGAGCCAATCAGCGACTTTGTTTAGGTTCGAAACAACCAATCATATTGCTTCATTAAACAATAGAAACAATGGAGGTCTTGACGTCACAGATGACGAATCCAGATGTAAACACATCTCCTCGCAGCTTCTCGCTGCAAAACCACTGACCCTAAAATCGACACGATGCACTACATTTTAGTGCACTGCGAAGAGTATCATGACTTCTTCGCGTTATTTATGAGTTAATCTAAGTTCTTACCGAGAACATCTTTGATATCTGCCCCAAGTGCAGATAAAACGTCAAAACTAAAATAGGCATTTTCTACTGTATTTGCTTAGGCCAATGGTCGCTCCTCTGGTAGACTTGCCCCAAGTCTGTTTCGTCATCTGTAATAAGTCTGCAAAATAGACTTGGGGCAAGTCTACTCCTCTGGTGGTTATGGTCGTTTTGGAATGCCTTCCTAGAACATATCTCCATGAAATTTACCGTGTTAAACACCATTCAAAAGGAAGAGCATCCCCTTTAAAACAAAGCGTGGTATTGTATTCTTATTGAGCACCACAATTACACTTAAAACATCAACATTTTGGAGGCAAACTCGATGAGAAACCCAATGCCCTTTTGTCACAATAGGTAGTAAATATCGGAAGGTACTCACCAGACCTCCATTTGCGACGATTAGCCAGAACTTGAGAAGTCTACAAATCTACACGCTCCATGTGAAACAAACGAATTTAGGATGGATGAATTAAACTAGTATTTCCGCAAGTTTTACCAGTGCAGTCGTTACTGCACCATCGTGTTGATCCATGGTCTATTCCATCCAAAACCTGAACTGAATGGCGGGAAATTGATTACGTCGACGAAAGTAGTATTTGTTTGCAAAACAAGTTGATTTCTTATCTTGAGATTATTCTTTTAGTTTTTATAGTGAAAGTTGGGAAATAGACTTCTAGGTAAATTCTGATGAGGGGGTCAGGTTAGATATAATCGAGGCGTATTTTTATTGTACGACATCTTGACCTTGTTTGCTCGATTTTTGCAAGAAATTTGGATCGGAAAATAGTGGGAATGTCTCTTAAGTTTGGACCCAACTTTTATGATATAAGTTTCTTGCAAATTTTCTTCATTTACATCAACTGAATTTAACGATTTATCACATGCCATATTTTGAGCTTATATCAATGAAGAAGCAATTCATAAATGACAATTATATCGCCTTTAGTATCATTTCGTAAACGTTGCAATTCTAAAATTGAACTAAATTGAGCTAAAATTGAAACCGTTTCTTAACTTTGTTTATTAAGCTCTGATCACTTTTAGGGAACGACTTTTCTAGAAGAGACCAAGTTTCTTTGAAGCGATTTCTTATAAACAAAGGCACATCTCGCAAAGAGGGTTCAACAGACATTTTAGCCGAGGGGCAAATCACTGCTTAAAATCACGTACGCTCTCGAAAATAATCACATTTTAATCACAAATTAATCACACTAATCACACAAAAATCACATTAATCACGAAGAATCAACAGTCAAATTAATCACAAACTGTCAATGTTTAACCACGTCTATTTGCTTACATTAATAAGAAAATTAAAGAACTAGAATGTACATGTCTCCCATTTCCCAAATTTGGGTGTATGTATTTTCAGATATCCGAACATAGGCTCGAAAACATGAACACCACAACATCGCTTGATTCTGAGGACCCTGCGATGGAGCAAAACTGGAGCATTGTTCTTATTCCTAGGACACTAGGAAAACCACGTCATATTTTATCATTTGGTTTATGCATCTTGCTCTAGCTTGCCCAGTTAGTGCGATTTTCAAAGTATCGGAACTTGGCTGAGGGCATTTCGGAACATGTGATTAACTTTAGAATAATCACAAATTAATCAGTTAAATCATTAAAAAATCAAATTAATCACACAAGAAATCAAATTAATCGCAAAATAATCACTAATGATTATTAATCTCGTACACCATTTTCAGGAGTGATTTGCCCCTCGATTTTAGCGGTTCTGAGATAGGTCAATTTTGGACTTGCCCAAGCTGTCTTGTGAGAAAGAATTAGGTAGTTTATCCTTTCTTTCTTTCCTTCTTGCTTTCTAGACGACTTGGGCAAGTCCAGGTCAGTATCGTATGTATGTATGTATGTATGTATGTATGTATGTATGTATGTATGTATGTATGTATGTATGTATGTATGTATGTATGTATGTATGTATGTATGTATGTATGTATGTATGTATGTATGTATGTATGTATGTATGTATGTATGTATGTATGTATGTATGTATGTATGTATGTATGTATGTATGTATGTATGTTTTTGCCAAACTAAAAATCTAAATTACAATATAAATTACTAAAAAGAAAGTTTTCTAATTACAGCAAATATAATATTTACAGGCAAAGAATTTAAAAATTAAGTTTAAAAACACCCCAGGTTAAGATGGCAAGGATAGCATTAAAAAGGTCAATATGACCTTGTTTCCATAATGGTCCTTCCGGAGGTGTTATCAAAAAGAAAATTTGTTGCGAAAAATTTAATCTTGTGTCAAAAAAAAAATCGAAAAATCAAAAGGACGAAAGCCAGATTGGTAGCGATAGAGAATTTTGTTTTTATCGAGTTATTCTAGTATCTGCTCGTGGACAGAAATCTGCGGCAAAAGCGAGATTGGTCGATAATTTTTTGGTTCATCTTTGCTTCCCTTTTTAAAGAGAGGTTTCAATTTTGCCTGTTTGCAATCGTCGGGAAAGCGATCAAGGGAAATTGAAAGATTGCATAGCTCTGTCATTGGTGTTGCTAATATTGATGCACCATCCTTGAGGAATTTCCCTGCAAGATTATCAGGTCCTGCCGCTTTTGAAGGATTTCTAAAGTTATCAGTAGAGTCTTGAGATTTCTAAAATTATCGTAGAGTCTTGAACGGTCGATCAAATTAAAGGAAGGATCCAGTCCTTCGCTCTTGAAATAGACTCTTCAATTTCCAGAAAAGACAGTGCTAGCCAACCTGTAGACACATTATCCAAACTTGATAACTTGATGATAATTTTTTCCATATTGATGATGGCTGTTCTCATGGGCGACCTTTATGCAAGAAAGGCTCCTGTGGAAGGTGGTATGCAATGTGAACTCTTTAAGGTTCTGACATAGATTTGAGAGCAAGAGAAAAAAAGCAAAGCAGAAATTATGAGGGTTTGGAGAGCACATGCCCCCAGTTCTTGCCAAAAATGCAGAAACGTCAAAACCGTGGATTTGTTGGAAGTTCCCCCCCCCCCCACATGAAACCTGACTTTCTGCAATTGCTCTAAGACGTATCGAGATTACAAAAGATGAAGAAGCCGGCTGCTTTCAAAGAGAACCAAGTACGGAATGATTGGCCTGGCCTATCCAGCCTTATACTCTCTCCACTGTAAAATCCTTAATCTGAGTTGTACATTTCATTTGACCTGAACGGAACTCAACAAAATAACTGACAAAGAATTATCTCAAGATCAGAAATCGACTTGTTTTTCAAACAAATACTATTTTCGTAGACGTAATGTATTTCATGCCATTTCTTTTCAGACTTTGAAGGGCATAACCTTAGATCAACATGATAGAGCAGTAGAGACTGCACTGGTGAAATTTGTGGGAATAGTTTAATTCATCCTTGCTAACTTTATTTTTTTCGCATCGCATGGAGCGTCTAGATTTATAGACTATTCCAGTTTTGGCTAATCATCGCAAATGGAGGACTGGTGAGTACCTTCTGATATTTACGACGGATTTTTCACTTAAGGGAAGACTCACAAATCGACCCGTATGGAAAGTTAAATTTCTGTGCACTGCACTTGTGCACCTAGAAACAATAGGAAACAATAGAAAACAATAGAAGCCAAGGGCTCTGTGCACGGCACATGTGCCGTGCACACTTGTTTCTTTCCATACTGGCAAATCGATTTTGGTAAGCCAAATGTCAATCTGACGTGTTGGGGGGGGGGGGGGCTTTCAACCAATGACGTTAAGAAAAAGAACAAAAATTCCATAAAAATTGATCAGGCTTACTAGCTAAAACCTACTTCAGTTTTTACCTGTTCTATTTATTTTTCACATTCTAATGATTAACCTGGTCAATACAAGGAATTATTTCTCTCTGGTCGAAGAATTCTCACTTCTCGATCGAAGGTCGGCACGAGCAGAGCTTCTCTGACTCAAGTGAACTGGAATTTCTTGACGAGAAATAGGCAAAGTAGAAGGTAAATTTATATCAGTTACATAATCACAAACTATTCTTGTAGACTTGACTGAAAGAGCGACAACAATTGCTGCTCGAAAATTTGAAAATAACTAAGTCACGAATCACGATGTGAACCTAGGCTATGCACATATTCTGAAGCAGAACCGATAAAACTCAACACCGTAAAAACACATTTATTGAAAATTTCGAGAAAAGTGACCGGAAATTTAGAAGAGGGGGCAGGGGGTTGAATCCCAAAAATCAGATTGATGTCGCGTACCAAAATCGATTTGTGAATTTTCCCTTATAGGGCTTCGGGTTTCTCATCGAGTTTGCCTCCAAAAATTTTGCTGTTTTGAGTGTGATTGTGGCGCTTAAGAATGCAATACCACGCTCTGTTTCAAAGGGGATGCTCTCCTTTGAATGGTGTTTAACAAGGTAAATTTCATGGAGATATGTTAGGGGGAGGCATTTCAAAATGACCATGATCATCAGCGGTGCCTTCATGGGCCTATGCAAATGCAGTTGAAAATGCCTATTTTAGTGCTGACGTTTTCTCTGCTCTTGGGACAGATAACAAATATGTTCTCGGTAAGAACTTAGATTTACTCATGAGTAATGCGAAGAAGTCATGACATTCTTTGTAGTACACTAGAATGTAGTGCATCGTGTCGATTTTAGGGTCAGTGGTTTTGCAGCGAGAAGCTGCGAGGAGATTTATTGACATCTGTGCTCGTCATATGTGATGTCAAGACCTCTATTGTTCCTATTGTTTAATGGAGCAATATGATTGGTTGTTTCCGATATAAACAAAGTCGCTGATTGGCTCAAAACCAAATTCCACCCTGTTTATGTGATGTGGTTTCCAGTTCTTCACACTACCGCTGTATGTCTATTTACGTCAATAAGAAGTTGATGAAAATAGATGAAAATGTAAAAAAACCAATCCTACAGAATTTGTCTACAATTTCAGAGCATCTGAAGAGTGTTGCCCCCTCTTTCTCCCTTGTTTTGCCAGTCTTTACAACACATAAAAATATCTTCCATCTATGACCTCTCGATTTTTTACTTCTATGTTACCGTCATGGTAAGATGTTGTGTAACCCATACAGTGTAGTTGCTGAATGATTCTTTAGATTGGATTGATCTTTGATATCAACAGAACTGACTGCAAGAATGAGCCCTTGCAAGGCAAGGATCAGTCTTCTGATCTTGTAATGCCAACAGAGTAAGTGACCTGTTTTTAATAAAAATTAATGTCCAAGCATTAAAAGATCTCCTTCAAAACGGCGTTTTGAGGAACATAGGGCCACATATAGACATATTTTTCAATTTAAATTTCTGAGACGAAACCGCACTCTCGGACCGCCAAAACATACAGTATAACTTGGGAAACCATCCTTAACAAGTGTATTTCAATTATGAATTTTATTAATGAAAACACACCTTAAAGATCTTAGAAATTTCGAAGCACTAAATTTGGACATAAACACTAGGCACGGGCAAAAAACACTTGGCACGGTCACTAAACACCAGTCACGATTACTAAGCACTAGGCACGGGGAGAACGCACTAGGTACTAGGAGGCACGGACAGAAAGCACGAGGCACAGACCGAAAGCAAGAGGCACGGACACAAAGCACGGGGCACAAAAGCACGGGAATTAGACATCCTCACGAAATCGTAGGGATGAAGTGGTTTGACACCCCCCCCCCAGTCACACATACCGTAAAAGCTCTATTAAGCCCCCCTCTCTATTAAGCCCCCCTCTCTAATAAGCCCCTCCCCTCTGAGTCAAAATTTGAAATAAGCCCCCCTCTCTATTAAGCCCCCCCCCCACTCATACAAAATCCTAGAATTTACAAAATATTTTCCGTTTATTTAGCTATACAACCTTATATGTTAATTTTAGTATGATTCGGGATAAAAACTGAGTCGAATTTGTGTATTTGAGCCGGAAAATTGTGTGTTGAATCCGCAAAATATGGAATAAAAGAACTGAAAAGCTACCAAATATATCCTTTTCGCTTGATTTTGTGAATGAGCCCCCCCGCCCTCTGTAATAAGCCCCCCTCTCTATTAAGCCCCCCTCTGGAAGGTCCAGAATTAAATAAGCCCCCCGGGGGCTTAATAGAGCTTTTACGGTATGGTTGATTTTGCAGGGCAATCGAAGTTTTGGCAGACTGCCAAGGAGAACTTTATTGCAGCGCAGCAACCGTGCGACAAGTGTTACAATAATGCAAAGCTATCTTTAAATTTGCAATCAGTTGTCATTTTGGAATCTTTTCAAACGAAAATTTACCCTGATAAAACCCACATGTGAAGGGCACATACTGTAGCAGCCGGTTATGAATGAAGCAGTGATGAAGTAGTGATTGTCTGGGTAAATTTTTTTGATAATCTGTAGGCTGTTTCTTTTTTGCCACTTTTCCTAACTATTTCACATCTCTCCAGATTTCGTCACGATATCTTATTTATTTCTGGAAATACAATAATTTTTGGTAGTTTTAAGTTTTTGTTTGTTTCACGGTCAAACCCTTTATAACTTCAAACTAAGACAATTCTTGACACAATGAAGATAATTCGATGAAATTTTCTGTGCAGCCCTCAGTTGATAAGAGAATGTGGAAAATACTCAATTTTTTATCTTCTCTTAGATGATGTAATTTATGACGTCATCTATCTAGTGAATTTAGGTAATAAATATAAGGTTACAAATTTCATATTTTTTCAAAAAGTTATGTTTTATAATAATTTGATGCTTTGTATTTTAATTAAACTTAAACCAAGCCTAATATTTCTTTTGAGTAAGTTTTAACAGTCGGATTAGTATGAGTACTGTTTTTGGCCAGAAACAAAGAAAATTGATGACGTCATCGAAAGTATAGCAATTACAGTAAAATGAATTAGATTTGGTCTTTTCACATCAAATTACACTAGACAGCCAAGTTTCATCTTTCTGGTCCTTCTCAATTCGAAGTTCTGAGGGGAGCAGGCTACCTTAGCCCCCCCCCCCCGGCCTGAGGATGCTCAGAAAAGTGAATCAGGTTAGGTCCAGATAGGGTTAAAAGACATTGTTAACACTTGGTCAGAGGTTAAGTTGCGCCGGCTGTCCATAAAACGAGTCTTTCCTTGATTAGCAACCAGTTTCATTCTGAAAAATCAATTAAAGTTGCAAAATTTTTCATGTAGCCGAAATGACCCGAGTTGTAAGCTTTGTTACAAAGCCAAATCAAAGCTGACATTTAACTCTGCCGTGAAGAAAGAAAGTGTGCCGTTAAGAAAGAGAGTGTGCCGTGAAGAAGCAAGAAACTGTGCTGTGAAAAAGATAGTGTGCCATGAGAAAGAGAGTGTGCCGTGAAGAAAGAAAGTGTGCCCTGAAGGAAAAAGAGTGTGCCATGAAGTAAGAAAGTGTACCGTGAAGAACAGAGTGAAGTTGCCCTGAAACAAGTGAGCTTGCCGTGAAACAGAATGAGAATTTGCAATGAAAAAAAAAAATTTGCGGTGACCATTGTGGGCCACAGACAGTACAGAATATATAGATAGACATTGTAAAGGCAGTTCGGTTTCGAATCCTGCTAGAGTTTCACCCTTAAATGACAAATTTACATTGGCAAAGCCTTTACTAGCAGAGTGTTTCTAATCTCCGAGCCTTCGGGCCTCGAGCCTTCGAGCCTTGTACTTCGAGCCTCGAGCCCTCGAGCCTCGAGCCTTAGGTTCATACTTCGAGCCTCGAGCCCTGGAGCCTTCCAGTTATATATTTAGCTACAGGCTTTCATCTTTGAGGTTCATCTTTTTGCAAACATCAAGGATTCAAGTTTCAAGGATTCTTTTTGCAAAGATCAATTACTCAAGTTCAAGGCACTAGCCCGGGGGGGGGGGGGGTACTTCACTATAAATTCATACGGGGGTGTGCGCCGCAAGGATTTCTGTTACGACCCAATCCCAGAAATTTGGTCCGATATTGATACCCAATCCCAGAATATATGTCAGATATTGATACCCAATCGAAGACGTAACAAAAGCCATTCGACGTCAAAAGGATAAGGGATAGAGGGCTGGGAATGATTATTTTGGTTCCAAGTGGCCATTGCAACGAGTTTCTGATCTGAGGACGTTTTTCAACACAAAAATACTTGAAATCAGTTCACCTGAAACTGACAACGTGTAATTTGAAAATTTATCACCCATTACAGAATTTTGAGTAATCCCCAATCCCAGAAAATTCCGAGTGAAAGTATACCCCAATCACAGAAATTTTCCAGTAAAAGGATACCCCAATCCCAGAATTTTCAGGCCAAAAACTACCCAAAACTGGCGCACATCCCCGTCTTACCCAAAGTGAAGTACCCCCCCCCCGGGGGCACTAGCTAAGATCCATTGGAATTTGTAAAATTTGCCACATCACATATTTTTCTCAAGGACCGAACAGACCCGATTTCGAAGAATGTGCTACACAGAAAATACTTCAGGAAAGTGCTTCATGTGTATGTGAGAGATCTATCCCTACTAGCCAATTACTCGCAAATAACTTGACAATCTGGCTTTTGTAACTGAAGTTACAGTTCATGGTACTTCTATCATTTGCTAGTAATGCACTGTGATCCAAAACTGCAAAATAAGGGAATAAATTCGAAAAATGAAGTTTTTAATATCAAATTCTTATTACATCATCCTTATTGAGCACACCCTGGGGGTTAATGTAAAAAAAAGATATTTCAAATCGGTCACGGGATGGTCAAGATATTGATATTTGAACTTTGGCCTAATTTGTTTGTTTGTTTACATTACCATTTCCGGAATAGTGCTGTTTTGAGGGCATTTTTTAAATCCTCATTTCTCCACCTAGGAAAGTCCGAAATTCTTCATTTTTGTCTCAAATATAACTACTATTAATTTTCTTCGAAGAAATTTCAAGATATGCTACAATTTCTTCACTTTTGATACTTTTGAAAGCAATTTCATAATGGCGGGTTTTCGAGAAATTTAAGGGCTTAAAGTGTTAATTGTTAAATTCAACACTGAATACAAAAAAATTGTATCAAATTGCATGAACCAAATAAATTCTATGACTTAAAGCCACTTCCCCTGCTTCTCTTTGCCAAAGGGCTTGTACAAGTTTGTGGCCATAAAAATTTTCTGACCGTTCAAAATTTGTGCGTGGTCACTTTTGTGTTCTTTATTTTATCGCACATTTTGAAAAAATCTTAGCATATAGGCCCACTAAGTGAATTTACGAAGACCAAACGTCATTCATGTGGTCCAGAAACAAGAAAAGCAACATTTATACCAGCTTGCAAACTGTAACGTTGAATAAAATTGATGATTTACAAGTTTTTCGATTTTTATTATGATGACGAATGAGCAAAAACGCTTATTTTCGCAAAAAAATCTATCTAAAAGGGCGGAATTAGGCTAACAGCAAAGAAATCAATTGATTTGTACTGTAAAAATCACATTCTAGCATGAAAAAGCATCAAAATTCAGAAATACAATTTTTTCGTCAAAAATCCTTCAAAAATGCATCAAAATGTAGGTATACCTGAAAACTTTGAATGGCTGTAGATTTTTTATGGCCACGAACTTGTACAAGCCCTTTGGCAAAAAGATGCAGGGGAAGTGGCTTTAAATCATAGAATTTATTTGGTTCATGCAATTTGATACAATTTTTTTGTATTCAGTGTTGAATTTCACAATTAACACTTTAAGCCCTTAAATTTCTCGAAAACCCGCCATTATGAAATTGCTTTCAAAAGTATCCAAAGCGAAGAAATTGTAGCATATCTTGAAATTTCTTCGAAGAAAATTAATAGTAGTTATATTTGAGACAAAAATGAAGAATTTCGGACTTTCCTAGATGGAGAAATGAGGATTTAAAAAATGCCCTCAAAACAGCACTATTCCGGAAATGGTAATGTAAACAAACAAACAAATTAGGTCAAAGTTCAAAAATTAATATCTTGACGGTCCCTTGACCGATTTTACATATCTTTTTTTTACATTAACCCCCAGGGTGTGCTCAATGAAGATGGTGTAAAAGAAATTTGATATTCAAAACTTCATTTTTTCCTATTTCTTCCCTGGCCTGGATCACAGTGTAATGGTTCTGTTGCATGTAGTGGGAAAGTTGCATGTAAGAGTTTCATTCAATGGGAGACTAATTGAGATATAAATTTTCCAATTAACTGGCATGCATTCCTCCATACCAATGAAATTCTCATGCCATTCACCATTAGTCTCATGGACACAGGTGTGATAGGGGTGTATCCCATACCCAAACAGGTGAGGGAAAATGGTCCTTGCTGTTAAAATTTGTATTCAATCAACTCGTAAATCATACCTTTGGACGCTTCAAGAACTCTTTCGTAAGATGTTTGAGTTTTTCACAACAATCTGACCTGTCCCGGAATAAAGACCAGAAAAGTATAACCCCTGTCCTGGAATAAAGACGAAAAATGTATAACCCTGTCCTGGAATTTTCAGCTGAAAATGACACCCTATTGGCAGGCACATCCCCGGGTGGTCATTGTATTAAGTAGACCCCCCGGGGAATTGACATTTGCTGTCTCTTAGCCCCTAGCCCCTATGAAGGAAAACACGTACTTTTACTGTTGTTCTTGTAGGATTTTATTCTTTTGAAATGATATTTTGCATTTCCTCCTTTTCCCTCGTGAGTTCAACGCACGACTTCAGATTTTGTAATACAATAGCATCAGTCGCTTTGGTTCACACCGCACTTCAAAGCGATTAGCGATTGCAGACAAAAGAAATTCTCTCAAGCAGAATTTCAAAACAAACGAAGCCGCAAAGTTGCCCTGAAACCAGCAAGGCAAACTCTCGTTTGGTGCGAGCGAAGGGAGAATTTTAAGAGAAGGTATGTGCTTATAACGACAGAAGAAGGGTAAAGTTAAAGTTCTGTCTCGCGGATTTTGTTTATTTGATTCAGGATCTGAGGAGTGATTGCGTACATCTGAGCAACAAATATGCAAAAATTGTAATGCCCTCTGCTCGGTTTCTGAATCAAATGAACAAAATCCGCGAGATAGAACTTTAGATTTACCCTCCTTCTTTCGTTGCAAGCACAACCTTCTCTTAAAAACCTCCCTTCGCCCGCACCAAACGAGAGTTTGCCTTACTGGTTTCAGGGCAACTTTGCGGCTTCTTTTGTTTTGAAATTCTGCTTGAGAGAATTCCTTTTGTCTGCATTCGCTAATCGCTTTGAATTGAGGTGTGAACCAAAGCGACTGATGCTATTGTATTACAAAATCTGCCCTTGTTCGACTGCTTCCGAAACTCTCTTTTGAATGCACCGATATAAATGAGAGTAAAGCCTGGTTTCCATATGATCGTAACAGTCGGCGACGCGTCGCCGAGACAGGCTCGGGCAGGGGCGGCGTGGCCCACCGGGACACCGGGAAATCGTCCCGGTGGCCCCTGAAAATCGTTCAGATATGGGCCCCCAAAGCTAACCTAGAAGAAAATTATAGGTGCACGCATTTCTTATAAAATGTAAGACAAGGCTAGTTTAACTTGTGTACTATCAAAGCATTTGCCCCACTAGGCTCTCACGCTGTCCCGCACCTGAGGAGAAATAGCCCCACCAGTGACTGGGCCCATTGAAAAACTTTGAATTTTACGACAATTGGGCAAGAGCCCGGGCAAGACCCAGAAATTCACTTGACACACAAAGCAAAGATCATTGCTTTGCACAAACTTCCATACTTCCAAACCTCCTCTCGAAGGTCTCGCTTTAGCGAAGTCTTTGGTCTCAGTTCAGAGACTTTTTGAGCCATTTGTTAAATCTTCAGTTTTGTCTGATCTTCACTGATTCAGAAACTGAAGTGAGATGGAAGGTCCCGGTAGCTGCAGAGTTGATGCTTGCGATACTTGATTGTTCATAATGGTGCAATGGGGACATGTATTTAATTGAAGTTGAGTGAAATTGCGTGTGTGTCTCGAATCGAAAACAGGAATATACTAGAGTTGACTCTGCAATACATCCACGCAACTGGTCGATTTGACTAAGATCACCTTGGAACTAGTAAACCGTCACCTAACCACCAAGTCCATTTTCGTAAAGTTTCTTGTCGCAGAGTCTCGTCCCTTTTCTTTAGTGCGCCCGTTTCACATTCGATTTTTCGGCTAACATAGTGTGAATGATTTATCCATCTTGATTATGCAATTTTATCTGAAATATCAAGTCCAAATTTCTCCCACTACAATCACCTATATTGGCCTGACTTCTAATGTGAAACCGGCTTTAGTATTTGTTTGTAAAACAGTTTTCTTCTTATATTTAGCATTTTGTATTTAGTGGTATATTTAGATGTATTTTTTTTTTCTCCTTTTTTTAGATTTATGTTAAATGCCAGGGGGTAGTCATGACATATTGCTCCTCCTGGTAGCGTCTTTGTAGTGTCGTATAGTAGTTTCGTAGGTAGTGTTATAGGTAAAATGTTATTGTAAATTTTTGCATTGAGTATAAAAAAAAAAAAAAAAAAAATCGAAAACACTTGCCCTCCGTGATCTAGTTCATGCAGATCCAGGAGCAGTGGCGTGGTCTTGGGTGAAGCTGGGGAAATGCCCCCTCCACTTCTGTTAAAAGATGGGTCTCGAGATTCTTTCAAAACAAGGAGAATGTAGTAGAAGTTCGGTGAAGGTAAAGTAGGGTAAGAATACTTCCGAAAAATACTAGGAGGTGACTCGGAGAGTCGTTTTAAGCCAAAGTAAAGGGGAAACATCGTCGTCGTTTGGCTAATCTAGACAAAGTTGGCGAATTTGGCAAACACTAAAGTAAAGAAGGAGGTACTTGTTATTTTTACTAATTTTTCCCCACCACCTGTGCTCTGAAGTGCATTTTCAGCTAATCTAAAGGGCGTGATCGAAAAAATTTTCTGCTCGCTTCGCTCGCAGGGGCTCTAATTCTCAGCCCTCTAAGCCAATGAAAAGATGTTTTCTCAAAAATTCTCCTGGATATGCTAATTCACACAAACATTGCTAAAAATGGTCAATAATTCTTTTCGGGACCGGCAAAACATAGGGTCGGAGAGAAGCATTCTAGGCCAAAGTAGAGGACGTGTCATCGAAACTGTCCCTGGGAGCTTCGCCCCCAACACCCCTTACTTTCATACCCTGCTAGTTGATTTGCCTTGGCCGTGTCACTTACCATCAGTGCCAAAACATATTGCACATTTCACAACTCATTCACTAAGCTATTAACTTGGTAGTGTGAAGGTTAAGAAGAATTGTGGTGCAATCGGTATAAGTTTCTGTCAAGCCATTCAAGTATTAATCTTCTTAACGACTTGGAGCATACGAAGCTCTGTGACCAGGGGTGGCGCTAGCCCTGAAAAAAAGTGAGGTGGACAAGAGATGAATGGCCATAAATTCGTTGTCAGAAGGTATACCTAAAGTTTTTTATATCATTTTTGCTCAGGAATAAATACCGAACTGAGGAAAGTGGGGTGCAAATGTCCACCCCTGTCCACCCCGTGGCGCCGCCCTTGCTTGTGACAACCTTGAACGCCATTCCTTGAAAGATTTACTTTTGTGAAGGTCTTTTCAGCTAGAAAAATGCCTCCAAAATTATTTAATCAATAATAGGAATTTCTAGTTAAGATGAATCCATCATCATGGCTTTATGATGCATTTAACCATTTACATTCATAAATTACTACTGTTTGCGAATATTCTAAAGTGTGCTAGTTAGTTCTTTTTGGTAAACCTGTTTTTTCAGTTTTTTGCGTCCAGTGGCGCTGCCACCGCTGAAAAATCCGAAAGAACTAGGGGGGGGGAGGGGATTTCGACGTAATTTTTCAATCTAAAGGTATGCTCAACTAATTTTATGCCATTTTTCTTTGATAATTTTAGACAACTTTTGGGATTGGAAGTCCCCTAAGTTCCCCCGTGGCGCCGCCACTGGCTGCGTGGATTCTTGTGGAACCATAAATTGTGAAAGGGGGACAGGATTCTAATTTTCAGAAAGGGACTTGAGGCTATCATGGGCCCCTTTTCGACAAGCTTTTCCCGGGCCCTTAATTTTTGCCACGCCGCCCCTGGGCTCGGGGACACATCGGGGACGGTTACGTTAAATGGGAACATTTCCTAAACGACGTCGCCGACGTCGCCGATCAGACGGGGACGGTACGGGGACGCATCGAAAGAGTTGAGATGAGTTTAGAGCGTGGTTTCCATATGATCATAACAGTGATTGTTTCCATATGTCGCCAACTGATCGGGGTCACGTCGCCGAAGCGTCGCCTACTGTTACGATCATATGGAAACCAGGCTTAACCAGACAGTTATCCATCTTGGCCTAAGCTCATATGTATAGATTATTAGCTCCGCTCATTCATTTTGGAGGACATTTTCACTGTGGATCTCCACCAGGCGGAAAAATGTCGAGGCGGAAAATTTCCAGCAATCTGATTGGCCAATCGAATTGTCGCCGCTGAAAATTTCGAGCCGCGAATAGTAGGAAAACGTTGTACTTTTCGCGGCTCGAAATTTTCCCACCCAGTGGAGATCCGGCTTCAAAGGGGCATGGTCACATAATTTAAACAAACTTCTTTTGAAACGACGATTTTGCAGTATTTGTGATAGGCCATATATCACAATGATTTTCCACCACTTTTCTCAGAATAAAAGTGTTATTTTGAAGATGGACCCTCGTACTTCGTACAGAAACAACCGAAACACTCACGTGTTGAACGATTGCAGAGATATTGATGGATTTTTTAAACACCTCATCAACTAAATTCTGTTCAGAACACAGTGGCCATGTGACAAAAAGGTAGATTCTAGAGATAACAGGTTTGTTTAGGGTTACGTGGCCCTGCCCCTTTAATACAACAAGCAAATTTGATTGTTTCGTTACTTTTTATTTCTGCTCCATTCGAATTTTCATTGCAATAAAAATTCCCGATCCTGTGCTTTCTAATAAACGCCCAGGGGGGACACTCGGCACATATGCATACAAGGGGGGGGGGGTCAATCCAAGAAATTTTCAGGAAACCCAAAAATATCACTTCAGTTTCATTGCCACCCAAAAATATCAGCTCGTTTTACACTTAGAAACCTGTGCATGAACATCAAATATCCACAAACAATGCAAATACACGTCAGGATTTTTTTTTATATAAATTCAATATAAAAATTTACAATTTACGAATTACCTACGAACTACGAACTATCTACCATACAATGCCACAAAACGATACCAAGGGGAGCAAAAGATCATGACTACCCCCAGGGCCGTCCACATGAAGAATATTAATCTAAAACTACAACTAAATATACCATTGCGAGAAACTGTTACGAACAATGGAACAGAGAAACGGGACTCTATGATAGGGGAACGTTACAGAAATGAACATGGTGTGGTGGCTTAGTTGCATTTGGCTTAATTTAGTCGACCGGTTGTGTGAATGTATAGTAGAGTCAACTTGAGTATATTTCTGTTGACGTCGTTTGGGAGGCCTTTATCACCAAATATTAAAAGTTGCGTCTAAACTTCATTTGAAAGATGAATATATCCAAATGGTCGAAGTAATGCAAAAACTCCAGCGGGAAGGTTGGCAAGGGCAGGGGCGGCAGAATATTAAACGGACTCCAACTTTTCCATCAAGTTTGACAATATGGTATTACCGCTAAACTCACACACTGTAGCCGGAATGTGATAGATGACGTCTCCGTATTCCGGGTGGGTCGTACATAAAGCTTAAATAATTCGTTTAGGGTGTGCCTGGGTAGATACTTGGAGAGATATTTCAGCAAACCAACTCCCTTTCTTGTCTTAGAGATAGATGCCTTAATGTGAGCCGAAAATGATGGTTTTGAATCCAGGATAATCCCTAAATGTTTCTGTTCATCTACCTTCATCACTGGTATGTTATTAAAACGAATTTCTGGATGATTCATTTCTATCCTTTTCGTGGAAAATATCAATTCAACAGCTTGCTTTTGCGGATCTGGATTAAATGACATTTTCCCATCATGAGCCCGCCGCCTTATCAACTCTAGGTCGTGGTTCATATCACTGGCAGCAGAGTCTATGTCTTCTACTACGGCGAACAACGATGTATCATCAGCAAAGGGTTTAACGTTACACTTAACCTCAGCAGCTAGGTCATTGATATATACAAGGGAGAATAAGGGTCCTAGAAGGGAACCCTGGGGTACTCCTGCCGAAATATCTCCCCGGTTAGAATTCTGTCCATTTAGAACTGTTCGCTGCTTTCGATCCTTGAGAAAACTTTGGATAAGTGAAAGAAGGTCTCCTGAGACGCCACAACGTTTTAGTTTATAGATCAGACCGTCATGTCATACCCTGTCGAATGCTTTAGAAATATCGAGATAAACAGAACGTACATCCAAGGGAGGACTACAGTCGAAGGCTTTAAAGATCGTGTGGGTTATGGAAATTAACTGATTAATCGTTGAATCACTAGGACGAAAACCTGATTGGTTCGGATTAAGCAAATTGCATGAAACGAGATGCGAGTATAAAGAATCGTACATGAGTTTCTCCAGTATTTTCCCAAAAATTGGTAAGAGAGAAATTGGTCGATAGTTCTTCTTTAGATTTTTCTCGTTCTTCTTATGGACTGGTACTACATTCGCATATTTCCATATTTTGGGAAATAGACCACGTCTCAAGCAATTTTCGAATATCATTTTTAGAGGAGTAACTAGTGCAGCATCACTTGATTTTATCATTCTAACAGATATTCCGTCCCAACCATGTGCTTTATTAGGATTTAATGACCTTATAATGTTCAGTATCTTTTCGTCAGTAATAGGAAAGTCATTTATCAGGGAGGAAGGTGCTGGAAAATTAGTTGGAATTTCGCTTTCTGTATCAATCGTTGTACACTGGAGTATGAAGTAATCATTGAACAGCTGTGCCTTTTCAGTGAAGTCAGTTACAAACAACCCATTTTCTAAGAGGGGTGGTATAATTGGAATCTTAGCCTTGTTTAGGACTGTGTTAATTAAAGACCAATATCTTTTTCTAGAAGTCCCGGGGCTTGCTAAAGTATTACCAGCCTTAAGGAAGTAATTTCGTTTTGCGTCCTCAATCAGTTTCGAACCTTCGGATATCATCTTCTGTATTCCCTCTTGCTTGTCATTTGGCTGGCCACTCCTCACGAAATTTCTATAAGCACGATTCTTTTTCCTCAGAAAGTTTTTAACATTGTCCGTTATCCAGGGTGCTTGATGAGGTCTAATCGTCAGGATTGCTTCTAGCGAACACAGAAATATGAGTTCAACAATATTTGATGCCAAAAATATATCATGAACTTAATTTCAATTTCATTTGGACCTAAAAATATCACTTTTGGCAATGTTCTAACCCAAAAATACCTCCCGGTATGTGCATTTGCAGAGTGCCCCCCCCCCTGGGAACAAACGATAGAGAGAATTGCATTGGATGAACCATTCAGGTTCACGAAATATGCTATTTGAAGTTAAAAGACTGAGGCCCCGTTCACACTACTCCGTTTTTGTTAGTATCCGTTTTCGTTGCATCGAAGCTACCGTTCACACTGCTCCGTTTTCGTACAAAAACGGAGAGAAAAACCTCCGTTTTTGTGCGTTCACACTGATCTGCCCGATAACAAAAACGCAAGGAAAAACATCCGTTTTTGTGCGTTCACATTACTCCGTTTTTGTGAAGCTCATTGTTAAATATTGCAGCGTTTTCAAAAACCTACGTTTTTGTGCGTTCACATTGATCGAATGCGTTTTCAAAAACCTCCTTTTTTGTGGATATCCACTTTTGACTGCGTTTTTGAAAACCTCCGTTTTTGTGGCGTTTTTGTGCGGTTCAGTGTGAACACTTTCACAAAAACGGAGGTTTTTCTTTCCGTTTTTGTACAAAAACGGAGTAGTGTGAACGGGGCCTGAGGTCATATCCATCAATGAAAGGCAAAGGTTATATCTATCCATGAAACAACAAATGACGACCCAAGCCTTGTCTCCTCATATCATGTCTCCTCATAGCACGTGCTAAGTGAAGAAGGTTGTGTGGCTGATTAGTTAAAGCGCAGCATGGGGGTCTCGTGGGGGTCTACCAGCGTGGCTTCGAATCCCGTCACTGAAATCACAAACCACAGACCTACTGCCAACTCAGCTATCCATCCTTCCCGGGGGGAGGTAACTACCATATGTGTCAGTGCTGGCATAGGATGTGCCTTTTTTGGGTGCCTTTTTTCGAGCAGGAAATAAATCTTAGGGTGTAATTTTTGGTAAAATCACAAGTAGTCATAAATCTTAGGGTGCCATTTTAGAAAAATAACCCCTTAGGGTATTGATTTTGATCAAATTTGACTTACTTTGTTAAAATTTTGGCTTGTTGTCACAGTTTTAGGGTATATATTTTCAATGGCCTGTAAATTTTGGGGTATCGTCTTTGCAAAGATTTATAAATTTTAGGGTAAGATTTCAGACGTCAAATGGCACACTCCCGTCACCCGCCTATTGGTGTTACCCCCCCCCCCCCGGGCCATGCTTCCGAGGTCAGTAAATGACTGAGTGCCACACCTACATTAACAAATAAGGATTGCTTGCTAGCAGGTGCAAAAATTTCAGTACACGTTGCACCGTTGCCTATGCCCACCTTTGATATCAAGAGCCCTTGGAAAGATTGGAGTGGGATGTGCGGTAATAAGCGATGACTGCTGCGAACCAGCATAATAGGGACCTTTAGCAACTGGGACGGCGACTGCAGCGGCAATACAAATGTGTCCTTTGTTTCCGATCTTCGGCTTGAAAAGACTCCTTGTTTTTCGTTCGAATTTGATTCCCTTGAGAGTCTGTGAAGTTGTCCTTTTCAATTGCACAACTTCGAAATCCAACTTCTAACGTGTTGTTTTTCAGATCTGGATCTTCGTAATGAAACTCATTCATTTTAAATGTTAATTATCAAGGAAGCAAAGCATTCCGAAGTATTTAGACGAAGAAGGAGATTTGGTCTCGTCTTATTTCAGAACATGTGAAGGTAGGCGTGGGAAATTATACTCAGTGTGTATCATACAAGACGACGTTCTGGCTGGCGTTGCCGTCCTGACTGCTAAAGGTCCCTAATATTATGCGCGGTAGATTTACAATGTAATCGGTCTGTTACGATATTGAAGATGTTATTGTGATTGTGAAATGGTATCACTGCGTGCTACCATCAGGCAACAGTGCATGCGCTGCATAGAAAGTATGTTAATGACTCGCAATAAATACAAAATTGTTTGCATGGTCCATAACTTAACGTAAAGACAGTTGTGCTACTTACGTTTTGTTCTTGAGAGAGAATCGTCGATTGAAAGAATCTAACAATTTCAATTTCAATTTGACGAAATATTATTCTTGGTTGCAAGAAAGAATGCGGTGCAAATTTTGTTTGAAAATTCCCAAAATTGCACCTAACAAAATCTTAACAAAAGTGCCATTTTTTCAATTTACGAGTTTATTCATCATTTGTATATTTATTTTTGCTGTACTGTGTGCACCTCATGTAGATGTAATTCAGGCCTACTGGATTGAAAACTAATGTATCTTTTCAATGTTCTAGGTCACAGAAAGGGAAAATATTGCTATAGCTGAACCGCAATGTGTTGAAAATATTGACAATTTGGCAGGGAAGCAGGAACCAGTGGCTGATGTTGATGGCCTATCTCTGATAAATGCTGTAAAGCAGGTGCTTATTAAGAATTCTTTGTGTTTGTGGATTGCCGAAAGAACTGTAAATGACAGGGTGATAGACGATTTTCTGATCGAGTTTCATGTTTCCCTCCCTGAGCGAATTCGTATTCAATCTTTTTGATCGCATATTCAAGTTTTACATGCGCTCTTTGAGATCAGCAAACCGGAGGAGATCTCAAAATATTCGAATCACTTCACTAAAGCCTAGTTTCAAAATGGTCATAACTGCCGTGGATAGTGCTGAGACATTGCTTATATAGAGCATTGTACCATAGCTGTGACTGTTGAATATTCTGTGATAAAAAAATCATTAAACATGTTCATCTGACCTACGTCCCAAGCATTTTTTGTAGTAGAATCGCACCATTGGCTGATTAGCAGTTGCAGTCATGTCTTTTTGTAAGAACTATGACTTGATCACCGCGCCACGGCTAATAGTTTCGACCGAATTATCGATCTCGGACTTAAAAAACACATGACTGTAACTACTAACCAGCCTACTAACTAACCATTCTACTACAAAAAAATGGTTGGGACGTAGGTGAGACACCCAATTGTCAAAGAAGTGATCAAAGTGACTCTGCTTTCCGCTCTGATGAGCACGGAAAGCCGGTTTTTAGAAATTCTCCCCTCTAGAAACTTATTAATTGCCCAGGAACCAATTGGTCTATCGAAATTCTGTAAAAAGTGTGGCATTACCCATATTCATCGCAATCGAAAGACGTATCAAATAAAACTGTTTGTTTGCACTGCTTTGGAGTAAGCTTATTTCAACTTATTTTACTAGCTTCAGAAGAACTTCATTTTCCATGCTAATCTAAAGATTTTGATCAAACTTTTTACCACATACAATACATGCTCATGGACACAAATGTCGAATTTGGAGTCGAAAGCTTGGCCAGTTTTTCTGCAATAAAATGCTGAGGTTTATCATAATTAACTCGATAACAAACACGAGAAAAACTGGTCAGTCGATGACTGACAAATGAGAAAAAATCTTTGAAGCGCTTGCAAACATGAGGCTGAGTTGCTTCGTACATGCTTGCAAGTGCTTCACTGATTCTTTCGCTTTTATCAATCCATAATCGACTGACCAGTTTTTCTAGTGTTTGTTGTCGAGTAGGATACTAAATTTTAGCGCTTTATTGCGGAAAACTGGCCAAACTTTCGACTTCAAATTTGGCCCGTGTGTATATGAACATATAATGTGTGTGGTAAAGACGTTTAATCAAAATCTTTAGATTAGCGCAGTGGAAAATGAAGTTCTTCTGTAGCCAGTAAAAGATTTTGAAAGGAGCCGTCTCCAGAGCTGTGGAAACAAACAGTTTTGTGTAAAACTCGTATTTCTTTCGATTTCCATGAATATGAGTAATACCATACTTTTTACAGAATGTCGATAGACCGATCGGTAGAGTAATTAATAAGTTTCTACAGGGTTTCTCAAAAAATTGTTTCATGTTTGATTAAATATTGAAAAATAACGAGACGATGATGGGGCTAATGGAAAGATATACCTGTCCCTAAGATTTTCAAATAATTTTAGAGACCAGATTCTTGCAAATCGGCTAAAAATTCATTTGAGTTGCGAGCTCTCAAAGATGAATAAGTACGCGACAGCTGAAACCAGAGACCCCTGGACTACTTGTAGTGCAAACAAGCTCGAAGATCGAGGTAAAAGAAGGTTATCCAATGTCATACTTCTAATCGACATAAGCCAGATGGAAGTTCCAAAGTAATCTAATCCTTACAGTCATTGTCACAACTGGCTTAAGACTGCATGTACTCAAAAACAGTAGTTTAAAAAATATTCACCGACCGACTGAATTTTTTTCCTCAAAGCAGTCGTACGCTTGAAGGTTAGGTTATCGAAAACCTGTCAAATCTCGTTTGGTTTGCCCTGCAACGATTGAGAAACAACAGAAACGATGGACCATGGGACTTTTATACGAAATTGCCATTCAGGGGCCTCTGGCTTCAGCTGTCGCATGACGAGGTACAACTCATCATGTCAATATGATGTAAGTACCTGCGTACAGAGCTAAGTTAAAAGGGAAGAACCCTGAGTACCATGTCGTTAAATAAACTGATAGTTTGACAATTAACTACCCTCTGCTACCATGTAGTGGATTTTCGTGCGGCCCATAAACACGACTAAACCAAATTTATCATTTTCTTAAAATGGAATGCAACTAATTTTCAATAGGCCTATCAAAGCGTACGATCGAAAGATCAACACAACGAAAGCTAAGTCATTCAGAGTTTTTCAACGATTCTCTTTACTGCTTCAGCTCTGACTCTCCGACAAATACTAAGAAAGAATACGCTCACCAACATGGCGTCATCGGTTGGGTTAGGGTCGACGCTTGACTTGCGGCCTGGCCTATCTTGACGTCACTGGTTGAACGCGTTCGGTTTTATCTTGCGTCTTGTAACCTCATCAAAGCATAACTGACTCATCTTCAACTCTGTCTCGCAATAATCTCTTTGAGCTCCTCAGGGAACCGAGAGAGGCGCACACCACCAAGACACAGGGGGAAACATTTACGACTGGAAAGGTTAATGAACTGTCTCAAGGGACATAACGAACTGGGGGTCTCCTGAGTCTCATCGGCCCCGTTTTAGATTTGTCAACACCCTAGTCCTTGGCGATGTTTTTTTCACATTCAGATAAAAATTTACAATATTTGTTACATTCTACCATACTTTCTAATTATAACTATACGACACTACAGGGACGATACCAAGAGGAGCGAAATTTACACGATTACCCCATGGTGACATGAAACAATACGAGGACAATACAAGAAACTGTACGCAACGAAACAACGGGGGGGGAGGGGACGAAAAACATAGACGAACAACATACTACAAGTAAATACGACGTTAAGCTACGAGTTAAGGTAGCTTGTAACCAAGTAATCGCAGATTTAAAAGTTTGGAAATTTAAAACCCAAAGAGGTAGGTTAGAAAAAAAATTACTTACTTGGTTGCAAGCTACCTCAAACTATCACGCATAAATAAATAAGAACATTAAATACATGGAGGGTTGGGGGTATGGGGGTGTTCATAGGGAAGTCGAAAGATTAATCAAAGCGTTCTGTTTCCAAAATAAACTTAATTGTCAAGTTCAGGATTAAAGCATTTGCTTCCAAAGGCAGGCTTTCATCTCCGTATAAAAGAAGTTGTAAAATGTTATCGCCCGGAGCTTCGGAATATCCGTACGTTTGGAGCACATCGTTAGCATCAGCGAGAAGACTGCGTCTATACTCCGCGAAAGAATTGCAGAGCAGCAAAAAGTGTGCCGTGTCCTCTATGCCATCATTTATTGGGCCAACTCTACCGTTTTCAGAATTCCCACTCTTTTGGTAAGTGACATTTTTCTCTGCAAGGCCTGCCGTTTTCACAAGACTTCGCAGACTTCAGATGCCCAAAAGAGTACGCCCTTGTTGTTGTTGATGGATATTTCTGTTACAGCTTTCAGAAATTTTGATAATATATATGGGGGCGACAGAGTAGAAACTGTGCACGCATGCGCGAAAACTCGTAACTTTGGGCTCCTTTAGCTCCCCGTAACAGATCCCAAAATTAGGCAACACTTGACACTTTCTTCCTAGGACCTAAAAACTCCTGATTTATCATTTAAAAAGCTTATCGGTCCAAACACTTCCTTATCTCAGATTGGTCGATGACGTCATTTTACTCAGTCTCTGCTCTGTCTATGGGGGCGACTTTCTCGCTTTTGAAGATCTTTAAAGAAATTTTCCTTGCTCTTATGCTCGAAAGTGTTGGCATTCTTAGAAGAATTTTGGCCAGTGCGTAAACTGTTCCAACTTTTGGGTCCTTCAGTTTCAGTTTCAGTTTCACATCATTTAAATTCTCTACATACAATTTACAGTTGTTCTAACAATACAGACAAATAGCTACACTACAAATATGATAATATTACAGAAAATTAATACAATGATACAGAAAAATTAATACAATATATAAATACAAAAGGAACTAAATGAATTGTATGCAGGGAATTACTTAAAGGAGGAGCTCTTTCAATAGGTAAGCTAATCGAGGAGAGAGCCCCTTTCCCCCTTTCCTATGGATATTACCAAGTAACTTTAGATGAATTTATATTAATCATTTGCATCATCAATAGCAAAGAAAACTTAAATTCATCGGTCAACCTTATTCAATAAATAAATTTTCAGTTTTGTTTTGAACGATGCTTTTGATGGCGCATTACGGAGTTCAACGGACAATGTGTTCCAAAGTTTAGCACCAAGATATCGAATCGACTTTAGACCATATTGGAGGCTGTTTTTTCGAGACATGTATAAATCGCCTTGACTGGCCTGTCTTGTGAAATACTGATGAACAGATGAGCTGAATAAGAAGAAGTCATAAAAGCAACTAGGTGAAGTTTTTTTTGACAGAATCAAAAACAAAAGTTAAGAGTCGAAGTTCAAAAACCCCAGAAAGTTTCAGAAGCTTAAGATCATTAAAGATTGGTAGAGAGGGAGACATGCGGGGCTGAAAGGAGATAGCTCTGACTGCTTTTTTTTGTAATTAAAAAAAATGAATGTAAGACGAACACGCCTGACCCCAAACAATAAGACCATATTGTAAGAAGGACAGAAACAAAGCATTGTACAGACAAATTAAGACATCTAATGGAAGTAAGTTCCTAATTTTAAAAAACGTTCCACATGTTCTGGCTAATTTTTTTGAGAGTTCACTGAGATGGAATTTCCAGCTTAAATGTTCATCCATGAGGAGACCTAAGAACTTAACAAATTTAACCCTTTTAACATGTTTCTTCCCTATTTTGATATCAGAACAAGGAGGAGCATGGACAGATGAAGAATGGAAGATGATATAGTTTGTCTTATCAATATTTAATGATAGTTTATTAGCATCAAGCCATTTCTTTACTAACTTCAGCTCTTTGTTTACAATTTTATTCAAATTATACGAATCTTTGCATTCATAGTAGATGTTTGTATCATCAGCAAAGAGGTAAAAAGTAAGTTTCTTAGAAGCATTAGGTAAATCATTGATATACGGTAGATATGGAAAAGTAATGGACCCAGTACAGATTCCTGTGGCACACCACAAGAAATTGAAAGGAAGTTAGAGTTTATTCCATCAATAGAAACATATTGCTTTCTATCAGAAAGATAAGATCTAAACCACTCAAGGGCACATCTACGAATACCATAGTGTTCCAATTTTGATAGCTAAATTCTATGATTAACTGTATCAAAAGCCTTTTGTAAATCCTAGATAGCAGAGACCAGTTTGCTCTGTGTTACTCTTTCGAAACGACTGATTTAGTTTTTTTAGATCTTCGATTGATCGTGCATTGTACGAATCCCTCTTTTGTGGGAAGCCAATTTTTATCGATGAATTCTTTGATTCCCATATGTCCTTATTCAGATTCAAACAGAACCTGATACATTTATTTTGAGCCCTGGGGGGGGGAGGGTACTTGATTGTTAGTGATACTGGACGTGCCACTCAAATGGTTGGGTTTTTCACTTGACATTCCCTACATAGGGGTCTGTTTTTAACCTTCATTCTGGTAGGTGCGTAGCTTTTTCAGAATTTTTATCTTAAGTGAATAAATTTGAATAGACCTTGTATCCACAAATCGACAAAATTCGTAGACATGGTTTCGAAACTTCCTGAAATACATTCAAAAGGGTTCGAAATTCTTGAAAAATCCTGGCATGCAAATGTGTCCTTTTTGTCAACGTCCAGATTCACGTCGAGTCACGTTCACAGTCAAGTACGTACCCCCCCCCCCCTCCGGGATTTTGAGCTGTTTGAATCTTTTGGTGAATCGTTTATTAAGCATTGCATTGGAAACCAAGAACTTGGAAACTAATTGAGATCGTTGGAAGCGATTGGAAACCAATCGTTTGGAACCAAGCACCACGTAAATAGTCAAATTATTGCTGAATCATTCCATTTGCGAGTAGCCTACGAAGAATGAAATCAAAAAGATTTTGTTTCTATAGAGAAACCTTAGTCTGCCATTGATTTTACTCTGGGTCCTGGTATCCATCGTCTCACCAGACAGGTTCTGATCAAAGATACAGCCTACAATCCTGGCCATAAGGGTTGAGAATGTTTGGAAAGTCTCGAATTTTTTCATTTAGCAACCCCCCGCTCCCCCAATTCAATGTTGTTTGTGAAGATATCCTAAAGTCTGATACCTGCCATGACTTCTGATGACAAAAAACAACATTGAGAAGGGGGAAGGGGGGAAAGTGAACAGTTTGACTGTATTTTGGTAGTGAAGTCTAAGAAATAGGGGAAAGTCGATTTTTTCTCAACACCTTATGGCCAGGATTGTAGATACGTCACTGCGGTATATTTTTTGATCTTGACGTCATCTCTTCTGTCAAGTTTCTTGCTGCAAGATGCTTTTCTTTTTCTGGCAGATAGCATAGATTTTGTTTTGTCTTCTCCGAAGTCAATGCTTAGTTTGTCATCAACAAACCAAAAGGGAGTTAAAATCTTTATTTAGTTGCTTTTCTATGTCATTGATGTTATTATCTCTGACAGGGGCGGCGTGGCAAAAATTAAGGGCCCGGGAAAAGCTTGTCGAAAAGGGGCCCATGATAGCCTCAAGTCCCTTTCTGAAAATTAGAATCCTGTCCCCCTTTTATAATTTATGGTTCCACAGTAATCCACGCAACCAGTGCCGGCGCCACGGGGGAACTTAGGGGACTTCCAATCCCAAAAGTCGGCTGAAATTGCCAAAGAAAAATGGCATAAAATTAGTTGAGCATACCTTTAGATTGAAAAATTACGTCGAAATCCCCTCCCCCCCCTAGTTCTTTCGGATTTTTCAGCGGTGGCAGCGCCACTGGACGCAAAAAACTGAAAAAACAGGTTTACCAAAAAGAACTAACTAGCACACTTTAGAACATTCGCAAACAGTAGTAATTTATGAATGTAAATGGTTAAATGCATCATAAAGCCATGATGATGGATTCATCTTAACTAGAAATTCCTATTATTGATTAAATAATTTTGGAGGCATTTTTCTAGCTGAAAAGACCTTCACAAAAGTAAATCTTTCAAAGAATGGCGTTCAAGGTTGTCACAAGCAAGGGCGGCGCCACGGGGTGGACAGGGGTGGACATTTGCACCCCACTTTCCTCAGTTCGGTATTTATTCCTGAGCAAAAATGATATAAAAAACTTTAGGTATACCTTCTGACAACGAATTTATGACCATTCATCTCTTGTTCACCTCACTTTATTCAGGGCAGGCGCCACCCCTGGTCACAGAGCTTCGTATGCTCCAAGTCGTTAAGAAGATTAATACTTGAATGGCTTGACAGAAACTTATACCGATTGCACCACAATTCTTCTTAACCTTCACACTACCAAGTTAATAGCTTAGTGAATGAGTTGTGAAATGTGCAATATGTTTTGGCACTGATGGTAAGTGACACGGCCAAGGCAAATCAACTAGCAGGGTATGAAAGTAAGGGGTGTTGGGGCGAAGCCCCCAGGGAAAGTTTCGATGACACGTCCTCTACTTTGGCCTAGAATGCTTCTCTCCGACCCTATGTTTTACCGGTCCCGAAAAGAATTATTGACCATTTTTAGTAATGGTTGTCTGAATTAGCATATCCGGGAGAATTTTTGAGAAAACATCTTTTCATTGGCTTTGAGGGCTGAGAAATGAGAGCCCCTGCGAGCGAAGCGAGCAGAAAATTTTTTCGATCACGCCCTTTAGATTAGCTGAAAATGCACTTCAGAGCACAGGTGGTGGGGAAAAATTAGTAAAAATAACAAGTACCTCCTTCTTTACTTTTGTGTTTGCCAAATTCGCCAACTTTGTCTAGATTAGCCAAACGACGACGATGTTTCCCCTTTACTTTGGCTTAAAACGACTCTCCAAGTCACCTCCTAGTATTTTTCGGAAGTATTCTTACCCTACTTTACCTTCACCGAACTTCTACTACATTCTCCTTGTTTTGAAAGAATCTCGAGACCCATCTTTTAACAGAAGTGGAGGGGGCATTTCCCCATCTTCACCCAAGACCACGCCACTGCTTCTGGATCTGCATGAACTAGATCACGGAAGGCAAGTGTTTTCGATTCGAGACACACACGCAATTTCACTCAACTTCAATTAAATACATGTCCCCATTGCACCATTATGAACAATCAAGTATCGCAAGCATCAACTCTGCAGCTACCGGGACCTTCCATATCACTTCAGTTTCTGAATCAGTGAAGATCAGACAAAACTGAAGATTTAACAAATGGCTCAAAAAAGTCTCTGAACTGAGACCAAAGACTTCGCTAAAGCGAGGCCTTCGAGAGGAGGTTTGGAAGTATGGAAGTTTGTGCAAAGCAATGATCTTTGCTTTGTGTGTCAAGTGAATTTCTGCGTCTTGCCCGGGCTCTTGCCCAATGGTCGTAAAATTCAAAGTTTTTCAATGGGCCCAGTCACTGGTGGGGCTATTTCTCCTCAGGTGTGGGACAGCGTGAGAGTCTAGTGGGGCAAATGCTTTGATAGTACACATGTTAAACTAGCCTTGTCTTACATTTTATAAGAAATGCGTGCACTTATAATTTTCTTCTCGCTTAGCTTTGGGGGCCCATATCTGAACGATTTTCAGGGGCCACCGGGACGATTTCCCGGTGTCCCGGTTGGCCACGCCGCTCCTGATCTCTGAATACAAGACAAGAGTCATCTCATATAAAAGTAGGTCACAGTGCACTGCCTGACGCATACTGTGCATTTTCATTTCATTTCATTTTCATTTTCAAATTTTTAAAGGGTCTGTTTCATCCAGCATTCCTTGCACGTGTCGTCTCTTGGTTTCCCTTTGTTGTCGCCATTTTCATGGGCCATGAAATTGGCGGCAAACAAAGGTTAGCCAAGAGACGACACGTGCAAGGAATGCTGGATGAAACAGACCCTTTAAGGAGGGTAGCCCTTCATCAATAACAATGATGATATACAAGGGGCCCTCCACTCAGATACATACAAATTAAAATATATTGTAAAAAAAAACTAAATTAACCTAACCACAATTTCATAAAATACTAATAAAATAGCCTAAGATCTAAAATGAATATTTACAATAAAAAGAAATCCAAATACATATATACACCTACTGATTGTCAACACGTTTGAATTTGTAAACTGTGGAAGCATTCTTATGCTCAGCTGAGAGGCCATTCCAAGATTTAGCACCTCTGAAAGAGAAGCATTTCTGCCCATTTGTTGACTTTTTCTTTGGTACTCTTAGATCTGTTGCTGAATTCCTAAGATTCCTTGAGGTTAGCTGGGATGTCTTTGTGAATAGATTGGACATGTATTGTGAAGCAAGACCATGAAGGGATTTGAAGACCATGATATTAGACTCACTACTGATTAGCTCATCAATGGTCTTCCAGCCAAGTCTTTTTACAAGTGGCAAGCCCGGTGCACAGACATATATGAGGAAAATGATTGGACCAAAAATGGAGCCTTGCGGAACTCCACATGATAATTCCCCTTGTGATGAGGTCTCTTTCCCAATGTTTACGGAGAAAGTTCGGCTTGGTAGGTAAGATCAATATATGATGAGTGAATCGGAAAAGGCGAGGTATTTCATACCTACGGTGGTTATGGCCTAATAGAAACTAGGCTTCAGATTCGAATATCTTCATGAATAGATTGAGACTTTCAGGGCTTAGTCGCAGAAGCCGGAGAAGGTAAAAACAGCGGTGTGGCGGGAGGGGGGATCCCTCGTAAAACGGGGTTATGCCATTTGTATCTTAAGAATGTCTTGGACAATTTGTTTTCCACAATGCAAGGTGACAATGTCTGCTGCTGACAACATAGGGCTCGAATCTTTATCAAAATTTTTAAATTGAGTGTGTAAACTGTTGTTACCTGATTCTTTCAACTGAATAGATCAAATGATACCCCAGGTAGTTTGACATAATTTCAGATAGAGCATTTGCGATATCCTCATTATTCTTGCAATTACAGCGTTTTAAGATTTATGAAAGGATGTACGAGAGGAGGTATCAGAAGCTTTGAAAAAGATTAAAAGCACCATAAATTGTAAATTGATTGAGGAAAGTCAAAATGACCAAAACAAGAAATACTCAGTTTTTGACGATCTACCAGATGGGAGCAAGCAAACGTCTGTAGCTTTTATGGTTTACGATTTAGCATTTTGCTGACGTCACAACTTCAAAACCAGCAGGAATGTTAGAAATGCTGTAACTCTGAAAATGATGATGATATCAAAAATTCTCTTTCTGGAATCATGGCAAACGTCCTCAAGTTCCCTTCAATCTACCGGGCGAGTCAATAAAAATGCCCGGCGTTTGAAAAATTCTTGATCCGTGAGTATCAAAGCAATGATGTTGAAAACTGTCTTGTTTTATCCCCAATATGTCAAATTAGGTTCAGTAACTTACCCGGCTTTAATCGGTCATTCCTTCCCGTCGAAATAGGAGGTTTTCTACAGAAAGCCCCTTTCGAATACCTGCAAAACGAATGAAAACAGCAAGCAAAATGTCCCTTTTTTCTCCTTCGTAGCAATAATGACTTTTGGATGTGCTCATGTATTTTGTCCTCATGGGAGAATGGAATCCCCCTGAATAAGTTATTCACACAAGGGGAAGACTTTTCAACCAGGCAGAAAGAAAAGCACGTGCTAAAGCGTGCTGAAAGTCATCACTGTGAGGTACACACATTAGGGATTTTCGCTTGTAATCTTAGTACGTTTTTTAAGGTTTCTCAAAGGGGTTAATTTTAGAAAATTGCCTTCAGAATCAGAACGGAGTGACAGATTTTAGCCAGGAAAATTTCTAAAAATATTTGAACATGTTAGCTATTTAATCAAATATTGCAACATATCATTTCTTATATATTCAAGGAGCAGTAGCCTTTTAAAGAACGGGCTTTTTTTTACTCACCCGTTATTAAGAATAAGATAATAACGTTTTACACATTTGATTTAAAGTTTTGCAAAGATTCGAGTCTTATGCTGCTGCTGACACAAGTAAATTACATTGTAGGGAAAATAATAACGGTCTGAATGATACACTTAGAAATACCCTGGGTACCCCCAGGGTAACTTAAAAAGTGATCTCAGTCGGCGATCGGAATTATAATAGGAGAACTAACTGTCAGTAGATGTCATAAAAACACAGGCGATGGTTGTAGGTTCTCGAACAGACCGGAAAATGATTGTTGAAAATAACGAAGAGCCACCATCATTTGTTTTTGATCGTGCTGAAATTGACATCGTCGAAGGTATAAAATGTTTAAGAAATCAACTTAATGATAACCTCTCTTGGGATCAGTACACCAAATCATTTTGTTGTAAAATATCTCGTCCTCCGGGTCCGTTGCTGCAGTCCTGTTTGGCATAGCCTACGAGTAGACCCGTTATTCAAGTAGACCAGTTACTCAAAAGAAGAGAGGGTCGACGACACAAAGAGTGAAAGCTTGCTACGACCACTCGAGTACCCTAATTATCTTTAATTAGCCTAATCCGCTATTCAAATAATATGTTAAAACGCATCTCAAAAAAGGCTGCACTAATTAAATTCTAGAAATCTTGAACTGTAGCAGGCTTTTGCTCATTGTTTCGTAGACCCTCTCTCAGGCATTAATTTAAGGATTTTTCATCACTGCACAAAATAACGCAAATTGAAGTTTATCTGCTTGACAGGGTGTGGCAAAGGGGTGTGGCAATGGGTGCGGCATAGTTTCTTGTGGCCAGAAGCTGGAAGAAGGGTTAAGAGTTTTCAAGCACCGGATAGGATTTGTTCATCAATTGCCTAGCAATATTAATTAATTGTATACTAGGTGGCAAAACCGCCGGTAAATGCCAGAAGTGTACAATTTTAGGGGTCCAGAGGCGGTGTATCCTTGGAAAATTGTGTAAATATGACTTGTAGAATGCTCAGGATGCACTTAGTTCTCATTTTTATGGCAGTTTGTCACGCAGCTGATATGCTGAAATATGAGCTAGAAACAGATAAGCAGGGATCATTGAAAATAAGTCATTGATATTCTGTTGTAGACGGTGGTAATCATGCAGAATTTTTCTGCTCTACAAGTGAAGGATCAGCTAGATTTTGAGTGGGGCATCTTACTGATAGGGTGTCAAAGGTACAAGAGATTGAGGAAGCGCGCCGTAGGCGCGCGAAAATCTCAGGCCGCTGGTTATTAAGATTCTTTGGTTTTTTACTAATCTAAAACCCGAATTTAGAGGCTGTAATTCAACAATCCTGACCTGAATCTATATTTCGAAGCCCTTTTCCAGTTATGGAATGAAGTAAGAACAAAAATATGGGAAGCCGACTCAGTACTGAATCTTTCCACACTGAAGCCTTTTGAACTTGTTTTTATGGTGTTACTAACTTACGAACATCTTCAGCAGACTCGTTGTGTGTTTTACTTCCAGTCTCTTCTTATTTTAGTTCAACTCCCTGCGAAGCTGGTTAGGAAAATTGACTCGTTTTTCCAGTACGAAACACCTGAATTATTTACTTATTCAACATTTGTTTTGAAAAAAAACATATGAAAGATGAATTTGTTTCATTAGGGGAGAGCGGGGGCCAAAACTCTTGTCCAGGAAGGCTGATCAAGCTGACTGTCCTTGCAAAAGAACATTGATTGGTCAATAGTCATTCTGAAAAAGCCAGAACAGCAGTATTTCAAACTGAGATTTGACCAATTCATCACTGCACAATATTCAATTCATCACTGCACATTTTCGATTCATCACTGCACAAATTGGTCATCACTGCACCTTAAATTAATCCTTGCTCTCTTCTTTTGAATAACGGGTCTACGCGTAGGCTAGTTTGGCGAAGCTGCAGTGAAATCAGATTGCAAGCCTAAAAAAATTCCAAAATTGAGCTGCAAGAATCGCCACCAATGGCAGCTACGATTCATCCTCCGCAAATTTGATTTAGAACCTAAATTGTCCTACAGTTGCTGATATGATAACAAGCAAGACAGCTACTGTTACATACAAAGCTTTATCAGGCCTTGCTCCTGGCTATCATTCACACCTCTTCAAGAAAAATTCTGCGCTTGAAATCAGTATGAATTTGCGCAATGCCATTGCTGATGTCCTTGCTCTAAGGATGAAAAGTTACAGTGGGTAGGAGTTCGTACCTTTTCGGGCTGCAAAGTCTTGGAATGAGTTACCATGGGGTGTCAAACAAGCACCCACCCTTAGCATTTTAAAAAGTAGGCTGAAGTGTATTTTACCTTGTTTTGCCTACCTCTACTAATTTTGTCATTTTTTATATTGTAAACATAAAGGTGATTTTTAATCAATTTATTTTAGTTAATACTATTATAGATAATTTCTAATCAATTTCTGTGTAGTTGATGATATTGTAAAAATTGACACATCCCCTTGTAGAACAGACCTCTCGACTGATGGGGCTACCGTGTGAAAATATAGAAAAATGGAATAAGATATGAAATGAAAAGAATCCAGGCCCATCTTGGAAATATACCCTTTGAATCCTAGAGAATAACAGTTTGTGTATCAGTGGCATCAATTGCTCTGAATGGATAAACTTTTTCAACGTAATTTGCGATTACAGACAAAGAGCATTTTCTCAGAAAAAACTCAAAATAAACGAAGCTTCGAACAGGTGCCCCTGATCCTGAACAGCTGATTGTCCAATTATGAATGCTGCGATGGGCTTTAAGGGCAATCATGAGTATAGTTCTAAAGAAAAGAATATATCGAGCACCTCTCTTAAAGAACTCAGTAGAGTCTGTACACAAGCTACTGAGCACTGATTGTTTGAGCTGCACCCAAAATGCCCGAGAATTGTAATTCTTACCATTCATCTTAGATTGGTTAGGTAGCAATCATTGACAGACTAGCTAAATTTTACTGATTTGTGATTTATCAAATGATTCATTGAGTTTCTTCAGGTTTAAATTTTTCATTTTTAAGCGACATAATCTATCTAACTTTACTAATCACCTATTATCTACAATTTGATTGATTCAATGACTGATTTTCTGATTGATTCAATGACTAATTTTCTGTTTCATTCTTAATGATTACTGATTTACTGATTGATTCATGGATGGATTGATTGATTCATTATTTGATTCTTTTGTATAGATTGAAACAAAGATAGAAGCACTTTCGTCAGATGGCTTTACAGTACAGTTTGTTTCCGATGGGATTCTTCATTTTCGCCAGTGCCTACATCCTCATTCCGTCCGGCTGGGCATCAAGTTGGAACAGAGTTTCTTTGAATTTTACGACGTGAGGAAGGAATACCGCAAGTGGTCTGGAAAAGATGAGCTCACATCACTGAAGGAAATTGCTGCAGGTCTGACGATGTGCAAATGCTTACTTTTATAAATGTTTTGTTCAATCCATCAAAAATGTAAGGAAAACGAGCCTTAATAGTTGCTTGCAACATGGACTATGGCTAACCAGCTCTTTGTGCATGCGAAAGGGGGCTTGCTCCTGTACAAATATCTAACCTTCTACCTGTGGCATTCGCTGTAACTACTAGACTTTTTCAAAAATTTTGTTAGATTCGAAACAAACGTTGCAAATTCAAGCATAGCCAGGTATCAACATCATGAATAGTTTGATGCAAATACACCTACAAAACAATTTATTCATTGCTCAAAGCAGTGTACGCTTTTTTGGGATTTAGCCCCACATCATATCAAAGCAAAAGCTATAATTAAAAAGAAATGATGCAAATTCGAAAGGGTCTATGCTGGAGCTAAACGTGAAGTGTTGGATTACGTGTAAAGGCAGCTGTGGAGCTTTTAATCAATAGACTATTCTTCTGTTGTCAATGGATACCCACATCTGCTCTTACCGTCCAAGTTTCAAAGCATCTCTTGTGGCTTGGTTTATCTACATTTGCTGTTTGATTGGTCAGTGTAGAAATCCCTTTGTGTTCTTACATCTTCTCTCAACAACCCCATATCGTATCCAACAAGGTTGAAGTAGCCATCCATGTTTCAGGGCATCCCAAGGCTTGGTTTATCTACTTTTGCTGTTGATTTATCAGCGGAGAAATCCCTCTGTTCTCAATCGCTTTTTGCTTTGAGTGACTCAAAGGCAACTGAAGTTATTGTTGCAAAACAGCTTCATTCAGAACGAATATGTTCTTAAAGGCAATCAATCACGCATCTGATTGGTTGATAAAGAAAATACAAAGAATAGGAGAACTGAATTGCGGCCGTCCAGTTTTCTGAATGCACCAATAAGCCAAATTACATTCTTAATGTAGATATTATAGAAACTGGAATGGTTGACCACTACATGATTTACGGTGTAAGGAAGGTAAACGCATCGATGCTTAATTCCTCCAAAAAGCAGAGGCTGGCTGAAACTCGTAGCTTAAAAAGGTATAATAAAGCCTTATTTCAACCAGATCTGCAAGAAATTGATTGGGATCGTCTTCTTACGCCCCTGGCCGATGAACCAAGTAAGGTGGTAACAACATCCCAAGAGATCTTTGAATCGCTTTTGAATGTGCATGCACCCCTTAAAGTCAAGAAGCTACGCAATGAATTTGCCCCTTGGCTCACTTCCTCGGTCAGAGACCTTATGACTAAAAGGGATAGGATGAAGAAGGCAGCTACGAAAAATCCTCACCTTTGGCCAAATTATAAAGAGCTACGTAATCAATGCACTTCTGCGATACGAAAGGCAATTCAGGATCATTATCATGGATTAATTGAAGAAACCAAAGATGATCCTAAGAAAATGTGGAAAACCATTAACAGGGTGTTGAATAAGGACTCGGCCGGTAAATCTCTTTCCAGTCTAAATGTAAATGGTAAAGTAGTGACTGGAGAGGGTGAACTCGCTGAGGCTTTGAATCAGCATTTTGTTTCTGTTGGCCCAAAGCTTGCAGAAAAAATTAAGACGACACCAAGTGACAACCCACTTAAACACATCAAACCGAATGATTCAGCTACCTTGATCTTAAAGCCAGTAACTAACTCCCAGATCCTGAAGAGCTTAAAACAACTCAAAAATGGCAAAGCATGTGGGCCTGATAAAATACCTACAACCTTGGTAAAAAATGCAGCTAATTTCATTTCATACCCATTGACTCTTATTTACAATTTGTCAATAAAAAATGTTAATTTCTCCATCTTCGTCCATCAGTGAATAAAAGGGGAGTGAAGCAAAGAAATCGAGCTTGTGACAACATCAACAAAACCGTTATTATCAAAATAGGCGAGAGGTGATTACAATCTACAATCTAACTAATACATTTCTACAGTCATCTGCAAAGGAAAGATAGGTTAGTGTAAGTGGGGGTTAGGAAGTGCAACTGCGGCAGTCAGAGAGACCTTGCTCGATGCACCATGTTCGAAAGTTGGTACTTCCCTCGCTAGGGTAATCATAGACTATGGTCTGCTACTTCACAATGTAATCACAGACAGTCTACTACTTTCCCTATTGAGGTTTCCTCTCCTGGGTAGTCATAGACTATGGTTTGCTACTTCACAATGTAATCACAAACAATCTACTACTTTCCCTATTGAGGTAGCCCCAACACCTCGTTCTCTGAGGGTAATCATAAGCCACAAGCAGGTACTTTCCTCGTCAGGTAATCCCCGCAACCTACTACTTCCCCTCTCGAGGTATATGTTTATTGTTAAGGTCCATCGAGCAGGTCCATGAAATTTATATCTGGAGACGTTGGAGAAGGTTTTCTAAATCCTTCCAGCTTCGAAAAGTTCGGAGAACCGCCGCATTTGCACTTCGATGTGAAACAAGTAACGATGTTCTTTGCATCAACATTTAAATGATTGGACTTGTATGTGCTTGTGAAGGGCATAGTAATCCTTTGTGAATCTGTCACTGTATTTTGGTAAGGGAAGGGAGGGTGGGATTTTCTCTTCGGACAGACTTTCGTCCCAGTCTCAAATATAACTTTGAAGGTATAGAGGGCGTACCGCTATTTCATACATTTCTGAGTTATAAATTTTGGTGTCTTGTGATTGGCTCATCGAGGTGACACTTATTTTAATCTAACTCTGGCGGGAAAGGGTGTACCTTTTGTTCTCGTGAGGTTGACCTAAGATAATTACCATCTGAGTTTGAATAAAACAACATTTTGATCTCTTGACATGGACTAATTGGTCCGCCATGACTAAGGTTAGGTGTTGATTTCCTAAGCAGCTAATTCCTATTGCAGAGCTGCTATTTGTTTAACTAACCCAAAAGGGTCTTTGCTAACTGAATAAAGGGTTCCCACAACAGCAAGCAAAACTTTGCAACGGCCGTCCACTTAATCATTTCACTCCTCTGTTCAACTAATGTGTGAGACGCGATGACGAACGCTGTTGGATTAAAGCCTGTGGTGGTGAAATTAACTCCACGAAAGTTTCACTTTAGTGCTGCAGAATATTCCCCGATCTTTGGAAAATAGCTAGGGTTGCTGCAATATTCAAGTCTGGGAAAAGGTGCGATAGCAATAACTACGGACCAATCTCAGTGCTTTCAATTTTCTCAAGAGTATTGGAAAAAATTGTGCATGATCAGTTACACGAGTTTCTCAAAGCAAATGGTATCTTAACTAATAACCAATATGCATTTCGGAAACTCTATTCCACGGTTATGTCCTTGATAAATAGTACTGAGCATTGGCTTGAAAATGCTGATAATCGGAAGCTGAACATGACAGTATTTCTAGACCTGAAAAAAGCCTTTGATACGGTAGATCACAAAATATTGATAGATAAACTGTTCAAATATGGTATCAAAGGAAAAGAAAGAGAATGGTTCAAGTCATACTTAAGTGGACGAAAGCAGTTTTGTTCTGTAAACGGTCAAAGGTCAAAGACCGAGGGAGCTCTGTGTGGCATTCCTCAGGGGTCATGCTTAGGTCCCCTCCTTTTTATTGTGTACCTCAATGACTTTGAGGGTTGCTTGGACTTCTCCAAAGCAAACATGTATGCCGATGATACACACACGACAATTGCATCTAATGACATAAGAGAGCTCGTACGCATGACAAAGAAAGAGCTGTTAAATATCAGTGACTGGTTGAGGGTAAATAAACTAAGTGCAAACCAGAAAAATACTGAATTTATGGTTATTGGTCATCAACGAAGAATAAATGAAATTGATGACCTCCCTCCACTCAAACTTAACGATTCCGAAATAAAACGTGTGGAGAAAACCAAGTCTAGGTGTCATTATCGATGAAGGGCTGAAATGGAAGGATCAATATAAATCACTGACAGGAAAGTTAGCAGGTGGTTTATCATCTTTGAAAAAACTTAAAGACGTTCTTCCCCAATCAAAGTTATGTGATGTGTATCACGCTCTCTTTGAGAGTCACATACGCTACGGAAACGTAGTATGGGGTAGCATCTCTTCATCTGAAATACAAGCACTTCAACGTCTCCAAAACAGAGCCCTATCAACTATAGAGCGCGCAAGATTTAAGGACCCGTGGCCTAAAAAACCCAGGGGGTCCACTCAGCACATACGCATACGGGGGGGTCAGTCCAAGAAATTTTCACGCAACCCAAAAATATCACTTCAGCTTCACTGCAACCCAAAAATATCAGCTCATTTCTTACATATAAACCTGTACATGAACGTGAAATATCCCAAAACAATGCAAATAGAAGTCAGGATTGCCTCTAGCGAACCCAGAAATATCAGTTAAACGATGTTTGGTATAAAAAAATATCATGAACATAGTTTAAGTTTTCTATGGACCCAAAAATATCACTTTTGGCAACATTCTGACCCAAAAATATCGGACTTACCGCCCCGCATGTGCATGTGCTGAGTGCCCCCCCTGGGCTAAAAAATGGCTAAGCGTTGTGAATCTTGTTCGTTTTGATCGCTGTGTTATGGTATATAAGATTTTAAACAAACAATGCCCTGAAAGCTTGTGGAATATGTTCCAACAGAGATGCTCTATATCAAATTATAATACGAGGAATTATAGAGATCTCCATATTCCCAAGCTAAACCTTGAATTAACCAAAAAAGGATTTCATTACTCGGGCATTAAGGCTTGGAACGATATTCCAGTTAACATCAGAGAACTGCCATCACTGCGCCTATTCAAAACACATTTAAAAAGGCATTTGATGACTGATGAGCCTTGATAATTAACTAAAACCCCCTCAAGAACGACTCCCTGGAAGATCAGATTCATTAATTATCCTATATTCTTAGTTTTAGATTTTGTAAGTTGTATTTTACTGAAGGGATATCGTTGTTTTTTAAAAAAAAAAATTATAATAAAAAAACCAATAATCCACAAAGGCATCCGTTGTGTTGAGTTCTGATTTTAAAGACTGTGTTGAGTTGAGGCCAATCAGATAAGTGACGGACCGCCTTTAGGTTTATCTGAAATCTGAACTGGTTAGGGAGAGGGAGTAAAACTTTTCGTGGTACGGCGACCACTTTGATGAATGTGGATGAATGATAAGTCTGAAACCTAGGTAGAAGGCTATCTTAGAGGGGCGCTGTCATGGCATTGATTTGGAAAAAATAGGGAAATCTAAAGGAATAGAATCAGGCAAGCTGCAATTATTTCAGTGGAAAGAGGAATATCTCCATGACAACAATGTGACTCCTTTTATTTGGGGAAGGAAATGTGATGCCAAGACATAAGGACAGTGAAAACAAACCTACTAGATTGATAATGATTTCATGAACATCTAGCCAATCACATTCATGAAAGAGTGCCTTTAATGGCGAAAATCATTACTTACAAGCATCCTTGAGCTACGGGAGAAACCAGCATAAAAGAGCCTATTTTTATAAGAACCTTGAGGCTGAAATTTAATATTTTAAACTCCCTAAATAAGAACCTCTTGAGGCTGACACTGGGGGACGCTCTAATGTAATTGGTTTCATGTCTTCTGAATTCCTCAGAACTTTCAAGAATTGATCCGAATTTTTTCAGTAATACAAAAGACAATCAGATGTTTAACAATAATTCCAACCTAAAACTGTTCTCAAGAATTTTCAAGGGCTTCTCAAAATGTCTTCAGATTTCTTGTGCTGAAAACAGTATTAATGCGCGCAAGTTGAGTGCTGTATGTTAGAACCTCTTTAAGAACCTTGCAGACTGGAATTTAGAAGACCAGCCACTTAATTAAGAATCTGTCCAGGCTGCCCAAGAAAAACCTAGGTTCTTTTATGCGGATTTTTGCTGTATGTTGTATGGCAGTGCTTTCAAGAAATTTCAGTTTTCTTGTATTTTCTGTTTTCGAGTGATGTCATTTGACAAGCATTTGACTGGACTTGCCCAGCATTTGACATCCTTTGTCTTTTAAAGAAATTGAAATAAAACACCATTACTTTGCCATGTACACGTTTTTAAGATGAAACATGGACAAGGCAATAATACAAAAAGTCTCTTAAGCCCTGTTTCCCGTCAGCAGAAATTTCCGAGCGGGCGGAATTTTAGACAATAAAAAGTTGTTCAGCCGTAACTATCTATTCAATTTCAGAGCGACATTTTCTCCCGTGAGCAATAGAATTTCCGCCCGCTCGGAAAATTCCACTGACTTGAAATTAGCCTTTAATGCAACATGAAAATTGTGGCATTTTAGTACTGAAAGTTTCTTAATTTGTTTCTCATCTTTTAAATGCATTACTTGTCAGATTGCAGCAAATGTGTTTCTTGCCATTTGAAACATCATATAGGGATAAAAAATGTGCTATCATTCTCAAAAGATAAATTGTTAGTTAATTCTACTTAAGATTGGAGGCTCAACGACATGTTGGCCATGATATCCCAGCATTGAACTTTTCAGCCATATTATGCTTCTCAGTCATATTTCAAGAGTTTCTTAAATTTTTGTAATCTTAGCACTAGTTTCTTACTAACCAATTTCTTATTTAAAAAACGTGAAAGCCATTAGAATCAAAGGTAATGCGTTGCTTTATCCCTTCTCAACGAGGGTACAAAGACCAGCAGCCCTTGCCCTCGTTTGTTTTTGTTATTTTGATTTTCGTACTGTCAGCTATTCTGGAAGCTGTGCGGAGCAATTCGTTGACTTCGTGCAAAGCATGCTGGTCTTTGTACTCCCTTTAAGCTGCTTCAGAAATAGTTTAAACATTGAATCTCCACTATAGTTAGAAAGACAAGCCTGATCTTTTTAGAAATATATCATCGACTCTACGTTATATCGGGATTTTGTTTCGCCCTTAATTTGTAGCGCAGCCAATTTTCTTCATGCATGATGTTCTGTTTCTCTTATCGTGGGACTTATGCTATGATGTAAAAATGTATCGCGTTGATCCTAGATGCGGGAATACAAGATGAAGCAAGCCCTACAGAAGACTATAGTAAATGTCATCTTTGTGTTGAAGTAACGAGAGAACTGATCAGAAATGGTATGGCCTTCCTTCTATGTTGTTCGTTATGTTAATGCCATATCCTGTGTTTGCGTGGTTGTTGACTTTGCTCAGTGAGGAACCTGTCACATAAAACGAAAATCTCGTTCATTGTTATTGGCTACCGTTCTCAAAGAAGGCGAAAGCTTGCTTTGAAATCACAATGATGATACTCTATCCCTGAAAACTTTATTGTATGTGTGTTTCAGAGTCAGGTGGAAGAGGAGAACAGACAATTGGTACAAAATTGGACGGTAATCTTAGGGACCAAATGCAACCCTTTTTCGCAGAGATTAAATAGTGACCAAATTTTTGTATTCATTGCAGTCATTCGCTCAGAAAATGAATCATGTGTTCCAGGATGCTTTACAAAAGAACACGAGGGGCACTTCACTCATTTGACAAAGCGTACGAGATTTTTTTAGAACAAAAGGATTCATACGAATTTTTGATGGATTTTTCTTGAAAACAAAAGGATTTTTGCCAAAGATGTACGAGATTTTTTGGAGTGAAACGCCCCTCGAAAGAACACATATCACCTGTGGAAGTTGATAGAATCAGCTAGGACCATAGGTGTCCTTTTTCAGAGAATCACTTTTAAAAGGCCATGAAAAGGCCCATTTTCACCCCTTCCACTTCCTTCAGATTTCGAATTCACTTCCGAGCTACGATCTCTGAGCAGCAATCACCCTCCGATGTCAATCCACACTAAGACTTTCGGACGATCTGTTATTGTTAAATGATCCAATGAGATTACCTGAATATAGTGACGTGTGTCACGAAGGAACAGTGGTAATGGGCCCGCATTGCACTTTGCTTCTCCAAGAAAACAAAGCTTACCAACATGTCAAATTGGGATGCAAACGTCTGGATGTGATTTCAAAGCGTTTGCATCCGAACTGTGAACGATAGATTCAGATGCGAAATCCGAAATCGAAATGAAATATAAATGGGCCATAAAGCTGGTTCCCACTGCTTGATGGAGTCTGGAGGCTTGATCCCATCGCTGTTGCTTCGTCACCCAGGCTTTCCCACACAAATTGATCGCGTTTTTCCAGTCCAAACTTCAACAAAGAAAGTTTCGTTATTTGGAGGCAGCACTCCTTTGATGATTTTTGAAAATAGGAAATCGATCAGTCAATCGTCGCCGTCCTTATACTTTTCAAGTGACTGGCGTAAAAGTTTCATCGCTTTGCCGTTCCCACTCTGTGATGAACTTTCATCACTCCTGAAAACTTGTAGGCAGGGAATTTCCTCAAACTATCTAGCAACCGCGGGGTGAGTGGCGAGTGGCTTTTGCAGTCTTCGTCTGGTGACTGAAGTTGAGCTCGGTCGAGTGAGGTCAAACTCCGGATGGGTGACCTCGGAGGCCTAACCTCACAACTCACCTCGTCGTCCTTCGGAAGGGACGTTAAACGAGGGGTTCCATGCCTGGATGCGGCATGCCAAGTGGGCCTAAATTAGCTTTCAGTAGCTAGAAATCCTGACAAGCCCACTCAAAGCAAATTGAAAACAAACAAAATAACCGTCCTACCCGTTGATTTTATGCGTGATTTGTAGTAAATCGACCTTGGGGATCCAGATTTGACTTAGAATGATTTTTATGCGCGCGCAGATATCCTACGACATCGAAGCGAGACAATAGTGAAATTTGAATCATTAAAAACGCTCCTTGTCTCAGCTCTAGAAGTGGCTACTCCTGAAACCTTAACAGCAACAACAACGAGCAGAAGTAAAGGATACATGTACATAGCTCAAATGGAACTTTCGAATGGAGCCGAACAAACCAAAGCAAAAACAAGATAGCTTCACGTGGACCTGTATAGTTTTTCTCAGTTTATGGATGTTTAGCCAATGTTGTGAAGAAATCAAACTGTCTCATTCTGTGCAGTAATAATCGCAAAGCCTGGAGTTTCTGTTCTCAACTAACTCGTGGATGGCCTAAAATTCCCGCCGTGTTTATTGTCTGTCATAAGGATCGACAACGAGCTGAGAGGCCGCCAGTAACCTGATCTGACGAGCAAGTAATATTTTCTGGATGCAGCCATGCTTACAGATCAACTTGCCATGAAGAGTTTACCCTGAGGAGACAATCTTGGGCAACCCAAGAAATTATCTTTTCTCAGAGGGTGACTGAATACCTCCGTAAATGAGATTGAAAAAGGAAAAAAAATCCTACGAAAATCTCATATTCGAAGTTTACATCACAAACATCCGACATAGATGCAAACAAGGAGAACTACGCCCCCACTATTAATCGATCTTTTGGAAAATCAAGTTACAGGCAGCCATTGATAAACTGACCCCCTGGAACTAAGAAAAACACTAAGTATTCAATGCTAACATGGAAAGACCACGGTAGTATAGTCTTGACCTCGCTTTGAGCTGCTGTCGTTGCTCTCCATTGTTTGCAGTAGCTAGATTGTAAACAAATATAAATGGTGGGCTCTGAAATCAACATGAAACCATTAAGTAGATATATAATTTTTAAGATATCATCCCCTATCTCCCTATCTTATAATAGCGATACGATTTCTGACAGTCAAATAAGCCGATTTCCCCTCAGCAGAATTTTCCGAGCGGACTGAATTTTACAGAGTACACTGTTAGTCACGCGTAATATCCTATTCAAATTCAGAGTCACATTTTCTCACGTAAGCAAAAGATTTTCTTTCCGATCAGAAAATTCGACTGAATGGAAATCAGCCTCAAAATTTCGATACGAAAATTCTCCTGAAAAGGCTGCGGCTAGATTTTTAGCAAATTACATAGAAATTCGATTTTTCTTCACAAATGTTGCACAAAAATCTGACAAATTTGCAATTTCTTAGTTAGTGCGCTTTCTCTTCAAAGCAATACTTCAAGAGCCAATTCACCTATAAGCATATAAAATTTTAAAGGATAATTTAGAAATATACTTCGACTTTTTAAACGTTTCGACTTCATCTTCTTCAGTTTACTCAGCTTACATTCCATATTTGCCCAAAAAACTCATCTCGCTCGAAATGTTGGTTGGATCTTGGAGACAATTTCCAGCAATAATGAAACTGAAAAGGCTACGGCTAGATTCGGAGATATTTACCAAACAATAAATCGTTCAATTTGCTCGATTTCCTGGTCATCACTGTGATATTTATTCCAAAGTTCTGATGCTTTTTTGATGTTTTATAATCTTGAGGTTTGTCCAAGTGATCTTCAAGTTCCAACCTGTGCTATTAGCCCTGTGCCGATGACAATAGGCTGATTCCCTAGGGACAGGAATCCTCCAAGCTGATAAACTCAATTATTCGCTTTTCCTGGGTGTTTCCCACATTTACAGATTCCAACTAAATGTGGTGGCTCATAGTGCTATTGGTCAGCGGCAGAGTCATTTCGCTGACATTATGGATTTTGACCGAAAGTGCCATTTTTGATGACGTCATATCTTTCATCTTTAGGACTAATGTCGCTATAACTCTGTGTGCAAGATGAGATAAGGGACTTGATATCACTTCATTGCATTTACGTTAGCCATTTAAAAAATAAGCCCAATTTCTGTGATATTTCACGAAGCTTTCTTCGGCCATCCAAACACCTGCTTTTGAGGACATCCTGCAGCAAATACACTTTTGAGAACTTGCAGAGGTCGTCAGTGCTGTACAAAGCAGCTGCTGCACAGTTACAAGGATCTTAATTTGTAGAATTTCTAAGTTGGAGAAATCAAAACTGTTCCCAGTCGAGAACATCGCTCATCGAAATCAAGCCGTGATGTCATTCGAAACAACCTATTACTTATGCATGGTTTATCAAGAGTAATACCCTAATGGGTGTTCAGACGTTTTGTTGGACGGGGACACTTTGATTGAGGCCCCGTTCACACTACTCCGTTTATGTTAGTATCCGTTTTTGTTGCATCGAAGCTACCGTTCACACTGCTCCGTTTTCGTACAAAAACGGAGAGAAAAACCTCCGTTTTTGTGCGTTCACACTGATCTGCCCGATAACAAAAACGCAGCGAAAAACATCCGTTTTTGTGCAAACACATTACTCTGTTTTTGTGAAGCTCATTGTTGGATATTGGAGCGTTTTCAAAAACCTCCGATTTTGTGCGTTCACATTGATCAAATGCGTTTTCAGAAACCTCCGTTTTTGAAGATAGGAATCAAATGTTTTAGCCGATTTTTGGCCGTGGCCCATGGCCGGAAACCCTCAAAGCCTCATTATCACGGACCAATCAGATGGTGGATAAGCGAGGAAGACAGAAGAAATGTGTGAAAACTTTTCTCAACATTACCAACCTTCATAAAACGCAACCAGGACAAAAAACTGCTGGAACTTTCCCAATTTTTTTTTGAAGATATCTACGCACCATATGATTGGGTATCCAGATTTGGATGCCGGTTTAAATACCTCACAGTTTGGTGGAGATATAGCGTTTTCTGTTAGGCAACATCGGCCGAGGCTTGCCAAGCCTTTTTACGCCACTTCAAGTCAGGTGATAAAGCCTCTTGATAAAACCTCCTTTCAATTTCATTACTAATTTCGAACCATGCCATGAATGCAAAGAGTAGTATCATACAGAAATTTCTCAAGAGTATTGCCATATGACTTGAAACGTCTGCCATGAAAGCAGAAGGTTGCGAGTTCGAGACTCGCTCTCGTCATACTTTTTCCAATTCTCCATTTGTCGAAAAAATTACCAAAGTCAATGTTATAAAATTCTACCAAAAATGACTTGAAACGTGTGAACTAACCGAAGCAAATTTATTCAGTTCACAAAGAAATCGAAGGGGCATTGAATCTTGAACCAAAGAAACTGCGGTGGAAGGACAATAGCAAGAACAATACACCTTTTCAACTAACGGCCTCGTTTTGGAAATTTTCAAAAAATTTCTTGATACATCATTTTTGACAACGGATTTGGATTCAGCACCCCAATTCTAGTCTAATTGCAAATTTTCATATTTCTAGAGTATGCGATTTTGATTTTATGGCGATAATAAATTTGAGAATTTATAAGGGATTTGACCGTGAAAATCGTTTGGGGTGTAACTTTACACCCTCAGTCATTATTCACGGTCAAATCCCTTATAAATTTTCAAATTTATTATCCTTTTAAAATCAAATTCGCTAACACTAAGATCATGAAAATTTGCATTTAGACTAAACTTAGGGTGCTGAATCTGAATATGGGGTCAGAAATTTTATATGACGCAAGCTAAAGAAATTTTGAAAAATTCCAAAACGAGGTCGCTTAGTTGAAAAGGTGTATTGGAAACGTAAATATTTGCCGCTCTGGGATCGTTGTTAAAACAATCACTATTGTTATTGCCATTGTTTCTAACCCAGAGTCTCTATTGTTTAAGGTTGAGTGCCTCATCGGTTTTGGAAAGGCTATAACTTTGAGAAACCGCGAGGTATTTAAACCGGCATCCAAATCTGGATACCCAAACATCTGGCAAATAGATTCCTTCAAAAAAATCCGGGAAATTTCAAGCAGTTTTTTGTCCTGGTTGTGTTTTATGAAGGTAGGTAAAGTTGAGAAAAATTTTCACACATTTCTTCTGTCTTCCTCGCTTATTCACCATCTGATTGGTCCGTGAAATGAGGTTTTGAAGGTTTCCGGCCATGGGCCACGAGCAAAGATCGGCTAAGGCCCCGTTTACACGATACCGTTTTCATTTCATATCGGACTGTGTAAGGCAATCCGATATGAACATTTCTCCTGTTTACATGATGCCGTTTTCATTTCATAGCGGATTGGGGTTCTGTTTACACGATACCGTTTCGCCTTGCATTGTAATGGTTTCACCGTATTCGGTAATGGTTCCACTGCGCATTCTGCATTCTGCGCAGCTCTTCTGATGGATTCGAGGTTAGTAGAATTGATAATGAGGTTCCGTACTGAGTTGATATCGGATTCGACCGTTTACACGATATCGGATTGGTTTCATGCCACTTTCAGAGCGTTTTCATTTGAAAACGCGAAAACGGTATGAAGCATATCGGATTGGTGTGTTCTCGTGTAAACAGGAGGCCAATCAGATATGGAATGAAAACGGTATCGTGTAAACAGAAGGCCAATCCGATATGAAATGAAAACGGTATCGTGTAAACGGGGCCTAAAACATTTGATTCCTATCTTTTTCCGTTTTTGTGGATATCCACTTTTGACAGCGTTTTCGAAAACCTCCGTTTTTGTGGCGTTTTTGTGCGGATCATTGTGAACACTTTCACAAAAACGGAGGTTTTTCTCTCCGTTTTTGTACAAAAACGGAGTAGTGTGAACGGGGCCTGAGAGGAAGGGTTCGTTTCCCGCTGCTGGCACAACGGGGGAGGAGAAGTCCGCTTGAGGCACATCAAGTGTACTCAAGTGACTTTCCAAATACTTCGGTATTGTTTGATTTTGCTGATTTTGCAAAAGTATTCGTGATTTTGCGATACTGCTGGTCTGTTTGGGGCTGCGCTGTGTAAATGAAATTAATTAGTGGCAAATACTTTAAAAACGTGCTGCTAAAGGCTATGATGGATGGCAGCTTCGGTGCCCCAAGCAGATCTCTTATTGAAGGGCTAGGATGCAGGATGGAAGACCACCGATGAACTTGTAACTTACTTGTGATTCTAGGACAATGGTTAAATTAGCTGGCTTCGTAATGCAGGAACCGACCTTTGGTTACCCAAGAAAAGGTCAGATATGGCCAGAGATGTTTCTCCTATTGAGGTGCAAACCTATGGAATTTCTTCTCAGCCGAGTCAAAGCAAGCATCCTATCTGTATAATATTTAAAAAAATGTTTAGAGACGGGGATTTCTTTCTCCTAATTGTGAATTAAGAAATCATTGGTCATCAGTTTTAAACGTTGTACATAAGGTTTTATTTTAATTATACGGGTTGCCTCAAAGAAAAGTACAAGCAATTGAACATGCAAAGGAGCTTTAGATTGAAAAATTTTATCTTTAGTTTATGGTATCCATGATATGAGATCTCAACTTAGATTTTGCGACCTGACATGTCCCAATCGGGTCTGTATTCGCAGCACTCACAGGATGATTCATTTAAACCCGCAAAATTTCTGAGGCAGCCTGCGACAGCTGGTTATTGAATTATGCAGTTACCATTCATGTGTAATTTAGAAATTGATTTTGAGGCAGCTTAACAGTATGGCGCGCCGTTGCGGCAAAAAACATTGAAACTTAGGCCCCGTTTACACGATACCGTTTTCATTTCATATCGGATTGGTTTCATATCGGATTGGCCTTCTGTTTACACGATAACGTTTTCATTCCATATCGGATTGGCCTCCTGTTTACACGAGAACGCACCAATCCGATATGCTTCATACCGTTTTCGCGTTTTCAAATGAAAACGTTCTGAAAGTGGCATGAAACCAATCCGATATCGTGTAAACGGTCGAATCCGATATCAACTCAGAACGGAGCCTCATTATCAATTGTACTAGCCTCGAATCCATTAGGGAGCTGCGCAGAATGCGCAGTGAAACCATTACAGTGCAAGGCAAAACGGTATCGTGTAAACAGAACCCCAATCTGCTATGAAATGAAAACGGCATCGTGTAAACAGGAGAAATTTTCATAGCGGATTGCCTTACCCAATCCGATATGAAATGAAAACGGTATCGTGTAAACGGGGCCTTATGTGCATATCAAAATTCTTTTTTGTGTATGCTATTTCATACTTTTGTGCTTGTTAAAATGTAAAATTGAGCTTGTTATAAAGAGTTTTTGTGTAGGTATCTTTTGAATTTGTTTTTGTGTATGTCAAAACTAAAGCTTTTGTGTATGTCAAACTAAAACTTTTGTGTAGGTCAAACACATTCCAAAGGACACCTGATAACAGCATTTCAAAGAGAGTGTTGTTCAGTCGATTTTTATCGACATTATTCTGTTTTTCTCATATTTCATATTCCTAGGCTAGGGTATGCAGACCTCCGATCTGTTTTGGTGAACTTAGGACTTAGGTCAGCTGGCCAGCTGGTCGTCCTTGTCGCTCAATGACTTCTGTGTTCTGTGGGACATTGCAAATGTGGAGCAAGAGTTACTTGCGCTTGCTGCGTATAATTCTCTTCAGTAGTGTTTTAGCGCCAGCGTGTTTGCAGCATATTAGTCAGTTAAAAGAGCATGGCCAACCTCCATTTCCTGATTTAAATCGTACTCAAATGGTAGTTCTTGTAGAGTTGCAACCGTTTCTCCCACACAAGGCCAGTGCTAGGAGGTGGGCTGAGATGAAAATTTCCACCCAACTTTCCTTAGGTCGGTACTTGTTCTTAAGGAAAAATGATGTAACAATCTTCACGTATACTTTCTAGCAACCAATTCTATTACTTTTCCACCCCCATTTTCTCAAGGCTAGCACCACCCTTGTCCTCGATGGTAAGCACTTGATCGAAATTTGGTCGGGGACTTGCCGTCCAAGCTTCAAGAACAGCTTCAAGAACATACCTGCTCTTCTTTTTTATACCGACTTCTTGAAAGATTATGCCGGACCTTAAATGAATTTTTCGCAACTCTGCTGCAAGTGTTATCTGATTACTATTTAATTCAGGCAATGCTTGTGTAACTGAGATATTGCAAACACGCTACAACATCGTACTGGATTCTACTCTTGGAGAGGGGGGGGGGCTACTCCCATACTTGATTAGACGGGATGTGCCGCTCAACAGGGTGTCCTTTTACGGTAAAGATTATGCGACAGTTCTCTTGAAACTATGGATAATGTATACTTTTGGAACAATTGTTATGCGACAGGGTATACTTTTGAGGTAATGTTAATCAGTGGCGGCGCCACGAGGGGGGACTGGGGGGCTTTTCCCCCCAAATCCCAAAAGTCGGCAAAACTTTGGCATAAAATTAGTTCGGTATCCCTTTTGATTGAAAAATTTTACGTCTAAATCCCCCCTCTTCTTTTGGGTTTTCCGGACTTTAACCTGACCAGATCGAAGGTCTTTCTGCCCTACCTTTGGACTTACAAAAAGTTTTAGTTTTGACATACACAAAAACAAATTCAAAAGATACCTACACAAAAACTCTTTATAACATGCTCAATTTTACATTTTAACAAGCACAAAAGTATGAAATAGCATACACAAAAAAGAATTTTGATATGCACATAAGTTTCAATGTTTTTTTTGCCGCAACGGCGCGCCATATTTAACAGTACATTATTTTTGGAGGTTTGTTGAGCTATGACAGTGAAATTTACGCTTCACTAATTCAAAGGCCCAATATGACTGAATAATCACAACAGTAACGAAACTTAGGCGAGAAAGATCTTGTATCATTAGAAGACACTACTTAACACCGTTCCTGTTCCGTCAGTCCTAGAAAGTTGCGATGTTAACTGTTGAAGAGCAATGGATCTGTTCTTAACATTTTCTCTAATCGACACATAGTAGTTTAAGCATGAGCGATAGGAGTAGCAGTCGGTAGTGAGCCACCTCAAGTGCATGTGGCTCTTTTCCAAAACTGAATTTTTTGACGCTTTCAAAATATGCTGATCGATCCTTAAGGTTTAAGTACATTTCTTTGGCATCAAATTCTTGAGGAAATCGCAACGAGTATTCTACCTGGGGGCGGGGGCGGGGGTACTCCAGTACTTGACTAGATAATAATAATAATAATAATAATAATAATAATAATAATAATAATAATAATAATAATAATAATAATAATAATAATAATAATAATAATAATAATAATAATAATAGAAAAACCCGTAAATTGCTAACAATATATAGAAGCATGCACCCCCAAGGAGATGTAGATCGGACCTATTTGAAACGCAAGAAAGGCGGACGAGGATTAATAAGTGTTGAAGAATGTGTGATGCTTGAGAAGGCGAGCCTGGGTTTCTACATCAATGGAAAGGAAGAGCTGTTACTGCAAGAGGTGGTGAAAGAAGATATTATGTCTGAAAATGAGAATCCCAAAACTGTGAAAGAAAGACTACGAAGAACACGAGAAGAGAGATATTACAGCAAGCCACTCCACTCAGCTTTTTTAAGGGAAACACAAGAAGTAAGGGACGAGGCCAACAGTTGGCTATGGGTTCAGAAAGGGTTTCTGAAGAAGGAAACAGAAGGACTGATCATGGCTGCACAGGATCAAGCAATTAGGACGAATTGGATAAGACACAACATTGACAAAGAAGACATTTCGCCGTCGTGTAGGTTATGTGGGGAAAGAGATGAGACTGTCAGCCATATAGTATCAGAATGTAAAGAGTTGGCTCAGAACGATTATAAAAAAGCAAGGCATGACAAAGTTGCTGCTATCTTGCACTGGCAGATGTGCCAGAAATATGGATTTCCCACCGCTGCAAAGAGCTACGAACATTTCGTAGATAAAGAAATGTCTGTCTTAGAAAATGAAAAGGTCAAACTATTATGGGACTTTTCCATTCAAACAGAAATAAAAATTGACCATAACAAACCTGACATAGTTCTGCTGGATAAGAAAGAAAAAACATGCTACGTTATTGATGTGGCATGCCCTTTCGATACAAGAGTTGAAAAGAAGGAGAAAGAAAAGTTTGAGCATTATACGGATCTGAAGTATGAACTTCTCAAAGTTTGGAACACGGAAGTAACAAAAGTATACATAATACCAATTGTCATTGGTGCTTTAGGAATAGTCACCAAGAATGTTGCAAAAAATCTTGAAAAGATTAATTTCAAACCAGGATTAGATCCTCTGCAGAAAGCTTGTTTGTTGGGTACTGCCAGAATAATTAGAAAAGTTTTGGACTACAACAGATAGGACGAAATAGAACACTAAAAGAAAAGAAATGACAGTTTAGCAAGAAAGACTAAAGATCTATTATCTCAAGCCACGGGAGGTGGCCTGATCATAGACAAACCACTGGTATATCATCAAGATCATGAGAAGAGTTGAATAATAATAATGATAATAATAATAATAATAATAATAATAATAATAATAATAATAATAATAATAATAATAATAATAATAATAATAATAATAATAATAATAATAATAATAATAATAATAAATTCTGACATGATTTGACTAACGAGAGCTAACTAAGATGTCTCAACGTCAAATGTTTGTCCGGCATACTCATAAACACATTCGTGTTATGTAATAGACGTTGCGTGTCCATTTGATACGAGAATACAGAAGAAGGAAAAGGAAAAAGTTGATGCCTATACAGATCTTAAATATGAAATTCTAAAAGTCTGGAGAGGGGATGTGAAGAAAGTCATCATATTGCCAGTTATAATTGGTGCATTAGGCTCGGTGACAGAAAGACTCCAGGAGGAACTAGAAAAGTTTGATTACAGAAATGGACTTGAAACCATCCAGAAAACATGTTTACTGGGATCTGCAAGAATAATCAGGAAAGTGCTGGACACTCCAGGAATTGACTGAACAGAAGCAAGGAAGAAACTTAGATGGACCACTCACTATCTTAGGCTCTGAGACAGAGCTTGATAGTGTTTTAATCCAGAATTTAGTGCTGTGTACAATCGCAATAATAATAATAATAATAATAAATTCTGACATGATTTGACTAACGAGAGCTAACTAAGATGTCTCAACGTCAAATGTTTGTCCAGCATACTCATAACATCAAATTCCAGTCTGTCCGTGAATCCATTTGCATCGGTTTCGCCATATCATGTTTCCACATATCATATTAGATACACTGCACCATTTCATTGTAGACTTGGCCTCCTCACTCGACAGTCCTAATCCTCTTAAGTTCTTTCTTACGTCTTCGTGAACAGTTCCAAGCGATCCAAAGCACAATATTCTTATATTTGTCTTTATCCCATTCCGATTCAATATGTTTTTGAGTTGTTGGTACTTCCTAGCTTTACCTTCATATGACTCTGACATGTACAAATCGAAGCATACAGTTACTTCTATGATCTCGCATTCTTTTTCGTTAGACTTTATCTCTAGCAAATCAGGCTTCCGGTTATTGATTTGCTGTAGTTCAGTTCGTAAATTTGGAAATGCTGTTTCTGCCATCCTGTTAACAAACTTGACTGACGTTTCACTTTACCGACGAATCTTTTGATTGATGGCTTCTACTATCCTATCGTGTCGTTTTGAGTAAAGATCTTTAAATCTGTTGCAAGAGTTCATTAAATGGGCTACCGACTCTGTGTGATGGTTGCACAACGAGCATTTTTTTGTCGTGATCTTTATTCCAAAAATTGATCAGCTGGTTGCAGGGTATTTGGTTCATCCTTGCTCGTAACACAAATTTTACTAAACTATCTGAAAGCTTCCAGCCATAGTATATTTGATGTGATATTTTCCGATCAATGGCATCTATTCCTATGAATTTCCCTTGAAACCTGAGTTCTGAGCACTTTGCTACATCAAGTTTTTCCAATTCTCCCTCGGTCTCTTGCTTCAGATTTTTATGACTAAGTTTTTTCCATTGACAACAACTTTCGCCAAATTATCCTCGTATATGACACACCCTTTCAACTTATTCACTTGGAAAAGAAGATCTGGCCGTTTCCGTCGTAACTGCCGTCGAAAATGCTGTCCAGTATACTCATGAAACACTGAAAGTCAATGCAATTGATACAGAAGTTGAAGATATGTTTCAAGGATAATAATAATAATAATAATGATAATAATAATAATAATAATAATAATAATAATAATAATAATAATAATAACAATAATAATAATAATAATAATGAAATTGAGCCTTGACTTCAAAACTAATTTCAGAAGATTTAAACTAGTTTTGAAGTCAAGGCTCAATGACAATAATAAGATCCTAGCTGCGAATACGTGGGCTGTTTCACTGCTTAGATATAATGGAGGAATCATAAAGTGGACTAAAGATGAACTGAAGCGAATGGATAGGAAAACACAAAAACTCATGACTATTCACGGAGCTCTGCACCCTGAAAGTGATGTGGACAGGATCTATATTCCACGTGGAAAGGAGGCAGAGGACTGCTCGGTTGTGAAGGGTGCATCCGAGCTGAAGAAAATAGCCTTGGATGGTATATTAACCATAGCCCTGAGCAGCTACTTCAACTGACGAAAGATTCGAAAGTTATCGAGACAGAATCCTGCATAGAGCCAGATGAATTTAAGAAGGCGGCTATGGATGAGTTAAGAAATGCATGGAGAGAGAAGAAAATGTATGGGCAATTTGTTAGAGAGATCACTGATGATGTAGATGAGACTAAATCTTGGAATTGGGTAAGGCAGTCAGATCTTCAACCTGGGACAGTGTCATTGATTTTTTCCGCTCAAGAACAAGCATTAAGAACTAACTATTCGAAATTCCACGTTGATAAAACATCCGAATCACCGCTTTGTAGATTGTGTGGGGCCAAAGGTGAAGGCATTTCTCACCTCGTTAGCGAATGTAGTAAGCTTGCTCAGAAACAATACAAGGCAAGGCATGACAGTGTCGCGCAAATTATCCATTGGGAACTATGTGGTATGTACGAATTCGGAAGAGAAAAGAAATGGTATGAGCATGAGCCACAAAGTGTGTTAGAGAATGAAGAAGCCAAGATACTATGGGACTTTACCATTCAATGTGACGACTTAATTCAAAGTCGAAGACCTGATATTGTAGTTGTTGAGAAGAAAAAAAAGGAATGCAAGATCATCGACATAGCTGTTCCGAATGATGTGAGAGTAGGGAATAAAGAACAAGAAAAAGTAGAAAAATACCAAGACCTCAGGCGAGAGATTGCAACCCTTTGGGGAATGAAGAAAACTGAAGTCATCCCGATTGTTGTTGGTGCACTGGGTATGATTTCAAAAAAATTAGACATGTGGATAAAGAAAACTGGTATTAACATCAAGATAGAGACATTGCAGAAAAGTACGCTTCTTGGATCTGCAAGAATATTACGAAGAACTTTGGAAATGTAGACTTTCGCTTGGACTTCAAAGAAAGAGAACAACTAATGAGTAGAAGTCTTGGACCTGAGGTTACTGGTTGTAACCAGATCTAAAGGCAAAACTTCCAGTGAAACACTGAGTGTAACAGTACGAACCATAATAATAATAATGATGATAATAATAATAATAATAATAATAATAATAATAATAATAATAATAATAATAATAATAATAATAATAATAATAATAATAATAATAGTAATAATAATAATAATAATAATAATAATAATAATAATAATAATAACTTTATTTTAGGTTGGCTTCTCGTCTAGCCAGTTAATTGGCTAATTAACGCCAACCAAAACTTAAATACACAGTATAATTGATAATTTATACGGTATAATTTACAATCATAAAAACCCTAGATTTTGAATAAATCGTTTGCACAATCTACAGTTGCACTCAAACTTGCATTTTTTAATGTCTCGCTTGAAGCTGTTCAACGTGTGGGACTCTTTTAAGGAAGATGGCATTGTATGACAAATCTTTGCTCCAAGAAAACGTGCATTTTCAATACCATACCCTGTCGTGTTTGGTTGTGGTGCCAAAATATTTCTTCCACTACGAAGAGTGTATGGAGTATCTTTCTCCACAAAGACTTGATTCATGAAACTTGGATTGAGATTCCTTTGAGTTTTAAAAATTTCAGTAGCAAGCAACTGTAAATTTTTGTGGTGAATCGTTACTGAATTCGCTTTTGTCAATAATTCCTCGAAATTTGAGCAACTATCTTTGTATGCGATTCTCAAAGCTTTCTCGTGGATTTTGTTTATTTTCTTATCAACCGATCTATCGTGAAACGTCCAAACAAGTGGACAGTAGCTAAGCTGGGAAATAATGAAGGCGTTCATCATAACTCTCAGTTTCTCAACATCCACATAGTTTGAAATACGTGCAAGTGCATGCAGTTTCTGTCCAGCTTTTCTACAAAGTGTGTTTACATGGTTCTTGAAATCCAGGTTCTTATCCAGCGTTAAACCTAGAAGTTTTTCTTCAGCAGATTCTGTTATTGTAGTTGCACCAATCTGCACTGATACGTCATTGTTTTTCTCCCCAAAAATCAAAAGATGACATTTGTCAGGATTTAGTTTCATACTGTTATCGAGAAACCTCTTAGAGAGCCTCTGAGCATCTGTTTCAAGGCTAGATACAATATGTTCTAGTTTATGACCGCACACATAGATAGTCGTGTCGTCAGCATAATTGCAAATCTCTGTCTCTTCCACCAAAAAGAAAAGGTCGTTTATAAATGCATTAAATAAGAGGGGCCCCAAAACTGAGCCTTGCGGTACACCCTTGATTGATTCCTGCCAGGAACTGAATCATCCATTAATCTTAACTCGCTGTTTCCTATTCGAAAGATAGTCATAAACCAGTTTTAGGGCAGATCTATTGAAACCGTAAGCTTCAAGCTTTGCAATGAGTAGTTCGTGATTCAGACAATCAAATGCCTTCGAAAGGTCAATTAGAAATGTACTTGCGAACCCTTTCATATCTAGGAAAGATCTGCATTTTTCAATCAATCTTAGGAGTGCCGTTCAACAGGGTGTCCTTTTACGGTAAAAATTTTGCGAAATGGTGTCCTTTTTTGATAGAATTTGATAGAATGCGACAGAGTATTACAGTTGATAAGAAAAAAAAATTGATAAGAAAATTATGCGACAGGGTATCACATGGAAGGACATTTTTTAGAGTTGTTTTGAAACAATGGATAATGTATACTTTTGGCAAAATTTTTAAGCGACAAGGTATACTTTTGGGGTATTTTTTATGCGACATGGTACAGGGTCTGGAGAGATTTACCACACTCTCCCGTTACTTCTCTAGTCAGGTAGCCCCCTCCCGGGGGGTTTCCTACCATCAAACTTTCTGCCGTTGTCAAATTGTTTTGGTATCGTGCGAATGCTAGCTAAAATTTCGCTAGCTATAGCCAATATCATTTTTTCACCGTTTTCAAATTGTGCCAGTAACCTGTGAATGTTGTCTTAATTATCATATTTGTACTTGATAGTGCCTTAGTGAGAATTTGGCTCCAGTGTTCTACTTTCCCTCAGGGGTAATATCTTGCTTCTTTGTTCCAGGTCATAGCTTTGACACTCCTGAAAAAATTATGGATCATTTGCTGCCTGGTATGAGCACTGGTTACGTCAAAGATGAAACCGTCGTTCGAGTACGAGGGTTCCCGTGGCAAGTTTCTGATCATGATGTAGCGGCTTTTTTCAAAGGACTTGACATCGCGAGGTAACGGGAAATAATTGCAAGCAGTCAAGCTACTGGTACCCAAGCCTTTTTCAAATCGATCTTGCTTTCATCTCAGAAATCACCCTTGGACATAATCAGAAGAAGGCCTATTGCTGTTTTAATTTCGTTCATTATTACATTATATTTAAAATCCATAAGATTTTGTTTGTTTTTCTATGCATTCTAAATTCCTTCGTTCATTGATTTATCAGTGTAAAAGTACATTCTCCTGCCTTGCTTAAATCCGTACAAAATGGTTTGGCGACTTCCTTTGTTCATTGATTTATCAATCTAAAAGAACTTTCTTCTCCTGTCTTGCATAAATCCGTACAAAATAGTTTCACGACTGTTTACATGTGTTCTCAATTATTAATGCTATTTAGGTGCCTTATTTATTTGAAAAGCCTAATAAAAAATAAATGTGCTATTGCAGTAATTTATGAAGATTCGACAAACTTCTACTAAAAGTTGATGTGTATTCCGCATTGAAATTAAATTGGAGGAAGGAGATATTGATGTCGATTTCATTCTTCCTACCTTTGATCAGAGAAATGCCAAAAGCCGTCTTTATTTTGTTAGGGGTGGAGTAGCTTTGTGTCTCAACACAAAGGGAAGACGAAATGGTGAAGCTTTGGTTCGATTTGAAAATGAAGAGAATCGTGGTTTAGCCATAAAGAGACACAAGCATCATTTATCTGGGAGGTATATCGAGGTAATGTATACAAGTATCCTTTTTGAATATACCGAGCTAGACTCACTGCATAGTCCAGTTATGTCAACAACAACAACACCTCTACTTCTTTGGAATTTTTTGCGATTTTATTCATTTGAATATCAATAGCGATAATTCTGACCATATAATCATTCTTATACAGGGTGGATGAAAATGCTCTGACCCTTGTCCTTTGCAAACGAAGCATTGGCAATATTAGGATAGAAATACTGGACACCAGCCATTTTGGTAGTTTATCGTTACCTATATTACAGTAGTCCATTTTTTACCGATGTGATACCGTGTGACTCAGTTTCGGAAAATCATTGGACAAATTGCGCAATAGCCATCAATATTGATTTTTTTTTCTACATTCCAACTAAAAACTTACAATACATATTACTTAATAACACTACTTACAAACTACTATACCCTACTACTACAACAATACCATTTGGAGCGAAAACTACGTCTACCGCATGGCACAAATAACAGGAAGCACGAACATAGCACTACACGTTACGACTTAAAGACAAAGATAGCACAAGAATTACACGTTACTGATAACACGTAACTACTACACGGGGATAAAAAGAAAACCGTTTACTTAACTTGGTGGGGACTTGGTGGCTTTGGTGGCTTTATGGCTTATAACTGAGATCTAAATATTTCTAATCAAAACGACCAGCTTCATGAATAAATCGGAGCGTTAAAAGAAGTATATCTTTATTGAGATTTACGGGAAAATCTTTATCACCATACAATAAAATCTGCATTAGAAACTCGTTTGAAGGATTGGTATGTCCAAGTGGCCGTAATAAAGCGGAAACTCCAGCGAGAAGATCTCTACGTGGTACGTCAAAAGAAGGGCAGAGCAACAAAAAGTGCTCCGTGTCCTCAATGCCATCGTTGGTAGGGCACATTGGGTTTATAGTATCTCTGAAGTTGTGTTTGACTTTGTGAAAATTTAATTTACTGAGACCCACCCTAAGTTGGGTAAGATATGATAGCCCTGTTGGATCATGTATTCGAAAGACAGAGTTTGGCAGGGGGCGAATTTTGGACAACAGCTTAGTCTTAAATGCAGCAATAGAAGGAGCAAGTCTAATTTCTACATCAAGCTTATTCCATTCAGGTAGGCAGTGAGGATAAAAGGTGGATTGAAATCTTTCTGTCCTTGTCCTTATTCGCCCGACGGCATCCTGCTTGCGAAGAGCGTATCGTGACTGCCGCTGTGGTGGTATTGGATCCGTAGTATATTTAGGGGCCAGATTATTTATGAACTTATAAATAAAATGATAATAAAATAATATAATATTGATTTTTCCAATAGCCACGGGAGATTTTAGAAGATGGCACGGTAGATATTTGTATTTCATTTGTAATTTTCAAGAGAGTGCTCCTGTGGTAAATGCGAAAGATTCAAAAATTAGTCTTGCATAAAATCCGCAAAATAGCCAAGAAACGCATGATCAACAGCATTTCAAAATAAAAGAAACGCAGCTTATCAGGTTTGCTATATTAAACAAATTTTTTCAGAACAATAGATAAGATATCAGTTTCATTTTCTGTCTCAATTTCGGTTCACTACTTTATTAGCCATGCTAATTCTCAAAAGCATTTGGAATAGATTTGGAAAACCTGAAAGATTTCTATAATGATTGTGCAACTAGTTTGCTGCAATGATTTTTCAAGCAGGGGGACATGTTATTGAGTCACCGTCACAATTTTGACTTTGGTTCGCTTTCAAGGCGATATATTTAATACCAAGTACCAAGTCCAGTGTATGAGCACTCTGCCATCCTAAAGCCGATGTTTTGCTGAATGTGCATTTTGTTTAACCCTATTTTGGTTGGGGGGGCAAATTTGCCCCCCCCCCCTAGTAGATTTTTTTAAATAACTCTGCGAGGAAGAATTTTATAGCCATGAAACTTCCTGACTTTTTGCAACTACTTATTGTGCAACTTCTCAAAAAGTTTCATTGAAATATTTTGAAAAATGAGGGGGCGGGAGACAATTTTCTGGGACTGACCCAGGAAAAATCGCAAATTCTCAAATCTCAATTATCGCGAAAAAAGGAGCAGAAGTGGAATATTTTGCAAATTTCTTTTTTAATGTTGTGTTATTTGATGCATTCCATCATAAATACCATGTTTGGATGGAAAATATGCTCCAAATTTAATTTTATCTCGATTTTCCTGATTTTGGCCAATTTTGCCGCTTTTCTTGACCACATAAAGGAAAATGCTGACTTAAGCAAAAATGGTGGCTATTTTTAAGTTAACTTTTATATTCACAGAAAGTACATGCCTGAGGCTTTTAGCACACCAAATTTGGTCGCTCTATCTATTACCAGTAAAGAGTTAGGTAGGGGGGACTTTTTTGCCCCCCCCCAACCAAAATAGTACTATCAAATAGCCCAACCACTATAGGGTTAAAACGGTCATTAACATAATCCTGTGAATCATCCATATTTGGTTATACCTCGTTAGTGCTTGCTGGAGTACATGCAACGATGAATCGCATATTTAAAAAATAAAGTTTATCAACCGTACTGCTGCCATAAAATTTTAAGGCATGGCCGGTGGAGGGGAAGAGTTCTTGCAAAGATCTGCTCGCTCCGTATGAAATTATTGCAAAAAGACCAACTTCCGTCACCCTTTCCTTAAAACATGTATCTGCCACGTATTGATGAACAACAGATGTTGTATAGGACCGCCGATGAATTAGCCAACGATCAATTCTTATCCTTACGAGCCTCCAAATCAACGAAAAGATTGACTTATCTGCGTTGGGACTTTTATTTGTGTTGTTACTTCTTACTTGCGTTGTGACTTTTTGATTATTTGTGTTGTTACTTCTTACTTGCTTTGTGACTCTTTTATTTGCGTTGTTACTTCTTACTTGCGTTGTGAATTTTTTATTTGCGTTGTGACTTTTTGATTATTTGTGTTGTTACTTCTTACTTGCGTTGTGACTTTTTATTTGTGTTGTTACTTCTTACTTGCGTTGTGAATTTTTTATTTGCGTTGTGACTTTTTGATTATTATGTTGTTACTTCTTACTTGCTTTGTGACTCTTTTATTTGCGTTGTTACTTCTTACTTGCGTTGTGAATTTTTTATTTGCGTTGTGACTTTTTGATTATTTGTGTTGTTACTTCTTACTTGCTTTGTGACTCTTTTATTTGCGTTGTGACTTTTTTATCTGCGTTGTGACTTTTTATTTGTGTTGTGACTTCTTACTTGCGTCGTGACTTTTCTATTTGTGTTGTGACTTTTTATTTGTGTCGTTACTTTTTACATGCATTGTGACTTTTTTATTTGCGTTGTGACTTCTTTATTTGTGCTTTGACTCTTTATTTGGGTTGTTACTTCTTCTTGCGTTGTGCTGTTTTATTTGCGTTGTGACATTTGCGTTGTGATTCTTTATTTGTGTTGTTACTTCTTCTTGCGTTGTGACTTTTTTATTTGTGTTGTGACTTCTTACTTGCGTTGTGACTTTTCTATTTGTGTTGTGACTTTTTATTTGTGTCGTTACTTTTTACATGCATTGTGACTTTTTTATTTGCGTTGTGACTTCTTTATTTGTGCTTTGACTCTTTATTTGGGTTGTTACTTCTTCTTGCGTTGTGCTGTTTTATTTGCGTTGTGACATTTGCGTTGTGATTCTTTATTTGTGTTGTTACTTCTTCTTGCGTTGTGACTTTTTTATTTGCGTTGTGACATTTGCGTTGTGACTTTTTATTTGTGTTGTGACTTCTTACTTGCGTTGTGACTTTTTTATTTGTGCTTTGACTCTTTATTTGTGTTGTTACTTCTTCTTGCGTTGTGCTTTTTTATTTGCGTTGTGACATTTGCGTTGTGACTCTTTATTTGCGTTGTTACTTCTTCTTGCGTTGTGACTTTTTTATTTGCGTTGTGACATTTGCGTTGTGACTTTTTATTTGTGTTGTGACTTCTTACTTGCGTTGTGACTTTTTTATTTGTGCTTTGACTCTTTATTTGTGTTGTTACTTCTTCTTGCGTTGTGCTTTTTTATTTGCGTTGTGACATTTGCGTTGTGACTCTTTATTTGTGTTGTTACTTCTTCTTGCGTTGTGCTTTTTTTATTTGCGTTGTGACATTTGCGTTGTGACTCTTTATTTGCGTTGTTACTTCTTCTTGCGTTGTGACTTTTTTATTTGCGTTGTGACATTTGCGTTGTGACTCTTTTATTTGCGTTGTTACTTCTTACTTGCGTTGTGAATTTTTTATTTGCGTTGTGACTTTTTGATTATTTGTGTTGTTACTTCTTACTTGCTTTGTGACTCTTTTATTTGCGTTGTGACTTTTTTATCTGCGTTGTGACTTTTTATTTGTGTTGTGACTTCTTACTTGCGTCGTGACTTTTCTATTTATGTTGTGACTTTTTATTTGTGTCGTTACTTTTTACATGCATTGTGACTTTTTTATTTGCGTTGTGACTTCTTTATTTGTGCTTTGACTCTTTATTTGGGTTGTTACTTCTTCTTGCGTTGTGCTGTTTTATTTGCGTTGTGACATTTGCGTTGTGATTCTTTATTTGTGTTGTTACTTCTTCTTGCGTTGTGACTTTTTTATTTGCGTTGTGACATTTGCGTTGTGACTTTTTATTTGTGTTGTGACTTCTTACTTGCGTTGTGACTTTTTTATTTGTGCTTTGACTCTTTATTTGTGTGTTACTTCTTCTTGCGTTGTGCTTTTTTATTTGCGTTGTGACATTTGCGTTGTGACTCTTTATTTGCGTTGTTACTTCTTCTTGCGTTGTGACTATTTTATTTGCGTTGTGACTTCTTACTTGCGTTGTGACTTTTCTATTTGTGTTGTGACTTTTTATTTGTGTCGTTACTTTTTACATGCATTGTGACTTTTTTATTTGCGTTGTGACTTCTTTATTTGTGCTTTGACTCTTTATTTGGGTTGTTACTTCTTCTTGCGTTGTGCTGTTTTATTTGCGTTGTGACATTTGCGTTGTGATTCTTTATTTGTGTTGTTACTTCTTCTTGCGTTGTGACTTTTTTATTTGCGTTGTGACATTTGCGTTGTGACTTTTTATTTGTGTTGTGACTTCTTACTTGCGTTGTGACTTTTTTATTTGTGCTTTGACTCTTTATTTGTGTTGTTACTTCTTCTTGCGTTGTGCTTTTTTATTTGCGTTGTGACATTTGCGTTGTGACTCTTTATTTGCGTTGTTACTTCTTCTTGCGTTGTGACTTTTTTATTTGCGTTGTGACATTTGCGTTGTGACTTTTTATTTGTGTTGTGACTTCTTACTTGCGTTGTGACTTTTTTATTTGTGCTTTGACTCTTTATTTGTGTTGTTACTTCTTCTTGCGTTGTGCTTTTTTATTTGCGTTGTGACATTTGCGTTGTGACTCTTTATTTGTGTTGTTACTTCTTCTTGCGTTGTGCTTTTTTTATTTGCGTTGTGACATTTGCGTTGTGACTCTTTATTTGCGTTGTTACTTCTTCTTGCGTTGTGACTTTTTTATTTGCGTTGTGACATTTGCGTTGTGACTCTTTATTTGCGTTGTTACTTCTTCTTGCGTTGTGACTTTTTTATTTGCGTTGTGACATTTGCGTTGTGACTTTTTATTTGTGTTGTGACTTCTTACTTGCGTTGTGACTTTTTTATTTGTGCTTTGACTCTTTATTTGTGTTGTTACTTCTTCTTGCGTTGTGCTTTTTTATTTGCGTTGTGACATTTGCGTTGTGATTCTTTGTTTGTGTTGTTACTTCTTCTTGCGTTGTGACTTTTTTATTTGCGTTGTGACATTTGCGTTGTGACTTTTTATTTGTGTTGTGACTTCTTACTTGCGTTGTGACTTTTTTATTTGTGCTTTGACTCTTTATTTGTGTTGTTGTGACATTTGCGTTGTGACTTTTTATTTGTGTTGTTACTTCTTCTTGCGTTGTGCTTTTTTATTTGCGTTGTGACATTTGCGTTGTGACTCTTTATTTGTGTTGTGACTTCTTCTTGCGTTGTGAATTTTCATTTGTGTTGCCAGATTCTAGCACGTGTTGTGTATCATTTGTTTGTTTGTTTTCTTTTTTAATGACATTTCCGATTTTAATATGATTTAAAACATTTTTTATAGTGCTTTCATTTTTTATTTGTGTTTGAACCTTTTGGGCAACAGTATATTTCTGTATAAGCCCAAAAAAGTAGTTGGCCGTTACATTTTGCACCGGAGATGTTATGAAATAAAGTTTTCAATATCCCTTACAACAAATCATCACATGGAAGGTTGTATTAATCTGAGTGCTTTGTAACAACATTTTGATTCAAAATTTTAAAGCATACAGTTCATACTTTTTCAAAAGGGTATAATTTACCGACGGACAAGTCACTTCCTGAAAATCTTGTACACCTTCGGAAGATATCTCTTTTTTGGAAAAAAATTCACAAAAAATCTCCAAGAATCTTTTTTTTTCAACGGCTCACTTCCTTTTTCGAAAGTGTAATCATGAGCGAAAGGACACACAGGGTGATAGGATCTAAACCACTCTCAGTGATTTGACCGACGTACTTAATTCAGCTTGCAATTAATATGTAATGATGTAATGAATACTTACTCGTATTCTACCTTGTGGTATCCTAACCTTGCAATTACTGCCAAATACAGCCAGCAACGGGGCTAGAAACGGGAGGCATTTCCTTTCCTACAATCGTTTCCAGGCTCATTTTCTCTCATGATGTTATTTCTCTATTATTTGACACAAAAGAACACGAAAGTTTCTTTCGAAGGTAGTTTGTCCCTTTGATCATTTGTATCCAAAGAAAACGAAGTTATTCACATTATTATTCACATTATTCACAATTTTTGGAATATTCAATACTGACGTGTTTACTTATCGAGGAGACTACGCCTATAAACAAACAGGAAGTATGTGCACAAATGTCGCTTAAATCAGAATTGAGGTCCTGGATGTTTTGTAGGAGGGTATTGGAGGGGTCTAAGCGAAGCCATTCAAACGACGTTCTTGGAGAGAAAATCGATATGTTTGTGGCCCCTTATCCACCCTGTGTTGTAAAAGCTCATTAGAGTTTATATTTTTATTTCGAAGCTAACATTTTCAATTTTTTCAAGATAACTTTCAAAACTTATTTCAAAATATCCAATTTCCATCTTGTGTATAGGTGTACAAAGGAACTGCGCAAGATTTTCTCAAAATTGCCAGGGGTGAGTAAACTGTATATTTTTCTTGCTTTCCAAACTCATGAGAATAAGGATGATTTTCAGTCAAAATGAGTAAAATATTTACAACGTGACTTTCGCAATATAATGACAGAGCATAGACTTCAAATCTTTAATACCGATGGCGTAGCAAATGGTTTCTACCTTAAGAGCTCCTTGATTAGCCTTGTTTTTAACATTAATGACTTAAAACCAACCTTATTTTATTTACCGGGTGATGCAAAAAAAAAATGCTTCTCGAGCTAGATCACAGAAAGTTTCCTGAAAGCAAAGGTTATGAACATAAACATTTTCATTCTTTCATTTTATGGTATTTATACAGTTTAAATAGATTCATAAATATATATGTTTTCAACCTGACCTGTTTAAAAGATTGGAATAATTACCAAGACAAAAGAAATTACTATCCTAACCTAATTTACAATATCGTACAAAACTAAGGCTATAAAAGAGAATGTAAAAATGAAATAAAAGTTTTCCCCGACTATGGCTGTTCTTTGAAGGTTTTCAGGGAGGGGGGCCTCTTTCTAAGCTGTTCCACAGTTTTGCACCGCGATAAGAAAAAGCCTTTGGCCACTGATCGTTTTTAGGAGCTGTATCTTTATGTAGCTGCATGTAGCTGAAGGCAAAGCTATCTTTTGAGATGTGCTTGGTTGGTTTAAGGTATGCCTACCGTCCTGAAAAGAAGTTTGAAAAATATGGAGGCTCGTTCATTTCTTGGACTGTTGCCTCGTTTTCCAGATTTGGAAAACTGAATCCCACATTTGCTTCGTGGCAAAAAATTTGAATGAGGAACTGGAGTCAATCATTTTGCAAACCAAAATTTTTCCCTGACAGCTTGAAATCCATCATTACGTTGAGTTGCCATAGAATGTTGGCTGGAAAATGATGGCGATGAGTTTCAGATGGTAATCATTGCTTAAATGACCATGCATCTAACCTCAGAAGATAGCTAAGCCTTTCGACTAAGCTATAATACAAAGCATTTGACGATGAATTTTGATTTCAGAAAGCTAGTTACGCTCTAGATTGTTAGGTTTTTTTGTGTCACCAGGTGTAGTGATTCCGAAGTAGAAATTTTTGAATCTTTGACTTATCCTCATTTTCAAAATTGTACCACTTTTCTGTTTCTCTGCTAGTTTCATCTGCTAGATCGGAAACGTGAAAGGTTGCAGGCTAGCACGTACCATCGTACCAGACCGTTGCGAACTATGGCTTTCTTGAAATTCTACTATTTTCTTCTATTTATTTAAAAGTCAAAATAGTTATAATGCTTTTCAACGTTTATGATAGCATATGCACAGTGTGTTGAGGGATGGGGACTCTGGGGGAGGATCAGTGACTGTCGTTGCTGTTCTCTCGTCCGGGGCTCCTGTTGTTCAGCATCTTTCTCCTATGCTGGCCTGACATCCAATGTGAAACGGATTCGAATATTATGTGTAAATATTTGCATGTCTTTATGTTAATGGCTTCAGGGTAGTCATTGTCCTTTGCCCCTTGTGGTCCAGTCCCTGTAGTGTTTGTATAGTTTGTATAGTAATTAGAAAGTATAGTAAGATGTAGATGTAACTTGTGTTGTAAATTTTTAGATAAATAAATAAATAAATATATATTTATATAAAAGCGTTTCCGATGATCGGTGCCCTTTTATGATACGACAAAGTGGTGCAATCTTGAAAGAACAATCCTGTCTCTTGAGAAAGACAAGATGTATTTATGTCTTGAAAGAATAACCATGATCCCCTGAAATCACGGTTAACTATCTAAAAGAATCCCTTTCATTTGGAAGAAGGAGTAAGAAACCCTTCACCATATTATCAAAGATTACAGCCTATATGCTGACCTGCAGCAGAAACTGCGTACAATCACTTTATGCAGTGAATATGGTTTAAAGAATTGTTTTTATGTATGCTTTTTGAGACGATGAAACAAGAGGCCATAAGGAGAAAAGTTGTCTTTGTCGAGATTCTTTGCAGGAAACTGTATTTGCTAAGTTGAAACAGTAAGTTAAATGTTTTTTGTATACTTAGGGCCATCTGGTGCAATGAATGCAACTGCAAGCTTCCTTAGTAACGGTGGAGAAGTAATTATACGAATGCGTGGGCTACCCTACACTGCAGATGTAAAAGACGTTGTAAGTGTATCTTAAACTGCGTTCATACCACATACTGGCACGATTTGAACGTTAAAATCGTAGCTGCTGTTCACACGATACTGGCAAAATTTGAAAAGGATAGAAAATTTGAAGGTGCCAATCCGTCAACCTCGACCCCAAGGCTTTTTGTCATGTTGGGACGGAGACGAAAAAACTTGTCTCTCTCCCAATATGACAAAAGGCCCTGGGGACGAGGTTGCCAATCCCTTTGTAATCACTGTATTGTAAAGACTTTATTTTCGCAACAATCTTTCATTTTTTTCATTTTCATTTCATTTTCATTTTATTAAGGAGGGTAGCCCTTCAACCAGAGTTGTTTTACAAGGGTCCCTCCACTTAAAAACCTTAATATGCAATTACATACTAAAAAGAATAATTACGATATAAAAACCATAATATAAAAACCTAATACAATATTTACAAAATCTAACATAAAAGAAAGGGAAAAGGAAAAATTCCTAAATAGATCTTTTAAAACTATTCAGCGAAGATGCCTGTTTGGTATCGGCAGGAAGTTCATTCCACACTTCAGCTCCACGATAGGAAAAGCATTTTTGCCCATAAATTGACTTTTTCATGGGTAATCTTAAATCTGTCTCTGAATTGCGCAGGACATACGAAGAGCACTTTTGAGTTTCGGGTGAAAAGGTCACACAAGTATTGGGGAGCCAGTTCATGCAGGGACTTGAAGACCATTATTTTAGATTCACTAGCGATGAGTTGTTCAATGGTCTTCCAGCCCAGCTGGTCGATAAGTGGTCTGCTTGGGGTATCAAAGCTGTTGTTGGTTATAATTCTTGCAGCTCGGTTTTGAAGTTTTTGCAACAATGAAATTTATCTTGGCCAAGGAAATCAATCATAGTCGTTTCAAAAGTACTGAAAGATGTTTCGTTTTCATTATTTTCAAGTGTTCACACGACGCCATTTTCAAACTGTGCCAGTTAGGACCGTTTTCGGATTGTGCCGGTACAAAATATGCCGTTTTCGTTTGAACCGAGGGCCTATCCGTAACCATTCATGGCGTTTTCAAACTGTGTCCATACCGTGTGAACGTTGTCTTAAACTCTCAAGCCCATAGGAAGCGGGGGGGGGGGCTCAAGCCCCCAAATAGTTTTGAAAACAATGGTGCTACGTCACACACGTTAATTAGATGCATTGTTCTCTATTGTTTTAAGAACAATTGCTCCCCAGTCTGCACCTGCTTCCTACGGGCCTGAACTCTACAGCTACAGGAGTTAAATTGGGTAGGCCGGCAAAAGTAATCTATCATGAGTTGTTGAATCGACACTCATAACATAAAGAAGGATGGTTTATACCGTTGCTGCCAAGGTGAATCCGTCACTGAAAGTGTTTGCAAAACTGATCCACATATTCTGCGTTACCCCGTTTACCCCTTGCGTTGACGATGTTACCCTTTTAGATTCTATACAATTTGACTAAAAACGTAATACCTGTTTAAAAGGTCATTGCTCTCTATATAACGGGTGTCTCAAAAACAACTTTCCCCGTTTGAACAGTTCCACAGCAACAACCACTGTCTCGTTTTGAGTGATGTAAATGGCAATCTCTTGCTTAAAGGCTCACTTGGATCAGATTTTTTTGCTCATCAAAAGACCTCCAAAGTATGGACTTTTTGAAAATCTTACGCTGTAGAAATTCTTGAAAAGGTGAGAAATCTAGCGATGGAGATATGTCCCATTTCTTCCATGCTTTACATCACAGGTGTGAAGGCATACACCCGTTTGTCAATTTCTGAAATTGGTATTCAAACGCGGCCATACGCTAAAGTGCGGACCACATGACCTTATCTTGCGTACTATACTTTTTCATCACACATCACGCATAATCGTGATTTTTACCGACAAAACAGATAAGTATGATTTTTCTTGTGTCCCTTTTTGGAGTTCTAGCTCCGTACTGTTGGCATTTAGTTAAAAAAACAGAATTTCCGTGGATTTTTAGGTGAAAGTTCAACGATTTTATTGACAAACCGTTTTTAGTTCTTTCTTGAGCATTTCAGGTATTATGTTTTCAGGAAAATAATTATAGAAAATCAATGCGCGCAGATGCAGAAATGGAAAAAATACTCAAATCTAAGTTTGGCATTGTATAACAGATTTCTTTTAAAATATTTATCAAATAAAACACACTTTTACTAAAATAGCAGCTCAAACAGGGAAAGTTTTTTGTGGGACACCCGGTACTACAGCAATAGTCTTGGCTAGTATATTGTTCAGTGTGTCAGTAGTAGATATGCTTTCATATGGTTTAAAATTTACCTAAAATAGGCCAAAATTAATAAGAAATAAAAATCACATTTGTAATGTCAGAGAGCTGAGTCTTTTGACTATGGCAAACTTCACTCTTTCGTCTGTACCACTTTTTAAGGATATTGACTTTTCATTTCAGATTGAGTTCTTCGGAAGTGACCCAACAATTCACCGTGCAGAAAGCGGTGTGCTTCTCGTTTACCACCCAGATGGCACCTCAACTGGAGATGCATTCGTTATTTTCGGCGGCGAAGAAGAAGGCAAAGCTGCTTTGAAGAAACATCGAGAAAAGATTGGATCTCGATACGTTGAGTTATTTCGCAGCACTCAAGCTGAATTACAGCAGGTAAGACAATTTCACTTTTGCTATTTATTAACACTTTATTTTCTGGAGAGGATCAAATCAATGTAAAATCCAATTCAAACAACTTCAGAAGACTCGAGGGAGCGATTATTTTGTTAGTTGCATGAATTCAAGTAAGAGTGCAGTGCTCACTATCTTAGCATTTATAATTGGTTATCGAAGTACCGGGTGAGCCAGAAAAAAGTTCCCACCTTTGAAAATTCATAGCACCAAGATTACTCCACAGATTTGAATCATTCAAATTCTAGTTAAAAGCCGAAACATTGAAATATTTTTGTGATTTTTCTCACTGTCCTACCAGCACTAGAAGTATTGGTAAATCTAACTTTATAAAGATTCATGGTTTCAAAATGACGAAAAAAGGGCCTAAAACATTGATCAAATCATAAGGATTCTATTCAAATCGAACAATAGGCCATGGGCGTTTCACCTCCCTCAAGAGCTATAAGACATCGATTTTCAAACAAATGCGAAAAATTTTCAATCCCAAGGAAATTAATGCCTAGAGGATATCTCTCACCCATGAGAAGTTGCATTTCCTTCATTATGTTGTGCGAGAAGTCATTCATGCATTGATCGATGTTTTGGGCCATTTTTCAGTAATCAATCAACCATGAAATTTTTGTAAAGTTGAATTTACCTATATTTGTAGTGCTCGTGAGACAACGAGAAAAATCACAAAAATACTTCAACCTTTTGGCTTTTAACTAGAATTGGAATCATTCAAATCTGTGAAATACTCTTGCTGTTATGAATTTTCAAAAGTGGGAACTTTTTTCTGGCTCACCCGGTATGTCCGGGGCTAATCAGTCGCTCTAGGGGGCTATCTAGGGAAATTTTGATGTGATTTCTTGTGCGTGCCATATTTGTTAAAAAGGGATACATTCCACTGCACTCATCAAACAAATCCCTTTAACTACCTGATATTGTTGCTCGCTTCCATTGAGGGCTCATTCTCTACATCGACTAAATAAGGGCAAAATTCCCTCTGATATCAATATGTCATTAGTGACCAATCGAAAAGCAAGATTTTGGGAAACTTGCTCAGTTTGGGGTGGTCTTTCATTTTCATGCCAAAATAATCAAACACACGTTCGACTAATCTGCTGTCATGATCAAAATCTCCAAATCTTAAAGTGTCAAAGAACGATTCTGCGTCTCTAAACAAGCAGAAATCATTTAAAGGTATAGGAACTTTTCGCTTTATTGGCGCAAAAGAAACATCAATGAATGTACTGAAAGCTGGTATTTCGGTGCAGCACGTCACGAAAATTTACTCACAGGAAGTAAATTTGAGATTTGGTAGTTTTGAGAAGATAACAGTAGGTTATTTCCACTTTGAATCATAACAAGGCTCGTCTTTTTTTGGAAGAAAGGAAGAGTTTGCAAATGAGTCAGAGCCATAGCAGCATATGACTTCGGGGGAACGAAACTACTCGAAATTAGTGAATCAGACATTGAACATATGATTGTCAGTAGAAGTTATTGAATTTGCAGCATGTTTTCCTGAAGTAGATGCACATTCAATAGTTTTTGCAGGTAGCAAGGCTGCGTTGCAGGATTAAATAGCGTTTTAGCTACTGATGAATTATGTCAGTCATAAAAGGTATGATCGTATTGCTTATCACATTTGCTGTTGCTGCTACCGAAAAGAGGCACCCCAAACAAGTTTTAAGTTGAATCTGATACAGGTTTGCCAATCAGGGCCAATTTCGCTTCCCGAAAGCTCTCACCAGATTCCTGAATCCCTCAAAGCACAATTGGTACCCTAGCAACAAAATATAGATTGAGCGATCTGAGTAGAAGGCATCGGAACTTCGATCACAGTTGTTTTATTTGCTGTTGTTTGCATTAGAAAATTCTTCTTGTTTCTGCTGAATGTAAAGAAGTTATCGCTCGAACAAGGCACTTTTTACAACATCTAATAGTCTATCGTGTGTATTTTCTCATCGAAATGTTTCTCTTCCCCGAACTCCCTGCTAGCTTGACCCTGGTGGAGTGCGCCCCTTTTGAATGGTGTCTGTTTGATTTGAGACAAAAGTCGCTACATGAAAGAAATGATTAAAAGATTATAGTATATATTAGATTAATCAAAGTTTAATCATCGTATATTAATCAGTGAAATCAATCTGTCAAATGATAATCATATTTTCTTAAGCTGATCGGACGTTCAGTTTCATCACATTAAAATCATCTTCAGCAGAACAAATCAGTTCCATCTTTCTTCGACCAATTATACGATGATACCAATTTTGGAAAAGATAGCGTCAAGGTTGGTCACATGCTGGTCAATTGCCACGCAACAGGATATTTCTTTTAATCATCTGTTGCGAAATTGTAGTTTCACTTGTCTGGATATGCTTCGCTACAATTGCGGCCTATAATCAAGGAATCCAGAGAGTAGGCAACAAATTTCTATTTTCTATTTCTATCTATTTTTCTATTTCTAATTCTTTATACACTGAGACCCTTCAGCAACAAAATAGCTTTAACAAAACAGAAATCTAATTTTAATCAGTTTTTTAAAACAAAGAACTACTGCTGATCTGCCAGGGGACCATCTTCGCATTGGTTTTAAGCTCATCGAATGACTTTTTAACTGTTTTTTATATTGATACAAGGTAGGGAGCTCTCTAATATTCATAGAAATCTCGTTCCAAGCCTTCAGAGCTGTGTAGGAAAATCTCTTTTTAGAATATTCCAGATTATACTTTGGAATTTGAAGGTTCTCGCAAAATCTAGTATTACAGTTAGAGTAATGAGATCTCCGTTGAAATCTATTTCAAAGGTTTTCTGGACGTAGCCTGTTCATGATCTTATATGTCATGACTGATCGATCGAAAGTAATGAGTTGTTGAACTTGTAAAAGTTCCTCGACCAGTCATTCCTTTTTCCTGGCAGTGTGAATTATCGAAATGGACCTGTTTTGAAAACGCTGTAATGATTCCATTTTGGAGTTGGATACACTACCCCATATGACATCAGCGTATCTTATATGACTCTCTACGAGTGCACGATAGACATTGCTTAGTTGAGATTGCGAAACAATGTTTTTTAGGGTTTTCAAAGAGCAAGATCCCCCAATGATTTCGTTTTCTTCACTCGTTTTATTTCTGAGCCATTTAACTTGAGTTTTTCTTGCTCCGTTATCTTATTAGTTCTGTTTCGGTGCCCTATATACGTCTATTCTGTTTTTTGTGGATTAGCACTCAATTTATTCAGTCTCATCCACTCAGAGATGTTACTTAATTCCCTTAATTCATCTTGGGCTTTCTGAACCAATTCATCGACACTTGAAGATGCCAACGATACTTGGGTATCATCAGCATACATGCCAGCCTTAGATCCTTTCAAACATTTTTCAAAGTCATTTAGATACACTATGAACTGAAGAGGACCCAAACAGGATCCTTGGAGAATCCCTGGTGATTGTTTGAAGATAGGCCAGTTGCTTCAACATCCTGTTCCTACCAGCGACACAAAGAAACGCCCGAGTTACAGAGAGTTGGTAACTCTTCTTACTCCACGTAGCAAGTTCGGCTGGACGGGGGGACCAACCCACCAACAACCTTCATATTGGTAGTCAGGCGTGCTTCCACTGAGCCATCTCCACCACAATATACTACAATATTATACCAATGCAATGCGATGCAATGCAATACAACAACATACAATCCAATGCAATACAACAGAATACAATGCAATACAATACAATACAATACAATACAATGCAATACAAATACAATACAATACAATACAATACAATGCAATACAATGCCACCTTACAACCAAGAAATTACGTCAAATTTCACAGCAGCGCTCCCGCAATTTCATTCTGCTTGTCGTAGTCTGATGAGAGACGCTCGGGTTCTTTTTTTTTTACATTCAATCTAAAAAAATTCCAATTCAATCTCTTCAATTCATTCAATCTAAAAAAATTTCAAAAAACGCTCGGGTTCATCTTCCTTAGATCATGGCAAAATGGATACGTTTTAGCTTCGCAAATGCTTGTGACTTATGAATAACATCATTAGTATGAATTTATTTTGCGTAGGCTACATCTACAAAGGTAGCTAAATTACAGCCAATCTCTTAACCTATTTTAACCGGGTGGAAAAAAAGTGATTTTCTACCGGGGGGCGTTTTTCGCCCCCCCTAATTATCTTCAAAACTATAATAGCTATGACAATGAAACTTGCACTGTATCATAATTGAACAAAGGGGAATCCAAAAATAGCATCAATTAATTTTTAATCACGTGATTGGTTGCTAGGCAACCAAAAATAGGGCAAATTTTGACAAAATTGAGCTATGAGGAAAAAAACTAGATTTACATTAAATAATTGGCTAAAATAGGCTAAAAACTATCCAGATACTTACTTGATAGCCTTAGTTTAAGATTTGATTCAGTTTTATATGAACATTTGTGGTTCCTAATTAATTAACTAAATAAATAACGGTAATTCGATTCAATGCAAAATTGTTTCCTCTATAATAATGCTTAAACATCATCAATTTCACATAATTTGGGTGAAATCAAATAGTCTTATCAATATTTCAAGTCATTACATGATTTTTCATACAAAAACTGCTAATTCATTAGACATATGACGTCATAAAGATTTATGACGTCATAGAAATTATAAATTGCTGACGTCAGTAAATATAGATAAAGTATATATCAAATGAAGTTACTCATCGAGACAAATTGAATGGTATACAGGGTGTCTCAAAAAAATTGTTCGACGTTTGATTGAATATTGAAAAATAAGGACAACATGGACCACAGGGAGCCCCCTTAAAAAGTTGCGAAAACCAGACAAAATGCGTCCTCTGCCAGTGAGAACACATCAAGCGAGCGCGGCATCTGCGAAGGAGCAATCTCCTCCGCTCTTTCCTCCTCGTTCATTCTTCATTGCTCCTTCGCAGATGCCGCGCTCGCTGGTTCTAACTGGCAGAGGACGCATTTTGTCTGGTTTTCGCAACTTTTTAAGGGGGCTCCCTGTACATGGACAGGCTCATGGAAAAATAACCCTGTTCCTAAGATTATGAAATAACTTCAGAGACTAAAATCGTGCAAATCGGTTGAAAATTCACTGAGTTATGAGCTCTCGAAGATAAAAAATATGCGATAGCTGAAACCAGAGACCCCCCAGATTACTTGTATTGCAAAAAACTCGAAGACGGGGGTAAGAGAAGCTTATCCAATGTCATACCTCTCGCTGATATCAGACCAAACCAAATACGACTTCTAAAGTAAATTATTTCTTGCGATCATTCTCAAAATTACTTAACATTGCATAGGTCCAAAAACAGTGGTTCAAAACAAAATCGGCGAGATACTGAATCTGTTTCCTCAAAGCATCCATATGCGTGACAGTTAGGTTATCGAATGCCTGTTTGAACCCCACTTGGTTCGCCCTGAAACAATTGAGAAATAACAGAAACGACGGCCTATGGGACTGTTACCAAAAATGCCATTTTGAGGCCTCTGGTTTCAGCTTTCGCACAAACTTGAACTTCAAAAACTTGTAACCCCATGAATTTTTATCGGATTTGCAAGGTTCTTGTGTCAAAAATTAATTTAAAATCTCAGGACAAGGGTGACTTGAGCAAAGGTCCATTCAGCGTATCGTCATTTTTTAGTATTTAATCAAACGTCGAACAATTTTTTTGAGACACCCTGTATATGTTGATGAGTTTTGACACAAAATGAAGAAACTAGAGCAGTTTTCACGATTTTCTTTTTGACCACTCTCCAAATATGGGCATCTGGTGGTCACGTGGTCCAACAATAGGCATTGAAATTTTATTTTCTGATTGCCAGCTAAATTTTAGGAAAAGTCAAGAAGTTTCAGTGCCATAGCTATAATCGTTTAGGAGCTATTAAAGAAAGTTTGGGAGGGAAAGCGAAAAACGCCCCCCCCCCCGGTTAAAATAGGGTTAAAATAATTATCGATTGAAGATGTACACTGTGGCACAAGTTGCGTAATTGTTTTAGAAATTATCGAGGCTCGAGAATTCCAGAAGTTACTTTGACTTGGCAAAATATGGACTTCTGATGCTATGGATTGTGAGATTTTCACGTTGCTTCCCGTCCCTATCGAGGGGCAAATCACTGATTTTTTTCGTACACCTTTCTTGAAATCACAAAAAAAAACTTCCAAAAAGCACAAAAAATCACAAATCACTGAGAAATTACTGAAAAATTACACAAATAAATCACAAAAAATCACTAAAATTTTAAAAAATCACAGAAGAAAATCATGCGATTTTAACGTCACATAAGTCACGTACGTTATTTTGACGAGTGATTTGCCCCAAGGTCCCCATGTTCTGTCTTGGATCAACGGTAAGTAAATATTTCGTTTGAGTCGTGAAGAGTGTACTCTTGTATGTTATATAAACATGTTTACACTTTATTTCCGCATACACTGCCTCCTGGAAGCAAGAAGTGCCCAGTGCCCTGATTTCCATCGCCCACATACTCTGAGGCTGGTGGCCTTGTATTGCTTGCGATCTATCCTTCTTAAAACTTAAGATCAAGTTTGATCATTCATTTTCATGTGCAAACGGATTAGTGGTTCAGTGGACTTCGGGATTTTTTACGTGAGAATCTCATTTACGAGAAAATAGTGCCAGCATGGTCAAATATTAACCACCCTGGTATAATAGTAATTGCAGCTTTACTTTTTGAGCCAAAAAAGGAACTCTTTGAAGTTCTTGTGTGTGTCAGCAACAGGTATAAGGCTTGGAAGGAACCAAGAGAAATACTAATTTGCTGTAAGTCTCACTTGGAAATTTTTGATATCTTGAGTTTTTTTTTCAAAATACTAGTATTTATTATATCTTAGGCTTTGACGTTATCGACGTTTTAGATCCTAAAACAGATTTTGCTTGCCACAGTACTGTCATAAACTGTGACTTCTTCGAAAACTGTATCATTGTCCTCCATACATCACTAACGATGATTTAATTTTTTGCAAAATTTTCCATTAATTTTTTTAAAAATATAAGCATGCAACTATTTCGAAAATAACCTAGGTATCAAAAAATGCCCAAAACAGACGTACAGAAAAGTGCCCGAAATTATCCTTTCATGCTATTTAATTCAAAGAAAAATCTTTTCGAATTTTACTTCCACCTTTCAAGATTTGAAAGTTTTGAGGCATATGCTTGATTCAAGTTTATCAGGAGGAAACAATGTTTTGTTACGTTCAACAACTTATATACTAGTGTTGATTTTAGTCAAAAATAAGGGTTGAAAGACATATTTGCATATCTTTGAACATAGCATCTAAGAGTTTCTTGGCTCATTTCGAACTTTTTAGCAGAGTTTTTTTATAGTATCTGCCAACCCTCTGCTAGTGTCACATGAAGCCAGGCATTAACTTCTTTTCATATAAAGAAAGACGTGTTTGTTCAACTCCAAGGATTAGGAATTTCAGAGCTTTTTCACTATGTAAGGTACTCCCTTATTTTGGATTGAGTTTATATTCCACCTTGCTGGCTAGTATTAAAATCGACATTGCATTTGTGTCGTAGAGTGTCAGTGGTGCCAAGATAGATTTCGCAACAAAATGTGTATGTTGCTGTGATTACACCTTCACCACCATCACAACAGCAACAACAACGGCAACAAAATGTCTCCTCTGCGTTTATCTCATGGGATCCTCCATCTTCATCTTCTGATTGACATTTGGTCCTCTGATAATGTCTTCTCTTGACTTGATTTTTGGATCTTGATATTTGTGGATCTTTAGCTATTTTGGGAAGGCATAAGACAAGGATGTACCCAAGGGGAGCCCTGGGAGCCACGGCTCACCAGACGCTAGGCATTACAGACTATTACCCTGGGTACCAGAGCCAAAAAAAATAAAAGAAAAAAATAAAGGAGGAAGGAAAGCTTTCCTTTCTTCCTTCTCTCTCTTCCTCTTCCCAATTTTCCTTTCATTTTAAATTTGAGGCTCTGGTACCCAGGGTAACAGACTTTGCATCAATTAATGAAAGGAAACAGCCATTGATAACCATCCTCCAGAATTGCTGGGTACGTTGCTGGTGTAGGAGGCTTTGGTAGTTGTAAGCCCTTTGACATCATTGCACTTGCACTTTATTCTCTTTCTCCTTCTGGTGGACCCCGTAGAAGAAGTTGTCATATTATGGCCGACTTTCGTAATGCAAATTTTGCGTTTGCTGTTGTGTTGTTTCATGGTTGTTGCTATTCTCATTTTACGTCTTTCCCCTCCATCGCCAATGGCCGGACCACAAATTTAAACTTTTAGCAACCCTTGATTATTTTATGCCCAGGTCCCAAAGGGGAAATCAGTCCTTAGACCTTGTTGACGTGTTCTGTCTTCACTTTTGGCTATTGCTAAAATAGGGAACGGGGACTCAAGGAATCGGGGAATGGGGGAATCGGAGAATCAGGGAATATGGAAACGGTTAGAGATGTTGGTATGCAGTTTGCGTTATCTTCAACAACTTCCATCCAAAAGTCTATTCCCAAAAATCAGGGAGTCCCCCATGGGATCTAGCCAGAATACTTAGTCAAAAGGAGCAGTCTCTGAGAGATTACTAAAATTGGGAATGTGGAGACTAAAAGCTTCACAGAGAAAAATCAAAGAAGCATATCAGTCCTTAGCTCTTGGCCTCAAAATTTCAGAATTCAACATCCTAAGGCTGCGTTCACATTTACAGCTTGTTTTTGCTTGCATGCTTTTGCATCCGTGAACGCACTTTTGTTTGCGTTTTCCCTCTCAGATTGATATGTTCCTTGGATCTCATATAACAAGATAGGAATCAAATGCTTTAGCCGAATTTTGCTCGTAGCCCATGGCCGGAAACCATCAAAATCTCGTTTTCACTCACCAATCAGACGGCGAATAAGTGAGGAAGACAAAAGAAACGTGTGAAGGTTTTTCTAAATTTTACCTACCTTCATAAAACGCAACCAGGACAAAAACTACTTGAAATTTCCTGGATTTTTTTGAAGAAATCTACTCTCCATACGTTTGGGTATACAAGTTTGGATGCCGGCCAAAATATCTCCCGATTCCAAGGAGTTATGACGCCTCAAATTCACGACCTTTGTTCGTTTTCAGCATTTCTGGACTTCCAGGATTCTTGGTACACAATCCATTCCTAAAAAGTCTTCTAAAACACATATTTAACAATATATGAAACATCACTAATTCCCACAAAGTCGATGTCGTGGGTTTGGGGACCTTTTCTTGCCTCGCAGATGAGCAAATCTGACCTGCTGTCTGTGATATCCGAAATATGGCCTAGCTCTAAAATATGCTACATCGTGTTTTTGGCTCGGAAATTTCAAGTGTACCCACCTCTTTTCGTTTATTTGAGGCATCCTGTAGTTCTGTGTATCTACCAGACTGTGCTTGGTCTCCATTTGACGATTTTCTTCCACACATAATGCAATAAATAGCAACGAAAGCATCCATTGTTGTCTTCCTGCGTCCAAACACTGACTATGATCACGAAATCACGAATCACAACATGCACTGCACGTATCACATGACACGTGATATTTTGACATCTTCCCGCCTCTTCCCCAGGCCTCGCAACGCGCAGCACATGTTGTGATTTCATGATCTGAAGCGATAACAACAATTTTTTTATCTCTATTCGCTATTCACCCCAATTCGTGCCTCAATGCTCATTTTAGCAATTTTTATTTTCCGAATGGTGGAATCCATCTTTACCTGCTTTAGGTAGTTAAGATCTAAGATTAAGATCTATCGACTGATATTCTTTCTTCTGCAAAGCTTTTAGTCTCCATATTCCCCATTTCAGTAAGTTTTCAGAGACTGCACTTTTGACTGAGTATTCTAGCTAGATCCCAAGAGCGATTTCCTTGATTTTCTGGAAATAGACTTTTATATAGTAGTTGTTTAAGATACCACATATTCCATACCGAGTTCTCTTACCGTTTCTATATTTCCCAATTCCCTGATTCTCCGATTCCCCGGTTTTCGGTTCCTTATTTTAGTAATAGTCTTATCAAAAGTACTGCCTGTTTCTACAGTATCTCCCCTTGGGTATTCGCGGTTGAACAAGTCAGTGTTGAATTGTCCCTTGATGTTGCCGGCCTGCGGTTTGGGTACATAAGCTTATTTTAAATAGCAGACAAAAGTTAGTCATATGGGATCTGGGTTTGTCAACATGATACTTCATGCATTGATTTCGCAAGAATGGAACAGTGAATGAAGGTTGTCAAGCAAGCGTAGCAACAGAAGGGTACACAGATAATATTCAATTATTACAGGAACTCATTGGGGACAACGCGAAGTAATTGTAAAGCCTCGATGGATTTGAGTGTTTTTACCTGCTCTTGATGATTCATTATAGCCAGTTATTTACTAAATACTGACTGAAGATGTAATAAGGATCATAATGAGCAGCTATTAACTGTATCGTAAAGCTATTTGAAACTGGAACATTGAAGCTGATGAAGCTAGTTTTGTTGACGAATTCAAGAGATATCGAACAGGAAGTTTTCATGTTTAGCGATTATCTAACCTTTGCAACCACTTTAGCACCACAGACGAAGAAAACCCCAAGAAGATAGCCTAATCTCAAGGTAAATGCAGTTTTCTGTGAATATTTGTTTGTATCTGCAGTTTATTTTATTTTTACTTCAGTAATATTTGATTTGTTGAGAGGCACTTGGAAAAGTAATTGATCTGCGAGCAGATATCGCGCTAGCGTTTAATGTTTTCCCTTGTTTTTCAATCAAATATTGATTATTCGCCTGCAGGAGAAGTGTACAGTTAACACAGCTTCATCTTAAGAAGCTCAATACATCATACGTTAATTGTCACCCGTTATCTTCACATTGTGCGTCTTTTAAAAACCTGATGTTTTTATTTCCTGCCTTCCCATAGTCTCGGTCTAGACGGTCTGTAACTTGGCACCCGACCTGACTCGACCTTTCTGTTTCTATGGACTGTATGGCACTATGGCAATAATTCGCATTAATCTTCAAGCGAATTTATTTTGACTTCGTTTTGTAAAATTGCAATATCTTAAACTTCTATCGTTGACTTTCGGTGCTTCATAGTGAAACTTGCTCAGTAACCAGAACCTCATAACTTGAATTTGATATATGCGTCACCACAAGCTCAAGACTGCTGCCACGCCTTGCTATCCAAAGGGAAACATTATGTAGAGCTTATTTGATCTGAGATCTGTGATTCATATTGCTTGTAAAGGTGATGTTATATTCCTCAGCTACACCAAGAAGCAAGGGCATGTCACACGCCCAAAAAGTCTATCTTGTGCGCCTTTGGCAAAAATCCTTTTGTTTCAAGAAAAATCGATTAAAACTCCTTAAGAATCCTTTCGTTCTGAAAACATCTCTTACGTTTTTCCAGTCGCCAAAAAGTAACAGAAAGGATTTGTTCTTGTAAAGTTTTCTGGTTAAGTTTCCTGCCTTAAAATTCATGACAACAATAAATCATAAGCACCTTTGCATAAACTATATCAATGAAAGAATTTTAAAAATATACCTTTCGTGACCTTTCGTTTTCACTTCATCAGAGAAAATCTTTTCAATATCGATATAAAAAGATTTAAATCGGAATTTTTTTCTTATGAAGCGGAAGCGAAACGTGGCTTGAGTGCACTATACTCTCAAAGCTCTTAGATATTTATAGATGAATACGGAAAATTCATTGTGTAGTAAAAATCTCCAGAAGAAGTGATTCTCTCTGATTGGTCAATTCAAATTGGTGCATATTACTTTTTTTTCTTTTTCTTTTTCGGTCCTTATCCAACGATTTACTGTTACCAGTGTCAAAAAAATTTGGCAAACAGTTCCTTTTTTGATTTTCAAAAACTATCTTTTATCGGTTTTGGAGAAGGCATTTCGAGGTGAGACGCATGCCAAAGATCCTTCCTGGTGAAATACTTTCATTCAAAGCGCTTTGCTGGACATAAATTTCTCATCATTGATCGAATCAGACCGGTTTCCGTTTTCATGATATGCAAACATACATGATGCTAAAAATGCCAGGAAACGGGTTTCAATGACGCCTCTGAACCAATGACGCTGTAGAGGAGAGGACTTAACCCGAAGGGCATTTCACTCCTAAAAATCTCGTACACTTTTGGTAAAATTCCTTTTTTTGTAGAAAAATTCATCAAAAATCCGAAAGAATCCTTTTATTCTTCTAACTAGAATTTTACCCTTTCCTTTCATCTAAATTTCGAGGCTCTGGTACCCAGGGTATTCCTTTAAGTGATGTGCGAGTTAAGCCTGATTTACACGAGGTCTTTTGGGTCGTTAAGCTCGCGTAGAAAGACCCAAAAGACAAAGGACCCAAACTGACACTTTGTCTTTTGGGTGTTTTTGCACGACTGTAACGACGCAAACGACCCAGTGTGAATCAGACTATATCTGCTTTTGACACCCTTTCAAATATCATTTTGTTCCGAAAAGGCAGTAATGGTGTCTTTGTTGAGCAAATGATTGATATCAATTGACCTATTTCACACTTAAATTCAGTGCGAGGCAAAAGATACGGTTCCCTGCATAGCAAGAAATCAACAAAAGCTATCAAATTTTGACATGATTGTACGTTGGTTTTAGATCTTATAAATAGGGTTTTATAGTTAGATTTCAGTAATAACTTTTTCATTTCTGTTCATAGATCGTCATTAATATTTTTAGCGGAGGGTCCCCTGAAAACCAGCTTCTGCTGAAGGGCAACCCTCCTTAAAAGAATTGAATGTGAAGTAAAAAATGGAGAGCGTCGAGCCGAGCGAAAAACACATTAGCCGTATCAGTCGCATTGGATTAGAATAAAGGTGCATTGCTAAAGTGTATGCAAGCATACTCCGAGGTGGCCGGATTATTTTGACCAGTAGTGTAGACAACAGAATAAATATAATACAATGAAATACAAAAATGAATAAATATCGAAAATATCGAGATAACGAATGGGGATCCCTGGACACGTTCCCCTCGTCCGCATTTCGGATAGCGCAATGAAGCGCAACGACGCATCTCTTATGCGACAAATGTGGGCTGAGTGAACTTTGTCGCACCTCGTTGCATTGCATCGCACCACGAAGTCGCGTCAAATGTTAATTCAGCTTAAGATTTATATTGCCCCCCTCGCTCCCTGCCTCGTCTCTTCGTTGCTTCACGTTGTGGGTATTTTCCTCGGCAGTTTATTTTGACTTATGATCTTATGGTACTTTGGCTGGAACCGAGACTCTGTCGCAGGTTGGTGTAAGTCTATTCCATAGCTTTAAAATCGTTCCAAATTGAGTACAGAGGTCTTGGACATTTCATTTAATTTCATTTTATCATATTTAAACACAAAACCCTATCAGCTAAAAAAAATAAAATCTTACAACTTTGCTGGTCTTCGTAGGGATCGTGCTTCGGGAAGGATGCTAATTTTGTAGGAATTCCTTCAGTTTCCTTTTGAATAGGGTGATAGTGGAACTTGTTCTGATTTCTAATGGGATTTCATTCCACGTCTTTGCACCAGAATAGAAAAAACTGTTTTTGGAGAATTCTAGGTTCTGCCTTGGAGTGTGAATATCTAACTGATTTCTTGTTTGATAACTAGATATTTGAGATCTGGTAACAAGTCTCCCTCTTAAGTTGTCCGGGCAGAGGCCATTCATTATTTTATAGATCATCACGGCCCTGTCAAATTTTATCAAGTTTTGGACTGAAAGCCAATTGCATCTCCACCCATCCTTTAATCTAGGGCCTTCTATTAGCGTTCGTGCTCTAGTTTGCAGACGCTGAAGATGATCAAGCTTTGTGTTTGACAAACTGCCCCATAGTTCATCACTGTATCTCAGATGACTCTCAAGCAGTGCCTTGTACACCTGATCCAATTTTGATTGCGGTAGTATGTTCTTTAATTTCCGCAGGGACGAGAGAGCATTTTTAATTTTACCTTTGAGGTTTTTATATTGCTCGTTCCATGTAAGGTTTTCGTCCACTGTAATTCCAAGGTATTTGACTTTTTTGACCCGTTTGATTGGTCCTCCATTTATGTTTACCTCTAATGGACCTTGGATACGGTTAGTTTGTCTTTTGTGACCAACAAGCATGTATTCTGTTTTATCAGTGTTCAGACTGAGCTTATTCTGCCGTAACCATTCTGCAATATTGTCAACCTCAGTTCTTAGGTCATTGCAGAGTTCGTCAATATCTTCAGCAGAGCAAGTTACGCTGGTGGACCTAACATTTTTAGCCAATGAGACATTCAGATAGCCATTGCCTGCTTCAAATCTTGTTGTTAACCTTTGTCTTTCTTCACACGTTTTTGTGGTTTCTATAAAACTCACCAAATAATCTACTCACCAAAGTATTTTAAAAACATTATTTCGCGAATATTTGCTAGCAAAAACACTTTTCACCTTTTTATTCTTCAGTCTGCCGACAAATAACGCATAAGAAGGATAGTTAATGACGTGACTAAAACAAGAGCTTGCTGTTTTTGCCATTAAGGAGGTCCTGGGTGATGTATATGGACGATTTATGTGTGCCTTCTGGAACGAGGCTGCGGCGTTGTCTCGGAAGCGAGGCAAGCAGCCTTCGACAGTTGGAATTTTCATTGCTGCGGTGAAGTTCGTGGAAGGTAGTTTTCCTTCAAGATGAAGAACTCCTGGTTCACAGTTTGTTGATTCTTGGATTGAGGAAGCATTCATCTGGATACTTGCGGCTTTTGTTCATGGCTTGTGTCACTGAAAACTCGGAATTTTGACGTGTTTTAGCATCGGAGGTTCGAGCCGGCAACTTAGGTCCATCCGCCATTGCATGGAGCACTGAACTGTTACTATGGTTTCCATAATAGCCATTATTTCAGTGGGGAGAACTTCGTCCCAATTTTCAATGTGAAAGTGCACGAGTCGTAGTTTGAGCGTCCATCAGTCGACCAATAGCAGTAATTACGAATATGCAATCAGTCTAATGATACAAGCAAATGGGCAGAAAGGCAGTTCCCTGTCCCACATCTCCACTATAAGGGGCCCCGGTCAACAATCATCCTTCGCCTTCTTCATCTGTTATCAAAATCAGTACCCCTCTATGATCAACGGCTTGTTAGTGGTGATGTGGTAGGCCTCTGCTCTGTTCATGCACGTGACCCGCATTCAGATCTTATAAGGGGGTAGCTTTTGTGGAGATCAGTGATAGATTCAACCCCGGTTTTAGGTTTCCAGAAATGAGAAATCATTGATGGTTATCACCGAAACATCACAGTTTTAAGCAACATGCAGAGATGGGGCACAGACAGGCCAGTTCCCAGGGGGGGGGGGTACTCCCATTGTAGCCTAACCGGGGTCCAGTCTGTTTGAGGGTCTTACCAAATGGCTACCAAATGGCTCTATTTCTCAATGAGATACTATCAATTGGGGTAATTGGGGGATATTGTAAGATGCCTGGCCATTTTTTATGTTTCATCCCGGTACGCTCTTTCACCAGTTGGGGTATATCTATCGCGGAAATGTCCACCACCATGGAGATGAAAGCTTGGTATAATCAAAGGTGAACCTATGGGTAGCTCGCGGAACGTAACTGGGATATCCGATTTTGTCATCATTTAGTTCATTACAAAATAACTGTAGGCATTGCTATCCAGCCACACAAGGTAAGATGTTAGGCCAGGGCAACACGGTGCCGGTGCAGTGATATTTTGCGTCAATTTCAACTAAGATTCCTGTTGCTGTGGACGAGCAGTTCGAGTTGGCACACATGAATAGTTCCAATGGTTTTTGTGCAAGGCATTAAAAATTCGAACGATAAATCGTACGTAACGTTTCCAGAATAACAGGATTTTTACGGATTTTTGGTGGATTTTTCTCCAAAAGAAAAGGATCTTTGCCGAAGATGTAAAATATTCCTTGAAAGTGAAACTCCCCTTGGCGCTCTTGAAGTCATCACGATGAAATATTCCTATCAGGTTCCAGTGTTTGCAGACCTCCGCCTTCAAATCTCACTCTTGCTATGTTTAGTGTGATTTAGATGTTTCATTCTCCTTCACAGAGGCTGAATGGAATTACCAGACGAACGGATTTGGTTTCGTTTCTGTTCCTGATTTACGTTTTATTTATCCCAAAATAAACCCCCGTCTAAATGCCCCGGTGAGAGGTCAGATATTCACCAGGGTCCTAGTGGTCTTAAAACGAAGTAATATTTTTCCAGCGGGTAATTCACCGGGGTAGAATGTACGGAGACACTTGACCGGGGGTGTCAACATTGTAAACTTTCGCTGAGAGTAAACAAAGAGCATGGCATTGCTGAATGTGAGAGTAGTTTTTAGCCATATGCCCCCATAACAGTTCAAATTTGGAGGGGTTCATCCACTCCATCGGCTCCCATAGTGCGCCTTGGTTCTCATGAATTCCAAATTTCAGTTGCTGCATGCTTGTTTTCTTTCTGAAATCTGTTCTGTAGGCCGATGAGCGGGCAGACAGGAAAAACATTCATTCATTGATTTCTTTTCTTGTTGAAGAAAAGAATTACAATAGTCTGTTTTAGTACGTGACTGGATTGAAACTGGACAAACTTGCTATGACTGGTTTTGATTCCACTTCAGACAAGCCAGACAACAATGGCATTGAAAAGTGCTGTTTGCAATAAATTCCGCAGGGCATACCGGAAAAACCAGACCCTATGGCCCTGAGACTAATACGACCTCTAGGACCCAAAGTACAGAGTTTGAAAGGAGTCATTCCCTAAGATGGCACCAGATAACAAGACAGTTTCCTTGCAGATATGTCAACTACTGGCAGTTTTAGAAAGGTAGGCCAAAGTTTCTCTTGTTGTTTTTAACACGGTTTCAATTATCATCCAAGTATTTATCGTTGTTTTCTCTCTGTTCTTTTTCCATTAAGGGGGAAACCCCCTCAAAATTTGACCAAAAAATGGAAAATTTTTTTTCATCAATTTTCAACAGTTCATTAACTTGTGAATATGTGTATTTGGTCCATTCCTGTTCTCAGGCACTGAATATTCATAAAATCTGTGTTTTGTCAGGAGTAGTATGATTTTTCTCCCTAGCAACCGCATAGCAACCACTGGGAAAAAATTTTTAGATGAACTTGTCCTTGTTTCTTGACTCCTCTGTCCAATAGTTTTGTCTCTACTTGAATGAGAGGCGACAGGAGGAAGTCAGTATGCCTCTTGGGTCCCTGTGATTGCTGCAATTTCGTGTTTCTTCTGCTATAGCAAAGATACTGAGAGTAAAACAACATACTCAGCTTTTCAAGAAGCACTTATTTTGTGGACATGATGGGTATAGACAGGGCAATTGAAAGGAAATCCAAAGAAACAAGTGCCAGAGAAAGTTTAAACGTCGATGGACAGCATGATGATAGTTGGGTTTAGGCAGGTTTATTTAGGCCCATTCCTGATGGAACTTCAGTTTTTTACCAATACAACAGCAATATCATCTCAGCACTCGTCAACTGCATCATTCCAGAAAGTACAGCACATCCATGAAGTTTCTTGTCTTTTCTACAGGTTAATGGATACAGTCATTTTAGCAAATGGCATCATATCTTTGTGCCTTGCTCTTGCTGGTGAATTATATAACTAGACACATGCTGACGGAGAGGTCTCAAGAAGAATCACAATAATGAATGGGTCTTTAGCCTCAAGTCTGGAGGTAGCATGTGAATGTCAATTTTACTTCATGGCAGTGATTCTCACATATTTCATGTCATTCATGCTGGTTTATTTCATGTGGCATCAGCTTGAAAAACAGCTGGTACAATTATTATCAAGAAAGAGTTTAGTTGGTGCTCTTAAAAACAAGAGCAAGCAAATGCACCAACAAGCCACATCCTTGGCTTCCACTGGACATTACTGTTAAATCCAATAAACAATGCTCTTAGCAGCTCAGATCTTCTAGATAAATGCTTGCATGGTAAAACCCAAATTGAGAATGAAAGCTGCAATGCTATCATCTGGGAGCGGATTCCTTTACATCATTTAATCAGCTGCAATTGGGAACCTGTGACTCGGCTGTAAATTTAACATTTACAAGTAGGCATCATTGTTGATGTTATCAAGGTGAGGCATATAGTCTGGAAGACAGACAGCAAAGAGGCCGTGATACCAAACAAGAGGCAACTTGGACTTGCTGAGTACAAAAAATGGTGAATCAAAAATGAGAAAAAACGTTGCTTATGGATTTTTGAGGAGAAAGAGGGACCAGGATGTTTAAAAAAGAGGCACAACTTATGAATCAGGTGCATATCACCAATGAAATAGTTAAAATAGGGTTTATTGATGACAAATGGGCAGTTTTGAACAAAATTTGTTCTTGTACCATAAGTATTAACTTTAAATGGCTTTTTCTCAGTTTCAGTATTTTGCCTTGGTAGCTTAGAAAGTACAAAGTTATCTCTGAGTTTATTAAAGATATGAAGTTGAAATTTGGACACAATATCAATCTAACACTATGATGTGATGTGAACCTCAAATATTTTGATTTGTTTCAATATTTTCAAAATGGCGGATGTACAAAATAAGAAGCGCATCTGAAAATTTTAGGTTTTTTCAAAATTTCCTTATACAGCAGAACAGAGGCAGGAAATAAAACCATTTGAGGTTTAAATCACAGTTCAACCTTATGTTAATATGTGACATAACTTTGGTGCGTCTCCTTGAAGCCAAAGTAGAGAAATCTCTTCACTTTTGGAGGCACTTTTGTCGGAATTTATCCTTTGTTCTTGGTAACCATGGCAACTATGTACAATTATAGATGTAAAATCCTAACTAGGCATTGTGGTGATTACAACTATGGTATTGTTTGCTACCTTGGACAGCCCAGTTCAAATTTAGTAATTTGAGGGGGTTTCCCCCTTAAATATTCAAGGGTAGGAAAAGCATATCTGACTGATTGCGCAGAAAAGCCTACCTGAAAAGCCTACCTATGGATTTGTCAGAGCTGGCGCTGCCACTGCATGCTCAGCAATTCAAAGAATAAAATGTTTTTATCTGTACTGGTGTCACGTCTGTTCAAGGGTATTCACCATAGAAACGGTATTCACCCCATGCTGAAGTGAACGGTATTGGCGCTAAATTTGAAAAATTATAGCAGAAACAGCCTGATTAGCATATAGTATCTTGAAACACTGCCATTATTAAGAGGAGATGACCCCTTAATGTTAAAGATCCTTTTAAACTCGGTCCTGATGGGTCCTAAGGGTTACTGGGGTCTCAGAGTCATACGGTCTGGTTTTTCCAGTATGCTATTCCGCAGACAGCAGAGTTGAAAAGATGCTTTGTTCAAAACTTTCGCAAAGCAGTATGGGTCCTGATATAAAAGGAAAAAGTATCTACGGGAAATTTCCCATCCCATCTCACAAACTCGCGTCACTTCGTTCCGCGAGCAAAAATGAAGTACATCTCAATTCCCCAGTCCAAAGGCTTTTCAAAGTCATGTGAAAATCCCGTGAAAATTCCAATGGATAGTTCCCAAATTGGGGTCACAAGTGAGTTATCAAAATTCTCATAGGCTACTAAGTTACTTTCTACGAGCTTCATTATGCTCTATCTAACCTGTGTTCTCCAGTGATATTACGGTGACTTGATTAACATTTCATAACTATCACAACAGAAGACTTGAGTCTTTATCATCATTAACAGAAAGAAATTCATCATAAATAAACTTCAATAACAAAGTTCTGTGGAAGGTCCTGAATCAATCCGATACTTCAACACAAAGTGATTGATCTTCAATCTCGATCTCACGCCGTGAATGTGCAATAGTCATTTCAGGAATTAAAGGTTTGAGACTCAGTCGTTCATCTATAAAAGACTACAGTTTTTAGCAGAACTCTTGCCGTTTGGGGAGCCATGACCCCTCAGCTACCGGGTGTCCCAAATAAAACGCAACGGATTTGAAAAATTCTGACACAAGCTGTTTCAAATAATTAATCAAATGACTATTTTTCTCTAAATCTTCAATGATTAGTTTAAATTTTGATATATTTTTCAGAATTTTTGGTGTCTTGGTTGCAGAGTTAAAAATCCATAAACTTTAAAGTTGTTGTCAGGGCAAAACCAGAGCTACTAGCAAGTGCAAAATATATTGCAAAATTACAAGCATAGCATACATGCAACTTCACAGGATTATAGACAACCACGCAATTTGATCAAGAAACTATGACAAAGGTATCCGTTGCTGATTCATGACCCATCTAATTTTGAGGGAGCTTTCAGTGTTCATTTCCAATTGAAAGGATAACTCTAATGACGGCCTACTCCTTTTAGAAAAAGCAACTGTGCTTTGACCGAAATCTTTATAAAAAATATATGTTAAATGTTCAGTTTACTTGCTTGTTGTGTGCTAGTCAGCAGTCTTCGGTAATTCCTGGGATTGTCATGTTTTATAATTTGACATCATAATTCACTATATTGCTAATGCAGCAGCTTTGGTTTTGACAAAGGGGCAATTTTGAAGTTTGCTGATTTTTAACTTTACAGTCAAGTCCCCAAAAATTCTGGAAAATATATCAAAATTTTTCTAATTATTGCGGATTTAAATAAAAACAATCGTTTGATAATGAGTATGAAACAATTGCCATTATAATTTTACATTATTTGGAAATTATAATTTTTTCATTAAGAAATTATAATTTTTTCTGGGACACCCGGTATGCGCCATCTTTTCTGCCGCCGAAACTCGTAATGACAGGGAGAAAAGGAAGTAAAGGGTGCATTGCGTCAGAAACAATTAAAGGGAATCTAAGCATATGCAGATCTTGGATTAACCCTATTGTACCCGGGGAGGGCAAAAAATGCCCCCCCCCCCACACACAAACTTTTGATTATAAAACAGAGAGTAAAAAAGAAAAAGAGCTGAAACATCCTCGACTTTTTCTATTTTTAAATTGGCAATTAAATTTTAGGTTTTTCATTCTTATAATTTAAGTCATGTGACCAGCAGATATCCATATTTGGAGAGTGGTCACAAAAGAAATCACAAAACAATCATAACTTCTTTCTTTTAACTGTGATTACGATGTTTTTGGTACCAGACGATTGCTCTTGAAACGTACTTTCATTTGATATATACATTATCCATATTTGCTGACATCAGCAAGTTCTAAGTTCCATGGCCTAATTCAAATTGATGACGTCATATTTCTAATGAAGAAGGATAAAATTTCTCAATTTTGATATAAATCGATTGGCAGTAATATTTCTCTTACTTTTAAGTAGTTTATTTAGGTTAAAAACCTTATTCCTTGAAATAATTACCACTCGTTGCTTTTCAGTACACAAGCTTATGGCGACATGTGCGTGTTGTTTGGTTGCCTAGCAACAAACCACGTGACTAATTAGCACCAGATTCAATATTTAGGCTTAAAATAGATGTTATTACCATTGTACAAAGTTACAATGGCATACTACTTATGGTTTTGGAGATAATTGGGGGGGGGGCATTTTTTGCCCCCCCCCCACCGGGCAGTGGTCTGACCCAAAGAGCCCGGGTGCAATAGGGTTAAGATCTAGCCAATCAGAATTCAGTATTTCCGGTTAACGTAGGTCGATTTCATCGATTACCCAAAGATGGTGTGGCACGTGTCATTGCCTATTGTCTTTTGAAGGCTATTTTATCACAGACTTAAATTTTTTGTTAGAGCCTGCTTGAATAAAATCTTTTTAGTGATCCTGCTGGACTTGTCTAAGTCTCACTTTCTTTTATCAGTCGACTGAGGTAAAAAGTTGCTGCGGGGGAATGCAGAAGGAAACGGAGAAGGAGAAGGAGAGAGGAAAGTCTTTCCCCTATTCTTCTCCTCCGCAGTTCCTTCTCTATTCCCCTGAAGCACTTTTTACCTCAGTCTACTGATGAAAGAAAGTGAGACTTGGACAAGTCCATGATCTTGCAGGGATCGTTTAAGGCCTGTTTTTCTGTGCTGTTGTTGTACATGACGTTGATCTTGATGTAACGTAAACGTAATACTGGAATCAAAACAGTCGGTGTTGTTATTAATCAACCGCCTTCAGCGCGTTTGTGATAATTTAGTGCAAGGACGATGATCACTTTTGTCTTCTGTAAAATGAAAACCAAGATGGCCCTTAGATGATTAGAAAATGATAAGGTGAGGATGCTCTGTAACAAAATGTTCATAAATAGAACCACGGGTCCATTCTTCATCAAGTTTCAAGTTGACCTTTGTTAGCGACAGATCAGACTTGACGTCATTGTCCATACAACGTTTTGAAAGAGCTACATTCCAACGGCAAAACCACGATAAGAAACCAACTAGATTATGGAAAGGAGTTGACCGAGGGTTTGCCCAGTAGCATTGTGCAGCAAACGTAAACATCAGGTCGTAGGACATCAAGGGACTTAAGACTCCAGTACTCATCCCATACTGATAGCACCTTAGTATCAGAATTTAAATCATACACAACACTAATTGGCAGCTGCTACTGTGTTTCTTCTTGTAACACTCTCTTGAGATCGTGGAGCACAATTTGTCTTTATAACATAATGGTTCATAAGAAACCAGAACTAGAATAGCGGAAAATTTAATAAACCTTTTTACTATGTTTCAGAAGAAGTAAGATTCTTTCAAAGCTTCTTTCGGCTGAATGTAATTTTTTTTCGGGCCAAGTGTTGAGAGGCATACGTTTAGCAGTTCCATAAAAAAGACATAGGTCATCATTATTGTACCAATTGATAAGAAACAAATTTAGGACTTTTTGCACTAGAAAGTGACAATTTTCGAGTGAAATCTAAAAGAAATTAGCACTGTGGGTTGATCCGAGCATATGACGTGTTCACTTGTTTTTTCCTTGGGTCTTGACGTCTCCTCCCTTGGATTGCTCGTGAAAACGACTCATTGGCTCCCACTATGTTAGACCTGCCCAAGTCTATTTCGTCATCTGTAATAAGTCTGCCTGATACAATAGACTTGGGGCAAGTCTACCACTGTGTTAACATCCCGAGTCCCGGCTTTTATAACAGCCCACAAAGCAAGCTTGTATCTCAAAAACACATCATGACAAGTTTAATTCGGCCCCTTTTAACAGTAATAAAAAATGAGATTGACTTTATATCATTTCCAAGTAGCCAGTAACAACGATTTCATTTTATCGAGACCTCTTCGAGCGTTTTGACCGCCCACCATGCGATGGACGGCTGTAAATTGCTTTGATAAGGTGCAGGGAGTGGAGTAGCTAGTAGTTCCCATCCTCACATTCTCCCAAAAATATGCATAAAGAGATAAATACTCTGTTACCCAGCGGAAGAGACGAATCCCTCAAGGGAGATGAAGTCAAAGTAGGCGTTGATAAATCTTGCAAAACTGTGAATATTCCACGAATTCCGACATTTACCCTTGACATATGACAAATTCGGATAGTTTGAAGTTGCAAATGATCAGCAGCTACCTCCAATCCCATCCCGCCTTTTTCCATCCATTTTCCCCCATTGTTTCAGGGCAGGAAGGCCCTACATAATCGGGACCGAAGCCAACAGGGAGCTGGGGGCGGAGCACCTCCCCCAAGCAGACCATTTGTCGGAAAATTTTGCTCTCTCGTCGGATTTTTGTGACTTAAATGATTAGCTTTGGAGGATTTTGAAGCGAATTAATGCATAAAAACATGAATTTATTAGCGTTAAGAATAAATTCTAACAGCAAACTTGTCCGCTTCATCCGCTTTGGTGCGTCTCTTTTGATAACAACTGCTGTAAACATTGACAACATAAATCCATTGAATACGTTATTTCAGAGAATACTGATTCGTGATTGGCTGTTAAGAGATTCTGGGTCAGTAGCGTTTTCATCTTAATGCGCATGCTTCGCAGAAATGCTCTCGAGCATTTTCCGCTCGCCTTTACTCAATTCCACACACGTGCCTGCAGAAATAATTGCCTGCGATGCTGGGAGGATGGAAGATGGCCGAAAACAACTGCAGGTAACCTTACGGCTATATGGAAACCAGGCTTTGTTTGGCCCTACTGTACTGGCCATTAAATCTCACATACAACTGTAATGCTTGCAATAACAACCTTTGCTATTTGTTTGGTAAACCAATCTTTTCACAACAAGAAGATTAAGCAAATGAGCAAGCAATGTAGGGGAATTGTCTTAGGCCCCGTTTACACGGGATCAGATCCAAATGGAATCGGATCCATTTGGATCCGATCCACTTTTTGAGGGGCGTTTACACGGGATCGGATCCATGTAGATTTTATGAACTCTTAGCAGCGCTCTAGTAAACGTTTTCTCTTATTTTAGTCCGATCCTTTGAAATTTTGCACTCTAATATACTCTGTTACATCTCTGATTCTCCTCTTTGAAATGTCAACAAAGGATTTTCAGTTTAATGGTGTAACTTTCTATCCGTACCAGTTTGGATCCGATCCCACCCGTTTACACGAGACTTTTTTGGGATCGGATCCAAACGGGATCACTTTCGAAAGTGATCCCGTTTGGGTACGGATAGCAGATCCAAATGGGTTCGGATCCGTTGAGTCCCGTGTAAACGCAAGGCCTGCAAGGCCTATCCGTTACAGTTTGGGTACAGATCCATTTGGATCCGATCTCGTGTAAACGGGGCCTTAAAGTTCAAACTGTTATTTTGCATATCAATAAACATCAATTCTGCTAGCATAACGGTCATAGTGCATGTGTTCTTTATCCATCGAAATTCAAAAGCTGCCTTTCACTACCTAGAGTTCTTTCGTTTAGACCGCCATCATTCTAGATTTTGATTCAGGCATTAATAACAAAGTCATCTAATGACATCGCCGCTTTCTAGCCCCTTTAAGCCCTTTAGACAAAATCAGTTGTTCGATAAGAATTTCTAATGTCCTTACGAAAAGTAAAATGGATGTAAACTTTTGCAGTCATTTAAGATATTTCTTTATAAATCTGTTGCAGAGATATCCGTTCAGAGTTATTTGCTTGTTTAGGCACATCGCTTGTTTGGCGGCGGAGCTGGGTTCCTTTTCCGGTCGAAGAGTATTGACCTTTTTTGAAATATCGATAAAACATGTTACAATGAGATGTGGAGACAAGAATCTCAACAGTAATGCATACTGACCTGAGCAATAACCCCAACTGATTCACTTTTGTCATACCTCAAAATTTGAGGCAATTGTCAATTATTTCTGGCAGAAACATCATTTGTGACTAAGCTCGACTAAGCTTTTCCTCGCCTACGACCCGTTTCCTTGCACTGAAAAGTTTCTGGTAAATTCTTGACCTCAATAATTCACTTACCAATGACCCAGGTACCAGTGTTTCGTTTTCCTTTTTTAATTCACTAAAATTTTATAAGAAACAGCCATATGTTGGTGTATTGCAAAAACTATTCTTCGGTCCATATTTTTCTCTTGCGCAGTCTCTCCGCTGCAAACAACAAACGTTGAACGATGAAGTTTACCATAAAACTCTTGGATCAAGAGCATCTCTATAAAACGATTTCATGCGCTTGAACGAAGCACTTGTGAATTTTCACACATTTGATTCACTCAATAAGTGCAGACAAACAAAAGAGCAAAACCATGAAGGGGAACAAAATCCGTTTTAGCGCACCAAAAATTATCCTCCGTTTTACGCAAATTTACAATTTAAAATTTACAAGTAAAATATCTACAAATGAAAATGAATAATCTAATTACAAAGCTAAAGCAAAATTAAAATCAGTACATAATGATCATAATGAGTGGCAGACCGGACCGGATCTGATCAGTATGCACAGTGAGGACACAATCAGACCGGACCAAAGCAAACCAGACCCCATGCCCACCCTGAAATACGACACTTCATTTCAGTACCTCATGGCAGGCAAAGAATCCGACTGACCCAAGTCCAATCTAGCTGCAACCTGCCACCCACGGTCATGCTTTAAAGTCAGAGTTTAAAAACATATAAAGATGGTGCTTGTTTAAACTCTGGTTCAAGGGTGTTCCACAGATGTTACATCACTACGATATGAGAATGATTTTTGCCCATAACTCTTTTTAAAAAGAGGGATGCAAGGTAGTCTCAGAGTTTCTTAACTTGACAGTTTCCAGCGATGAGTTCCTTGAAGACATATTTGAGAGAGAAGTCGGTGCAAGACCATTCAAGGATTTGTAAACAATCGTCGCTGTCTCTCATTTTATGATTTCAGTGATATTTGGCCACTTTAACCTTTGTATAAGGGCATCAGCAGGTGCATCATAGCTACTGTTCGTAACAATTCTGGCAGCGCGATTTTTTAACTTCTGCAGTGTAAGTCTTCTAGATTCCCCTCAGCTCCCTCATACAGAGCAACAGGGAGACTTGTTACCAGATCTCAAATATCTAGTTATCAAGCAAGAAATCAGTTAGATATTGACACTCCAAGGCAGAACCTAGAATTCTCCAAAAACAGTTTTTTCTATTCTGGTGCAAAGACGTGGAATGAAATCCCATTAGAAATCAGAACAAGTTCCACTATCACCCTATTCAAAAGGAAACTGAAGGAATTCCTACAAAATTAGCATCCTTCCCGAAGCACGATCCCTAGGAAGACCAGCAAAGTTGTAAGATTTTATATATATGTAAATAGACATTTGTATAGTTTCTCTTTTCTTTTTTAGCTGATAGGGTTTTGTGTTTAAATATGATAAAATGAAATGAAAAGTAGCGGAAATGCGGTGCTACGATACCTCTATAGATTAAGGTAAGAGTATCTTGGCGTAGTATTTTCTTGGCACACTTTAAAATCTCTATAGCACGAGAGACGCAAGAATCTAGTGTGCTCATCCCGCTCATCCCAAGCAAGATGTTGATCTAGCTGACTTTTCAAGTACTTGGTTTTTTCATCAATCTCATTTTGTGAGTCTCCTGTGGCAAAGGAGGGGGACTGAAATTTTCCGTCAGAGATCTTTTTAAGAGAAGGTCGAGATCCGACACCAGGGGTGGCGCCAGAAATTTTCCGACAGAGGGGCTGGAGCTTCCGACAGGGGGGCTAAAATGACTGAAAATGGTGTTTCCGTGCGCTATTTTGCCAAATTTCCTCCGACGAGAACCCAAAACTTCCTCCGACGGGGGGGGGGCTAGATGCCTCCGACGGGGGGCTGTAGCCCTTCTAGCCCTCCCCTGGCGCCACCCCTGCCGACAACCATGGCTTGAGTCTTTATAACATTTAAAGGCAGTTTATTTCCTTGAAGCCACTGCTTCCTGCAGTTCAACGTTCAAGTTTCTATTTAGGTTATCATTGCGATCATTGCTGTTATTGGAAGAATATGACATAATGGTATCGTCCGCGTACATGGTAGCCTGACCACTTTGAAGTGAAAATGGCAGATCATTAAAATATATCAAAACGGAAGAGGACCAAGGCAAGAGCCTTGTGGCACCCCACAATTTATATTATCAAGCTTTGAGGACACCCCATTAACTCTGCAGAATTGCATCCTGCTATCCAGATAAGATGCAAACCAGGTATTCTCAAGACCTATGATACCATACTTCGTCAACTTTTTACGAAGAATTTCATGATCAACAGTGTCAAAAGCTTTTTTGAGCTCCACGAACACCATTGCTGTATACTGACCCTTATACCAGTGTTAATATACCAGTCGTTCGTACAGTTAGGCATACAGGTGACAACAGAGTGCAGCGATCTAAACCCAGACTGTTCGGAAAAAGAGGCCTGCTTTTGTCAAGGTAGTCGTAAAGTTGGTTGGAAATCAACTTTTCGAAAACCCTGACCCCCAACAAGCTATGTGCTTAGACAGGTAAACAACTATGGACGGATATCTCTGCAACCGATGAGTCAAAGATATTGTAAATAATTGCAATAATTAAGCATCTATATCTCATAATGGTACTAGAAATTCATATCCAGCTACTGATTTTGTCTCAAATAGTTTGGACTGACTGAATTTGGCTCAGCACTGAAAGCCCCTTGAAATTATCAGATTTTGAGTACTCCGAGTTTCTTACGAGTTTCTTAAAGGCTCTTATTCAACCATCATGCCTTGCACGTGTCATCTCTTGGTTGACCGTTGTTCTCGCCATTTTCATTCTACAACAGCCTTTTATGTTTTAGAAGCCTTTCCTGTGTTTAGACGTCACTTAATTACCTTACGAGTAATATGAGACAGGAAACAAGCAGTTTCTTATCAAAAAAACACGTATAGCTACTTCACATCTGCTCGTTACAAAGTGTCACCGAGGCTTGCTTGTCCTTCGTGGCGATTCGTAAAGTTAAAAAGAGCAGAAGTGATCGAGACACTGAGACATTGCGAAAAAGACTACGGGCAAGTCCATGCAAATGTCAAAGAATAGTGGTTTTTATGTCTGGGTTTGCAAAGGAGCACCCAGGGATATGCTTGCGACCAGAAGACGTAGACGCCACTGCGCATTCGTTTTACTTCGATAACTTTAGGCGGTCTAACCACTGAGGTTACTTGATTGGCTTAATTCAGTTAATACATCTCTGCGGCAGAACCTTTCAGCCATGATCACTTGAGCCTTGAAGAATGCCCAAGGGAATTTTTTTCATCTAGAAGATAACATAAAGAAAAATAATTCAGGTCTATTTGGTTTACATGATAAAAGTTTTAAAAGATAACATCCTCCCTGATATTTTGTACCGATAAGATTTTGTTAAATGTTATGTTGAAACTGTGCCATTTTGCCGACAAAAGATGGTTACGCAAAGCCAATTTGATAAAAACAACCGAATCAATTTGTAAAAAGATATTTTTGCTCCGCTGATGTAATTTGAGACAGAACAACTAGGATGTTCTTAACTCCAAAAACTATGATGCTTTGCTCACTTGGAATGTCTCATACCAACGTTTTGACACTGAGTTTATCCTTTGTGTTGTTTGGATGTGAGCGATTTCAAATGCTAAGTAAGCTCAGTTGATTTTACCTCTCTATGTTTGTCCCTCGCTTTCTTCTAGTCCCCAGTGTATTTGCACCACGGGGAAGGGGGGGGGTTCTTCTATATTAAAGGTACCTAGGGGATGTGCCGCCCGCAATGGTATACTCTTTCGGACTTCTAGTCTAGCCAAGGGATACTTTTTAGCAATTTTAGTCCATTCTAGTCTGGGCAAGGGTATGCTTTTGGCAATTTTAGTCAAAGAAAAGTCAAACTTTGGTAAGTCTTGTAGAGAAACGCGGATTTTGTTAATGTTTGGTCCAGAGAATGCGAAAATTTGGCAAGTTTTGTCTAGAAAACGCCAACTCATGGCACTTTTGATGTGGAAATTAGTTTAGCCAAGGGTATCATTTTAACGAAAATTGGTCTATCCAACGGTTCCATTTTGAAACTGTTGGCGACAAACCCCTACCCGAAATTTAGCCGAGAAGGCCCCCCCCCCCGTGATTTGCACAATAGGATTATCTTATCTGACTCAACTAAGAGTGGGTCTTAGCAAACTATGCTTTCATAAATTCAAGCACAATTTTAGAGATTCCATAAACCCAATGTGCCCTTCAAATGATGGTATTGAGACCACGGAACACTTTCTGTTGCTCTGCCCCTCCTTTGAAGTTGAACGTCGAAATCTTCTCGCTAGTGCATTTGAATTGCTACGACCATATGGATATATTGATCTTTTAAATGAGGTTTTGATGCAACTTTTACTATATGGTGATAAACATCTCCCACATGACCTCAACAGAAATTCACTCAAGCTTACGTATCCACGCAACTGGTCGATTCGATTTGTATCACTGTAGAGCCAGTACACCGCCAAGTCCATTTTCGCAAAGTCTCTTGTCGCAGAGTCTCGTCCCCTCTTTTCTTTTGTGCGCCCGTTTCACTTTTGATGTTAGGCTTACGTAGTGTAAACGATTATCCACCCTGATTAAAGTATATTTGCTAAATCAACGTCCAAAAAAAATTTTCCATTATCATCATTACCATCACCCATGTTGGCCTGACATCCAGTTTTGAAACCGGCTCAAGTATTTATTCGTAATAAAGTCTTTCGTTTTTATGTGCGAAGAATGATCACATTATGTGATGGGGAGAGTTTGTAAAGGAAGGAAGCGAGGTAGGTAGGTAGCTAGCTAGGTAGGTATCTACGGACGCTTTTCGTGCCAAAAGTGTAACAATAGGTAGGCATACCTGAAATAGTTTGACCATTGAAGTAGTCATCAGAGCCTCAATTAGGCTAGATAATTTTGAACTTTTATCTGGCAACTTGACAGGGACATTTATGATGAAAATTAGCTGTTAACAAAGTTAAGTGAGTGCAGCTCAGAACAGTAAGATGGAAAAGACAATCGTTTGCCAACCTGTAGTCACATTGACCAGGAATTTGAATGATTCTTCTCACTTGAAATAATACACAAGTGCGATTGTTTTCCTTCCGGATTCATTAAGCGGTTTTACAAAGCAACTGTTTGAAAATTCCTCCCAGCCTTTACTCTTGAAAAGAGAGGAAATTTATCTGCGGGAGGCCCATGTAAACGATGAGTAATTAGCTGAGCTCGGGGGGGGGGGTACCTTCGTACTGTTCGTGGTACGGGGACGTGTCATTTTAGGGGTACTTTTTTGAAACCTTTACGGAATTATGGGTATCATTTTCACAATTTTTAGACATTTCACGGAATTATGGGTGTCCTTTTCAGGGGATTTTTCATAATTTCCGGAATTATGGCCCCAGATATTTATTAGATTCGTGGAATTATGGCCCTAAAACCCACTAGAATTTACGGAATTATGGGTACCAATTTTGCGGGCAAAATGGCACGTCCCCGTCACATAATAGGTTGAGTTACCCCCCCCCCCCCCGAGTAGCTGAGACAGAAAAAGCAACTGATTTGCCTCACATCCTAATAGTGAACATGATAACTGGAAGTAACGAGTCCACTTTGTGTCGAAGAATTCCATCTGTATACTCCAAAACACCTAATTCCAGTTCTCAGATTCATGGCTTTCACCTCGGCTTTCACATTCCAGACTTCTCCCTCGATTATCAAAAGAATATAAAATACAACAGCAACAAACAAGCAGTGTCCTCTTTGACACCACCACTCTATGGACCACATAGAAATTCATTCTCGCCCCAATATTTTACATGCACCGGAATTCTTCGCACATCCCCATAGGGTCCCTATTTTTCTTTATATTTAGCAATTTGTATTTAATATTTAGATGTATTTTTTAGGTCCATGTCGTCAAATGCCAGGGGATAGTCATGATCTATTGCTCCTCCTGGCACCGTTTTTGTAGTGTTGTATAGCAGTTCGTAGGTAGTGTTGCAGGTAATTTTGTTATTGTAACTTTTATATTGAGTATAGAAATAAAATGTGTACATTATTTATTAACGCTTTTCCAAGGGGTAAACTTCCAATAAAATCGCCATCATGCCCGCTTTTGTTTTCATGATTGACGGAGCTAATGATACCTTTCTCCGTATCCCAACCATAAATCAGATTGTAAGATCAACGATGCAACTAACGCTAAAGATAAAACAACCCTAATAATAAGTTAGTTCAAAGATGGCGTCAGCATAAAGGACACTGCTGTGTACCACTGTAAAACTGGAACAAATCATCAACAGATTCGGAGAGAGTTGCAATTTTCTGTCACCTCGAGTCATATTTTGTACCAACCAAAGAATTTGATTCGGTACTCAATTTTTATTGAATTTTCTATATTGTAAGTACCCAAGTTTCTTGAGGGCTTCTTGGCAGTTTCTTCGAATTTTGATTCTTTACATCCACGGGGTATCTTCTATGTCTTTTATGGAAATGGAACATTGCTGTACATGCATGAAAGCAAATAAGAAGTTAATTTGGATTCACTGGGTTAAGTAAACAATTTAGGTTACTAAAATTTACTGTTTTTGGAGATCTTAAGCCGAGGATCCCACCAGCTAGCTACAACTGATTCTATTCTTCTTTCAGGTCCTCACAATGTACAACGTTGGATACCAGTTTGTCAGCCCTGTTGGTCTCGTGTCTCCGTTGATGCCTCCCTTATCGCCTTTACCTGGGGCGTTTCCTGCTGGCTTGGTGGAAAGAGGTGGGCCAAGTCCAAGAGCGCAGTCATTGATGACAATGTCTTGCCTGCGGCTACGAGGTCTTCCCTTTTCAGCTTCGAAAGATGATATCGTTACCTTTCTCGGTCAGAATTCGCAAGGAATAGTTGGAACAGTTCATATTATTTACAACTTACAAGTAAGTTCTACTTAAACCTTTAATAGGGTGGGGGAGGGAATGGATCATGGTGGGGAAAATTGGTCACCTGATTTTATTCCTTTACAACTGAGGTGAAATTTCCTTATTTGTGACACAGGTGGCATAGAATAATTCATTAATAGCTGGGGATTCAATAGAATGATAAAATTTAACCTTACCCGCCAGTTAATTGTGTCACATTGCTTCTTGTATCTTCTTTCTGGTAGTTCCACTCTAATGTATATTCTACACATCACCATCATGGGCCTAAACGAATATGAATTGCAGTGGAACTAATAGAGAGAAGATGCAGGGAGCAATGTGACACCATGGACACTACCAGACAATCATTCTATCAAATTTATAACTGTTGCCTAACTATTCTCCGCCACCTGTGGTTGTGAAGCTGCAACTCTTTTTCAGTTATCAATACTGTATTTGCTCATGATACGAATTGATTTTCTTTAGCTAAAACACAATAGCTGTTACATCCATGCATTTTTCAAAAGGCCCATTTTGCCCCCACTCTGACCATTTTTCGCCCCCACGGTACGGTACGTTGGTTGAGTCAAAATGTGTCACAATTTGTGGTAAATTGCAATTTTAAATTCTCAATCCAATTCGATCACCTTTAGTGCATTTTCGGAGGAAAGACCTCTTAGTAAAAACGTTATTGAAATCTGTCATGCCTTCTTTATCTGCTGGTAAGTTTCCTCAGGATTGGTTACCAGTAAAGATACTGGGTAATAACTAATTCAAACTCTTTTTTGCTGCTGACCGTAAATGTTGTTAACTTCCTTTTGTAAGCAGAGTTAGCTGTGGTAACAGAGCTTACCCTTTCTGTTTTTCTTGGTGCAAGCCCATGTCGTTATAAAAATTCAATTTTCCGTAAATCTCAAACTTGGCTTCAATTACATCGTTAAGTGTCTCGGACCATTGCAGTATGCAACAAACTACAAGCCCTTGCAACCCTCTGCAAGTATGACTCTTAATACCTTGAGCCTTTGCATTAAGAACCTTGCCGCAACGACAGCAGAAGGGCCAGAATGATTCACGAGAGCGAGACATGCATGCATTCTTTTCTGTTCAGCGGTAAAGCTACAATCCTGGTCAAAATAAATTGGGACACTGGCAAATTTCTGTGTTTTCGTCATGTTTCCTAAAATATCGAGGTGAAAACATACGTTTAGAACCTTTTCGTCCCCCTTCCCCCCTAATTCAATGTTGGGATGGTTGAATGGCGTTTGATTCAACCAACATTGAAACGGGGGGAGCGGGGGGCCCTGAATCAAAGACTGAAATAGTGCAATTTTGTGACTTGTCCCAAGAATTTTGACCAAGATTGTAGTCTTTTGTCCGTTTAAAACACGAAGAGACCTTTTTCACGATGACATTAGTTTTGAAATGCATCATTCGCCTCGATGTGATGAGGAATCAATCCCGAAGCATGTATTGCTGTTAGCAGCACATGGGATAGCTTTACAAGTGTATTTGCATCGCATTAGTCAATGTGAGTCAATGTGTGGATACCTTACTGTGGTGGGATTTGCATCTTTGGCTCGTGTAAAAATTGTTTATTCATTACTCCCGATATCATTCAGGTGGCAAGAGGGAATCCTCTGGTAAATTTTTGAGTGCTATTGTGCCGAGCAGTGTTGGCTATACTAGTTCATGCTGACCAAAATGGTGCCGTTGCGATGAATCGATAATTTTTTTTGAAAACGAATCCCTTACAAGCATTGAAGTTTCATTGTTAGCGAAAGCATGGGCGAAGGGGATATAAATTTAGGGAGCTTCCCGATAAAATATCCATTGTTTAAAAAATTTTGCCCGACTTAAGGCCGATTTTCTGCCCGCTCATGGCTGATTTTTGCAATCTTTTTCATCGTTTGGGGTCCATGGGGGGCCACAGCACATATGCATACGGGGGGGGGTCAGTCCCAGAAGTTTTCTGGCAACCCAAAAATATCACCTACTTTTATGCTTTGAAACCTGTAAACGAACATAAAAATCCAGAAAAAAATGGCAATTGAAGCCAGGATTGCCCCTAAAGAACCTAGAAATATCAGTTTGACTATGTTTTATGCCCAAAAAATATCATTTCTATAATTTCAGTTATTTTGGACCCAGAAATATCACTTTTGGAATAATCAGACCCAGAAATATCAGACTTAAACTCCCCGTATGTTCATGTTCCGAGTGCCCCTGGAGTTTGAGGCTGCAGCCCCCAGTCCGCTGGCTCCTACGCATATGAGCAAATGCTTTAACGTGTTTCAATCTTCGAAGTACTAATTGCAATGAAGCAGAGTCAGTTTTAAGGGCAGTGGTTTCTTGAACTGGAAGAAATGCCCTATAGGCGCTAATCTATCAATAAGACAAGAAGACGCCGAGCACGCTGTTGTTCCTCATGCTAAACAATATCCATGCACACAAGGAAATTATCAAATACAACGGGCAAATTTAAGTTTGCTTATTATGCAGCTCTTGAGTTAGCTATTTATCGCCTCCAATTAACTTTAACCTACACTGTCCAAAGAGGAAAGGGCCCCCGTCCCCAAGCGCTTGATTTGGGTGCAATGTGTGAAGTGGAGCAAAATACAGCTTTTCAGGATTGATGGGATTGTTTTGCCCAAACGCGGTCGTGCCCCCCCCCTCAATGGCAGCCTTATCAGCTGAAAGTTTATGTGGGATGTCCTCAGTTGAACTTCGAAACCTATCCAGGTGAATGGTGTTGGATCAATCTTAAGTAAATATTACAACCTTTTCCCTAGGGACGTCCATCTGGAGAATCATTTGTCCAGCTGAAAACCCCAGAACTAGCACATAAAGCTGCAAATGAACTGCACTTGAAACATATGGGTGAAAGATACATCGAGGTGTTCCAGTGCTCTGTTCACGACATGAGCTTGATGTTAGCGACTAGTCATGCCAATCAAATGGCTGCACAACATATGAACCATGCCAACAACAACAACAACAACAACAACAATAATAATACCAACAACAACTACATCCAACATAGTCCACTTCCAATACAACCAGGTCATCGTTTGTTGTCGCCAACGGGATCAAATGGCTTAGTACATCCAATAATTTCACCTTTGCCTACCATGTACAATGGACATTATCCTCACTTATCACCGACTGTTAGCCCAGGTGGTTTCTTCCCAGCGCACCCCCCATTTCCACTGGTTGGTACAATGGTAAGTAAATCTCTTACTCAACAGGGTGTCCAGAAAAATGTGCCGCCCCATTCGTGAGGCCGCCGTGGAGGAGCCGTAGTATCAATGTCCCCAGTTCCCCACCTTTTCATTGTCAATGTCCCCAGTTCCCCACCATACTTTTTTAGGACACCTGGTGTAACATATTTCATTAACTATATAGAATGTCCCAGACAAATTGTGCCCCGTTTGTGTGGCTACTGTGGAGGAGCTGTAGATTCAATCATTTCGATTTTTACAACGTTGCATAGGCCAGGCTTCAACTCAGAGTTGAGTCAATCTGACAAGTGACTGCTGATTTATGGCAGAGAAAAGGCAAAATTAGTGGTTGCTTCAGAAACAGCTGTTCTCCAGCAATGTCAAAATAAAGTAAGTTTTCAAAGAAGGGGCTCTAGCGTCGTGGTAAAATTTTTTGCTGAATCTTTTAACGAGTTGGCATTGTTGTGTATTCATAAGAGAGAACTTTCTACCTTTCAAAGAATGGAGTGAAAATTTTGATACGATGCCAGAACTCTTTCTTTGAAAACTTACTTTATTTTGACTTCGCTGGAGAACAAAACAAGTGCTGTTTCCGAAGCAACCACTAATTTTGGCTCTTCTCTGCCATAAATCAGCAATCACGTGTCAGATTGACTCAAACAAGGTCTCCAATAGCTTTACGTAAGCAACTGTGTAAAAACTGAGATAATTGAATCTACAGCTCCTCCAGAGTAGCCACACAAACGGGGGACAATTTTCTTGGGACACCCTGTAGCAATAGACGATTACGGAAAAGGTGGCGGACCTCATTTCACGCAATGTATGATAGGAATATGCCCCCTAGCAACGCGTAGCTACTAAAACTTACAACTGCGGCATAAAATCTTGACCACAGCTAATATAGGTTTAGGCCGTCGCAACTTCATCGTGAAGTCGACACTTCTAAGCCGTCGCTCGCAATAATGTACAGCACAGTTTCCCTACAATATCAAGATGTAGTGGCCTGCTGTTTTCATCGTTTCATCAAGATGTCAAGAAGATTTTTGGCCTTGTTTACATTACTGATAAGGGAGTGAAGAGGTGAATAAAACAGAGATGAATAAAAAGTTATAAAAACATTCGAAAAAAGAATGAAACATTGCAAATCACCTTCTCTTGAGATTTGCATAACAAGAGTATTGCAATAGCTTCAGTTCACTCGACCGAACACAACATGCGAACTCTTTAACTTTCGTTCAGAAGTCTCATTCTTTTGGGATTTCTCTCCGCCAAGTCTGACGACTCTCTAGTCTACTGTTTGCAGAATTTGCATCCTTTGGATAGCTAAGGTTTTATCTTCGAAGTCTACCGTCTTTAGAAGACTTCGTGTACTTCAGGTGCCCAAAAGAATATGCGTAGATTTCACAATAAAGTTGCGACGGCCTAAGTCTATCGTAGCTTTGGTCAAGGTTTTATGCCGCAGTTGTAAGTTTTGGTAGCTATGCGTTGCTAGGGGGCATATTCCTATCATGCATTGCGTGAAATGAGGTCCGCCATCTTTTCCGTAATCGTCTATTGATGTATATGGGCCGATGAGTATATGGCAGACAGACATTGATAATGTCAGTTTCAAAGCCTTTGAAATTCCTGTCGTTAAAAATTGTTCTTTCCGGATTTCAGGTGCCACCAGAAGGCTTCAACTACCCAATAAACCATTACGGAAAACCGAATGGAATGGCTTTAGGCTTCACCTATCCAGCCCCTGAAGACGCACATAGAGCCTACACAGAGAAAAACAAGCACACAACTGGCAACAGATGTGTCGAATTATTTATGGCGTAAGCATGTTTTCCCGCCAAAATTTGCCATTGCACTGTAGTCGACACTGTAGATAAAATATGCAGTGTTGTTATTAAATTTGATGAGAATTTATGCGTAACGAAAGCTAACGTATTGAAGATAATGTTTAAAGTTAATAGAGTAAGTTATTTACTGAATAAATGTCAAGTGTCTTGGCAGTAAAGTCATCCTGTCTCAGTGAGTACTGTCAAGGAGAGTATCTTTTGCCAGTAGTGAGCAATATGTGCATATCGTTTTGGTGTGTCGCTCCTTGTGGCTGGTTTTGCGACCTGATCTTCTGATTAAGACAATCTTTAATTTACTGAATCAGTTATAAACATTTTGTATCATCCCTTTGGTGGTGACTGGAAACGTGCTGGAAACAAAAATAGAATCCCTTATCCAACCAAGATCATACTATTGCTGATTGTGGTTTATCGGCCCTTATGGCTTGTTCTATGACCACTCCTTTTTATTTTGAAATTGAAGCTGAAATGAACTGATTAAGATAATGTTTCATTCACTGAAGCAATGCTTTTATATCTTGGCAGTCAAACAACCTGTCACAGATAGAATCCCGTACGCTATAACAGCCACTGCTTCAAGACATCAAGAAACCCTTACGCTAAAAGGATGAGCACAGATTTATGTGCTACGCAATCATACTTGCAACGAAGATAATTTTGAAATAAGCAGATCGAACAAACATTTAATTTCTGTCGTTTATGACAGGAGGTAGATTATTGTGACCATGAAATCAAACCCCATGTTCTGAAGACATATTGAATTGTCAACAATTATAATGTCCCGAAATGGCTGAAGGACTGAAACTGGTCGCCAGGCTGTGCCCGTCGACAGTTACCTGCAGCTGACAACAGAAATACAAATATGGGTAAGACAGGTTGCAAAATGATGCTAAACATTGAAGCAGGCTCTCTCTGTGAAAATATGTGATACTGCAACTATGGTGATTTTCTGTTGCTCTCCACAGAACCTCTGTGACTACAAAAGGGGATCCGAGCATAAAGGACAGACAACATTTAAAAGATACATACGGTAGTCTACCGCTCGACGAAATTCAACATTGCCTTCATGTGAGCCGTAGTGTCCAAGGTGAAAAATGTAGATCATTCTTTGTTCATTGTTGTCTAAAGCCAAATGTTTCCTGATTTTCTCATAAAATCGTTCTTCTGAATTTTACCAAATTCTCCAGATGTGGAAGGAATCAAAGAGTAGTGTCGAGACTAGTAAGGTGTTCTTTTTCTATTAAACCCAGAAGAGTTTTACCGAACCCAAAGTTTTGCAAAGCATCTTTTGACTCCTCTCTAATAGAGCGACCTGAGCTGTGAGGAGACGAGAAAAAAGTACTTTCTCTCAAGATAGTGCTCTATTAAAAACGTGACTCGATTGCAGATGGCTTAGACTGATTACGATGAGTCCCACTAATCGCTATTCAGAACGAGACTACTACACCAAACCGAGACCGCTCATACCGTTATTTAGGAGCGTCCGGCGGCCCTTCAATAGCGATAACTTGGGCTGTATAATCAGCCTATGAATGGCTTACAGAGCAAGACCGTAAATTGGATGTCACAAAACTGAGCGTTGAAACGGGCCCTTTCTAGTTTTTGCGCTAAAAGCCGAATTATCGCGATATAAGATGTAAATGCTTGATATTGATTTGCAGAGAATTTTTGTTGTAGCATAAATGCTTTTGCAGCCCCTATGTTTTACGAAATTGTTGTCACTAGCATGCAAAAGCTGAATGTTGTCAAGGTGCTGTTACGACTTACGACCATTCCACAACTTGTGAAAGCTGTGTCGCAGTACTCACCAAAAGCGAAAATCTTAGACGGGAATCTCTCAGAAGAGACTCAAGTTATGGTGTCTAGATATCACAAATATCTTGTGCTGATTAGCTGTGAAATGATGCAGTCATTGCTGAGATTCATCTCCCAACGCCACAGCAAAGGGTTTGTCGTGCAACAGTTTCTTGGATCATGTGTGCCCCGAGAGGTTGCTTTCGCACCACTAACTAAACGTTGGGAAAACTTGGTGACCAGTTTTGTTAAACTGTACTTCAGGATTATTTAGACATTTACGCTTGTGGCAATGACTTCAGACGCATAAATTATGAGGAACGCCTTGTTTTATCCATCATTTTCCCGCGGTCGCTGCAGTGCTTGAAATGAGCCAAACCAACCTGGTGTGCTTGCCAAACATTGCTTATCTCTAGGCAACCCTCATTTCTGAAGAAAATCAATTTTCTGATGAATCCATGCATTTGCAGGAAATTTCTAGAAGTACTGATAGGAATGTTCTGTGTTTTCGTGGTTCTGATATTACCCAGCTCGTACAACCTTGTAATATGAGAAATTCAAACTTATCCATTCATCAACACGAAGCTTTCTACCTTATTGTCTACTTTTTAATTTTTGTTCCAAACTCAATCAAATGTACAGGTGTCCCAAAGACATTGTGCCCCGTAACTGCTGTGGAGGAACTGTGATTGCAATGGGCGATTCTGCAAAAGATAGCAGAAATCATTTCACGCAATGCATGATGTGAATATGCTACTAAAAAGCATAGCTACTAAAATTTATTACCACAGCATAAAATCTTGACCAGATGCAGCTAAGATCGACTTGGGCTGTCGCAACTTTATCATGAAATCTACGCCCTGCTAAGGGTGTATTCTTTTGGGCTTGCATCACTGCTCAAAATCTCCGTTTCTAAAAGAATACGAAATCTGAAAAAGTTATTCTGAACATTTTGAGTAACAATCTGCTGTAAATATTAGTAGCTATGCACTACTAGGGGGCACATGCATTGCGTGAATTGAGATCCGCCATCTTTTGCGGAATCGTCTATTGAGATATTTTACTCAGATATATTGGATAGGCTTCGCTTTGAAGTTTGAAACAAGCACTTCCTTAAGAAAATTTTGAAAAAGGTTTTGTTGAAGTCAATGTTTTTATACATTGGTAAGAGCTTTGATAATGTTGTCTTGTATTCAAGCAAGACCATTAACCCCTGCAGTCAAAATTTACTTGATTTTCATATAGCTGGAGAAACATGGAATGGTGCTATTGAAGTAACCACCTACTTTGCCCTTCTTGTGCCATAAATCAGCAACCACTAGTCCAATTGAATCAAACGAACTCTCTGACTGTAAGTAGAAGGCTTTTTCATGCAATTGTTTCTTTAAGGGAACAATTGAAGTTGCAGTTCCTCCACGACATGGACACAACGTTTTTGGGACACCCTACAGATGACATTGCTGCTTCCAAACTCATCTTAGACTAGCTGAAAAGTTCTTTGCGGCTAATAAAAGATGCAGTCATAGAACCTGGTTGGGGAGAAACCTATTAAGAAGTCTTGGTCAGAGAAAAACCCCTAGAAAGCGTTGGTTACCGAGAAGCATTTACTACATCTTTAGCAACGTAGCAATGTACGTCAATGCCTTAAGCAGCACATAATGGTGGGTTTCCACTTGTGCGAATGTGGTAGCGCGACCCGTATGATCGATCGAAAGCAGTCGCGTGAATTAGTCGCAGGACTGCGCGACCAATCGCCTGAGCATGCGTATTAAGTAATCATCGTAGAATTGAAGCATTTTGATTGGCTCTGTTCGTGCTGGTCGCAAAAAAGTTGAAGTCAATCCAACTTCCAAAATCAGTCGCGGGATAGTGGATGACTGGGGAATCTTCTTCTATAATACAAACTACGCATGCCCAGAAAACTGGTAATCGCACAAGTGGAAACCCGCTTTAAGAGCAAAACATCTCTGATTGTTAAAGCTCTTTGTGAGGATAGACTTTCAACCTTTAGGTCATATCTTTTAAATCAAATTTCTGTTGGTTGTGCATCATTTCGCGGTGCACTTGTCGCAGAGTTTTCGTCTTTGCAGTTTAGATACAAAACGCATATTTTTAGGCTACGTTCACACTGCTCCGTTTCAGTTCTATCTGTTTTTCTTGATGAAAACGCTACCCGTTCACATTGCTCCGTTTTAAAATAGATACGCTATGAAATAGATAGACGTTCACGTTGCTCCAGCAATGCGGTGTTATTAGTCCCCTTTCAAAACAAAGCCTTTTGTTAATAGCCGTCAACAAGGCGCCAATCGCGAATTTCACTGCCATTGTAATCATAAGTCTTTTAACAAAGGAATGTGCAGCGTTTTCAAATGTCTCCGTTTTTGGCGTTCACACTGAAACGGATCGTTTTCAAGGTGCACCGTTTTCAGATTTTATGTGTTTTCATTAGCGTTTTCGAAAAGCCCCGTTTTCACAGCGGAGCAAGGCAAGGCAGAAACGGCGAAGCTTTACTCCGTTTTCACATGAAAACGTAGCAGTGTGAACGGGGCCCTAGGATTATTCACAGTTTTGTAAGAAAGCAGGAGCTATTGAATTGGCTGGCGAAATCATCAGTTAAAGTAAATGAACGGCGGCGATATAGCGACGAAATCTAAACATCACACAAAAGAACGGCAGGCGCCACTTATCTTCCTTTTGTTTCATAGAAAGAAAACATCAAATACAATAGGTTACATTAAATTTGCTTTTAACCCCGTTGATTTATTTTAATAACAAAGCGATGCTAGCAATGCTATTTCTGTTATGAAAATTGAGATTCATCTGTATCAAACCAGTTTCCAAAAAAAGAATCAATTCACTTTTTCCTAGCTATCCAAAATGTGCTGTCAGTTCCTTATTTCTTGTGCATTATTACAAAATTGAGTTCTTGAGTTCTTGAGAGATTACTGAACATCATTTGTACCATATTTTCAGCTTCACTTCTCTCCGGCCCACTTCAGGGATTTTCGACAAGAGAACCTCGTAAGATCGTATGCTTTTGAGTAATCGCGAGGTAGAGTCGTGCACTCAATCAAAGTGGAATTGAATCGAATTCTTGCGCAGTAAAGTTGCTTGCATCACGTAGTCATTTTCTTCATGCCTTTTATTTAGATCAGATTTTGCCAGTTATTTGTTTTAATGCCTTAGAAAGAACTTAATATCGCCGTTTTTCTTTGTTCTCTGCACCTCATCTAATCTTCTTTATCGTTTCTACTGTTGTCATTTGGGGTGTGTTTGATTGGTACCAGTTCTGAACACGGTAGACTTGGCAGGCTCGGAATTTGTTGAGATTCGTTGAGAATTCGAAATCCCCCAAAAGATAGGTTTGTATGTTTTAACGTCCTTCAAAACTTACTGCTCGACAAGCAAGAAAGCAGCTTTGGCAAACTTTGAAGGAAACCCTGGTCGTGAATCTGAAGTCTGGCTCGGCGAGGCTTTTTGTCTTTATTTGATTGGGAAATATATTTCCGTCTCTGTGAAGTCTACTGTTTTCTAAATTGAAAGGATTGGAACCAACAACCAACTACACGCTTAATATCTTGAATTTCTGGCCTTATATTATATGGCGCTGGCTTGGTGGACCGGACCGTGGGACTGTATGTCGTAAACACCCTGGGAACGTGGTAGTGGTTGGATACTCAAGAAAATTATTCAACCTCAGTTTCGCCCAATGATGTCACCACGTTTGACTGAATGGAATTTCGCTAGACTGATTCCAAAAGTCAATCTCGTCCTCAGAGTGAGTTCGTTTCTCTAGTTCTACTCTTGGATTCAAGAAGCTGTACGGCAATTTGATCGGTTGTTCGAAACATCCGTAAACGGTGAAACTTTGCCTCAATTGACTCGCTAGTATCGCAGAATCAGGTCTGGTTTAAAGGTCATATTTCTGCTGCATTTGTCAAAATTCCTTCCTATTGTTCTTATGAACATTTCAAGCCCAGATTCGGATTTAGAACCCAAACATTAGTCTGGTTACATGTTTTTAACCTGCTGGCATTCGTGATGTTGATTTTATGACAATGTGAAATTCAAAGATTTATAAGGGATTTTTTTTTATAAGGGATTTGACCGTCAAAAATCGTTCGGGGTGAAACTTTACACCCCGAGTCATTTTCACGGTCAAATCTTTCATAGATTTCTAAACTTTTCGTCGCCATAAAGTGAACACCACGACTGCTAGCAACATCAAAACTTATGGTTAGACTAAAGTTTTGGTGCTAAATCCGAATTTGGCCTCCAAAATTTCATATGAAAGAATTTTGAATAATTTCCAAAACGAGGCTGTTGATCAAAGTGGTGTATTGCTTTCACGCGTGCCCTTTCTGCACTTATCGCATCAATTTATAGTGAGTTCAGAAGCTTACAATAATGACGCAGCTATGGTAGAAACCAGGAAGAATGACGAAATACTCCCGAGTGAAAACGAAGAAAGTGACTCAAATGCTCAATGCAACGATGCTCTCTTGCTTCTTTTCTTTGTTCTTGCTATCACGAATTCGGTCGATTAATTTGAACGAATATGAAAAACAGCTTTGAAGGTTCTGATGACGTGGCGGTGCCATTTTTTGTAGGATCAGATTATTTTGACGCAGATGCATGCACTTTAATGGGAAAGTATATAAGCTAATATTAATCTACGGACCATCGCATAAACAATTTAATTCGATGCGACACAAATGTCATTAATGCCACAACGGATTTAAACGTCACATTTTTTGTTGAATTTAATTGACACTTGGTATTTTTTAGATATATGTAGCCATAGCCATAGGTGAAATCGAATTAAAATAAGGTGACAAACAAACAAACAAGACCCCCCCTGATCTGGCTACAACAGGAGCGATAACAACAACAACAAGCGAAAGCCAGGGGGAGGGGGGAAGACTCATGACGAGGAGACTCTTGTTTCCCTGTGCTCTTAGACTTGATGATGGCGCTTCGGTCAATACACCACTTCGATTAACAGCCTCGTTTTGGAAATTATTCATAATTCGTTCAAATGAAATTTTGGAGGCCAGATTCGGGTTTAGCATCCAAACTTTAGTCTAACCACGAGTTTTCATGTTGCTAGTAGTCGTGGTGTTAACTTTATGGCGACGTAAAGTTTGGAAATCTGTAAGGGATTTGACCGTGAAAATGACTCGGGGTGTAAAGTTTCACCCCGAACGATTTTTGACGGTCAAATCCCTTAGAAATCTTTGAACTTCAAATTGTCATAAAATCAACATCACAATTGCTAGCAATATATAAACATGTAACTAGACTAAAGTTTGGGTGCTAAATCCGAATATGGGCTCAAAATTTTCATAAGAACAATAGGAAGGAATTTCGACGAATTTCCAAAACGAGGCTGCTTAATCGAAGTGGTGTACAGAGACTCATAATCAGGGAGATATAGATGGCTATAGACCAGTGGCGTAACGCAAGTTGGTTGGGGTTTGAGCAACTCCTAAGGGCCCCCGAGCATCAGGATTCTCCAAGGGGCCCCGTGCGATTTCAGTAATGTACTGATGTGGCTTTGGAGAAACAGCGTGTGTGTGTTGATTTGCACTGTATGCATTAGGGCCCCTCTACAGAGACCCAAAGACTTCGAGTACATTGAACACTGTTGTGAATTGAACCAAATGCAAGTTTTGTTTAGTATAAGTGATGTGAAGTGCAAACTTTTCAAAAATGCCTTGCTGTCTTCTAACGAATATGGACGTTTTAGAGGATGACTTGACCAGAAATCCATTTTTGTACGATACCTTGGCTTAACTTTTGAATATTTCCTTGGGAGGATGTCGTTTACCTCTATCCTTTTTTTCTGAATTCGATCGTGAAAGTTCTATGAAAGGTACGTTTTCCGATAGTCTAAAGAACGTAATTCAAAAATTCTCCCAAGGGAATACCCAAAATGTAGCTCGCTTCCGCTAGCATTTAGTTTCAGCCACCATCTCCACTATGTTTCTTGTACAAATGCGCCTTCATAACAAAACTTCCATAGACGCCGGTTATGGAGGTTTTGCTGTGCTGGGCTCAACTTGATTTTGCCAATGAAGGCACGGCTTTGATGTTGAAAATTTAGCAAACGTTTTGTTGGTCTATTTGCCACCTCAGGGGACCCCTGCATAGCTAAGTTACTAAGGGCCGCGAGCTGCTCTGTTACGCCACTGATATAGACCGTGCACATACTTTTTATTCTATAGCCCGCCAATCGTGTGAACTTTTTTGACTCACCCGGTATATGTATATATAGAAATATAGCAAAATAACCTAGACATGTGCTTGGTTTTTGGGGTGATGGGGTGCTTAACCTAATCACTATGGGTAGAAATGTTGACAATGTCAAGAAGTGGCCAAGAAAAAGTGTTCCAAGGACTTTGCCAAGAGTTACATGTCTAGATTATTATTGGTCTATATTTCTATATGTACATATACGGGTGGCGGGCTATGGAATAAAAAGTATGTGCACGATTTTCTATATCTCCCTGCTCATAATAGCATTACACTGAAAAACCTGGCCCTATTTAGGCCCCGATTAGGCCCAAACTTCGCAATTCCTCCAGTACCAATCAGATTGCGAGATTTGGCCAAGAACAATGCCGTCGAATTTTCAATTCGAATGATGCAGTTAGATTTTGAACGAAGTTGCTGCGGTAGGTTGTTGTTAATAATGCTCTGGTTTGTTTTGGTCTTAAAATCATGGAAAATGTGGCGTGGAAAGACTTATTTTGCACTCGCCAGGTGGTAATGTGAACTTCTTTATTAAGATTTATACCAAGTTTCTTTGATGAAACGTCTGCTAAACGTTGTTTTTATCGCATTTGCTCTCCAAGGAGTGACCGGGCAGTCGTTCGATCATGATTCGATCAATCGAATGCCTAGGATAGGGCCAGGTTTTTTACAGTTTCATAGACCTTTTAGCAATTTTACAAAAGAGTCTGGATCGAGCGTTATTTTTATACATTTTTGACGAACGGAGTTCTGTCTGTATGAGGGGGAGCAAATTCCTGTGCACCATGTCTTATTTGTCATGGGTTGAAGGGAGTGGTTAAGCCAATAAGAAGCCTTACAGGGAAACGAGGTCAAAGCTTGTTATGGGTCTGGTGATCTCAAGATGTATGACAATTTAGAGATCAGCGCTGCAGCGGTTTGAACACTCGCGGGTGCTGCGATAAATTTTATCGCAATGCCCGCGCAATAAACATTATGGGATAAAATAGGTTCACTTGGCTGCGCTTGAGGTCGCTTCCCAAAGAAGCAATTATTGTCTCAGCGCTTGAATGCTCAAAATGCCCAATACGACACTTGACTTGCTCAAAGTCTCGCTCTCCACATTGCAAGACACAAACAACTGCGAAGGAAGAAAGGTACGTCTCTCGTCTTTGATCAATAAATTTATAAAGAAACTTATTCGTAGCCGCTTGAGATCATTTTATTTTTTGCTTTGACATATCGTTTTCAATTAAAGCCTAGCATTTTTAATTTTCTCTCCGTTTTATTCATATCACAGCCGATTTTGCTTCAAAGGTAGCTAGTAGGCCAACGGGTGAGCAATGCCCAGCCTGATTTGTTTTTGTCTTGCAAGCTTTGGCATTCATTTTCTTTTTGTAGTGTTTTGCACAATCTTTCGCTTTAGTTGCTTGATTTTTAATTATACATCCACTCAATTATGTGTTCATATTTTTCAGAACTGCATGCAGAACAATTGTATCATGGCATGATTACAGAGAGTTGATGTTCGTTGTGAATGGAGATGAATGGTGGTTTTAACACTCTGCTGAAGAGACACAAAATTAATCCTCGTTGGAATTTACAGTCTTCATTGCAGATGATGTTGTGAAGAGCTCACTGATAAACACACAGGATACCAGTGGCTACCAATTTTGCCAAACTATTCAAAAAATTCCAAAAATTCCATAGCACAATTGCATTTAATGGAGAAAATGACTATATGGATGTATTTGTTATCCATGACATTCTACAAACATGTTATTGTGTCATTGTGTAAAGCATTCCATTGTGTAAAGATACGACTAGTCAAGTTTTGCAAAGGAATGCTAGCAAATGGAAGAGACATTTGCAAAATTTGAAACAGGAGAAATACTGGAGTAAAGAGGGTTTATTAACTTTATTTCTGAAAGAATTGCATGGACTAGGCAGCTGTGCTCTATGAAATCCAAAAGCTGCTATTTAAAAACGACAAGTTACTAGTTACTATACTGATATATTTGTATACATACAGTGGACAGCAAGTTACAAGTTTCCAAAGCCAACAATGTCACAGAAGTGAAAAAGTAAAAAGAAAAATATTCTGTGGGGAACTGAACTATTTCAAAAACAGCTGTTATTGAAATGTATGAACAGTATGTAAGCTTCAAAGAGTGACATTGCTGAAAACATTTCTGATTAGGAATGCTTTCCTTTCTGATGCTAGAAACTGAATGAAAGATTGCTTGTCCCAGTATGGAAATATAATACCAGCTGGATAGGAAAAATCCTGTTTTTAAAGGAAGCAGTCCCTGGATATCAAGGCAATTGGCAATACTGAACATGTTCAAATAGATTATAAGCTTACATGATTAAGATTGGCTTAATTTGCCAAGCAAGCCGTTTCAAGAATCCTTTCAAAACAGGCCCAAATCACAACCACATTATTGGCTTTACAATGACTAGCATAGTTCATGTGCCCCTTTAGAATGACAAATGTGTCATCCCTGGGAACACAGCAACATTATTTAATGCAAATTCATCCTCCCATGTGGATCCGGAAATTTGCTCATGATTTTAGGCAAATTTTGAAGGTTTCTTGAAGGGGCTTTCTTGAGAAAATCCATCATCATTTCAGAATCAAATGGCTGATTTCAGTCAGGTGAAGTTGAAATAATGGATTTGAAGCACGTCTATCATTAATTATTGTATTTGCCACCAAAGTCTGAAAAGAATAATGATTTTGAATCTTTTGTAGAAGTTTTTATTACATACATTAGTACTTCTAATTCTACAGCTAAATCAACAATTTCAACACTGAAGGTTCATTTTAATGTAAATCAAAATAAAGAATGAAATGAAGAATAAAGGGAATTCATTTGCTAGAATTATGAAAAAAACAAATAAATAGGGCACAGAAGGAACAATACCTTGGCTGAAAAAAGCATTTTTGCAAATAGCAAAAATGTTATATTGTTCTATCTCATATGAAAAATGTATGCAATCATATGGAATATAGAAGAAGCTCAACACACTGTAAAATTGCTCTGCAACCATATCTGTCTGTTTATAGTTTCTTCATGGCTTTTTTTAGATTCTTGAAATTTATTCTTAGTATTTACTTCTACTAAATAGAATTTTAAACAGATTTGATCAGGCACGGTCTGGCCCGGGTGGCAAAGTGGCGATCGCCACCCGGGCCCTCTGATATCTAAAATGAAAAAGAATTACGGGCCCTTTTTGCAAAAGTTGGAGGAGAAAATTTACATAAATTAAAATATTTCTGCCATAACCAGAAGGGCCTTACAGTTACTCATACCTAGGCTTTTCTGATTGAATAACACCCATGAATTTTATTTTCTTCACAAGCTAATTCAAATCTAGCACAAAGACATTGGCATAATGACGTTGTTAGGGGTTAGAGCATATCCTAAAGGCTCACTATGATTTTTAGTGAAAAGTACTTCTTTAGATTTGGAGAATATATGCGTGCTGATTTGCACTATACTTTATGACTCATCTAACGGGAGCCCTAAATTTCTAGTGAATTGGCTACATTTGTGAATCAAATCTAACGCAAGAGAACTGCACACTTGAAAAGAGACTTTAGTTATCTTCCAAACAACATGAACATCCTTAGAAAATTGCTTGACAGACGAAATCCATTTCTGTAAGGATAATTTTCAAAAATTTCCTAATGATGCCTTCCATCAATCATAAGCTCCTTTCCTCCACTCAGTAGTAAAATTTTTACGAGCGATGGATTCCCGACAATCCAAAGAGCGTGTTGCAACAAACTTTCCTGGGGAGATGCCTTGGTCCCCATTGGCTGGCTTTGTTCGCATTGTACTTCAGCCACTCCTCAGCTCAATAAGTTTCTATTTTCAACAGGCCCTCGTAGAAACCTCCACAACGCCTATTACTGATATTCTGCTGTACTGGGCTTGCCTTCTAACGATTTTGCTCATAACATGATCGTTTTCCATTTTTTAAATTTGGCAAATGTTTGCTGATCTATTTGCAGCCGGAGGGATAACTAGGTAGCCAAATTACTAAAGGTGGTAAGCTGCCCTGTTGCGCCACTGCAAAGAGTTACTTTTCAGGGAATATTTTGCACCATAGGACCTGCGACCAAAGGAGTACATTCCTTCTGCTCTTCCCTCCATGGTTCCCATGACTCCCGTGGGTTCTTTGTGGCACCCCATTGTACTGTCAGGAGATCAACTTGCCTGTACACTGATCCTCCTGTCCAACAAGTCAAATTACTTCCCATTCCATTTCAGCAGCTTTATGCTCAATCGGCTTGGGGGTAAAAAAGGTTCAATCACTTTCTAAACTGAAAGAATTTACTAGAATTTATCGAGCTATCAGTTTTGATATCATGCAACTTAAGGACAACTTCAATGACGACCCCCAATTTGTCACTATCCTTTGCTTCCTTCGATGGCAAGTTTTCCAAAAAAAGTGCGTTCTCCAACGATCCAGAGGCCATGATTACGAAAAAATTTCCTGGGGCAAGCCCACAGAACCATATTTTTGCTCGCTGCGCTCGCACCCAGATTCCCCCCCAGGGGGGGGGGGGGTACTTGACCAGATTTTGGACGGGGACGTGCCATCGAGGTTTCAAAAACATACCCGTTCCTTATACCAATTTTTCCAAAATGTACACCCGACTTTATACCAACTTTTCAAAAATATATACCCCGACTTTATACCAATTTTCCGAAAATGCATACCCGACCTTATACCAATTGTGAAAATTGCGAAAATCGATACCGTTCCTTATAACAAAATCGTGAAAATTGATACCGTTCCTTATAACAAAATCGTGAAAATCGATACCCTTCCCGATGGCACGTCCCCGTACCCAAAATATGTATAGTAACCCCCCCCCCCGGCCAGATTCAGCGACCCCAGTACAAATTTCATTCGCGACGGGCTGCAAATGAATTGTATTTGGAGCCATACAAAACCTTTCACCATGTAAAGAATATTTGATTCGAATAAAGTACGAGACATGCAAAGGGTCTTTCTCAAACTAAAGTGCAAGTAATACTGCTCCTTAGCAAAGCTATTAATCAATGAATGATATCAACTAAGTGTGTTTCAGGGATTTTTTTAGTGGGTGTGGTTAAAAGTTTCATCTACTGCTCCCTGAACTTCAGGGAGCAGTAGATGGAACAGGGCCCTTTTTGCCTGCTAGCCACCCTGCAATTATGACACCAGACCGCCCATGGATTTGATAGTTGTTGAGTCTATCACTGAATGTCATAACGTATTCCAAGCTTTAATTGTGTGGGGAAAGTCCAGAAAGTCATAATTATGGAACACTGGATGCCACTGTATCCAATCTATCGTATGAAAAGTGTATACAAATCGCTCGATCCAGACTCTTTGCTGCAACAGAATAAACAGCTTTCCGTGAGTCGCCAGAAGGCTTCCTTTCATTATACATGAGGTTCGATCGAGTGGCGCTAAAGCTTCTATCACTATCGTGCACATTCGAAATTTCTACAATGTATCAAAATGTCGTTCGATTCTGATTCTTTTCAGAATAGCTAAAAGGTCTATTGCGAGATGAGTCCCTCATGAGCAAGGTTTACCGCTGGGATACAAGGAACTCAAACTGTGTGTGAGTTCAGGATTTCACTAGCCTACGCACAGACTTTACTGATGTTGCGGTGACACCAAAAGGTGTCAGGTTTACATGTGGAGGTGCGGACATCCCTTTGACAAATCGGTACAAGTATCTTGGAATACTACTGTCATCCTCTGGTTCATTTAAACCAGCAATAGACAATCTCTGTGACAGGTCAAGAAAGGCTTATTTTGCAGTAAGAGAAGTCCTAAGTAAAGTAGGATTTGACTCCACTATTACCTTAAAAATATTTGATTCACTCATAAAACCTATAATTACGTATAACTGTGAGATTTGGTCGCAATTCAGTCAATACCAGACAAATTTTCTGCGCAACCACGCTGAGAAAGAGCGTCTTGTATTTGAAACAGCTCTGAAAGAACCAGAGACCCAACACCTTCGACTATGCAAGAGTATACTTGGTGTAAACAGGGCTTGTAGTAATCTAGCTGTTCTAGGGGACTTGGGAAGAATGCCCCTTAAGCTATTCTGTTACAAACAGATGCTACTCTATTTCCATAGATTACTGAACGTAAGCGAAAACAGTCTTGTTAAAGAAGCATTTAATGAAAGCAACTTGTTGAGAAGGGAAGGACACTTTAGTTGGGTGACTTCAATACAGCAACTATTTCTAGCTCTAGATCTTAACTTTGATTTAGACAAATTCAAAAACATGAGAAGAAGTTCTTTCCAAAAGCTCGTAGAAAAGAGACTGCAACGAAAATATCACACATATTGGCTAGAAACCATTAGTAAAACACAGGGACAGTCAAAAAAAGGCTCCAATAAACTGCGGACGTATTGCCTTTTCAAATCTCATTTGCAAAAAGAACCTTACTGCTCTTTGCAGGATAAGGATCTTCGTCGAAACATGGCAAAACTACGCTGCAGTGATCACAATTTACGAATTGAAACGGGCCGAAGAGAAGGCATTCCAGCAGAGCAGCGATTATGCCGCCTGTGTTCTCTAAACAAAGTTGAAAACGAAGAACATTTCCTTTTGGAATGCCCAGTTTATCAACCACTACGAGTAAAACTCTTCCTCGCGTTTGAGAAGGAAATAAGAACTTTTCACTCTTTTGATAATCGACAAAAATTTATTTACCTGATGTCTTGCGAAGACCAGAAACTACTCTTAGAAGTCACGAAATACATAAGGGATGCTTTTAAATTACGCCCAAATATCCCTGCTCTAATACCATAGAACTATCCTAGTCATCGTATATATATCTTTAGTTTTCTAATTGATTATTTGTTCTTCATTATAGTTCTTGTTATATCTTATCTTATTCTGTGTCCGGGTTTTGTTAATAGCTTAGATTCGTTTTGTTTAGTAGACGACGCTCCTTATATTAGTGTAGCAAGTCTGATGAATTGATTGATTGATACTTACTCCTCCGCCGCAACATCAGTAAAGTCTGTGCGCAGGCTAGGATTTTACATCGTAACCACAATCAATGGCGGCTTTTCTGGAAAGACCATTGAATGCAAAGAACAGCACAAACACAAAGGTAAATTTTGTCATGAAAACCAGGTTTTAGATATCTGGGCACATTTGAGAACTTCACTTTACTGTGGAAGAATTTACAAAGCCAGAATGTCAGCTTGTGTCCTTTCACACCAAATGTTATTTTTCCATGCTTAATACCTTCCTGGTTTTTTGTTTATATGTTTATTGTTTGTATGTTTATATTTTGTTTCTCCCAAGCCCTGAAGAGGAGCACTGAAGTGTTAAGACGGAAGTTTCGCTTCGGCCTTTTGAATCACAGGTGATGGGGAAAAGTGAATGTTAATTGTAAAGAATGAAAATAATGTGATAAAACATACCTTTACTGCCTTTTCTTTCTTTCTCTTGCAATCTGTCTGTCCAACCACTGGACTATTAGGTCCATCTCGAAATTGAACGCCACCTCCACCTCAGGAACTGGATCCCAGTCTTAGTTCCTGAGGTGGCGGTCAATTTCGAGATGGGCCTACAAACAGTACAGTGGTTGGACAGACAGATTGCAAGAGAAAGGATGAAAGAAATGAGGCAGTACAGGTATGTTTTATCATATTATTTTCATTCTTTTCAATAACATCCACTTTTCCCCATCACCTGTGTTTGAAATCACAAGGCTTATATGAGCTTATATGTCTATGATTCAAAAAAGGCCTAAATGAATCTTCCGTTTCACACTCTTCAAACTTCCGTCTTCAAACTTTTGGCTGCTCTAGAGAAGCTAATTTAAACACGAAAAACCAGGAAACCTATGGAGCTGAGGTTTTGCGAAAAGAGCAGAGAGGTCTGTGCATTGCTATCGAAAAACCGATACCCCTCTTCCCAATAAAATGATAGGAATACAGACAAAAGACATTTTTCAGATCTCAACATCAATGTAAAAGGTATCAGTTTTCCGTACGCACTGAGAAAACTCGCTCTCGATTCATGAAAAAGTAAAAATTTTAGCAACTTTTCCAGTTACTAAAACGTGTCACTTTTGACAAAAACGCAACACCAAAACAAAACACATATCATTAGATTCCTCAATGCCTAGTCAATACGAGAAAATTAATCATTTACCTAAGAAAATTCTGTGCAACCTCCACCAACGACCAATGTCTTTTCGTCGCAGTACATTGTGTGGCCTTCATGTGAGTCACTCCAACTCCAGGTGACCGCACTTCATAAAAATTATGTTATGAACAAGAAAAAAGTACCGATTTGTAGCAAAAAGGCCCCAGGAACTCAAATATCTCATTATATCGGTTATTTGATGCCTTCATTTATTATTTTAGGGGCATTTACTGCGTTTCCTACTGAAATTGCGATGATTTTAGATGAAGTATAAGGCATCGGCTTTCCGATACCTTTTTGGTGCCGCTTTATCGATACCGTCCTGACTGGCTGTTACAGTCAGGAGGATGACCTTTCATGTTACAATTCCTGCCAAAAATCTTGGAACACCAAGGGAAAATGCTTGGCTTTGTTTATGATTTCCCCAGGCCCCCCTAAAAAACAAAGTTGTTTTGTGGCGATAGAATAGGGATGGCAGGAAGATTCATGACTCTGCTGGAATGCTTGGACAATGACCTTGCGTCACATCAACATTGTTTTTGGGGTTATGGGGTGCTTAACCTTAATCACTATGGTTAGAAATGTGGATTGTCAAGAAGTGGCCAAGAAAAACAGTTCCAAGGACTTTTGGCAAGTGTTATATATCTAAAAAGTTTACACAATTGGCAGGCTATGAAATAAAAAGTATTTGCACGATTTCAAAACCAAACTGGTGTTCTTTCAGTCAAAGGCTGACATAGATGAAAACATTTTGTTTGGCAAAATCATGCATCTTTGAGAAAGTGCCTCTGTATGGGAATCGAGAATTCCATGTTGCATTCTGGCCCATGATTTATGAGGCATTGAAGTTTACATTCCCATCTTGAGAAATGGAATTCAAATTGCAATAGAAGGTAGATTATGGACCAGAATTGAATGTGGATTTGTTTACCAAACATGCCCTTTACCAGTACCGTAAATCCTTGAATAAGCACCCAAGCGCTTATTTAATTTTTGTGCCTTAAAGGTGGGTGCTTATTCATTCAGGGTGCTTATTTAATAAGTGGGGTTTGTATTTGATTTTTCTTTATGTCAAAGCAATGCAAGCAAAGAATGCAAGCAAAAAAGTAAAAGGAGGGATTTTTGAAAGACACTCTTCTATGTTCACCTAAAAATATGTTTGAGAGCGCGTTAAAAAAGTTTCCTAACTATGAAAAATGATAACAAAGATTGACAAGAATAGAACTAGAACAAAGTTCTTTGTTTATTTCTACTCTGTTTTGGCTAACTGCCTTCCCCTTCCTGTAAGACTAAAACCTACATCTCAGAAATTTGTTTCAGCTAAAATTTTGAAGCGCGCCTGTTTCTTATGGTGAAGGCGGTAGGTGCTTATTTAATGATATTCCTGATAGAGTGGGCATATTCAAGTGGGGCGCATGACTGATGGGGGTGCTTATTCAAGAATTTTCAGTATTTTCCTAATTTCTTGATCAATAAGATGAGGGATATTACGAAAGAAAATTTTCTCATCTATGTTGGCCTTTGAATGACAGATTAAAGGGAATCAACATGGTTAAAAGCTGGCCCGGGCCAGGTCAAAAATAATCTACTTGACAACTTAGATGCATCCGGTTTCATTGTGTAGCTAAAGAAACAAAGGATTTGTGGGTGTTTCTCTAGCCTATTTATAGCGGCTATGAGATACAGCTATGTCTATTCCCTTTAACATTTCAGTTCTAAATATCGGTCTGATGCTTTTTATTTCACAGCCCGCAAAATATCTAAACTTTTTTCGACTCACCCAGTATATATTTTACTCACTCTATTTTTCTATGTTAACATCATCTCTTCCATTAAGCCCAGGAAATTTTAGTCAAAAGTGACTGCACCTGGTACCCTCTTATCCTAGCCAAACCATCTTACTATGCGAGCAATACTACATTTTATGATGAATCTAAAAGATGACTGGAATGAAGATCCCATATCTTTCATCATATGTTCACCTTCAATTTGTTATTGCATTACAGTTTATCATGGATAGAGTTCAAATAATTGATATCTCAGCCTTCACTTCACCAAACAACTCAAGTGATGAAGTCAAAGCAGAAGTCCTTAAAGCTTGGGACGAGGCATTCAAAACACTTGGGTTTGCAATTATAACAGGGCATGGTGTACCACAACAGGTGAGTCAAGACATACAGACTGATGCTAGAGAATTCTTCACACAAGACATGGATATCAAAATGAAGAGCTGCCTTAACACTGGTTATGGCAAAGGGGGCTATGTTCCCATGGGAGTTGAAAGTGTTGCAAGATCAAAAGATCAAACAGATATCATTCAAAAACCCCCAGATTATGTGGAGAATATATGCTTTTATAATGGTGGAAGTGAGGGTGATATTGTGCCAGATAGCCCTGCAAGACTGAAGGCATCTGTTCAGAAGTATGACAAGTGTATGATGACATTGCTGTTAAAGATAATGGAGATATCAGCATTGTGTCTTGGCATGCCAAAAAGTTTCTTCACAGAGTACCACACACGGCCTGAAAATGCAATACGCCTTGCTTACTATCCTGCACAAGACAAAGCAGCACCAAAACCAAACCAGTTCAGATATGGGGCTCATACAGATTACACTGGATTCACTATATTAAGACCAGATGAACAAAGTGGTGGACTGCAAGTCTTAGATCCACAGAGAGAATCCTGGATCCCTGTAGAATACATCGAGGATTCATTTGTTGTGAATGCAGGTGATCTTATTCAACGGTGGACAAATGACCACTGGATTTCTAACCTGCACAGAGTGGTCAACCCACCAGAAGATCTTCGGCACAAAGACAGACTATCTGTGGTATATTTCACTGGACCAAACACAGATGCCGTCATTACCCCATTGGAAGTTTGCTGTGGAGAGAAACCTCCTAAATATGGACCAGTTGTAGCAGGTGACTATTTGATGAGTAAATTTAGTGCAACAAGCCTCCAGGGTGTACACTCTCAAACCCAGGGCTCACTGTGGAACTAGATAGTGATAACTGGAGTTTGAACAGTCTAGTGGTATTAGTTAGTTTTTTATAAATTTTATAAAAAACTAACTTAGTTAAATCAGAAATTTTAATGAGTGAATTTTGATGGTTATCCAAACTGTGGTACAATTATTAGGACTTAACAATGGGCAGAAGCGCCGGGAAGGGGGGGCAAGGAGGGTGGTCGCCCCTCCAATGTTCTCCAGGATCACTTTTCTAATTCTTCTAATTCCGGCGTAAAAATTGTGGGGGGGGGGGGTTGTATGGCCGATGATCTTGGCAATTACAATGTGTATGAGTATAGGTTTCTACAATCTTGCCATTTTAATTCCATTCTCCCACGATCTGTACAGCATTTCTCGTGCCGAAGCACCCAGATCCCTGCTCTACCAACGCTCCACGTTTTGTATGTGTCATCAAGATAGCTTCTTGAGGACTTAAGTCAAAATCTTTTTCACGAATGAGTAAAAAGAATTTTGGTAGTTGGGTATAGATAACGAAGTGCATGTGAAGAATCTTTCGGTGAAATGCTGGAAGGTTGCTGGGAGACTTGTGTTAAAGCCATAGCATAAGTTGGTTTTTGAAAACTTTTCAACACAAACTATTATTGAATTGTCCAAGACTTATAGTTTTGAGGCCATGGAAATTGCATTGTGAGAACCGTTCTAGGACAAAGTAGAGTGTGTTTGCGCAAAAATTTTCCTGTGGATGTGATTCATTGAAAATAGTCACCATGTTTAAAAATTTTACCGGAGATGCTAACTTAAATGACAGTTGCAAAGTGATCAACAATGCCAATGTAGCACAGGCTAAAATGTGATCGGTAGAAGTGTTCTAAGCCAAAGTAAAGAGCGTATCCACAACAATTTTCCCAGACCCCCTCAATGTCTCCTTGACTTTGAATTTTCCACTTAACCCGATGCCTTCTTTTTCACAAACCATATATACTTCATATTTCTGAATCTGAGAGTACATGATAACTTTTTTGACAATTCCATTTTTGAGTGGTGCATGTTAGATTGGTCGCAGAAATTTTTGGGGATCAAAAGGTTGGACGCTCGGTCCCCGGTTGGACGTCATTTTCTATTTGTGGTACCCTACTCGTGTTTTAACAAACTCATTCATCTTAAGGTCAATCCATAAAAGGGGCGTTGGTCGCATTTACAGCCAAAGTAGAGGGCGTGGTCCAAGAGAAAATTTTCTGGGGCTCCGCCCCAGACCCCATTCTTTTTCGCCCCTCCGATAAAAGGTCCTGGCGGCGCCACTGACAATAGGCCTTTTCATGAATTTAAACAGTGTCAGTATCTTGCTTGGCTGTGCTTCGCAGCATTGAATCTTTTAAAAAATCGCATATGATTGATTGATGCATCTTTCATTTGATGTAGTTGCTTGAAAATAACTCCAGGTACTGTGCTTATAAGTGTTTTTGATGCATTGCAGTTTTTGATACATTGATTGTCTTCAGAATTGTACCGGGTGAGTCAATAAAAATGCCCAGCGTTTGAAAAAATCCTCTTCCCTGAATATCAAAGCAAGGATGTTGAAAACTGTCTTGTTTTATTCCCGATATGTCAAATTAGGTTCAATAATTTACCCGGCTTTAATCGGTCATTCTTTCCCGTCGAAATAGGAGATTTTCTGCAGAAAGCCCCGTTCGAAAACCTGCAAAAACGAGCGAAAACAGCAAGCAAAATTTCCCTTTGTTCTCCTTCCTAGCAATAATGACTCTAGGATGTGCTCATGTATTTTGTCCTCATGGGAGAATGGAATCCCCCCGAATAAGTTATTCATACTTGGGGGAAGACTGTCAGTTAATGAATGTGGTCACTTGCTGAAAGTCATCGCTGTGAGGTAAACACTTTAAAGACTTTTGCTTGTAATTTTAGCACGTTGTTTAAGTTTTCTCAAAGGGACTCATTTTAGAGAATGGCCTACAGAATCTCAATGAAGTGACCGATTATAGCTAGGAAAATTTCTAAAAATAATTGAACATTTTAGCTATTCAATCAAATATTGCAGGGGCGGCAGCCTCCGGACTGCCACATTAGAATCTTACTCGTGGTTCGCTCTCGCACAACTCAATTCAGTTTTCCTTCTGGATCCATCCCTAGAAAGACAGCTATGGTAAATTTTCATATCAAATTTTGGCCGCTCCACTTTTCGGGTCTCGTCGGAGGCCCTGGACGAGAATCTATTTATTCAATTGCAGACTTGTTCAGAAACATCAGCATTAAAGAAGCCCCCTAACCTCACTTCTATGTTAACATAAGCCAAATTTACATCTATTGCTGATCCTAGACAACTCAAAATACAAGATCCCGGAATTTTCTTATGCAACAAAACTCGATGCAAATTATGTAAATTGTATTTGCAGCCAATCACAAACTTTGCGACTGCAAACAGTTGTACATGGATTATGAAGTCGCGAATCACCTGGGATAGCAAGATCGCAGCATATTTTCTTTCGTCTAAGAAATGGTAAAAGCTTCGGATGCAAAAAAACGAGAAGATTTAGCACACAGGCCTTTCTGACTTACGTCGTCATCAAAGTGTGACTTAAACTTTCGTGTAACATGTGTAGTGACAACATGAATTACATTGGGCAAACAACAAATCTAAGACAATGAATGAACAACCATATATCGGAATCAAGAAGTGGAATATCGACTTGCAACTTTCCAAGACATGTGTTTAACAACGGAAAAACGAATAAGAACCTGAAAGAACTATTTTTCAAAGTTTATGTTTTTTTGCAATGAAGTGAATCAATTTATTAACAGATTGAATGAAGGCATGCAAAGACTTTAAGACATCCAATGGCTATGGTACAGATTTTATCTCTGTCTTCTTTCTCAAGGTTGGCATCGAAGTACTCGCTCCTTCGCTTGCACAGCTCTTCAACTTGTCTCTTTCAACCGGTCGCTTTCCAGACAGCTGGAAAATCGCTAGAGTAGCCCCTATCCATAAAAAAGGTCCCAAGGATGACAGATCGAATTATAGACCCATATCAGTTCTTTCGGTCATTTCCCGTTTGTTTGAAAAACTCGTATTTGGCCAGTTGTACTCCTATTTCGATAGAAATAAACTGATTTTCTGTAAGCAGTCTGGTTTTCGGAGCCTTCACTCGGTCTTAACATGTCTTCTTAGATGCACAAATGATTGGTACATGAACATCGATAGGGGTGAATATACGGCTGCCCTTTTTATTGATCTCAAAAAAGCTTTTGACACCGTAAATCACGAAATTTTGTTGGCAAAACTAAATTTTTACGGTCTAGATGGGAAGGAACTTAATTGGTTTAAGTCTTATCTCGAAAATAGGCGTCAATACTGCAAGGTCAATGGTAAGGTTTCCAAAACAGAGGTCGTAAATTGTGGTGTACCACAAGGGTCATGCCTGGGGCCACTTCTCTTCTTAGTGTACATCAACGATCTCCCAAACTGTCTCGAAAAATCAAATGTGTCAATGTACGCTGATGACACTTGTTTATATTATTCTTGTGATTCCGTTGATGCAATGAATCAAGCCATTAACGCTGATTTAATAGCTTTGAAGGGTTGGCTAGAAGGCAACAAATTGTCGTTAAATGTTGCAAAAACAGAAGCAATGATAATTGGAAGCAACAAAAAGCTACGCAAGATAGATACTCCTGACGCCCCTAAGCCGCAGTTTAGAATAGGTTCTGAAGATGTCAAACTTGTAAGTGATGTAAAATACCTCGGAGTTCAAGTGGATCAAGAACTAAAATGGACGAATCATTTAACCACTGTCACGAAAAAGATCTCCAGGGGTATTGGCATTCTTCGTTATGCAAAGCAATATCTTCCACCCGCTACGATTGAAACAATGTACAGGAGTTTGGTAGAGCCCTATTTCAGATACTGCTGCCCGGTTTGGGGTAATGCTGGTGTATCAATTATAGGAAAATTGCAAAAACTGCAAAATCGAGCTGCAAAATTGATCACTAACAGCCCATTCGATGCTTCGCCACTCCCAATCATTCGTGCACTTGGATGGTCCACAGTAAGGGAAATAATTGACCTTGAATCTGCAAGGATTGTTTACAAATCCCTGAATGGTGATGCACCGTCCTATATGAGTGACATGTTTACTAAAGTCAACGTCTCTACAACACGGTCTCTCAGAAATTCGGACTATGACCTAAGAGTCCCTTTTCTAAGAACGACTACAGGACAGAGATGCTTCTCTTACCAGGGTGCGAAACTTTGGAATGGTTTATCTAAAAAGACTAAAAATACGTCAACTTTAAAAAATTTTATGAAAGCCATAAAATGATCTTCTGTCCTCGAAGAATCAACAAAATCTCCCTTTTCGTTTTTAATGTTTTCTTTTGAAATTTCTTTTAACAATTGTAATTAGGCTATTGATTAGTTTTATTTTGTGTAAAATATTTAATTTAGTTTTAGTGAATTTTATTGCATGGCCCCCTGTAAATCAGTTTTCTCTAACTGAGGGGCTACCATGCCTAAAAAAGAAAAAATTGAAATTGAATTGAAAATTGAAATTGCGAAGACTGACTACACGTCTTGCTGAACTGAATTAAGTCGAGCACCCGTGAACAAGAGACAATGTAAATCAATCTGTCAATCACTTTAATCCATTTTGCCGTTATAACAGAAATCTTAGACTTGCCCAAGGTCTATCTCTACTCTAACTTTAATTGTAAAGTCACACTCTGATGAGAGCGTAAGTTCGAAAGGCCTCAGGGCGCCAACAATCCGTCATTTTCTTTGCGTCCGCCTTCCTCATAGTATTAAAGTATTTATTTTTATGTGCCCTTAACGAAAGTCTTATGGTCAGGGGCGTCGTGGCCGGGGGACCAGGGAGCCCCCCTGTAAAAACTTTGTTGGAAATTTCGGCAATTTTCCACTCCTGTCGAACAAACTGACATTTGATTGATCAATTTTTAGATTTTATGTGGCTCATTTATGGCATGTGAAATACAACTGAAACCCCACTTTTTCGGTCAAGAACCCAAGCTTTTTACTGACAAAGTAGGTTTTGGGTGAAAAAATAATCGTGTCGTTCGAAAAAGCAATTTTTTTTTCTGCAAAAATTGGTTTTTCCCATCGAAAAGCGGCCTTTCTGGAGAGAGGTGCACCTTCTGTTCGGAAGAGGACGAACAAAGCGCAAATAATGCGGTCGAATGGACGAAATGTTTTGGTCACAACAATCTTGGAATTTCTTCATGAATTTTCGGATGTTTTTACATAAATTTTGTTTAAGGTCTTACATTTATGGATCGTGATTCATTTTAGGGGTGCGTGACCAGAAATTTCCGGCACTGGTTATTCTACAGGCTTTAGGATGATAGAAATGATTGCTAAGACAGGGTTAGTTTTAGTTTCAGTGATTGCATGCTTACAGAAATGCAGATTTAAACTGATGTATGCTGAAGGAAATCATAGGCGCGTTTTTTTGAATCAAAAACTTAAAACAATCTGATTCTAAGTGATTTTAAAGTAAACTATCTTCCAAATTTCCGAGGAAAACCTTCTTACAATTATTCACTAAAAGGGCGTTTTCCAGCGATGTAAAGGACGTGGTCGCGAAAAATTTTTCGAGGGGCAAGCCCCCGGATCCAAGTATTCCTACCTCTGCTCGCACCTTGCTTTAGCCTTACTCCCACACACGAATCTTGTCTCAAAAAGAGTTGCTCTGTACTTTTATAAATTCTTCAGTTTTATGGCACCTTAAAATGACGATGGTTTAAAGAGATTTGGCCACTGCAATCCGAGACTATGATCCGTTCTACTCCTATTAAGTTTTGTTAGAAAAATGTCTCTCGGTCAGAAACTTCTGATCTTCGGCCCCCTGAGAACTATGCTCCCACGGCGCCACTGTTTATGGTTGCAAAAGGACTGAAAAATGCCTGAAAAACTGGGTCTTATCATAAAGGGCTCCTCGTACGAATCAATAAAGAAACTGCCATTTCTCGTGAATGTTATACTGTAAGAAACGATATGAGGGAGAACGCTCCCTTTGGACTGACGGGAATGGCAGCAGGTGGTTTACAAAAACATTCTTCTTCTTATGTGTCATGCGCTACGGCGTCGACTACCATGGCTTCCAAAGTTCTCTTTCTTGACAAGCATGAATGAGTTCATTTCCATTTTTGATGTTAGTCCACTTCACGTTGTTTATATAAGTCATCCTTTGTCTCCCTCTTGCCCTTCACCCTCTACTTTTGATGTCAGTGATGATTTTCTATGCTGTTCCTTCTAATAACACGCCCCAAAAACGTCATATTCCTATTTTTGACTGTCTGCAATAGTTCGCACTTTACGTTAGCGATTGCCCATACTCGCTCATTTGACACTTTTTCAGTTCATGAAATCTTCAGCATAATGACCACATTCATTAACTGACAGCATTCTTCTTATGAATCACGTTTCTGCTGCCTCTAAACGTTTTTGCATAACACACGAGATGCTCCATGTTTCAAATCCACATAGAAGGATAGAACAGATACAGCATTTCAACATTCTCTGTCTTGTTGACATAGTGATGCATGAACTTGTTAAAATAGATCTCTTTATGTTGAATGCCTCTTTACTCAACGCAATTCTTTGTTTTATTTCACAATCAGGTTTCCCATCAGCTGTTAGAAAGCTTCCTAGATAACTGAATTTTTCAGCTTGTTTTATCTGTATTCCTTTTGCTGTAAGGTTGCATGTTTGTGGATTGTGCCTCTTCGATCTTGACTAAAATATTATGTCGATTATATCGCCGATGTTGTGTTACCTGTGTTGATTCTTCTGGTCTTGGTCTCCCGATGAGCTGGTTTAGGCACATCATTTGGCGACGAGGACATCTATTGCCAGAGGATTGAAAATATGTAGTATTTGTTTGAAAATTTGGGCGTATTCTTTTGGGCATCTGAAGTCTGCAAGGTCTACCCTTTTCGGTAGAATCGTACCAAAACAACGGGATTTTGCTTTCTACCAAATCTACCGTTTTCAGAAGATGCCCAAAAGAATACGCCCTTTGTTTCATACTTCTTGCGAGGTTCAACGCATGTGAGAGGAGAGTCCTTACAATTTGATCAAGTGTTTTCGGCCCTTTTCAGTCACCTTGCAGAAAACGCACAAAGTATTGGAGCTAGCAAACACTCACTGAACCATTTGACACTTAATCCAACCCTAAAAGTTAGATTTGACATTTGTTCTTCAAGGTTCTTATCCCGAAAGTTCCTTGTGCAATCCTTTTTGGAATCATCATCACGAGATTTTTGACCCTGTTACTCACTTAAGCAATGTTATTACGGTCCTAAGCATCAATTCTAAGCTACCACTGGAAGGGGGAGGTTCAAATTTCAACATCCAACTGGAATAATAATGTATATACTTTATGATTACGATGATCAAAAGCAGTGAGCAAACTTCTTTTATGCGTGCTGCACAATGTTAAATTGATAACAAAACAAATAAAGTAATATCAATTGTACTACGAACAGAGCTTTGTAATGTATGACGTTACATCCCGAAACGTCACGCACGAAGCCCGAAAGGAAACCCGAAACGTCGTACATCGTTTTAAGCCCGAAACGTCGTACATCAAAGGCAGCGGCCTTTAGGAAACTCTGAATTAAAAAGTTGATTTACGTTTGATTCATCGAGGTCGTCACAATTTATGTTTTCTTTCTGTCTATTCCAAACGGAAACATAAGTGGCATAATCGCTCCAGGGCCCTTTAGGTTGCGTCAATCTGCCACGTGCAAGGACTGAAATGGCGTCGTTGCACTAGAGACAGAATAAATTATGACTGTATCAATCGTAAGTCTACTTCATTCAGAATTTCCTAAGACCCATGGCTTTACTTCCTTGTAATAAAAAATAGGCTTTTCATCAAACTGAAACAGGTTCTCAGTTACTAGGTGCACGATTTAGAAAACACTATGAAAGGTTACTTTTTTTATCTTCATATATGCGGGGATATATCATATCATTGATATATCTGGAAGATTTAAAGGCGATTTGAAGTGAAAATTTTTATTGATTCAAATGAATAGCACTGTTGAATGATACAGAATATCTTTAAAAAGTTTTTGATACCTTGTTTCAACTTCGAGTTATCCACTATTTTGTACGATTAACAGATGACGTCATTTTGTTTGCAAAAAGTAGAGAAAATATACAAGATTTAGTATATTCCCAGAGGGAAATCGACTCCAAAAAGGTTTTCTTCAATTGAAATGCGTTCCCAAACATCGTATCATTTCATAAGACAATTTTTGTCACTTCTTACTTCCTTCAACTGTAACCTTTCAAAGATCAGATATACCTATATTTCTATATATTGTCCTTGGAATTTGCAAACAAAATGACACCGTCAACTGATTCTTCAAATTAGTGGATAACTTGAAAACAAAATGAGATGCCAAAGAAGAAATTTAAGTCGGATTCCTTATCATTCAACACTGCCGACCATTTGCACCACTAAAAATTTTTGCTTCAGGTCACTTTTAGCTAAATGCTGAGGAGTATAGTGGAAAAAATGCGAAGTTTGCTGGAAATGAAAAACTTTTGATGAAATATTTCATAATTTGGTCCATTTACAAAATTAGTTCATCAGTACCTCTAATTGCACTAGTCTAGCATTACTGTCCCCTGGTAAGCGATATGGTAGCAGGCCTGCAAATGTAACAATGGATCTTGCCTCTTTCTGAAGACCATTTAGGTACTGAAAAGAGAGTAATAAACTGTCATCTGGAGAAGTAAGAAAATGTTCACAAGCCAGAAACGCAAGCACACTTTGAAAAATTGTACAGGAAAAGTGATGCAACCGATTTATAGAATATCAATTTAGTCATCTAACAGAGGCTTTGACTTCATTTTCTTGACTTCCTCAAAAGTGTATTCGTATCATAATATTTCTTGCCAAGAAAAGTTTTGTCCCTCGAAGCCAGGCTGAAAAAATCTTTTTCCTTCCTGACAGCCATCCAAGCACCATTGTTTCTTCCCACTCTTTCTTCTTCTCTCCCAATATACCACCCCATTCTATCCCTTTTCTTTTCTCCCCTTCTTTGTTTCCTTCTTCTCTTTTTATTCTTTTACCATTCCTTCCGTTTCTTTTCCTTTTCTCCTCTCTTCTTTATGAGAAATTTGAGCATTTCAGCTCCCTTTCAGCTGACATTTTCATCCTAAAACTAGTTTAAATATAGAGTGTATCTACTTTTTGTAAAATTGAACCACAAAAACTATAAAACTGATTTGAAAATTTACAGTTGTACCAAATAAAATCTTCACTTTATAACAGACAGTAGAAAAACAAATCGCAAATATTTCCATTTTCGGAAAAATTGTGCCAAGAACAGGTGGTTTCAAGTTACGCCAAACCAGTGTAGCTTAGGCCTCTTTCTAGGCAAAGTTGGGGAAAAATAAAACTAATCTTCGGCTACCAATCTTTTGGCTTGCACGTTTTCGATTTTGATGAGTTTTGTTTTCGTTTGACAGATAAAGTCTTGCATATATGAACTGAAACGGGATTTTATGTTTGGACGTTGACATTTAGCAAATTCAAAATGGTAACCAAACACTGAAAAACATAAATCAGGCCGACATGAATCAGGCCTAAATCAAGATAACACTTCATCGGGACTACGTTGCCAAATTTGAAAACTGTTTGTGCTTTGATGGTAAGGGTTAAAGTTAGCAATTGGCAATTCAACGAGGTAACGATCTGATAAATTCATCATTTCGCATTGATTCCATGCCAGGAATGTGCCAGGGAAAAAAGTGGGAATCAAAACATACACTTTGCCGTTCTGTTTCCATCCTTTTTCTGAATGATCTGTTTGTAGCATCTGAGTCGGATCTACAGAAAAGGATAAATCTTTTCATTACATTACTTTTGTTATGAAACTTTGACATGTTAAGAAATGATACCGGTTGTCCCAAAAAGTAAAAGTTTTCCCGATTTGAGCTATGAGTGTAGTAAAAGTGTATTTTGATAAAAAGTAAAAAAAAGCAAGTCTATTGCGAAATACCCAACTTAGATCTTAGTATCTAGTTCATTGCTGGCGAAAATCAGACCACCCTAAATAAAATTCAACAAAAGTTTTTTTACCGTAATTCAGTAAAATACGAAGGACTATCAATGCTATTTATAGCAGTGCGACAACGTACTAAAAGTATCTATACCAGTAAAAGGTAGCAATAAGAGGCTAGGATAAAATGAATAAGTACAAACCTGGCTTGCCGGTATTTCACATAAAGAATGTTCATGACAGCTAGCAGTATATCAGGGATGCATTGCTTAATCTGAGTGGAATGAAAACAGTCAGTTGCATTCGGTCAAAAAGACTGTGGAGAGGCTAACAGTGTTCTTTATCTGCGAGACTACACAATCAACCCTTTTGTAAATTTAGACAAATTTGAATACGCCACAGAAACCTTTATTTTCAAAATTTACTTTATTTTGACATTGCTGAAGAAAAAACGAAGCCCTTTTTTGAGGCAACCACTTATTGTACCCTACACGAATTAGCAACTGCTTGTCACCTGATTTTCAGAAAAAAAACTGCCAACTTCTGATCACCAAAATTTGCCTTCATACTCACTTTTATGATGAGTTCCAGTGAAAAATTACCAATTCCCATTTCTGATCATTTTTTGCCAATTTAAGCCAAAACCACCCATACCTAAGGAGATCTTGCTGACAACAACCATTGTTTAGAGAATTTTGGGCCCAAAAAACAACCCATATGGGCAGGGCCGCCCTTTTCGATGCCCAGGAACAAAACCGCAAAATGAGGCCCCCTGCGAGCGAAGCGAGCAAAAAATTTTCTTGATCACATCCTTTAGATTGGCTTAAAACGCATTTCAGAGCATTTCCTGCAGTCAAAATGTCAAAAATCTTCAATTATGAGGCCCTTTAGACCCTGTGGCCCTGGGGCAAATTGCCCCTCCTATCCCCCCTCTCGGCGGCCCTGCATATGGGCGCCAAATACTCGTGCCCTAAACATGTAATGTAACCCCCAGAAGATGCAGTAATAATCATATCGCTTCCTGCTAGGAAATCAAGGATTCCATCTAACAACATTAACTGCTGTCCGGTGAGGCTTCGCCACTTTCCCATTACGATTTATCTACAGCTTTTGCCATGAATGACAGTTACTAAAATCCTTGGAATGAGGCTTGTCTGTCAGGGATAGGTAATAGGTAACTGCGGGCTGTTCATGTAGACAGAGCACTAAAACAAAATTCTTACCTCGTCAGAGCACTGCCTAAATGAGGTAACTTTTTGTTCCACATTTTCAGCGTTAAATGGCAGTAGCTTGATTTTCTTCATTGTCTGAAAGAAAATGACTTCGTAAGACTAACAAGATTAGTTTCTGGATTGGAAAAAAATTGAAACATATCACCTTGACCAGGATCAAGTGTCGAAAAAACAAAAATCGGATTCTTATAAATGATGTACAAGGTACAGTGATCCAGAATGCGAAAATAAAGGAAGAAAATACAAATGATCGCAAAAATCACATTTAATCAAACATTAATCGTGATATATGATCTTAAAGAAGATATCTTACGGAACAAAATAAAGCAAAAGTAGACTTTTGTGCCATCTGAGTCCGAAGATATTTGCTTGCAAAGTTGGATGAAAATGACAGTTTACTTTTCATGTAATTTTTGGTAGATTTCTGGAGGATGCTAATTACAGCAACAAATTCATTTGTTAATTTCTCTGCTCACGGTTATCCGATGTTAGCTCTATTTGTTTTGATTGATAGAACTACGTGTCGGCTTAAAAAGAAGTCGATCATTGCCTCTTCAGGTGAGCATTTTTCGTTTTCTTGTTATCTTTCCTAAATCTGCTTATTTTCCTGAAATGTCGCGCCTCGCTTAATGTATTGCATCTTTGATGTGATTTTGAAAGTCTAGCTTATAATCAATAATCATACAAATATGCGCACCTCAAAAACAACCGAGACCGAATCCACCCTCAAAGCAAGCCCAGATTGGTTGATCACCCTCAAGGTAAGAGGGAGCCCCGAAACAAGCACGCCACGAGAATCAACTCGAACAGTGGAATCAACTCGAACTGAGGAATCAACTCGAACTGAGGAATCAACTCGAACTGAGGAATCAACTCGAACTGAGGAATCAACTCGAACTGAGGAATCAACTCGAACTGAGGAATCAACTCGAACTGAGGAATCAACTCGAACTGAGGAATCAACTCGAACTGTGGAATCAACTCGAACTGAGGAATCAACTCGAACTGAGGAATCAACTCGAACTGAGGAATCAACTCGAACTGTGGAATCAACTCGAACTGAGGAATCAACTCGAACTGAGTGTAGTATTTAGCATATTGACCTTTGTACTTTGAATTACGTAAATGCTACTGTCTGTGTATATTTATTCAGTTCAGGATCAACAGCAATGTAGCCTGTGTGTCTTCCCTCTCGCTTCCCCCAAACGGGGAATATTTTACAATGGCGACGAGGATAAACCTACCGAAAAACACAATAAGAACATCAAAATTGGTTAGATGCAGCAGTTCAAGACACTGTTAACTCGAGGAGGAGAGGAGAAACTCTGCAAGCCTGAAGAGAAAATGAATAACAGCCTACAGAGGGATATGGCCTAGTCAGTTGAATTGAATCATTGAAAGCAAACTGAACATAACAGCGTAACGTGAACATTGAATCGCTTTTGAAGGAGAAGGGAACTGTACCCAAAAGAGTTAGCATACACATAACAAAAGAAACAGAGAGGTCAGGATTAGATGGAAACATCCTAGAGACGACCATAAACAAGGTTCAAGCACCAGTAATACTTTCGTTCGGGAAGAACACGCCCCATACCAACAGGAACACTTCACAGTTGGACAGATCAGAAGAGTCTGTTTGCCTGCAAAATCCCAAGTCATCTTATTCAGATTGTGGTGGAGAAGGTACTAAGAGAAAGAGAATACGCAGAAAGCCGTAGTTCGTCAACCTTGCTTGCATCACAAGGCAGTAAGATTTGCCAAATTGAGGGTTCTCACGAAATGCTGAGGAACTGCTTCAATTGTCGACAATCAACGTGTAATATCACAGACATCACACAACAGAAATGATACAAAACCTCAGGCCCACTCACGAAGTGCTGAGTGAGGGTCTAGCCAAGAGTGCTAAAGTCAAGAACCACGAATTTTGTCAGAAAAAAGAGACAATTCAAAGTAGAAAACAAAATAGAAGCAAAAGGATAAAGTTTATGCTAGCAGGCCACAGAGAATGCAGATTTTCAAAATAGGAAGTAGTTACAGAAGAAAACAAAAAGAAGGATACAGGAGAGGGAATAGTCATGTATTCAAGACCAGGGTTGCCAGATTTGAATTCTAAACATAAGCCAAAATGTGCTAAAAAACAAGCCAGATGGCTGGAAAATAAGCCAAAACGGAAAAGTTAGCGCATGATGTCATTGTTTCCTTCACTGCGCATGCTCAATAGTTTCTACTGTGCATTACATCCATAGAAATGATTACATCATTGGCTTTCCTCGCCACGCATGCCCAAACAAGCCAATTTTTTGAGTCTTCCTGTGTCGTCGAACTAAATATGGCATCCAGGAATGGCCTAATTTGCTAAAATGGTGCATTATTTCTACCATAAACACCAAGACAATGAATTTTTTGAAAAGAAAATACGAATTTCAAAAAAGCTAAAAATAAGCCAAATTTAAGAAAAAAGCCAAACTCGAATTTTCAAAGCCATAAAGAATTGAAAAAAGCCAAAATCGTGAAATTTGGCTTTAAAAAAGCCAATATGGCAACCCTGTTCAAGACAGGTTTACAAACTGAACTCAACAAGGATTTGTCAATTAAATTCAATGGAATGATTCAAGATACCGGATTTGTCGACATCAACTAAACTGTAGTTTATTTGTTTATTAGTTTCCTTTTTAGACAAAGGGAGAGATGTAGTATTTAGCATATTGACCTTTGTACTTTGAATTACGTAAATGCTATTGTCTGTGTATATTTATTCAGTTCAGGATCAACAGCAATGTAGCCTGTGTGTCTTCCCTCTCGCTTCCCCCAAACGGGGAATATTACACTGAGGAATCAACTCGAACTGAGGAATCAACTCGAACTGAGGAATCAACTCGAACTGAGGAATCAACTCGAACTGAGGAATCAACTCAAACTGAGGAATCAACTCGAACTGAGGAATCAACTCGAACTGAGGAATCAACTCGAACTGAGGAATCAACTCGAACTGAGGAATCAACTCGAACTTGATCTTAAACAGGCATCATCCTTTGCCACCTTCAAACAAAGATGAAAAAATCGACACAAACTTTCTTTTTCTTATTACTATCAGAAAAAAGAGGCTCTTTTATGCGGTTTTTACTGTACCCATTTCAAACCTGATTTTAAACAATGAATGTTGATATTGCCGTACACAATTAAGCGTAATTCTAACACTTACATCTAGAGCTTGGTCGTGCTGCTCTGCATGGAACAAATCGAAGAAATAAATCAAATCAAGCAGGAGATAAAATGTATTGCTTTTTGTTTTAGATCCACGGCAACCACGCGTTTTGTACCTACAACAGAAAATATATCGGTCAACACCCATCTAAAATGCAAATGAAAAGAATGCTTGTATTTTGATCAAAATCACACTAAACTTCTGCAAGCATCCTCTTCGTCCTGTCTAATTCGCTGCTATTTCAACTAAGAATTTTCAAGAAGTCCATTATAATACAGGAAGTGGCTGGCGTGAATCGAATAAAAATTAACGTTGAAGATTAACAATTTTAGCAGTGCACCGGACAAGTTCTCATATTTGATCGTTTTGTTCCAGCATCCACTCAAAAGGTGGTACTTTCGGGAGACCTGGTACAACTTAGAATTTTGAATAAAACCTGCAGTATCATTCATCAAAATCAGTCTGTCCACATACCTTTCTGCAATCGATCTCCCTATTGTTTGTAGCCTTTCTCTCGCAGAATGAGGACCACTTGAGAGGGATACTACCTGCATTCAAATGTAAATAGCATTAGTCGATTGCAGAAAAGGTGGCACTAAAGGGTATTATTCCCGTAGGTCATCACATCAACTTAAAATTCTATTCAGATCTTGCAAAAAAGGAAAGAATCATGCGAAATTGCCTAGCTGCAGTGTGCTCCGTAATCGTTCAGATGGGCTATGACAATTCTCGTAGGTTTAGCTTCTTTTAAAAAACTATCTATCTTCCCTATAAGAACAGCGATTTACAAAATATCATAGTTCAGCAATGTTGATCTCATTCGTAAACAAATATTTTGTTCCAAGCAGGCCTGTCCATCGACCATCCATTAATCAATTAATCAATCAAGGTCCGAAAAGTAATCGATTTTGAGTCATTAATCAAGTTTCATTCCTGATCGATTATGAGAAAATAATCGATTTTCATATACCAATGCTCCTGGTTCAGTGATCGACTATGCCATTATTCTGTCCATAACGGAACATTTATTACCGGAATTCTCTTGCTACCGTAGTTTCTTCCTTCCGATGACATAATTGTTATATTCTTGGCCATCTGATTAACCCATTAATCGGCACATTTTGAATAAGGTTAATCGAAGGGTAAAATTATGGTCGACGGATAGATCTATTCGAGATCATCTCGCTACACGGCTAAGAGATGAAATACCTAAATAATTGGATGTCAGGTGAGTAAACAAATGTGCAACCTCACGCCCGACAAACCTTCAGTCGACTTTCATAGCCTCGTTCTGGTGCTAATAGTATTTCTATAGGTGCAAAGCTTTTCCTCCAACTTTTGCCTGAATTTTGCGAAAGAAAAATATAACCTGTGCTAATCTACCTGAGCAAAACCTGCAGAAAATTCATCCGAAATTTTGCTTGACAAAAATCTGCATTCATTCCGAAATCTTAAAAGGTCGGGTATCAAATATTTTGAAGACCGATCATAAATTCTTCTAGTAAACCCCATATATGGTATGGTTTACCCTTATTTGGCACAGCTTCTAAAAACCAAACAGGTCGACAAGTCGCTTCAGGAAGGTAGATCCCTTGTCACAAGATTCTATTTTCCAAAATATGATCTGGGGAGTTAAAAATTTACGATTTTCTAATCTTACTTTCAGCTGTATGGTGGGGGATGATATATACATGTATCATAGGCGAAGAAAACACATCTTATACGGTTTCAATATTCTACAGGATGGGTAAAAAAAAATTTACGCGTTTGGCGGGTTGTGAAGTTAAAGTATGAGGCCAATACTAAATACTAAACTGTCAATCTATCAGTCAAAAGCCAATTTAAATTAGCAAATTTTGTGAGGTAAAATCACTCATCATTTAGATCTAGAAATTTGGCAAATGCTGCAAAGGGGCATTTTTGGAAACGAGGATTCTACATTCCATTCTGGTCCATGATTTACCAACTATTGAAATTAAAATTATATTTCTGAATCAGACAATGTAAACTTCAATGCTTTATAAATCATTGACCAGAATTGAAAGTGGAATTCTCGATTCCCATAGAAACCCCTTACAGGCATTATTCTAATTGTTGAATCTTATATATGTATGATTTTATCAACAACGAAATTTTCTCATCTAAATTAGCCTTCGACCGGCACATTAACATTTTACTTTTGAATATCGGTCACATACTTTTTATTCCATAACCCGCCAAACGCGTAAAATTTTTTTGACTTATCCGGTATAACGTGTCATTTCTGCAAAAATTCCTAACGAAACAAGTTAATATCCGTAAAATTTGACGAAATGATGAGTGAAAGTATAGCGTGCAAGTTGAGTGAAACTGTAGAAACAGGAAAAAGCTAAAATTTCATGGGAGTGGTGATTTGGTACGAAAATATTAATATAACACTGAGAGAAAATCGAAGAATTGGAAGATATGGCTGTCCAGAGCCGCAAAAAAGTTGAAAAATGAAAGTAGAGACGGACTGGCCTAGCCAAAGTAATGGAAGCACAATACATAGTTTGCCTGTGCCTTTTTAAAGGCTTTTAACAACAAAAAATATAGCAAACTTCAGTTCAAAAGAAAGAAAAATGAACGTTGTGTGTAGTGGCATAGGATGGCCTTTTTATTCATAGGACGTTGCCTTTCGAAGAAATTGGCCCTTAAATTTTGGTAAAATTCGATCAACAGATTTGCAGTAATTTAACATGCAGGTTGAATGCAACTCTAAGTTCAGACAAAGTTACAGAATCACGATATAATTGATTGTTGGAAAAAAAGCATGAATATCGTTCTAGAAAATGCCACTTATCGACAAAATCGAGAACTTTTGATTACAGAGGCAAAAAATTCAGCTGGAAACTTGTTGGCTTAGCAAACAAAATGGAGTTGCAAAGAGAAGTTAGTCCACACCTAATTCAAAGGTTTTGAAATGGAAGCCAAAAACAAACGAAGTGTCATATGGAAAGATATACAACAGATGTATTGCTTGACAACGACCTCACAGAAGCCGCAAAATACCATCAAAGACTGCAAATAAGACAGTTTAAGACCAGAGAAGACCTTAACATCTTGAGACATCTCGCGTACGATCGTAATGGATGGAAAAATTTGACTAACTTAATTTGTAGTGTTGCGCAAGGTGAACAATGACACAGTTGTAAGCCGAATGCGCATTGAGAGAGAGAGATATATATGGAAAGAAAGAAAAATCAATTTTGCGTTGGAAAGTATAGTTCGCTTCTCAAGTAGAGTTGTCTTGCTATCGAGAAAACACCCTTGAATAAAAAGCACAATTATTCACCATACTGAGCGAAGAGCACTCTGAAGTCATCAAACTGAACGCCGTGTAAATGGGCAATTTACCTCAAAATATCCCAAACGAAAGGAAGTGAATGGGTTGAAGCCCGTTCTTCCAAACACAATCAAGCCATAAACATTGTTTCTCTGCTTGCAATAAATCGAAATTCTCAAATGCTAAACAGTTGTATGATTAAACAAGCTGAACATCAAATCTTGCAACAATGAAATGTATCTGGCGTGTCCGCATGATAAAATTAGGAAAAGGGCCTACAAAAATCACATGACCACCACCTGCCTCCATCACTTCGAGGTTTGAATGTGACGTCATAAGTTAGAAGGATTGTCAGGCGTGAACCTATCCTTGGGCTTTGTAACAAGCGAAGTACATTTTAAGTGGTTCAGACTCCCTCAAGTTCAACTGCAGCATCCCTCTTCAAATTAATCATATGGTTATCATATTGATCGTAGGGAGCTTTCATTTCATTTTTCATTTTCAATTTTTTAGGCATGGTAGCCCCTCAGTTAGAGAAAACTTATTTACGGGGGGCCATGCAATAAAATACACTAAAACTGAATTAAATATCTCACACTATCAAAACTGATCAATAACCTAATGACAATCGTTAAAAGAAATTTCAAAAGAAAACATTAAAAACGAAAAGGGAGGTTTTGTTGATTCTTCGAGGATCGAAGATCATTTTATGGCTTTCTTTCATAAAATTTTTTAAAGTTGACGTATTTTTGGTCTTTTCAGATAAGCTTCCAAAACATCGTTGAATAGTCAAAAAAGAAAAAGATGGAGAAAACAGTAGCCTGCGTGCAGACTTTATCTTTGCGGAGGAGGACGGACGGGAAGGACTCCGCAAAAGTAAAGTTTGCACACAGGCTAGGAAACCAGAGTCCACAAGCAGAATATCACCACTAAACCTGCAAGAAAGTAATTGTCTGCTATTTTACCTGGCTAAGGCGTCGATTCATAATTTCCAAAACTTTGTCATGATTCTGCAAAAGTAGAGAAATAGATTTTAGATCGTTGCAAATTATCATCAAAATAATATCGCCTGAGTAAGCAAAGATGGCCATTTGAATGGCTACTTTTTCCTGAATACAAAAAATTAATATTAGCAAATGCTTTATTCAAAAGCTGACAAATTCAAATAGATCAAAGAATCTATGTCGCTGTAATCGGCCACTCTTTTCTTACGTTATGGGTAATTCGTAGTATCAGAGCCCTTCAAAACATTCAAAGTCGCCAGAAAATGATCACCAAAGTTCATCGTTTGGAATTTTTACCATGATCTGTGTTAGCACATGTTGTCCTCTTGGAAGAATAAATATCACAGAATGATTCAGATGTATTCCCACAATGACATTATCACATTTCCAAGAAGAAGACAGGTGCTAAGATGTGAGCAAGTCATCACTGTATAGGCGGCATTACACTATCATATTCACGTAAAAGTTGCTCCACATTTTTTCTGTGATCGTAAAATATGATAGTGTAAAGCGCCTTAATAGTTGCTCGAAGTTGCATGATAACGTCGTTAATCCGATAATTTCACACCTTTATAATTGGCCATCACAGAAAAAAAATTTGATCAGAGATCAATTTTTTTTCCTGCGCTACAAGTTTTTCAAAGGAGCCGACAAATGACCTGATATGATTGCCTACATGAAGTACTACATTGTTGGAGTAAAATCTTTTGGCGCGCTAGGTTTCTTCATGTTCTACTCCATTCTCAGAAATAGTACTAGAGTGACCACATTGATAATTCTGCATCCAAAAAAATAAGAAACCAATTAAGAGACTTTTAGCACTAAAATGGACAAAATTTTCATGTCAAATTAAGAAAATTTTAGTACTATGGCCTGATCCAAGTTTCTTATAAAAAACGTGAAGACCGCTGTAGACCATATATGACGGCCTAAAGCTGAGCAAATGCGAAATGAATAAACTTTACGATTAGCTATACCATCGAAATCAAACACCGATGATGATGTAATGTGGCAGTCAATGAGTACATACCCTTAGTCTTGATATCTCCTTTCAAGAGAAGAACAGGAAGAAATCTAGCGTGTCAAAAGATTTCACTCCAACAATGTAGTACTTCATGTAGGCAATCATATCAGGTCATTTGTCGGCTCCTTTGAAAAACTTGTAGCGCAGGAAAAAAAATTGATCTCTGATCAAATTTTTTTCTGTGATGGCCAATTATAAAGGTGTGAAATTATCGGATTAACGACGTTATCGTGCAACTACGAGCAACTTTTAAGGCGCTTTACACTATAATATTTTACGATCACAGAAAAAAATGTGGAGCAACTTTTACGTGAATATGATAGTGTAATGCCGCCTTAAGACAGACATCTTAGGGAATATGATATTTGCCACTGTCAGTCCTTTAATATCCAGGAACAGTAGCCATTCAATTGGGAACTGTTACTCTTTTAATCAGCTAGAATTTTCACAACATTACCTACATTTTTTATTTATATGAAATAAGTGATGTACCGACAGAGACGGGTCATATCGAGATTATTGCATGGGAACTGGACCACTCAAAGAATAGAACAGTATAAATCAAATAATACTGCTAACCTCTGCAAGATCGTACAACGCAGCTGCATCCTCAAACTGACCCTTGGCTTCTGCATCCTGTGCAACTTGAGCTATAATACTTGATGTATCAAGCTTGAATTTCTCAATGCAGCCCGGCTAAAAGAAAGATCAATGCATACATCTATCATCTTTGATTTTGCGATATCGGTGCTTTTAGTACTTACCCAGCTCTGAATCACGATCTGAAATTACTAGAGAAGATTACCAAATGTAATTCACTAGTCCCTGGCCTTTGTTGTTCAGGTCCTTGATAAAGCTCTGCATCATGTGGGACTTAAGAAAATTTCATATTTAATGGGAAGAAATAACTAAACATGGCTTTTAGTGTACATTTACAATTGCTTAAAAATAAAGTTTTAAAGCTATGGTTCAGTTGTTCTTTTCCAACGGGACAAAAATTACTTTGGTCATCTGTAAAATTGGCTGAAATGCACAAAAACAGTTTTAATTAATCAAACTTTTATTGATTCAAAGCCTGGTTTTCATTAAAGTGCCATTCATCGCCGATCACTGTCTTAGAGCATCGCCGATCAATTGCGATTTACTGAAAACAAAGCGTAAAGGACATGTCCGCGGTTGGTATGGTTGTTGATAAAATAAAGGATTACATTGTTGTGAACGGTGCGTTGTACTTTTTTCCAACTTCTTTCTCTCTTTTCTTTGCGAAATTAAGTATTTCAATTTGCGAAATGAATGAAGTGACGTCATAAGCGCATAAGGTAGTAGCTTTCGACCTAACCTCTAAACCGAGGCTAGCCTTCTAATCGCGTACTCTTACAAAATTGCAATGACATTTGGCCTAACTTATGACAATTTTTAACAAATTTACAACTGTTAAAGATGTTAAAGCGTGGAAAGCAGTTACAATTGGTCTTCGGTAGCTAGTAAGGTTGTTCTTTGACATTAAGTTTATAAATCTAAACCTGAACATTAACTTTAAAACCTGAACCTGGACAGATCAACTTCTTTGGCTCACCTGGCAACCTGGCAAACCATGTCAACAAATGGTAAATCGACACTTCTTGAAGGTAAACACCATGATTGCAATCAGTCGTACTAGTTTGAACTTGTATTAGCAATATCAACCAATGCCTACTTTACAGTTTGGTGTACCAGCAGCAAAGAAGCCAAAACACGGCTTGCCAACTGTCTGATACATATGAAGCACAAAGTGGAAAATACAATTCAGGAAGAGCATAGAAATGGTCTGACAAAAGAAACGATGCTGTAGGGAAGAGGGGAAGTTTAATCCTTCCAATCATGTTACTGAAAGTACAAAGCAACCAAATGTACTTATCATGTCGAATAAAATCAAACCTTTCGTGAGCCATCTTCATTCAGGCGCCCAAGCAGCACTTCAAACTAAGGCAAAGAAGGAAATCTCTTACTGGCAACGTCATAAAGCGTCGTGAAGGATAGATGGACCAGTAACGCTTTTATGCACTACTTTAATTCGAATATCTAACTAACATGGCAAAACTGAAAGAGTGGTTTTTGAATTTTAGCAGATCCTTACGTGAGATTTCGGTTGCCTTTTGCAACCATGTGGCATGATATCTGACAACAACAGTTTCACTTTCACTTTCATATTTTCAGCTCTGTTTCATAGTTTAAAATCTACTACATACAATCCCATCAACACAGAATAAACAGATATATCTAATACAAATGGAACAAAAATAGAATTAATATACAGGGTTAACGAAATACAACAATGGTTACAAAATAAGAAGAAAATTACATCTGAAAAATATACAATAGAGAATAAAAATTAGATTACATACAACAGAACAGGAATTGTTAGTAAGGGAATTTCTTACGGAGGAGCTCTCTCAGTAGCTTGGTTAATTGAAAGGCATCTTTCGATGTCTTTATAAAGGGTGTCCCAAAAAACATGCACGCTGTTTGAATGGCTAATGCGGAGGAGCAATAAATCAACCTTTTCCATCTTTCAAATTTTCGAATAGTAGAGACTTCTACTTAAAGTTTGGCACCGAGTTTGAGCAAATCTGACGGGTGGTTGCTGATTTATTGAGAAAGTCGAAATCAGTTGCTGCTTCGAAATCACGTTGCAGTGGATCTTATCACCGTACTTAACCTTACAACTTGAATTTTAGCATAAAATGGACTTTAACCTTGCAGTTATATCAAAAAACATATTTAGGAGAAATTGTTGACACCATATTAATAACAACTCAAGAACATAGACCAGGGTGCCAGCTGGACGCAATATTGTTGGTTTAAAACGACTTTCTCACTTTTAAGACGCAAAATAACTGATGGACGCATGTCATAGCCTGCAGCACTTGTGTTCCAAATCCCCATGTTCAACAAACTCAGATATGTTCAATATTCTTGGTTATCACAAATCGAATTCATGACTATCTGTTTCACTTACGAAAAGCAGAAAATCGGGCTGGGTACGTTTATTCAATTAATTTCTTTGAATCTTAACAGAATGGAGGATGAATGAAGCATCTGTGCGGCAGCCAATGATTTTCACTTTCTTGCTCCATAAATCAGCAACTACTGATCAGATTTAATTTGTGCAAAGTCGGTGTCAACTTTTAACTTGAAGTTTCTTCTATTACAAATCTTAAAAATGGAAAAATTGGATTTACGGCTGCTCCGCAGTAGTCACTAAGACAGCCCCATATTTTTTACGATACCTTGTAAATTTACAAAATGTTGACAACAGTTCGATTCTGACACTCATTTGCGTTTTTCTGTCGTCTAAATGCAAAAGGATCATACTTGACCAAGAGTCAGATGTTTGTAATATAAAAGACTAGTCATCACAGTTTGAGATTTGAGATCTACCATAGCGATTACCAAAATTCTTTATCGATGTTTGAAAAGCATTTAAATACAACTTCGCAAAAATATCAAGATGCTGTTGTGAAATCTATTGATGTCAACAGCCAAAACTAAGAACAGGGTGGGTACAAAAAGTTCGTTGTACAAAGAGGCTTCAGTATGCTTCATACAGCACAGCTGCATTTGTCAAAGCAATTTTCCGATCACAGCGCTAAAGAGACTGCTCGTCTATCATAAGATTTGCAATAAAGGTAGATATTGTAACAATTGAATCGGATGCTTTTGATACACAAGTACCAATCGATTGGTCTTTACAAACAAAGGAGTCAAGATTATTACAGCCGATTATTCGAGTTATGAACATGAATAAAGCAAACCGTAAACAAACAAACTGCCCAAAACAAAGGTGGCTAACTCACTTGATCTCCAACTTAAAAGGAGCTATGGAGATAAAAGATGGGGTCATATCGCAAACAGAAAGACCATCTAAATAAATTTTGCCCCAATTCTATTTATTACAATGAAGGCAATTAGCGTTTAAATTACAAATCAAACTATACGAGAATTCTATCATCTACTGTATCGTATGTTAGTTTCTTAACCCTATAGTGGTTGGGCTATTTGATAGTCCTATTTTGGTTGGGGGGCAAAAAAGCCCCCCCCCCCACCTAACTCTTGACTGGTAATAGTCAGAGCGACCAAATTTGGTGTGCTAAAAGCCTCAGGCATGTACTTTCTGTAAATGCAAAAATTTACCTAAAAATAGCCATCATTTTTGCTCACGTCAGCATTTTCCTTTATGTGGTCGAGAAAAGCGGCAAAATTGGCCAAAATCAAGAAAATCGCGATAAAATTTAATTTGGAGCACATTTTCCATCCAAACATGACACTTGTGATAGAATTCATCAAATAACACTACATTACAAAAGAAATTTGCAAAGTATTCCACTTCTGCTCCTGTTTTCGCGATAATTGAGATTTGAGAATTTGCGATTTTTCCTGGGTCAATCCCAGAAAATTGTCTCCCGCCCTCTCATTTTTCAAAATATTTCAAGGAAACTTTTTGAAAAGTTGCATAATAAGTAGTTGCAAGAAGTCAAGAAGTTTCATGGCTATGAAATTCTTCCTGGCAGAGTTATTCAAAAAAATCTACTAGGTAGGGGGCACATTTGCCCCCCAAACCAAAATAGGGTTAATAACCCTTTGACAAGCATTGTGAATTAATGAGCCAACAAAGCCTTTTTATCATTTGATCGTTTGGTGCTAGAAAGCCAATCAAAAGCAATCCATTCTTTTGATACAGAATGTTCTTGTTCGATAAAGGATATTCCTGTACAAACCTCTTTCGTTTCAAGAACCAGTTCACTGACACAGCTTGCAAATAGATTTTCATTATTTGGACCTGATATATTCCTGCAATGAAAGAGGACACACATTTACAACATACCGAGATTGCCGAAAATGTCATAGAATGATTTAGCGGAGGTATTAATTGGTGTACTGAGTGCTCATCGCAAATGGTTTAAAGACAATACTAGCACACACGTTTCTTTAGCTTTTCGTGCCAAGAGTGTCGAATATAATAAGCTATATTCATTGCTTGGCCTGGGTCACTTTTTCTACGTTGATTCCTTTTAACAAGAATATAGTAAAGGCCGACCTTCACTGCAATAGTTTTGGTGGGCGACCAGCACCCTTACTTGGTGCGCATTCTTTCTGGCAACACACATGGGCATTAGGCTGACGCACTGGTCACCGACTGTAACTGCTGCAAGTGGAGGTCAGCCTTAAGTGTATAAAAGTCACTTGCAGTCACATTCTATCCTGTCACATCTCAATATTTCCTGTTCACGTAGATCAGTTACCAAAAATATGGTCTGGAGCCAGGGCTTATTGTCTTTGCACAGTTATTTCTATCAAAGGTTTAGATTCCCTTCAAATATCGACAAAACTTGTCACCTTACCTCAGTAGATAGAAATATTCAAGTGCTTCACGAGGATCTGTTGTTTGAAATTTTCTTGTATATGTCATGACCAGTCTTGCAAAATTCAGTCTTCGCATTGGCTTTGGGTCTGATGGCTTTGCAGATACTAAAATATTTAAAATGCAGACTGCATAATTTCAATACCTTTATAGGGTCTGCCGGCAATAAAACCCCTACTCTTGAGATCTTAGCGCAGGACTGCCATCTACTGCCTGCTCAAAATAAAGTGACTTTGTGTGAAAAGACACACAAAGAATCCGTTTATTGCTTGTAACTATCATTACAATTTCTTCTAGTTCCTTACGATCAGAATTTTTGTCTTTATCTCTGCAAAGCTACGTTTAGCATAGCCTTCTTTTGCATGGAAGAACAGACATTTTCTTCTAAGACCAGGTAAGCAGCTAAAAGAAAGACACATTCGGCTTCCCTTGTAGGGTTTAACTGTTTTCTCGGGTTAATTTAGTAGTCATACTTTTACAGGAGTTTCTTTCCACAGATCACGATGCCTAATGCTGCGTTTGTGGGGTCATTATGATAAGTCTGTTAGTCAGGCTATTATCAAAATTTGTACCGGAAATCATCTGTTTAAATTACTTACACAGCTGAGCATAGATGACATCTGGTGTTAACAGTAAACCAGCTTCGCGTAAAGCAATCGCAAAATGTACAGCATGGCACCGTAGTCTCTCGATACTTGAAAGAAATTCGATACCCTGAAAAAGAAAGAATAACAAAACCGTGTTGTCTTATAAAAAGCACCAGCTTTAATGCCAAGGACATTTTAGAAAACCTACTCTGATTTGCAGGAATATTCAACAACAAGGTCAGTGACCCATATTTGCTGATGTAAAAAAATTATATTTGATGAAAGCAGTGATTGTTACCTAAAATCGTCACAGTAAATGGCGAGGTTCGATTGGAGTGAAAGTTCTGCTTTAGTCTCCAACGAAATGATATTCCATCTTGATGGACATAACAGCAGCTACGTAAGATATCTATGAAGCGCCGTTGCGGACAATATTGTCTTTTGAAATTGTTTCTATGTTTTAGCATTTGTATGGTATTTGATAATAAACATGTCCTGTATTTTTGCAAATTCATTGCATCATTGTTCATATCGTTCCTAAATGTTACAAATATTTATTCTAAACTTTTTCATATATTCGTTCTAAACTTTTTCAAATATTCGTCCTCAACTTTTTCAAATATTCATCCTCAACTTTTTCAAATATTCATTCTAAACTTTTTCAAATATTCATCCTCGACTTTTTCAAATATTCATTCTAAACTTTCTCAAATATTCATTCCAACTGTTTACAAATATCCATTCTCAACTTCCCTTGAATATTCATGGTAATTATGATGCATTGCGCGCCCATTTTGCCGCCAAAATGAGGGAGTGCAGAGCAGTGCAGACCGAGCACATGTTGGGCGCCACCATGATGGAGAAAGCCAGTATTCCTGACGATGAGGTAGATATCTTGGCACAGAGGGTATGCGAAAGAAATTTGAACCAATCATCAACTCAAGACGCTGTAGATCTTGGGCGTGGATCCCAAAACATAATCGACAAGTACCTGATCTCAGCAGGTACAAGCAGCAGTTCTTGTGCCAGCAGCATTAGGCCTATGAGTAGCGCTGCTGTCGGTGTTGAAGCCAGAACCAAGCCGTTGAAATCCCAGCAATCCAGCAGAAAATTTGGAGGACTCAGTGAAGAGCTTAGCGCTCGGTTTCCAACAATCAGAACCTCGCAAAGTCGAAGAAACGTTTCAACAAGGCAACTTCCCATTCCTTTCACTGGCGGTAAACGAAGGGCCGCACAAAGGCCTGTTAAGAGTGGTAAAAAAAACGAAGTCCCACGAAATTGTCCACAAAGACCTCATCCTCATTGACGACCCAAGTTGTTGTAGTGTCCCAACACACAGGAAGAGGATAGAGTTGGAGAAACGTGGGCTTGTCTTGCATGAATTCCCCTTTGACAAGTCCTGGGATGAGCAAGCAACGAGGTACAACATAAGTGAGGGTTTTCCTATTCTCTCATCCAAAAATATTGATTATGAATTTATGAAGGCTTGCTATGGTGAACTGGTGCAGCCACAGTTGGCAATGGGCGTCGGTATGACAGGAGCAAGGTTGGTAAAAATGGCTGGCCAAGGAGCAGTCTACATCAGGGCAGTTAAAACACTGTGTTTGGAGAGTGATGCAGATGAACTTTGTGCTGACATGGATGATGCAGATATCAGTGATTTTGAAGATCTCATCAAACAGTGTGACTCATCAAACATCGAACAAGTTCCAGGGGAAACAGAAAATCCTGATGTTGCTGTCCTGAAAGTGATATTTCCAGATACCCCAGAGGCTACTATCAAAGAAGCTTTGGATTTATCAGCTGATTCCAGGGAAATGGCAGCTTCTTCTTTGGTCAGTTGGTCCAATGATGAAGCTTCAAGCAGTTCCAACGGGCTTACAAGATCCATACCTGTGATAGATGTAGATACAGAGAGTCCAGAGAATTCCAAGGAAGTGATGAGGTAAATAGAAAATCATACTTGAAAGAATGTCAGGGTCTTGCAATTGTAACTAGGGCTGGAGTTATGTTGAAGCTCAAGAAATAGTGCTCGCAAGATCGAGGGTGTGCTATATTCACACTTTGCCATAAAATGTTGCCATTTATCCCAGCACACCCTTGTTGAGAAGGTCATTCATGTATTGTTTGAAAGTTAATGAAATATAAATGCTATGCACCATCAAAAGCATTTTTTGTCATCATGCATATTTCATGCATAGAAAACAGGGCAACCAGGACAATGCTGTTTTGTAGTACCAAAATATTTCCACAATGAATGCAAAACAAATAACTCTGTGCTTTCAAGAAAATCAAATAACAACCCTTTCAATGCTAATCACAAATTCTATCAAACATATCTCACAAGTTGATGAATCATCATCTTTACTTCCTGACCCAGTGATTGTTTACCAGTTGACAATGCCTTGGTTTAATCTTAAATTTCAAAAAGCTTTTTGTAAAGTCTCCCATCCTCTTTGCATACTGTAAATTTCTAAAAACTTTAGCATAAACGGGATCTTCCCAAATAGAAGAATGATACCTTACGCCATTTTGATCCCAGGGTAGAGCCAGCACTTGAACAGTGAACAGGTGTAGGGTGTAGCCCTGGGAAAATCTTGCATGACCACACCCTTCCAACTTTCAGAAAACACAGGCAACACCCTTTTAGCTAAATTCACAGCAGATAGTTGTTAAGAACATCCAGCAGATCATTTAATTACATGACAAAAATGATCTACCCCGCACTTATTGAGTGACCAATTTTATTGCATTTTTGTGCCATCTCAGGAACCATCCTTTGGAAAAGTGATTTTCCACGCACTGTGGGATCTCTTGGTTTCTGTCAGTCTATTAGATCATGATTGCCTGTTAACGTAAGTTACTTACACCAAAGAACCAAAAACATTTTTGGCTTTTTCAAAATATCAGCTTTTCTTTGACCTTCTGACTATGGTGCTGTAGCTTTATGCAAAGCCTGATGTCAAAACAGCTTAACTGTGTTCTACAGGGCTGTTACTACATAAATTAAAAATTTGGTGAAGTTTGTGTAATTCTGATTGAAATTGGGTGGACTGAATAATGTCAAGCCATTTTGCTCTGCCTGAAAAGGGCCAAATACACAGTTGCTGATTTGAGAAGAATGGGATGGGCTTGGTCCAACCCCTGGTACTACAACTGATTTCATCTTAAACTTAACATTCTTTTTCTTTGATAGTCAAGATGAAATTCTTCGAACTTTGGCCAAAAAGGTAGATCAAAACAAGAGAATTGACATAAGAATAATACGCAGTGAACTTCTATGGGAAGGACTTCGCCAGCTGAGGAGAAAGAAAACATTGGATGGTTTGCTGAAGGTCTTGTTTCTTGGGGAAGAAGGTGTAGACACTGGAGGACCCCGGAAAGAATTTCTCACTTGTAAGTTGACTTTACTTATCAACTGCATCCTGGTATACAAGGTGTCTTTAGATAGGAAATGAAATTTTGGATTAGGATATTTCTTCCTAGTGAAGAGCCTGGTTTGGTCCATATCTTGTGAAAATATTTTACAAGAAAATCATTAACCAGTATGAGTATGCATCAATCCTATGAAAACAAAATTGTGCAATGTTCATCAGCTTTATCTGCATTGTTACATAAACATGCAAAAGAAAACAAATCTTAACAGCCATAGTGCATTCTGCATATTCTCTGGCAGGAAACCCAGAGTATCATTGTATCAGGGTAATAAGCTTTAATTATAGTATGAACAAGTTTGATTACAATAGACTCTTGTTTTTTGTTTAAGAATCCTTATTTAGAAAAAATGTACTCTTTTATTGTGACTGAAGAATTCTTATCATAATGTAAAGAATTATTTTGGGGTTAATGTATGCAAAGCATATCCTGCAGATGAATATCTTACCACAATTGAACATCTTTATTGAGAGTGGTCCCTTGTAGTTTAGTGCATCGTTAATGCTTGGACTCTGGGACTCTCCCATCAAGACACTATCAGCAGAGTATATTTTGAAAAAAAATCATTTCTCTTTCTTCAGTATTTATTGCAAACATTGAGCAGACTTTATTTGAGTCTGTTGGACAAGATACAGGCAGGGTGCCTGTGCACAATCTTGAAGCTCTGGATAAAGGCTACTATGAAGTTGCTGGACAGGCAATGGCCTTGTCATTAGCGCAAGGTGGGCCTGCTCCAGCCTTCTTTGCTGAGTGGGTGTACACGTATATTTGTACACAGGACATAAGCAAGCTCCATTTGACCGAAAATGACATCCCTGATATGGAAATCAAAGACATTTTGACAAAGGTAACCATAAACAATTTAAGCATCAAAGGGGAATAGATAGAATAGCCCTATGAAAGTGTCTTACATATGTATGCAGCATACCACAGACTTTAAACTGCCAAATGTAAGGAAGAGGATACAATACTGTATATTCCCCACTCTATGGCTGTACCATGCAGAAAACGGCTCCTCTGTCAGAGTGCTTCTATTTACATGTTGATTTGGTTAAGTTGATGCACATAAACTTTTGGAATAAAAGTAAAAGAAAGGCAGATAACTAAATTAAATATGATTCTCTTGGCAAAGAAGCCCCATCTGTTGATTTTATCTATTTTTGATCTATATATTTAATTTCTTTATGAAAAGTCAAATTTCATGACATAATGATTTCATTTGACATGATGATGAAAATCATGCTCCAGACACAACAACAACATTGCAAATTAAATTACACCCGCAACTTTTCAATTTTGCCGCATAGCAACATCGCTCAGCAACACCTAGAACAATAGAAATGTTGAGTTGACCCCCACTGAACATTTTTGACTTCTTTCAAACTCCACTCAACATCGCTGAACACCGCTCAACATTACTGAACATCACTTAACAAGGTGTTAAAACGCTCTCAACATTTATCCTCTACAAATGTTGAGCGATGTTCAGTGAATCTTTGAGAGCGTTTTAACGGGGCTTTACGATCTTGCCTTCTGTCTTTCTGAGGAAATGTATGTGGTAACATGGCTTATTGCCGTCTCGTCACACAATCATGAGCACGTCAGACGCAGCGTCAACAAAGCCTTCTCAAGCTGTCTCTTATTCTATGGAATACAATTGAATACGTATTTGTCTTTCAAAAGACTATGGTCTGATTTTGTTATTTCTTGAGAGGTGGGAGGAGAGGCGACATTGATTAGGTGATGTAATGCCAACAGGACGGAACAAACAACAAGAATGAGCGGTCGCGAGACGGGGAGGGGGAAATGCATATTGTAATATCAAAATAACCAGAATTACCTACCATCTATTTTCATTTCATTCCATTCCATGTTGGTGCAGTTTCTTTTCACTTCCCAAAATTCAGCACTCGCTAACTTTTATTTCTAGTTATGTCTCTTACAACAAAAATAAACAGGCATTGATTGTTTCAAACGCCCAGGTCAGATTTTTGTTATATCACTTTACCATCCTCTGTCCAGGTGAAAAATGCAGAAACTGATGAAGACATCATGAATGTTTTTGCGGAGGAAAGTAGCGTCGATATTCTCTTAAACAGTGGACATAGGTCAAAAATTTCCCTTGAGAAGAAGGAAGCAATTTCAAGGTAAAAATTTACGATTTTCTTAAATGGTTCATGTTTACAATAGATGGATCTGTGGCCAGCTTCAAAAATTTGTTTTAGCTTCAAGTACAGTCGCGTCGGTTTTTGTGTTGGAAGTTTCATTCACTATCTTGTGAAGTTGACATTTACTTGCCTTGTTGCTAGTTAAAGGACATTCATTGGCAATGAATTATCTCGAGAACACCCACTAAGATAATGTGTTGGCATCGGACATGTCGTCACAGCAGATTGCATTGTCACGTCGATATTTTATTGTTACATGTTAGGAGAAAATGATTGTTTATTTCCTTAACAGTGACAATCTATCAAAAGAAAGTTACTTTCTGGCATTGTGATGTCTCCTCCACTGATTATTCTACTTTTGGCGCTGACATCCAATCAGAACACCATCAAAAAAGACATCCAGGCAGAACACCACCACCAGTATTGGGTTATTAAATCATAGCTTTTACAAATTCTGATTTTAAGGAAATTATTAAAGGAGTGCTGTTGTGACAACTGCCGTGGAAAAAACCTACATCAACCAATAGGGTGTCCCAAAAAACATTGTTCGACGTTTGATTAAGTGTTGAAAAATAACGAAAACACCAACAGGCATTTGGGGAAATATCCCTGTCCCCAAGATTTTGAAATGCTTTTATAGACTAGAATCTTGCAAACTGCGAGCTTTCAAAGATCAAAATATGCGACAGCTGGTAGCAGATACCCTTACTTTATTTGCAAGGCAAAACAATAGGAAGAAATCAAGAATATGAGGCCCAAAATATATCGAAAAGACCAATAAACATATCGAGAATATCGAAATAAATGATGGTTATTCAATGCCATGCCACTGGTCAATATCAGAGCAAACAAATGTCAGAATTTGTTTGAGATTGCATCTATCCAAAAACAGTTGTTCAAAGCATAATCGATGAGAGACTGAATCAGTTCCTCAATGCATCCATGTGCTTGAAAGTTAAATTGTCAAAAATCCTTTCACATCCCACTGTTCTGCTTTGACACAAATAACAGAAACTATAGCCCATGTAGACTTGCCCCAGGTCTCGTCCGTAGACTTGGAGAAGCAAGTCTATAGCCCATGCGAAGTTCACCAGAAATGCCATTTAGAGGCCCCTGGTTTTAGCTTTCGCACATACTTCAAAATCTTGTACCTCCATGAATACTCAGCGGATTTGCAAGATTTTTGTTTCTGAAATTAATTAAAAATCTCAGGAATCGAGCTATCTGAACTTCTCTTCATTGTACTGTTATTTTCAAATTTTCAATCAAATGTCGTACATGTTTTTGGCCTGGGCACCCTGTACGATACCTGTCATTAATTTCCAGGAAAATTTGGAAATTTGATAGCCCAAATATGATTATTCATCCCAAATATGTAAAGATGGGGTCTGTACATTCTCCTAACAACAAGGTTTCCTCCTTATTTCCTAGGGCCATTACTCTGCAACATTCTGTAGTGAAAATAAAATCAGAGCTTGACTCGCTGCGGAAGGGCTTTGAGCTGTTTGGGCTCATCAAAATGATGGAGCAGCACCCTTTACTGTTGAAGAGCCTCTTCGTCGCTGGGAGTACTGATTATGAGGTTTATACTGTTTTATAGTAATTAAATATGAATAGGATGAATGGAGAGTGATGATTGAGTTTCACTTTGGATGAAGACATTTCTCTCCGTGTTGCATTTATTAATATATTCAATTTTTAGATCAAGCGTTTGATATATGAGACCTGGGCTGCTGAAATGGATGCCTTGTTTCATGGTTAATGTGAAAAAGTGAATGCTTATGAAGTTGATAAATTACTGCTGCAAGGATGGATGTGTGCATATGATATATTGTGATGCTGGGATTTGCAGTGCTTCCTGAGCATCATTTGCACCTCTATTTTCCGAACGCCAGGTATCGAAGGAAGGCAGTTTTCCCAGAGCTGTTTTTTTCGAAAGAGTTATTTCATTGTTTCCTATGTATTTTGTATGTTTTTGAATATGGTATCGTATCAAAACAAAACTTTGATCAAATCTGCTTTGTTATAATCTTAAAGCTCAATAATAAACCACTGACAGCACTCGTGTTCATTTGTATTTTGAAGGTCACCGCCGAGTTCATCATTGATGCCTTGGTGGCACAGTACTCTGCAAATGGCAGCTCAAAACGTAACAAAGAAATTTCTATCATGGGATTCTTCAACAGATTGTTAGAAGAGCTCGAAGATCAAGGTGATAATTATTTCCTTTAATTTTGGAACCAAGAGAGCTGATAAAGCAGATGCCGTATGAGGGGTTATGATATTTTTGCGTTAAAATTTTCAAAGTAAAACTTATATGAGGCAGTTTGGGATGCAACTGTAATTCAGAGCCATTAATTTTTAAAATAGTGCTGCAACCATATCAATATGTTTGAAGTAAAGTGGTTAGTTGCAGCATATTAAATTTGGTTGCAGATTGTTCAGAGTTGATTTTGTTAAGTAGCAATCGTTGATTACAGTTATTCTGATTTTTACCGATTGTCACTGGTCACTATGTCAAGTTTTACATCAAAAACAGAGGTAGTAACTGTCAAACACGCTCATGTCTCTTTAAGTCTTGAAGGGTCTGTTTCATCCAGCTTGCCCTGCACGTGCTGTCTCTTGGTTGGCCTTTGTTGGTGTCTCATGGGCCATGAAAATGGCTAACAAAATTACCCACTACGAGAAAGCACGTGCAAGGCATGCTGGATGAAGCAGACCCTTTAAGGTACAAGGGACTATCGGGTGAGTCAAAAAAAAGAAAACGCCCTGCATTTGAAAAAATTGTGCTCGGTGAAAATCATAGTAATGATATTGAATTCCCAGTACGTCCAGTCAGGTTTACTAATTTATCCGTCTTAGCCGGCCTTCCCGTCGAAATGGAAAATTTTCTACAGAAGGATCGTTTCGAAAACTTGCCAAAACGAGTGAAAATACCAAGCAAGATTCCCTTTTGTTCTCCTTCCTAGCACTAATGATACTTGGGTGTGTTCATGTATTTTGTCCTCTCTGGAGAGTGGAATCCCCCTGAATAATTCATTCCGGGGGGGGGGGATACTTTTCAACCCGCCAAGCGGAAAGCTCATGCTTAAGCGTGCGGAAAGTCATCTCTGTGAGGTAAAAATATTATGGAAACTTACTTGTAATTTTAGCACGTTTTAAAGGTTTCTCGAAGGGAAATTTTGTAGGAAATCACTTGCAGAAAAAACGGAGTGACAGGTTTTAGCAAGGAAAACTTTTAAAATAATTGAACTCGTTCGCTATTCAATAAGATATTGCAAAAATATCACTACTGAGCAGTAGCCCGTCAAACGCCGGGCGTCTTTTTGACTCACCCGGTAAAAATGACAGATCACTGGTACGATGAAGTGTCTTGAGCCACTCTTTGTCAAGATATCTCAAAACTTTGGCTGTATCAAAACTTTCATTGACCGTCACATACACTTCAATGCGTAAGTGGTGCTAAAACTGTTCCAAAACTAACATTTTTCACCTTATTCATTTGTTTTATATTTCAAAGATGATGAAGTGAAACTATCCGAGAATGCCGTTGACATAAAAGATATATTCTTCTTCATGACTGGTATGAAATCGAAACCACTGCTACCATCAGAAAAGAACAGCTTTGGAATAAGCGTTGAGTTCGAGCATGACTGTAACAAACAATAAGGTGAAAAGCACACGACATGCTATCCCATTGTGTCTACCTGTTCTGTGAGCATTACACTCCCAGTTATACATCTAACATCTTACGATGCTTTCAAGGACAATATGCTGTTTGCCGTAGCAGCAGGCAGAGAATTTGGAAGAGGGTAAAGGCATGGAAGAAAACAGTAGGAAGAATACGAACAAATCTTTTATTGTACTTAGTTTCAACATTTTCTGAACATGATGAAGTTTTGCTAAGCAATTTTGCTAGAACGAATTAGGAATATAGCGCTGCCACTGCCCATCCTGTTTGTAATTGTATTGCGACAAGTCTCTTTGAATCCTCTTGATTTTTAGAGGGATGTCATTGTTTCAATCTATATCTAACAGTTTCGTAAGATCAGGGCAAAATTAGACTTTTCCCGATACTTTTCACAGTATGACATGAAGCATGTATGTTGCAGTTACCATGGAGGGTTGGGCAATTGTTATGTTCAAATAAGGCGTTATTTAGAAGAAATTTGCATCTGCATGCATTTAGTTTATAGGCTTAGCCCCTCAGATGGTGCTAGATCAGTTCGTGTGAGTTTGAATTTTAGATAATATTGAAAAGGTCTTGCTCAAGAAACTCTCAAATTGCTTGCGCTCGTTAGAGTTCGTTCTAATTTGTGTTGCCCTGTTACATCTACCATAACACGGAACAACTTTTGCTGAAAGCGGAATTTTTATGAATTCTGCAGCTTCTCGAAGGATATCTTTTAAATGAATGGCAAGTATGATACCATATAGAATTTTACTTGTCCTATACAGTAAGAACCCGCAAAATAGAGACCAGTTTTTTCAAAACAGCCTGTTTAGTTTCTTATTAAAAGGGCATTTATCAAGGAAAGAAGCTGAAAGGGTTCTTTTAGTATGGTTAAGAAACCTTCAATGATTTCAAGTTAAATATCTTTACATACATACATGAGTATACTGTAACTACACTGCTGCACATAATAAACTGAGATTTAAGATGATCAAAAATGGAAGTTCACCAAATTTGTATGATGATACAAGCTTCTGCATGAATTTATGCATTTGAAAATGACCTCATCACAAATTTTTCAGCCATGAGGAAGTATGTTCCATATTTGGGATCCTCCTAGAAGAAACCTTCCTAAAATCAGGCTGAGAAGTTTCTTATAAAATGGTTTCTATTTTGCGGGTTCTTACTTTAGAGTAGTAAATCCGAGTTTTGTTTCACATGATAATATTTTTGACAAGTTTTGTTATGTTCCTTTTGAAAGAATTTGTTGTTTATTTCAGTGAAGCTTCTTGAAATCGAGGAAACTCGTACCATTCTGATCAACAATTACGCTGCTAGAAATTGAAGCAATTAAGCATTTTCGTTGTTTAAATTAGTGTGAAGGGGGAAAGAAACCAATAAATCAAAACCAAAATTGGAAACATAAGTCATACGGCACAAAGTAACACAAAACTTTGCGTCAATTTCTTGCAGTATTGATTGCCTGTATAAATACGTTTGATGGAAACCTTATTCTATAACTATCATCATAAACCTTTAGGAATATCCAAATTGTTCCAGTAGCTCCAGGCTTAGAATATACCAATTTATACCGAAGTTATCATCGTTAACTAAAGGCGTCACTTGCACTGATAACTGATGACATTGCTCTTCCGTCAATGCTAGCGTGCTTTCAGGTACACTGACTGTGGCATTTTCTTCATCAATTGGAACTGGCCCATCCTCGTCTATTCCATATGAATCCAACATCTCCACAAGTTCAGGTTCGGCTTGAAGAATTCCATCTGGTAACAGATGCCTGTTCTCCAGCACCCCTCTTGTCCAAAGTTGATTTGGACTTGCATTGTGGCATGTACTCAAAGGATGATTGTTCCACTGGCCAATGAATTCTTCAATAGACCTGTTGATGCGAGGCAAGAAAACCAATGAAATGGCAAACAAGTGAGCTTCATTTAATGGGTCTAGCAGTCCACTGTGCTCCATGCTGTCAAACAATTGCACATATGCACAAAGTACTCCTGTGTATACATCACGGTGCAATCTTTCAACGCGCTGGTTATGAACTGAGCTGCCGGTAATAAAGCTTCCACGGTTCAGGCCACGTTGTTCCAGCATAAATTGAGCGACGCGAACATTTTCCAGTCCGTGGTCACTGCGAACCCGAGAAGGTAAACCACACCTGGACACGCCCTCTAAAAATAAATTCAAAACTGTGTCAGATCTATTGTTACTTGCTGCATACAAGTAAACGATTAAGCGCGAAAAGCCATCAATACAAGCGTGTACGACAATTCTCCATCGAATGAGTTTGTGGTTTCCGTCGATATGCGACAGAGCGTTCGGATAGGGGACACTGTAACGCCTTCTATAGACCGCCCTCCTCCACCTGAGTGCACTAGCCAAAGGATCGATATCTCGAAGAATCTGCCTTATTAGTCTCCTCTGCACTCTTATGCCCCTACAACGAAGTGCGCCTGTCATTCTGGTCTCTCCAACATTTGACGTACGTTGCGAAATTTCAGTCATTATTCTCGTTAATTCCTCGTCGCTTATGTTACTCCACCTTTCTTCAAAGCGATCTTCCCCAGTCTCCTGCCTCCAACGACGAAGAGTGCGCTCAGAGATACCAATTATCTGGGCAATGGTAACCCAAGAGAAATGCATTCCCCGTAAAAATTCGATCTGGTTCACACTAATGCTGGCCCTAGGACGACCAGCTCTGCCAGACCTAGTACCAGTAATGCCAGAGGGCCTTCTTCGCTCATCCACCATTTCGACTTCCTCTGCTGCATTTCTGAGGTGATTTGCCACAATCGTACAGTTATTCGTTAGAGTCTGCATATCAAGACCGAATTCCAGATCTGGCTCCACGGTAGATTCTAGTAGTCTCGACGAAAGTATTCGCAGAGTTTGTGTGCTGTCTTCCAGTCGACCAGCAACCATTTCCATGTTTTCCAACGTTGTTAAACCGAAGTCTTGGTAAATGTTAATTGCTTCTGAGAAAAGCTCCCGTACTGATCTTAGAAAGAAATCCAAATCGTTATCTCTTCGTATCCTTTGCCTAGCATTTCCAGACATGATTCAAGATCTGTCTCCTGCCTTCATTTCAATTCTCCACCTTCTCCAGTCTGCAGGTCTGTCATTTTGGCGGCAAAATGGGCGCGCAATGCATCATAATTACCATGAATATTCAAGGAAAGTTGAGAATGGATATTTGTAAACAGTTGGAATGAATATTTGAGAAAGTTTAGAATGAATATTTGAAAAAGTCGAGGATGAATATTTGAAAAAGTTTAGAATGAATATTTGAATACGCTGAGGATGAATATTTGAATAAGTTTAGAATGTATATTTGAAAGAGTTGAGGACGAATATTTGAAAAAGTTTAGAATGAATATTTGAAAAAGTTTAGATTAAATATTTGCAACATTTAGGAACGATATGAACAATGATGCAATGAATTTGCGAAAATACAGGACATGTTTATTATTAAATACCATACAAATGCTAAAACATAGAAACAATTTCAGACATGAGCACAACAGTCGAAAAGACAATATTGTCCGCAACGGCGCTTCATAGATATCACTTGCAGACAATTTCGCCTCAAGGCTGATTTTAAGACAGTCAAAATTTTCTGACAGGGAGATATCGTGCAGGTTTAAAGGTCTTAATCCATAATCTTTAAATATGTCTGGGTCACAATTCAACAAAGTTAATAACAGTTAGGCCCAACTTCCACAGGTTACGAACATTGTAATTCTTTATTTTTGTAAAATTTCTTCAGAACAGCCGTACTTCCATCGTTTTTGTAAGAGAACCCTTGAAAATGGCACATGCCCCCTGGCAACAAACAAACATTCCCTCGAGGAAGTCCCAGGTAGAGCCTCACCATTTGAGCGTCATGACAAAGGGTCGCGGACTCAATTAGGCCTTCTCTACTTCTGCGATCCCTGAGCTTGGTGCTGAAAACCGCAAACTTCACCTTCACCTTCACCGATCAAATTCAGAGTCACTGGATTTCTAATGTGAAGGTAGCCGTTAAGTCGCTTAGACTAGCCAAGGTTCTCAATGCATCTTGATATGTGTATATGTATCTCCACAATCAACATTCAAATTGTCTACTATCATCACCTACGTTGAACTGATGTCCAATGTGAAACAGGCTCAAGTATTTATTCGTAAAAATGATTTTATATTCAGCATTTTGCAATGGTGTAATTGGTAGTATATTTAGGTTCATTTCTAATGACAAGGGTAAGGGTAGTCATGATACGTTGCTCCTCCTGGTACCGTCTTTATAGTGTGGTCTTGTTGCTTGTAGGTAGGTAGTGTTTTAGGTAATTCGTTTTTGTAAAGTTTTATATTGAATGAATAAAAGAAAGTTCTCAATTCTTAGCTGTATGGTTTAAGAATAATGTAGATAAAAGCACACATATCACATAGAAGCCGCATGAATGATATGAGCTGTGCGTTTGGCAAACGTGGAAAGAAAGACGTCTCAATTGCTAGCTAGCAATCCATCGATCCATTGAAGTGCTGCTACCACGCTAGATGAATATTTTATGACTCTGCTCAGCTTTGGGTAGTTCCACTTCTGGACCAGGCCTTATAAATTTTCAAACTTTTTGTCGGCAAACAATAATATCAATGGGTTTCACAAGTTTGAAAAACAGCAACGACGCTAAAATTTGAATGCTAAATCCGATTCTGCACTTAAAACCTTCATGCACAGAAATGAAGCAATTTTTGGCCATAAACAATTAAGTAAACGTTGTTCCTGTCGTGATCTTGTAGAAAGTCACATGCGACATGCAGATGTTATTTTGGGTCACCTCTCAAATTCAAAACAAGAATCCCTTCAACTTCTTCAGGACAGAGCCATCTCCATAATGGAAACGTCCAGGATTAAAGACGAATGGTCACATAATTTCCTTCGCACTGAGCAACTCGTCTTGTTTGATCGTGCCGTTATGGCCTATAAGATCATGAACAGACTCTGCCCAGAGAATCTCTGGAATAAATTCCAACGAAGATCCAAGTACTCCACCTACAACACGCGATTCTGCAGAGATCTTCAGACTCCGAGATATAATCTGGAGTATGTCAAAAAAGGATTTTCCTATTCAGCTCTTAAGGTCTGGAATGAAATCCAAATAAGCATGAGGGAGCTTCCTACCTTGTGCCAATTCAAAAAACAACTAAAAACACATTTGATGAGCTGAAAGCCAGTTAAAACACGACTCCCTGGAAAATCAGCAATGCCATTAGCCCTCTGATTTTTTCTTTTCTTATCTTTTCTTTTTGTATCATTAGACTTATTAGCTGAAGGGATATTCGTGTATAAATAATTCTAAATAGAAAATAGAATAGTTTATATCCACTTTAGGTCAAATAACCATACACTTATGGAATTATCTCTTATCTCTTGACACAGTAACCCGAGTCACGCTTTTGTGTGGTACGAAGTTCTTAACTTGTACCAAAAGAAAGTTTCCTCAAGAGGAAAATCATGTAACCTGCAGTGGGTCTTTACAACGTTAACTGAATAGGTCTGTTAGATGAAAGGCATAATAGAATACCGAATAATTGTTTCTATGGCCTGAATGTATGTTGCAACTTTCAGGGCCGAGGAGAGGGGGGGTTAGGGGGGTCAGAAACCTGGGGCCCATAGCCATAAGGGGCCCATAAATAATAACTGATTTTTTTTCGAAATAAGGCTCAAATGAGGGTCTCTAGACCACGGACAGTGCTAATAGAGGACCCATCCATCAATAATTCCTCCATTGTCATCATGCTTCAAAAATCAAGAAGAGACTGAAAACAATAGTTACAACGCTTTCTTATAAGCGGTAAAAGTTAAATACATCTTGTAAACAATTGAATTTTACCAGATGAGCTAGAAAAAATTCCTGAACATTCATAAGACCAAGAATGTTAAACGGAGTTGAACGATTCAGATTCTTGTTAAAAGATGAAAGACGAACAAATTTTATTGATTTTTCTAACGTTCTTGTGAGGACTGAAAATATTGGAAAATTTGACTTCACTGACTTTTTGGTTGCAAAGTGCTAGATAGGAGCCTAAAACATGACTAGCTTGTTAAATGATTTTACGATTGTATCTAGAAGCGGAAATAGTGACCAGAGCAATTCTAGCAACCTTACTTTTAAAAATTTTCCCGGGGGAGCATGCCCCCGGACCCCCCTAGGTGGCTACGCCTCTGGCGCACGGGTACGCCTTTGGCGTACCTTTCAGAAACTCACTTGACAAAGGGCCCATGTTGCATTCTGACCCAGGGTCCACAAATTCTCTCCGCGGCCCTGGCAACTTTCAACAATCCAATGAAATAACAACCCGATTGAATTTTTCACTTGCTCAAATGGAATCTGGGGTCAAAATTGCACACGAAGCTTGTTGAAACATTGGCTAATGGCGGGCTAGGAGGTGAAAGGTTGCTTCTTACAAACGATGGTTACTTACCGCTTCAAATTGTGCAGTGAGAAAGAGAACTTGACAATACAAGAAAGGTTGTTGATATGCTTTAAAGTGAGATGGTCCTGCAATGAAAAACAAAGTACTCATCTAGAGAGTCCAATCTAGTTCCCAGGGCGCTCGAAAGTCATAGGCTAATTTCGGGTCCGAAAGAACACCTTGGTACACACTCCACAAATTCACCCAAAAAGGGGGGAATTGGCAGTCATACCCTGAATGAGTTGTATAAACTCTATGTTCGACCTCACCTGGACTATGGTGATGTTATTTATCACATTCCTGCTAAATTGTGTAATTTCAGTCAAAATATCATTCTACCAAACTTAATGGAAAAACTTGAGTCTGTTCAGTATTCTGCTGCTTTGGCTGTTACCGGTACATGGAGAGGAACATCTCGGGAGAAGTTGTACGCAGAGCTTGGTTGGGAGTCCCTGAGTTCCAGAAGATGTAGTAGACGTCTTACCTTGTTCTACAAGTTTGTAAACAATCTCAGTCCTGAGTATACAGTAGATCGAATTCCCCCTCTTCACCAGTCGCAGTACTGCCTTCGCAACCAGGACGTCATTGGGCGTTTGAATGCAAGGACAGAAAAATTCAAGTCTACTTTCTATCCAAATTGTTTATCCGAATGGAATAAGCTTGAGCCTGAACTGAGACTTGCACCTTCTATTGCTGTTTTTAAGAAGAAACTCTTGTCAATAATCCGTCCTGCAAAATCTGTTTATGGAATTCACGATCCTAAAGGATTGTCCCATCTTACTCAACTTAGGGTTGGTCTTAGCAAGTTAAATTTCCACAAATTCAAGCATAATTTTAGAGATACCATAAACCCGATGTGCCCAACAAGCGATGGTATTGAGGATACGGAGCACTTTTTATTGTTCTGCCCCTCTTTTGATGCTCAACGACAAGATGTTCTCGCTGGCATGGTTGAATTATTACGACCATTTGTGCAAATCACCGATCTCTCAGATGACGCTTTGACACAGCTTTTATTGTATGGTGATCAAGACCTTTCTTATGACCTGAATAAAAATATACTCGAACTGACCTTACGTTTCATTCGCGAAACTGGTCGCTTTGACTAAGATCATTCAACCCTCAGCTATGCACAAAGCAACCACCACGTCGTTAACGTAAATGTCCTTTTACTTTGTAAATTCTGTTTCACATCAGATTTCAGGAATTTGAAATTACTTCAAAGCACGTAAACTTATCGCAACCCCAACCCTACATCTGATGTGGAACCGAATCTAGTTTAGTAGATATTAAATTGTCCGTAGTGTTTGTTGTATTTAGGTTAGCATTGCGTGTCTTTTCATATTGGCCATGGGGTAGTCATTGTCGTTCGCTCCCCATGGTATCGTCCCTGTAGTATTGTTTAGTAGTTAGATCCGTATAGTAGAATGTAGGATTTGTTGTATTACTTTTAATAAATAAAAAAAAGTCGTGTTTGAGTTTAATTCAGTTCCTCAAATGTATCTTGAGGTGTTTTTTGAATTGTTGTAAGGTAGAGAGTTCCCTGATGGTATTGGGGATTTCGTTCCAAGCTTTTAGACCCGAATAGTGAAAGCTTTTCTTTGAGTACTCAAGATTGTATCTCGGAAGTTGAATGTCCGTGCAGTTTCTTGTTCTATAACTTGAGTACATATTTCTTGTTTTGTATGTATCCCAAAGGCCGTAAATTTGAAGTACTGGAAAATCATATGGCTGTCAGTTTCCAACAGTTTTTCATTTGAGTTCTATCAAGTTTCAATTTTGCATCCAAAAAATAAAAAATCATGCAAAGATTGCAATCTTTGCATGATTTTTTACTTAAGTTGTTTACTTTATCGAACCAATCAAATTGCCGAAAAGCGACTTTTAATTTCAGACATCGATATTTTTCCACTGTCACTACAGGGTTTCTCAAAGATTTGCGCCCTGCATTGAACCCTCCATAGCACCATCAATCTTTGCATGATTTTTGATTTGTTGGGTGCAAAATTGAAACTTGATACAACTCAAATGAAAAACTGTTGGAAACTGACAGCCATATGATTTTCCAGGACTTCAAATTTGCGTCAGTTTGAATCGATATACTGCTAAACGGGCTGACTTATCACTGAAAATATCAAACGTCACATCTCTCATAAAGTCCGAATAATCGTTTAACTCCTTCATCTGTGGTGGAATGTTCGTCCATCCAAGAAGCTGCTTAGCCTCAGACAAACATTTCGTAGTGGGCTGCTGTTCACAGTCATCATATCGATTAATTCAGTAAACAAAGATAAATCAGCTTTTCTGAATTTGTTTCCTCAAAAAGTTGCAAAACACAGACAAATCATCCTCCCTTAGCAATCTTCAATCATGTAGAATTATTCGAAATGGGGAGGTCAGTAAATAGTTCCTAGACGCATTCTTTAGCGCAATCACCTGTTCATCGTCTTGCACTTTGAAGGTTCAGTTCATTTTCTAGAGTCTTTGATCTGTTTGAGTGAATCATACACCTCGTAAACGGGTCAAAGACAAAACGAGAGACTACATCAGTCCTAGGGGAAAGAACCTTGCAGATGACCACAAAGGAGACCGAAAGCTTTGTTAATAATTCAGCCCTTCCTTTATGTCGGAGTTGTTATCATCACCTGGCCAGGGCCGGATCATTCTAAGATCTAAGAGCAAACTGAATCAACGCTTTCGAAAGAGTAACACAGGGCAAAATGGTCTCTCCTACCTAGGGCCTAAAATAAGGAACAGTCTACACTTTGATGTAAAATCTGCTAAGAATGTCAACAGCTTCAAGCATGAGATCAAGGAAAAATTCTTTAATGACCTCCAAAGTCAGGAAAACAGTCCCCATGTATTATCATCAAGATTTCTAAAAGCAGCAACAGAACTGCTTATCAATAATCTTGAAAATGCAGCATTACTCTCAACTTTCTAGACATAAATGCTTTTTCCTTTCTTAGCGAAAAATTTTTCTTTCAAAAAAAATCATCTCTGGGGGCACCATTATGGAAAAAAGGTTGCACTGACCTTTTCAATGCTAAGAGGACAAGAAGTGAAGAAGACGAAAGAAAAATCTGTGAAGATCTTTACAAACTTTGCCTAATTTCATAAAACGCTATCAGGATAAAAAATTGCTGGAAATATGCCGAATTCTTTTGAGAAATCCACTCTCGTCATGCTTGGGTATCCAGTTTTGGATGCCGCTATAAATACCTCTCAGTTTCGTAGGGATACAGCGTTTCCAATAGAGAAAAAACCGGCTAAGGCTTTTCAAGGTTTGCTTATGCCATTTCAAATCAGGAGGTAAAACCTTTGATAAAACTTCCTTTCAACTTACAACTTATTTCGCACCATGAAATTTGTGCCATGAGTGCAAGGAGTAGTGTCACACAGAAAATTCCCATGAGTATTGTCAAGGGGCTTGAAATGCGTAAAAAAATCTCAGAAGATCTTTCCATTTTACGTAGAAATCGAATGGGTATTGAATACTTAACAAAAGAAACTGTGGCGCAATGACAATGACAAGACCATTCAAAAACGAAGATATTTGGTGCTTTGAGATCGTTCTTACAACAATCACTAGTTTTATCATTATTGTCTCTCGCCTAGAATTTCTATTGTTGAAGATTAGTGCGTCATCGGCTTTGGCGAGGCTACTACTCCTGGAAACTATGGGATATTTTTTACAATGGCATCCAAATGTGCATCTGCCAAGTAGATTTTCCTCAAAGATATTTGGGAAATTTCTAGCAATTTTGACCTAGTTGCGCTTAATGAAGGTAGATAAACTTCAAGAAAACCTTCACAGGTTGCTTCAGTCTTTTTCGCTTATTCGCCGTCTGATTGGTCCGTAAAACAGAGGCTTGGAAGATTTCTGGCCATTGGCCAGAAGCAAAATCGGCTAAAATATTTGATTCCAATCTTAGGTAGCATAAATGACGCCGCCCCCCTCCTCAAAAGTAGATAACATGCTCGTTTTCACCCAAAATCACCCTTATGCGCAGTGGAACTTTTTTTACAAGAGAAACTCTTTTCCTACCGGATGTCCTAGAAAATACGCAACAGATTGATTAGGGATAGCGACAAAAATTTAGATCGAATCAACCCAAAATAATTTTTAAAATAATCCTCTATAGTCACCTTGAAAATAAATAAGTTGTTTGTTGATATTGGTGCATTGAGGGTGGGAATATTAATATTGAAAGTCCAATTTTACCTCCACTTCCAAACTAGAGCTTTTGGATTTTTGCCTAACTGCAAACATGCTGTTTAAGGGTTTAGGGGAATCTCCTTAGTCATAAGCATAACATAGTAGCCATGAGCAAGAACCCATACTTTGAGCAAACATTTCAATAGAAAGTCGTACGATGAAAACAGACAAACATATTATTGCATATATACACAAAGGAATATGTCTCTTCAATTACAGTGCACCCGCAAAGAAGCCAAAAACAAGTGAGCATTTTCAAGGATTTTATTCATTGATACTTTTCCCGTGGGTATATTTGATTGTGTTCGTAATAATGCTGAGACAGATTATACATAATGGATTTCAATCGAACAATGAAAGTTGCAGAACTAACTTATTTTTCACGCTCACTCAAGCAAACTAGTACACCTGTTTAACAGATGCAATTTTAACTTTTTGAGACTTTGCAGAGTAAAGAAGGATTTCTCTTGAGGGCAAACTTAACGTATCTGGTTGTGAAGCTAAGGTTTGGATTTCTATTCAAATATTTTCCTCAGCACAAGGCTTTATGCTCGTATTTCGCAGTAATTCCGGAGATTCTCCAAACAGCGCATTTGCAGTTTAGGCCAAAATCCACAAGCACTGGTTTGGAAGTGGAGGCAAAATGTTACTTTCAAGATTAATATTCCTACTGTCAATGTACCAGCATCAACTTATAAGGTATTCATCTTCAACTTAACTATCGAGGATTATTTTTAAAATCATTCTGAATTAATTGAATCTAAATTCATGCCGCTAGCCCCGATCAAATCTGTTGCGTTTTTTCTGGGACACCTGGTAGTGAAAACTAAGCTTCGTCAAGAAGAAACCTAAATGCTACTGCATGATTTTCGACCCAAACAGGCATATACCTTGAGTAGACAATTCTTAGCGCAATTCGTAAACTAGACTTTGAAGGAATTCACTGTCAAAGTTCTCCAAAGTCACTAAGACTGACGAAAACGCTCACTGAAAACACACGGTATATTGTTGAACTTGCAAAGTTTTTTCTTGAAGGATCTTTCCAGACGCTTATCTGCCGAGCTTCTGTCCAAAGAAAATTTTGGTTTGTGAAGGAAGATAGTTTGCTATGCTTACCAAATTCTTCTAGAAGCATTGCTTGCAATTTGGCAAGACTTATTCTCTCTTGGTCACTTATCTCATCTTCATCAAAGCCAACTTGTTGTAGCTATAACTCAAACGAACAGCATAAAAAATTGGGAAGCAAACATTTCAAAGTATTTTGAACAAGCAATTTAAAGAAATTTACCAATTTGAAAACTGTGTATTTGGCAATAAAACTTTAAATGGCACTCTTCTACTGCACAAAGCCCAATGTAGGTTCGAGTAGTTAGCCTACGTGTTTTTTTATATCTCGGTGCAGTAATTTGCTGATAATGTTACCTTGAAAAGAGGATAGTTGAAAGGCTACCTAAATACTCTTGAAAACACTAGAATCAATTGATCAATTAATACGTCCAGTTTGCCATCAAATATACACAGAAGCTGAAAGTTCCAAAACATGTGAAGATCCTCAAAAAGTTTCTTATGAGTTCTTATTAAACAAAAACTTGTGAAACAAAACAAATGCCTAAGAAATGTCTAAGAAAGGGTCAAACAGTATACACTTTCTGCAAATGGTAAAATGTACCACGTGTACTGGGTTAATGTTCGAAGGAACAGTAAAACGCTCACATGAGAAACTCACTTATAAGAAACTGCAGACTGACTTTTCTATAATTTGTGAACCAAAATATAAGAAACTGGTGAGCCTGAATTTTTCCAGTTTCTTATAAGTTCTCATCAACTGCATTACCATAATCATAAAATGTTTCCAAATTCATCTAACTGTCGGAATTAGAACTTTGAAATTGACGTATCAAAGGGGCTTGCAGAGAATGATTTGTCCATTGGTTAGCAAGAGAACGGGCCATTTTTGAAGTTGCTTCTATATAAAAAAAATTTGATCAGGTGACAAAGTTCTATGTGTGATCCAAGTCTCATGCTAGTATCCAAAAGTGCAGGATTTCTTCACTTATTTCCTGAACTAAATGAGTATAACGCACCTTTAACCAGATATAATCATCACTCTTCGATGCAACTTCTGAATGGTTGTCAGTTGTATCACAACATCCAATCACAGAGAAAACAATCCTTCAACGAAATATGTTATCACTTAGATTAAATCCTGATGATATCAAGTGACCGACTACATTGGAACAAAGAATTCTCAGCGCCATATTCGATGAAAGAAGGTACAGATACGCCAAGTTCACATGAGCAAACTCAGACCGGTCTGAGTTTCAGATCGGTTTGAAACTCATTTCGCTCTACGGTCAAAGCCCTTAGCGCGCTCACATGACAAAGGCGAAATGAAACTCAGGTGTGCTCAGGTCGACCTGAAACTCGTTTCGCTTTCTCAGATCGGTCTGAATTTTCAGGTCGACCTGAAATCTTCATGTGAGCAGACAAATTTTTCATTTCGGGGCGAAATGACTTTTCAAAGCACGTGTAATAGACATTCCAGGCGTTCCTTTGGCAATCAAAACAATAAAGATTTCATTCAAAGTCACCCAGCTGGATCTAAATGCTATGAATCAATGCCAATATCTTCCACAAAACAATCGCAATTGTTCTAATTGTGGAAGGAACGCACGCACTGTTTAATATTCTCAAACCGGTCTGAAACCGTTCATGTGAGGGGGAAGCAAAGTAGCAAACAAGGCCAATACTCAAACCGATCTGAAACTCAGATCGGTTTGAGTTTTCTCATGTGAGGGTAGTCTTAGCCAATGAAAGAGCCTTTGGTCAGCGGTTCTTACTTCGCAATTGTACAATGTTACTTTATCAAGCTAACATTGTTTGCTCAATGTGGTGATAATAAAGGGTAGGAAAACGCAATTCAGATTGCATTTACGGCTTCCAAGAAGGCAATTTTTGTGAAAAAGGTCAAAGAAACTCTGAGAAAAGTGAAACGCAGGGTGCATGCATATCTGAATTTAGGAAAGGCTTACAGCAGTAGCATAAAGTTTAACTGGATGCAACTTTTCCGATAGTTCATGGCTACAATTCATCAAGCACTGATACTTTTGTGCCCAACCAGTGTGTAAGGGTAATCCAAGAAGATTCAAAAGTTAATAACGGCCAGTATATATGAGGAGGGCCAGCTCAACTGACAAGGCTAGCTGACTAATGTAGGAAAATTCTCAGTCCCGCTCAAATGATCAATTTCAATCACACAATTCATTCGACTATTGTGACACTATCAAATGGTAAATATGTTCATTGTCATTGAATTCTCCCTCATTGTCATTCTCCCTCATTGTCATTGTCATTGAATCATTGAAGTCATTGCTACAAAGGCTGATACAATGAATAAAAGGAAGGACGGCAGTGTGAACAAAACAGCGCAGAATATAAACAATGCGAAAGATAAAAACAAGACAAAACTGCAGGCAAACAAATCGAGAAATCCTGAAACTGGAGGAGCAAGAAAAAGGGACAAAAGCTCTACTGGAAAAAAGCTTAAAGTATTAGTGGTAGGAGACTCCCAACTTAGACATGTGAATGGTGAAAAATTAGAGAATGATCACAGAGATGTCGAAGTCCGATTCAAACCAGGGATGAAAATCGAAGAAGCGAAGAAAAAGGCAGATACCAGCGACGAATTTGATGTCATCATAGTACATGCGGGGACAAACAACCTACGGGACAATTCACCCTCAGATCTAGCGGAAGTCATAGTAAATACCATGGAGACAGTTCAAAAAAAGAATCCATCAGCACACGTGGCATACTCCTCGATCTTCAAAAGAAAGGATGACCAGACTCTGAATGCGAAAGCAAGAAAAGTAAACGAACTCCTCAGTGAAGAGTTGAGCATTAGAGGTATGGACTTTATGAATAACGATAACATTATATACAGCAATTTATGGAAGGATGGTTTACACCTTAATGACGGTGGGGTACGTAAATTCTCCGGTAATCTGAGTAAGTTTATCAAATATTGCTAGGGGTGTATCAGCCCTAGGAACAATGTAATCAACAGAATTAGTATTCGTCCAAGGAAGAGAAATGGTCTCAAAATTGCTTTCCTGAATATAGTTTCCCTTCGAAAACATAAACCCGAACTCGAAATCATCCTGCATGATAATGATATTGATATCATTGGCCTTAGCGAGACACGTCTTGACAGTAATGTAACAGATTCTGAAGTCTCCATAGGAGGGTATAGGATATATCGAAACGATAGAAATAGCAATGGCGGAGGAGTAGCTGTGTATATAAAGGAAAGTCTCCCAGAACCCATTATAAAGCTAAACAGTGATAAACTCGAGCTCATTTCTCTTGAAGTTTCTCAAAATATCCATGCAAGGTCCTTTCATCTTGTTTGTTGGTATCGACCCCCAACTGCCGGTGTCGATGAACTTGCATTTGAGAACCTAAGGGGAATTTTAAAAGAACTAGATAGGGAAGAGAAGGAAATTATTTTGATCGGGGACACCAACTGTGATTTTAAATGTAGCAAAAACGCAAATGCTAAACAGCTCAAGTTGATTTACTCCGAGTACCAACTCGAACAGTTAATAAAAAGTTATACGCGGGTTGCTATGACAACAACAGAATCTGGAGAGCAACGAACAAGCAAAACACTCATTGACCATTTCTCTTCCTCTAATTCCAAATACATCATAGAAGCAGATGTAGTTAAGACTGGCATGGTGGACCATTATCTGGTGTATGGAATTCGGAAAATCAATGCTTGGCGAAGATTTAAGAAAAAGAAACCAAACGTAATCGAATCTCGCAGTATGACAAAATACGACAAAGCACTTTTCCGAAACGACATTCAGCAGGTAGACTGGGAAGCTATCCTTACTCCGTTTAGTGATAATCCCGCGGGTATGGCGGCCACGTTTCAGGAGGTATTCGAATCTATCTTGGATCTTCATGCACCACTACGAAGAAAAAGGGTTCGCAGTGAATTTGCTCCATGGCTTACCCCTTCTCTGAGAAATTTAATGTTTGACAGAGACAGACTGAAGGTGCAAGCGGAGAAATCTCCTGAAATGTGGTCCGCCTACAAGAGGAAGCGTAATCAAGTAACAAATGAGATGCGCATTTCTATCAGGGATTATTACCATGGGTTAATCGAAGAAAATATAGGAGACCCTAAGAAAATGTGGCGGACAATAAATAAAGTCCTCGACAAAAATGTTAATACAGTTTCAATCTCAAGTTTAGAAATAGATGGTAAATATCTAACACGAGAACGTGATGTAGTGGAGGCAATGAACCATCACTTTGTTTCGGTTGGTCCAAAACTGGCGGAGAAGATTACTTCTAAGCCAGGTGATGATTGCCTCTGCTACATCAATTCAGAGTCAAATGAAATGGTATTCAAGTCTGTAGATGAAACCCATATGGCGAATGCTATTAGAAAATTGAAAAATGGAAAGGCAGCAGGTCCAGATAAGGTCTCCACTACTATCATTAAAGATGTAGGGGATCTGATATCAAAACCTCTGACAATGATTTTTAATTCATCGCTTATGGGTGGAGTCTTCCCAGATATTTGGCAAATTGCCAGAGTTACTCCCATTTTTAAGTCAGGCGCTATGAAAGATGTCAATAATTATAGGCCTATTTCAGTCATTTCGGTTTTCTCGAGGATCTTGGAGAGAATAGTTCATGACCAGCTTTTTGATTTCCTGGCGGCAAAGAAAGTGATCACAAGAAACCAATCTGCATTTCAAAAACTATACTCCACTGTGACATCCTTGATTTGTAGCACCGATTCTTGGTATGAAAACATCGACTGCAAAAAACTGAATTTGACGATTTTTCTGGACCTTAAGAAAGCTTTCGATACGGTCGATCACACAATCATGATTGAAAAACTGAGAGCATACGGGATCAAAGGGATCCCTGGAAACTGGTTCAAATCATACCTTGATAATAGACAGCAATACTGTTCCCTAAACGCTAAAAAATCTAAAGCGAGAGAAGTTCAATGTGGCATACCCCAAGGCTCTTGCTTAGGCCCCCTCCTCTTCATAATATATCTTAATGATTTTGAGCGAAGCCTAAAATTTTCGAAGGCAAATATCTATGCTGATGATACTAATGTGACAATAGCATCAAATGACATCGAGAAACTAGTAGCGGATGCGCAAGAGGAGTTACTTAACATTTCTGAATGGCTGAGAGTAAATAAGCTAAGTCCTAACCCCTCCAAAACAGAGTACTTGATTATAGGCCACCCTCGGAAAACAAAAGATGTAAATATACCGAGTGGGTGAAAGTTGAATGACTCTGAAATCAAACGAGTTTCCAAAACTAAATCATTAGGAGTAATGGTTGATGAAAATCTGAAATGGGACGAGCAATTTAAAACTGTTAAGAACAAGATTTGTGGGGGACTTGCTTCACTGAAGAAACTGAAAAATATCCTCCCTCAGTCGAAGCTATGTAGTGTATATTACGCTATTGTTGAAAGTCACCTACGCTACGCAGATGTAATCTGGGGCAGTCTTCCAACAAGAAAACTCGAAACTCTCCAACGATTACAAAATAGAGCCCAGTCGATAATCGAAAGTGCCAGATTAAAAGACAACTGGTCCTGTGATTGGCTGAACGTCAATAATCTTATTTCCTTTGATCGGTCAGTTATGACCTATAAGATTATGAATAAACTAAGCCCTGAAAGCCTTTGGGACAAATTTGAGCTAAGATCTATGCACTCAAGTTATGTAACAAGAAACTGCCATGATCTTCAGATCCCAAGGCTAAATACTGAGCATGCAAAAAAGGGCTTTAAATATTCGGCTCTAAAAATGTGGAACGATACGCCTGTTGATATACGAGAGGCCCCAACTCTCGGTTGCTTTAAAAAACGATTGAAAGCACACCTACTGGCTGATCAAAAACGCTAACTTCAAACACGACCCCCTGGAAGAACAGCAATTTTAACAATTTAGGAACTGCATTGCCCTTAAAATTATTTTTTATAAGATTGTACATAGATATTATTAGCTGCTGAAGGGTTTATTTTTTCGTGTATAAATATTTATTCATATCATATCATATCATATCCCTTACTTACATTTGACAAATTCATCCAATCTGGCAGAACAGGCTCGTTGAATCGTGTTCTGTGGGAAAAAGTAGTACCCACTACGTGTGATCTCACCTTACCATGAGTGAGATCCCATGGAACCGGACCTTCCAACTTTTTCCAATGAGTCAAGTCTTAGTTTAATTTGAAATCAACACGGTAAATGAGTGAACCAACTCTGTTAATATCAAGAAAGGGCACCACTAGGGTGTGGACTGGAGTGATGACCACCTCACTTTTCCTGGATGAATGAATTGAAGGTGTTGTGGCGCCGTGGTGTAATCCTCTGACATTGCAGCCAGAACAGTCAGGCGGAGTGGGTTCGAGTCCCGGTAGGGCCCCACCACTTGAGCATCATGACAAGGGGTCGCGGACTCGATTAGGTCTACTCTATTTCTGCGATCCCAGCGCTTGGCGCTGAAAAACGCAACTTCACCTTCACCATCTATTTATAAGCAAAAGCCGGTGCGAAAAGGCCACGTATGCAAAGAGGTGTTTCACCCTGTAAAAATCTCATAAACTTTGGCAAAAATCCTGTTGTTTTCAAGAAAAATTCCCTGAAATCCTATTGTTTTAAAAAACCTCGTTAGTCTGTTAGGAAGAGTGATACAGCCCTCGAGGTATAGCTACCTTTCTCTACTAGTAAAATTTATCTATTTATCTCCTAGTAAAATTGATTGTCGATTTAAGTGATAGCAAAACTGATGCAAAGACGCCTTGTTACCAAAAATCTAGAGTGAATAGAAAGCTGCCTCTGTTTCAGAGCATGTTCAGACTAATCACATTGATACCGAAAAAAAGCCAGGGTGGCGCTATCAAACGATCATCGATTTAAAATCAATTTGTTTTTCCACTAGCTCTCAGCTTATATTTAAAAACAAGATATACCGGGTGTCTCAAAAAAAGTACCCCCTTTTGACTGGAAAAAGGAACGAAACGATAAAATATCATTACTTTCCGAGTGGACAGCTAAATTTATCAATCTTCAACTTAGATCCACATACCTTGCATTTAAAAATTGGCCACCAAACACTGGAGATACAAGCTTGCAAAGTCAAAATTTACAGTGCACCAGAAGCCAGAGGTTTTGTAAAAGGGCCTAGCCATGATTTGCTATCACAGGCATGTTGCACAGGAAGTTCAACTTTGATCTTTAGCTTTCTCCATTGAAAAGAATTATACCTTGAAACGCTTCAATTGTTCTACAAGTGGTTATTCCTTTGAGGAATCAATCCGTGCATTGCATTCCACTCCATGTGTCAAAGAAGAAGAAAAGGAACCCATGCATGCTCATTTGGGAGATGTTGCACGACTTCATCATTCTTACCACATTTTTGTTATACTTGTTTAATCAGGGCGATTTCCACGAGTCTCTTCATTCTTTTCAAAAGCGAAAAACTGAAAGTTAAGGTTTACAGGTGCTTTGGAAAGATCCATAATACAAATCATGGCTAGGCCCTTTTACAAAACCTCTGGTTTTGGGTGCACTGTAAATTCTGTCTTTGCAAGGTTGTATCTCTGGTGTTTGTTGGACGATTCTTAAATGCAAGGTATGTGAACCTAAGTTGAAAATTGATAAATTTAGCTAACTACTCGGAGAGTAATGATATCTTATCGCTGCGTTCCTATTTCCAGTCAAAAGGGGGTACTTTTTTTGAGACACCCGGTATGTACTTTGAATGTAATTAATCGTCATCAATATTCAAATTATTTTGTCTGCATTTTCATAAATTTCATTTCAAAATTTAAAGTCATTTATCATCCACTGAAAGTTGGCAAACAATGAAACAATCTTAGTACACTTTGCAGCCTGTTAATTTGTGTATCTTTTCATTTTCTTGATTTGCAACAATTGACACGTGCGCCTTTCAAACTAATTTCCATCATTCAAGCGGAATTCACATTGGAGGCGATTTTGTGATGCGATGCGGCGTGAGCAAAAAGATTGAATTGATCCAACCTTGTCACATTGCCGCGCTTTACCGTTATCTGCTATGCGTCAAACAAGACACGTCAAATATGAGTTTAGTTTAAGGTGACTCGCCTTTTATCTAAAAATTGATAAAACCAAAAGGATGCCCATTTTGAGGAGAAATTTGGCGCTGAGCTTTGTAGCAGATTTCTTGATATCAAGCCCAATTTTCAGAGTAAAAATTTATTAAATCGCTTCATTTCTTCTTTTTCTGTTAAAGTTTGCTGTACAAATTTTCATATGATTACAAGATCATATGTTTTTGACTGTGCTGTTTTTCTTTTTCACAATGAAATAAAAAAGCATCACAGTGAAAAAATTTCAGCTCCACGTTTGTAAGGGATTTGGGGGTGGGGGAACCGTGCAGCAATGACTGCGCTGAAATGAATCGATTTGATTTGTACTAGTATTCTTGTCAGCTTTTGTTGTTGTTGCTCATTTCAGATCGTCATTTGATTGTCAGCCGCTCGCCTGTCAAATATTTCTAGGGTCTTTCTTCAGATCAGAACGTTGCCCCTAAAAGGGTACTCTTAGTAGTCCGTGGCACTGCCAATCACTGCATAGTCCGCATACTGCATGCCTTTACATTGTTATTAATAATATTTTTGTGTCTGGTAATAACATGGTAGATATACCGGGTGAGCCAGAAAAAACGCCCGGTGTTTGAAAAGATACTGCTCTTTGAATATTTAAGCAATGATAGTTTGCAATATTTGATTAAATAGTTAACATGTTCAATTATATTTAGAAATTTTCCTGGCTAATATCGGTCACTCCGCTCAGATTCTGTAAACGATTTTCCAAATGAGTCCCTTTGAGAAACCTTAAAAAACGTGCTAAAATTACAAGCAAAAGTCCCTAATGTGTTTACCTCACAGCAATGACTTTCAGCACGCTTTAGCACGTGCTTTCGTTTTGGCGGGTTGAAAAGTCTTTCCTCTAGTGTGAACAACTTATTCAGGGGAAATCCATTCTCCCATGAGGAGAAAATACATGAGTACGTCCAGGAGTCATTATTGCTAGGAAGGAGGACAAAGGGACATGTTGCTACAGTCAGCGTTCAGGAAACTACATTCTGTCCTAACGTGTCTACTTAAAAGCACTAATGACTGGTATTTAAACATTGACAAGGGGAGGTATACTGCAGCAGTCTTTATCGATCTCAAAAAGCTTTCGATACTGTGGATCATGATATCCTTTTGAACAAACTGAACTACTATGGCGTCAAGGGTAAAGAACTGAGCTGGTTTCGGTCGTATCTTTTCAACAGGAAGCAGTTTTGTAGAGTGAATGGTCATACATCTGCAACTGAGGGGGTCGGTTGTGGAGTTCCCCAGGGCTCCTGCCTAGGACCCCTACTATTTCTAGTTTACGTAAATGACCTCCCCTACTGTTTAAAGACTTCTGATGTGGCAATGTATGCTGACGACACCACTATCTATTACTCCTCTCCTTCTATGAACGATATTAATACTGCAATAAATGCTGACCTTGAAGCCCTTCGAGGTTGGCTTGAGGGCAACAAGTTATCACTTAATGTCGTAAAGACTCAGGGGATGATAATGGGTAGCAGGTGCAAGCTTCATAGTATAGACTTGCCTAGTTCTTCCAAACCTGACCTTAACATCGGTGGCGAGGAGATTACTATGGTTAACAACACCAAGTATCTAGGTCTGCAGGTTGACGATCAACTGAAATGGTCTACCCATTTGTCCTCTACAACCAAGAAAGTCTCTAGAGGTATCAGTATGCTGAAATATTCCAAAAGATACCTACCTAAGGAAAGTCTCATTATGTTGTATAGAAGTCTCGTTGAGCCCTACTTTAGGTACTGCTGCCCTGTTTGGGGCTCTTGCGGTGCGGCAGCCCTCGATAAGTTGCAAAAACTTCAAAATCGAGCTGCCAGGATTGTCACAAACAGCCCCTATGACGCCTCAGCTCTGCCTTTGATAGGGAGTCTTGGCTGGCTGACCATTAGAGAATTGATCGACTTTGAGACGAGCAAGATGGTCTATAAATCTCTGAACGCCCTCGCCCCTGATTACTTGCGAAACATATTTCAAAAGGTATCTGAAGCTACAAACCGTCAGCTGAGAAACTCTAAAACTGACCTCAGATTGACACTATTGAGAACATCAACTGGTCAGAAATCGTTTGCTTATAGAGGGGCTAGGGTCTGGAGTGATCTAGATAGTGTTGTCAAAGCGTCCGCATCATTCAGCTCCTTTCGAAGAAATTATAAAACCAAACTATGACTCATCTCGCTTTCATTTCCTTTTTTTTCGACTGAGATTATTGTAAATAGGGTTGTATATTTTAGTTATTATTAGGTTTTGTTTTTGCATGGCTCCCTGTAAAACAGTGTGTTATCTGAGTGGATGGATTACCATGGATAAAAAAGTAAAAATGAAATGAAATAAAATGAAAATGCTTGCTGTTTTCGCTCATTTTTCAGGTTTTCGAAAGTGGCTTGCTGCCGAAAATCTCCTATTTCGACGGGAAGGAAGGACCGATTAAAGCCGGGTAAATTATTGAACCTATTTTGACATATCGGGGATAAAACAAGGCAGTTTTCAACATCATTGCCTTGATATTGAGGGATCAGAATTTTTTCAAACGCCGGACGTTTTTATTGACTCACCCGGTAGAAGGCCTTCCATCACAACAACTCTGCACCAATTCTCGTGAGCATTAAGAACGTCCTGAAGAGTAGCCAGTTGGAAATACCTCCCTTCGTTTGGTTGAAAATTGAGATATGCACAATACCAGAAACAAGGCAGAGAAATGATGACCACAGTACAATAAGATACGATAACTTTTTCAGGCAGTGACAACAAAGGTGATGTGGCAGAAGAAGATAGTGAAAATGACTTTGAATAGGAAACGGGTTACAACTAGCTGCATTATACAAGGTACATGAAAAAGGTTTCCGGTTGAAAACTTTGAATTTCTCTGCAACAAAATGCCTGACATAAATGACGCAGTGATTTTCTGGAAGACCAATTTGTGTGTTCTAATTCTATCTTTGATGTAAGTTGGAACTTTGCTCTTTCAGCGAAAATATCTTTTTTGCGCCTTTTAAAGCTTGAACACTTTGTTAGTGCATAAAACATCTAAGTGATAGCGTCTGTTTCCAAGATTACCAAGTTTCTCCCATAAGAAAGAAACCAAGGAACTATGCTAAGACCTCAAGACAATACATCAAGCCACGAGGGGAACTCATTTTTACATATCAACACTCCCCCCATCCCCCAGTGCAATGGAGCTTCGATTACTACTATGCACATTGGAAACTTCGTCGCCTTTCTGTAAATATATAAAAATGTCGCTCGATATGCACTCATTTTTAAAATAGCTACTCGTAGCGAGAAGTATAGATTAAAGGCAGTCCGTCCCCTATTGTTCGGCCTTAATTACTGCGTTACTTACCTTATTTACGTGGCCGTGAAATTCATTCATCACTGAGTCTCTTTGACCTTGATTTCTTTGGATAAAGAGAATTAGCAAAAACTTCGGGAATATAAAATAGAGATCTTTATCGATTTATTTTCATTCATCAAAAGGGACAGACTGCCTTTAAGCCTGGTTTTCATTGAATCGTAATTCATTGCCGACCATTGTCTTAGAGCATCGGCGATCATCGGTGATACTGTACGATTTAATGACAACCAGGCTTTAACCCGCGGAAAAGAATAGGTATTCCTATCGGTCTGGTCCGTTAGGGTCCGGTCCTATTGGTCCTGGGTCTGGTTATTCCGTTATGACGTAGTGATAAGACATTTGCTCTTTTCAAAAGTTAGTTGCTAAGAAACATATTCATAGCTCTTAAACATGACAATGACAAAGACAAAGGAAAATCTATATCAATGAAAATCAATAAACCTGAGAAACAATGTTAATTTCAGTGATTAGTTTTGGACGAAATCAAAACAACATAAAATGATTACACGACAAACATAAAAGCCAACCGTTTATCACACCTCCAAAATCTATGTGTTTTGGTTAGTTCTTATCTGGTGGTTGAAATTGCATTTGCTTCTCCTTTTCTTATCTTTTCCTTGTACGAGAAACAGCTTCACGGCCAGTTTTGTTTCTTGGTTGATTCAAAACGAAGATCCAGCGTTGCACACAAAGCGCCGGGTATCCCAAAAAAGTATACAGGTTTGGTTTGCTCCAGCGATGTGAATTTAGCTTTAATTGATGGCTTATCATTCTCAAAATGTTCCAAGATAGTTTACTTCCAAATAGGTACCTCGTTTCATTTCATTTTTATTTATTTAAACAGGGTAAAGCTATCAACTGTATATACATAAATTGCTTTACAAGCTGCCCTGTGCAAAGAAAAAAGATAATCCCTTAAAAATTCACAATATACAAGATAAAAAATAAAGTAAAAGTAATCAAAAATTCTCGATCGGTAGGAATAAAAAGAATTCCTTTATGTTCTGGAGTTTTCGAGGCAGGATTTAAATGGTTTGAAATTTGTGTTAATTTTGATGTTGCATCAGGCCCATTCCATAGTTGCGCCCTTCTAAAAGAAAAGCATTTTTGACCACATGTTGTTCGTAGAAACAGGACACGTAGATCGGTTTCGGTATTTCGCAGTTCCCGGATACTGGTTTCTGATAACCTGCCGACAGGCATGCAAGATAAGAGGGAGCCTCATCATTTGTACACTTATACACCATTTTCAAAGTTTCTTCTACAATCAAATCATCAACTGTCTGCCAGCCCAGTTCCCTTATAATAGGAAGAGCATAAGCGTTGTAAGGGCCATTGGTTACTATTCTGGCAGCAAGATTTTGTAATTTCTGTAGCTTGTCTAGTGCCGGCCGTAATTCCGCAGACCCCCTTACTAGGCAACAATATCGAAAGTACAGCTCTACCAGACTTTCATACATCGTTTGCACTGACTTTATTGGGAGGTATTGTTTGGAATATCGCAGCATTCCTAACGCCTTAGAGATCTTTTTGACCATATTAGCTATCTGCACGTCCCAGCTTAAATGTTGATCAACATATACCCCAAGGTATTTAGTGTCCTTAATCATAGAAATTGTCTCCCTACCGATTACAAGAGATGGCTTCACTGCCGTAGCTTGCTGAATATTTTTCAATTTTTGCCCGCAACAAATAATTCAGTTGCGGGTTTTGGCAAAATTTAGTGACAACTTGTTTGCAGAAAGCCAGGTTCTGAGACTGTCAAGGTCCTCATTAACACGTTCATTGATTACAGGGATGGAGTTGGCTGAAAACGATATGCTAGTGTCATAAGCATAAGTGTTAACTTGTCAGTGTTTCAGCGACAAAGGAAAGTCATTTATGGATAAGATGAAAAGAAGTGGTCCTAGGCAGGACCCTTGTGGAACACCACACGTTTGTTGGCACTGGGGTTTTGATACCAGATATATCAATCACAAAAGCTCAAATTTGCATCCAACTCCAAACCAGAGCTTAGGTAGGCATTTTGCCTAAAAAAGTTCACGAGGCACAGCTGATTAATCAACGATAGCCTTTGATAGAATTTGAATAAAGTTAGACCTCACCATATTCTGTTTGCCAGAAGTCACTCCCCAATCACCCAAAGGGTTGTTTCTTAATTTTTCTTTAATTTTCATCTTTAAGTTCGATGTCCTTCAAGAATTTGCTTATGCCAAAAGTAAAGGCTCTCACCATGGGTATTGTGGACACGATTTGTGTGTCTGTACCGCGCTCTGATAATTATGAGCTGAGAAGTAGTTCCTAGATCGACGCAGCCTTCAATCTCAGGCCGTGTCCACAATATCCATGCTCTCGCTTACAAGTGGATACAAACTTGAGCTTTAAAGATTAATATTTCTGCTCTCAAAGCACCAATAACAGCAAACGTCTTATCATCTCTAGACTGATGACGATGAGTCCCTTGAATCCCTGCGGTAAACCTTGCTCAAGAGGGACTCATAAGGAAACAGTGTAAAACCTGGCCCTATCTTAGGCATTCGATCGATCGAATTATGATCGAACGACTGCCGTAGCTCTGTTCAACGGTCACTCCTTGGAAAGAAAATGCGATGAAAACCACGTTAAACAGACATTTAAGGAACGAAACTTGGTATAAATCTGAAGAAGGAAGTTCACTTTACCTATAGTGAGTGCAAAATAAGTCTTTCAACGCTACATTTTCCATGTTTTTAAGACCGAAACAAACCAGAGCAATTTACAACAACCTGCTGCAGCAATTTCCTTCAAACTCTAGTCAACTGCATCATTCGAATTGAAAATTCGACAGCATTGTTCTTTGCCAGCTCTCGCAATCTGATTGGTACTGAAGAAATTGCTCAGTTTGGGCCTAAACAGGGCCAGGTTTTTCATAGTAATACTATGAGTCTCTACAACCTTGATACAACGGCCATTACTCCTGCGTCGATAATGACCCTTGTACGGATTAGGCCAATTAGAGATCTGATTGGCTGTTCAAAACGAGGCTTCTCAGTAAAATTACGTCACAATTCGCATAAATTAACTTCTTCAAAAAGTTTTGCTTCCAGAGCAGCGAGACCGCAAGAGAAACTGTTTTCAAACAAATGTCTGAAAAATAACTGTAGTAAAAGAAATTTTGGCAGGAAATTCGCAGTAAAGGAGTGTTAAAATTATGCTAGAGTGTGGTGCAGCAGAATTTTGAGGAATACATAAAAGACTTTAGAGCACTTTAGTTTCTTTAGTTGGGAAAATGGTCAAAGCTGAAAGTTCAAGACAAGAATCCTGGTTTTTCTCGCTTCTTGAAAATGCAAAAAATGTAGAGTAACCTTTGAGTCGTTAGTAAACTGCACGTATTTTTTCTATAAGAAACTAAGAATTTGGACTAGTACTGAAAGTTTCTGAAAGCTATCAGATTTTGAGTACTCAGCTTCTTACGAGTTTCTTAATGTTTCACGAAACGACAATATTCTTCAAAACAATGTATTGACAACTTTCCGACGTTTAGGCATCACTCAAGTACATTCCTAGCAATACAACACAGAAAACAAGTGAAAAATAAAGTAAAATATGTCAAGGGTTTCCTTTGTTAAAAGTAAACAGTTTCTGAAGTTATATTTTCCCAGTACAGGAGTTCAGTTTGATAATTTTTTATCGATCTGGGAGTTGAGTTTCTTATAAGCATTTTCTTATAGAACATACGTGTAGTATTGAAAGGATATTTGTATTAAGTTGTCGTGCATTTTGTTAAAAATGAAACCAGTGCGAGGAGGCTACAGAAAATTAGATTTCAAAATCTTTCCCGGTCTTCGTAAGACCACAACGCAAATATTCTAAAACGATGAACTTTAACGACGATAGGCATTCCTAGAAATTAACCTCTGTAACTGCCTACTGTACTGCAACAATTCATGCAAAAAATTATCCAGCTTCTGCAATCTATACCCAACACCAAAGCCGCAACCGTGTTGTCACCACGTTGTCACAAAGCGAATGAAAAATAACAAAATATCAATATTTTCAGACTCCAAAATGTGCGGCTACGGCAGGCAACTTTGTGAACGCAGCTAAAAGAAAGACTGAAGACATTGCAACTTTATGCCCAAAATGTTCAAAGAAGCCATAAGAACAATAAGTTGGTTCAAGGCCAAGCACAAGTAGACGAGACTAGTTTCTACAGGTGAACCCTCGCAATGGCAGTTAAAGTATGAAACTTCCACATCAAAGTTAAAACTCCGAACCTTCATCGCTTCCTTTCAGAAATATTGTGGAAGAAGCAGGTCAAAGCGAGTGATTTGCAAAAGAGAATTCGATCTTGTAGCTACCTGGCTTCGTGGCTTGCAAGAAAGCTGTGCGAATGTCCAACAGTTGTTAATGGCTTGTTTGCAGCCAATCTCCCTCCTCTTTTTCGACATTTCGCGTGTCTTTTTGCCAAGATTTGTAAATGTTTTGTGGAGCTTCGCAGCTCTGGGCATTTATTTATTTTGAATTTCTCGCCACTCTCATTACTGAAAATGCCTTAGTAAAATCACGTGACATGTTGTCTGGCTGGATGTGTTTCATTGAGTTTCAGTTGGGGAAAGTGGTTATCTCCATGGTAATCACAGCCGGCTGCATAAATTAAAAATCCATAATGGTTGTAAATATTGCCACGAATCGGGAATCCGTACCAGGGCCCAAATCGGTCGACGGTTGAGATTGCGAGAAGACCGTTTGGGGCCTGGGAACGAGGTTGGAGTCTCTATTGACCGAAGCGCCATCATCAAGTCAAAGAGCACAGGGAAACAAAAGACTCATCGTCATAAGTCTATATCATCTCTAGATTAACTATCGAGAAACATTTTGAGAGTGATTTGCCATTGATTAAAGTTAAACTCACATCGCTGGACAAAACCAAATCCGTAAAACCTATTTTGGGACACAAGGAATATCAATAAATCATCAACCAATTTCAACCAACGATGGCTTATTCTATAGCGGCAATAATGCTTTAGATATGACAACTTATCTCGCTACAATCAGCCAAACCATTCAGTAATTATAAGTGATTTTGCTTTGAAACTTCTTCTGGAAAGCTCTAAGGTTAACTTCAAATAACAAGGTGAGCTTTGATGGCTTCCTTACAGTCATGGAAAGAGCGCGATGTTGTTATCTTACAATTGAAGGCACGTATCCGAAAAAGTAGTGGTTTGAAAATAACGACCAATTAGCTCAGTGAATGGAGAGCTTACTTATCCAGCCGCAAGTTCCAGCTCCTTACAGTACTGGTCGATTCATATTAAATATATTAGGATCTTCATTTTCAAGCTATCATAATCTCTTTTTCAAAATGAGATTCCAAAGTTTCCAATTTCACATTTATCAACCTACCTCTTAAAGTAATCCGTACTGGTACGTATAGCTCTTCTGTATTGTACTCGTATTTTTGTTTCAGAACTTGGCTGTAGCCTGTAAAAGTAGAAAATTACGAGAACATGAAGCAAAAGATTAAAGGCGCACAAGGATGAATCACCAAAGTTAATATCTATGTATTTTGCCGCCATTTTTGTTCAGGATCGAAACAGGCCTAGCCACATACAGCTACGAAAAAAACAGAACATGGTTGAGGATTTGTGTACCTGCCTCAAAGATCTCTGGTATATGACTCGGATAGGTGATCGAAGATCAGGATAATACACAGTAATGGCTCGTCGCACATAGATCGATGGCGCTAGCCGGATCCAAGTATGCATTCTATGAAGTAAGCCTTAAACCTTTGCAAAAGTACGGTTTTACAAAAGGAGGAAAACAATAAACGGTTACGCTAAAGATGGCGGCGAGGAACTTTTTACCAAGATGCACTGCTTATTTACCAAGATGCAAGATGTAAGACCGAACTTAAGGCAGGATACACTTAAGGATACACTTTCGGCATAACAGCAATGGCAAATATACTTTCGATCTCGTCAAACCAAAGGCCTGGTAACATGAAAAACATTTTTTTTACATAACGTTTTATACAACTTTTTTTATATACGCAACTTTTATTATTTGGTGATAAAGGCCTCCAAAACGACGCCAACAGAAATATACTCAAGTTGACTTTACTATACATTCACACAACCGGTCGACTAAATTAAGCCAAATGTAACCAAGACACCATACCATATGTTCATTTTTGTAAAGTTCCCCATGCCATAGAGTCTCGTTTCTCTGTTTCATTGTTCGTATATAGTTCCTCGCAATTGTATATTTAGTTGTATTTTTAGATTAATATTCTTCATGTGAATGGCCCTGGGGTAGTCATGATCTTTTGCTCCCCTTGGTATCGTTTTGTGGTATTGTATAGTAGATCGTTCGTAGTCGTAGGTAATTCGTAAATTGTAAATTTTCATATTGCATTTATATTTAAAAAAAAAACATTTCTCTCCAACCCAAGTCCTACATCAAGAAGTTTAGGAGGAAACTGTTTGCCATTTTTCGATCCATAAAAATACTAAAATCTATTGTTTACTTTTTAAAGTTTTGATTCATCTTCCAAAGTGTATCTGGATGGTTGTTGTTGTGACTTTATTATACATCGATTTATATTTTATTACTTTTTTTCTAGTCAGCTATATACATATGTACAAGCAAACTAATCAAAATCGATGGACATAATCAATAAAAAAGGAAAATAAAGCTAATAATTATTGTCAATGCTGTTTATATAATATTTACAATAAAACGACAGGCGTTGCAGTTGCATGTGGGACCATTCCATTGAGTTATTAAGCTTTTGATATATTGAGGCTGCTCGCCGATTTCAGCTCCTCTGGTAAGCAGTTCCAAATCTGAGGTCCTAAGGATTCAAGACTATCCATGCCGTAAGAAACCTGATTTGGTCTACAGGGTGTCTCAAAAAAATTGTTCGACGTTTGATTAAATACTAAAAAATAACGATACGCTGAATGGACCTTTGGTCAAGTTACCCTTGTCCTGAGATTTCAAATCAATTTTTGACACAAGAATCTTGCAAATCAGATAAAAATTCATGGGGTTACAAGCTTTTGAAGTTCAAGTTTGGGCGAAAGCTGAAACCAGAGGCCTCGAAATGGCATTTTTGGTAAAAGTCCCATAGGCCGTCGTTTCTGTTATTTCTCAATTGTTTCAGGACGAACCAAGTGGGATTCAAACAGGTATTCGATAACCTAACTGTCAAGTATATGGATGCTTTGAGAAAACAGATTCAGTCTCTTGCCGATTTTGTTTTGAACCACTGTTTTTGGACTGTCTTTGGACCTTAAGGAATTTTGAGAATGATCGCAAGAAATAATTTACTTCAGAAGTCGTATTTGGTTTGCTCTGATATCAACGAGAGGTATGACATTGGATAAGCTTCTCCTACCTCCGTCTTCGAGCTTTTTGCAATACAAATAATCTGGGGGGGGGGGTGTCTGGTTTCTGCTACCGCATATTTTTGATCTTAGAGAGCTCGTAGCTCAGTGAATTTTCAACCGATTTGCACGATTTCAGTCTCTAAAATTATTTCATAATCGCAGGAACAGGGTTATCTTTCCATGAGCCTGTTCATGTCGTCTTTATTTTTCAATATTTAATCAAACGTCGAACAATTTTTTTGAGACACCCTGTATAATGAGTAAGATTTATTAGGATTTCGCGAAGAATAGTTCGAGGTTCTAATTTGAAAAATAGCTTTCGTGAAGGATGGAAAGTTTTCAAAATTTCCAAAGAAAGAGATCTAAGTCGGAAAACATGCATCGTACATCGTTGCGACTTCAGTGGAAGATCATTATACGAACTGACATGATCATTATAAAGAAATCTAAGTGCAAGTTCTTGTATCTTTTCGACCTTATGTGTTGATTTTGATGAACAGAAATGCCGCACTAAAGGACAGTAACTGAAATTTGAATAAACGAAATTCAGAACAAGGACTTTTCTCTTTTCGAAACCAATATAAGATCGAAGCCTCTTTAGAACGTAAAGTTGAGTTGCAAATTATCTACAAAACTCTGAAATGTGTGGATCGAAATTTAGTTTAAAGCCTAGCTGAACTCCGAGAGGCTTGACTGAATCTTCTGCCTCAATAGTCTTTCCTTTGATGCTTATTTTCTCGCCACTGGTTTTCGTTTAGTCTTTTTTGATTAAAAGTGCATGAAACTTTGATGGATCTGCAATCATATGGTTTTCTTTCAACCAATCTAGTGCCACACCTGCTTCTGCCTCTAGGACTCGTACCAGATTCGGTAGAGTCCTAGAGAAACAAGCAAGCGTGTTGTCATCAGCATAGTTAAGTCATGTTGCCTGCTTAATAAACAAAAAAAAGATCATTTACACGGCGGTTAACATAGATATTTTAACAATTCCAGGAGACTTAAACATAGTTGACATAAACGGTGAAAAAAAACTAATCATGTCATTGATTTAAACATATTTGTACGTTTCGAACCATAATTGGTTCATCTTCAGCAAATCTAATTAATGATACATGGCAATCTATACCAGTGAAGAAACAAGATGAAAATGCGGTAAACAAGCGTGAGTTACATTTTCTACGCGTAGGGACCCGAAATCTAAGTCTCGAGTGGATAAGGTTTGAAAGGAACTATATGTATTGTTTATCCTCACGGATTGCTCACGCCGTTTAAGAGAAGAATAGATTAGTACCAAGGCATTTTCATCTATGCCATACGCATTTAATTTCGCAATCAGCAGACCGTGTGGGATGCAATCAAATGCTTTTGACAAGTCCATTAATACAGCACCCACAATATAATTATCGTCAAGTTTGCTTCAAGGAGTTTTATCAAAACATGTTGCGTACCGTATGCTTTTCTATACGCACCTATAAAAACCGAGAGCGTAGTGTCAAGATAGTCAACTAATTGCTGTTTCATAATCATCTCATATATTTTGGAAAATGTACCGGGTGAGTCGAAAAAGTTTAACCGTTTGGCGGGCTATGGAGTAAAAAGTATGTGACCGATTCTCAAAACTAAAATGTTAATCTATCAGTCAAAGGCTAACCCGTTCGGAGAATTCCACTGTCTGGAGGGCAGCCTTTCTACAATCGCTTATTCGAGTGTCACGCGCAACATTCTATTCAAGCCAGAGCGACATTTTCCCACTTGAACCATTGTCCGGTCGGAAGGACTGACTGAGTGGAAATCCGCCTTACCGGGTGAGTCAGAGATACATTTCTTTGACGCACCTGGTACTCCAAATTTTTTGTAGTGTAAATATTTTGTTTTATATACTAGATTTATTGATGTATTTAATTTTTGTAATATGTCGTTCGTAGTGGGAACTCGATGACCTTGTGTCCTTTCTCGCTGCGAACGACATAATTCTTTTTTTTTGCGTATTCTAGTTTAACTGTTGTTGTTGTTGTTGTTGTTGTTGTTGTTGTTGTTGTATATTTTTAATACTTTAGGATGATATAAGAAAAAGGTTAACTTAGATGAGAAAATTTTGTTTGGTAAAATCATTCATCATTTGGACCCAGAAATTAGGAGAATGCTTGGAGAAATGTTTGGATTCCTCATTCCATTCTGGTCTATAATTCACTTGCTATCGAAATTAAACTTCTATTTCTGAAACTTACAATGTGAACTTGAATGCCACATAAATCATGGACCACAATGGACCGTGGAATATTCGATTCCCATACAAATTCCTTACAAGCATTTTTCTAATCCCTGGGTCTAAATAATGAGTGATTTTATCAAACAAAATTTTCTCATCTAAGTTAGCCTTTGACAGATTGATTAACAATTCAGTTTTGAATATCGGCCCCATACCTCTTATGTAACTGCCCATCAAACGCTTAAACTTTTTTTGACTCACCCGGTATTTAAAACATTGACTGGGCGAAAATTTTTCTTAACTGTGCGATTTACGTCACCCCTTGTCCAAAGGGCAAACTGCTGCACGCTTTCCTCTATCTGGAAACCTATGGTTTTGTAAACAGCTATTTATGGCAATGGTTAGGGGAGCAGTAAGCTCATCTGTTGCCAAATGTACTAGTTTTGGCGGAATTTGATCTTCACCAGTAGATTTTTTCCGTTCAAGGATCTTAGTAGAGCCCAGACCTCATGACGTTGCAACTCATGAAATGAGAAAGAATTTGAGATATCACTACCTTCCCTTATGGCATGAACGCTAGGATTATCTTTATAATTGTCGCTAATAAGCCTAACGAGCAATCGATCATCATCAGTTTCAACTGTGTTTGCAACACTACAAGGTTTCTGTCCACTTGTTTTCTCAGCTACATTAATGTAATGATTTTTGAAAATCTCAGTCAACTCATTGTCATCAGTTACAATTTGGTTTTTTAGAAAAACGCATTTTTTACGCTGCCTTTTATAGTTTTTTCACTTTGATTTGCTAGACATTTTTGTTGAGTTTATTCTTCAACCTCGTTCTGGTATAAATTGCCTTTTCAGTTCACGAGTCATGAAAGGTGCACTGTTTTCCTCGCCCAAGCTTAGTCTTCCGAGGAGCATGTTTGTCAACTAGATTTCTGAAGCTGTTGGTAAAATGATCGTAACAATCATCGGGGTCCTCCAAGGCATCAAAATTAGTTCTACAAACATCAGCAAGAAACATAACTCGGTCAAAATTTTATAAGTACGATACTTTATCACCTTGGGTTTAAGACGGAGGATATGTGATTTAAGAATTGTAACAACAAGACTATGAAAGTCGCTAAGACCGGTCTCAAAAACTGAGGTTTTCTGGAAGCTTCTTACTCAGTTAGTGAGAATAACATCAATCGAAGAGCTGCTATTTTTGGTGAAACAGGTTTTGACAGTCACTAGATTTGAAAGCTCAAAAACATCACAAAAGTCGACAGCATTAATGTTGATATCTCCCATCAATATCACATGGTCATATTTGTCTAAAGCTGAATTCAAGGAAATGGAAAGAGCAGAGAAAAAGGACTCTAGATCTCAGGGTTCAGGCGGTCGATAAATGCTACAGATAATCCACTTTTCCTTATTAACTGCCAGTTCGGAACCGTAGTTCAAGACTTGAGACTTCAAACATAGGAACACGACTACAAACAACACCCTTACGAACATACTGCATTAGGCCACCGCCAAATTCATTCCAGTGCTAATGGGTGTTTGGTAGTTTTACTGCAAATTTTCATATTCCTAGAGTTTGCGATTTCACTTTTATGGCGATAATAAATTTGTGAATCTATACAGGATTGTCTAGGATTATGGAAAGGACTGTCTGGATTACAAATTACAAAAGGACTGTCTGGGATTATGGAAAGGCGAACACATCTATGGCAAGCGGATGTCACCATAGTCAGAAAAACCCACTTTTTCTCAGATAAACTGGGGTTTTCTGGAGAAAAACCCACTTTTTCTGGAAAAACTCACTTTTTGTGGAGAAAACCCCACTTTATCTGATAAACCTACTTTTTCTGGCAGATAAAGTCGGTTTATCTGAAAAACCCACTTTTTCTACTGATAAAGTGGGTTTTTCTCAGATAAAGTGGGTTTTTCTCAGATAAAGTGGGTTTTTCCCGGTGACAGTGGGCGTTCGATGAGTGTTTTGCACGTGTTTCCTTGATTTTCAGAACAGCTAGCTATTCGATTTTGTTTATTTTTTAAGATGGACAATGAAGATAGCTTTAACGATTTTCTTGGGGAGGCAATCCACCTTTTCGACGCAAAATCCACGTGCTAATAATTGTCACGTGACCTATAAAATTGCGCGCTATGATTGGCTGATGTCTAATCTTTGTAAACAGAGCGCCAAAACTAGGACAGGATTCTCCAGCAAGAACAGCAAGTAATCGAAATGGTGAAACAATGCTATTACAAGGGGTATCACAACGACTCTAGGCGACCAAACGCTCCTACAAGGAAGAACAGATGTGGAGAAGATGTCAGGTTTCTTCATTTTCCTGGGAAAGTAAGAAACGAAGCCAAAGCAAGGCGGTGGATAAGAGCATGCGGTTAGGCCTCGCAATTTACTTTGTTTGCAATAGCTGCACACACATTTCATTTGTTCCCGACATTTTCTTGGAGAAAAGAAAGAAAGAAAGGGTCTGGTAGATTTACTCCGTTGATTCTGTCCTGCTGACAGATCACAGGGAATCTTCGTGAAAATCGACATGGCCTAAATTGACTGCAGCCTTTGCGAGCCTAAGTCTGTTTTCTTGCACTTGGAGACAGTGATTCCTCTTGATAGCAGGAAATTTCGTAAGTTTTTTACGTTCACCTTACCTATCTCATTTATTAGCAGGTTCACTGATCTGAAGTCGCCGAAACTATCCATGTTTGAAATTATCGAAAGCTTTCTTCAACACTCAAAACAAATTTGTCCTAGTTTTTTGGCGCTCTGTTTACAAAGATGAGACCCCAGCCAATCATAGCGCGCTATTCTAGAGGTCACGTGACCATCAGTAGCACGTGGATTTTGTGTCGAAAAGGTGGATTTCTGATGTTGAAAACTTGAGACATATGCAGTTCCGACGAAAACAAAACGAAAAGAGAAAGAAAGGCCCACGAGGTCCTCGACCGAAAGTGTTGGCTATGAAGCTGTACCATCTTCCTGAGGCATCTCAGGTGCCTTTTTTTCCCTTGGCAAATTGGGGTCTACCCTTCCAGCTGGAAAAGAGCAAATATTATCCCAGCTCAAAAATGGGTAGCAGGCAAGATAAAAAGAATTATCGCCCTTTATCACTGTTGGTTAACTTTGGAAAGATTTTGGAAAAAAGTGATCAGTGGCGGAGCCACGGTGGGGTATGGGGGAAATATCCCCCCCACTTTTTTGAAATATGGTATTTTAGATTCGTTCAAAAAAGTCGTAAAAATCTTAGGGTAGGGGTAGGTCTGCCTTCAGCTTTTAATTTCGCTTTCTTAATCAACTACTGCCACAATGCGATTTGATCGAAAAAGATATGAACTCATTGTTCTGAAATCTTTTTCTGTCTTTGTCATTTTACCTGCTCCCGTTCATGTCTTTTGCCGTTTACTATTATTTAGCTAAATTATTGCATTCTGTGAATAGTTGCCATCTCCATGGCTTCTAACAAGGACACAGCAAGCAACCTAGGCAAACGAAGCCCGTAGTGCTTTTATTCAACTTTTAGCACTGTAATCAATCTACATTTCTCGACTCCGTTAAACGAGTTATGGTTCAGCTCTCTGCGTTGTATTCATACAAATGGAACAACGACAGACGAGATAAGTTGACGAAATACGCACAAAGATATGGCATGTCGGAGGAGAGCCTTCATCAGGAATATTCCTTATTTGGAAATGCAGGCTTTTTCCAGACACTGTTGAGAGACATGGATGAAAGAAAGAAGAAAGGATGGAAAAAATTTAAAGATAGCGATTTGGAGAATCTCTATTCAAGTCTGCAAAGAGCTCTGAAGATAGCAGCTTGCATTCCTGTCACAATTGCATCGTGCCAGCGATCGTATAGCAAATTGAAGTTGATAAATACGTACTTGCGTGCAAAAATGAGAGAAGAACGACTTGAGCAGTTGGTGGTTATTAGCAGTGAGAGGGATATTCATTCCAGCAGGAAACGTTTGCTATTTGAGCAATATTAACGTTGCAGGCTGACTTCTTTTAGCATGCATGCGCTCGCACTTGTGTTCAAGATCAAATATATATTTCACATTCTTACATGACTCATTTAAACTTTTACAAGTTGTGATACTCGTTGTAATACAATTCAAAACCTTGTATGAAGGTTTCTCGTATACATAAATGATTTCATCTGTCGTTTTTTATCAAAAAAGGGCGTATCTCTATATTCAAAAAGGCGTATTTCTATATTCAAAAGGGGCGTTTCCCAAAGTTCTAAAAGTGATATTTGACGAAATCTATCAATATTTATGCAACAATCAAATGTTAACACCTCACCAATCAGATTTTCGTCCTAATGATTCTACTATCAACCAACATTTACTGATAATGTATAAAATTTATGTGCGTTTGATGAGTTCTCAGCAAAGAAACTCGAGCTGTATTCCTTGATCTGTCTAAAGCATTTGATAGAGTTTGGCATAATGTATGGCATGATTTTTGACTTTACAAACTTGAAATGTGCGGAATTTCTGGAATGCTTCTTGTTCTTTTGCGTAGCTTTCTATCAAATCGTAGACAGGGTGTCTTACTTAATGGTAAAAATTTGGAATGGAAGATGGTTTCTTCAGGCGTGCCTCAAGGTTCAGTTCTCGGTCCTCTCTATTTCTTGTTTACATAAATGTTCTTGCTGATAATGTCCACAGTGGTATCAATTGTTTGTAGACGACACATCGCTTTTACTGTTGTGAAAGGTGAAAGAGAAACAGCTGAGGATCTGAATAGGGATCTGGAGAGAGTTGCTCTATGGGCATGGTAATGGAAAATGCAATCTTCTCAACGAAAAGAAATAAAACAGATCACCCTGTACTAATGTTAGGAAATGATGAAGTGTCAAGGAAGAACGGACATAAGCACCTCGGTATTATTCTTGACGATAAATTAAACGTCCACAGCCATATCAAGGAAGCTATTACCAAGGCTAGAAGGCTAGTATAATTAAATACCTATCCAGGTACTTCAATAGAGAAGTGCTCGATCAAGTCTATAAGCGTCATGTCAGACCTCACCTTGACTATGGTGACATCTTGTATCATAAGTACGATCCTCAAATGAGGCAAGGCTTCACTAAAAAGCTAGATCAAACACAATACTCTGCTGCGTTAGCGGTATCAGGAGCATGGAAGGATACAAGTGGGCAAAGGGTTCTTCAGGAACTGGGTTGGGAAACCCTTCATCAAAGAAGATAGTATCGACGGCTGAGTCATGTTTTGAGCCTTTATGAAAGTATGTCCCCGGTTTACTTGTTCAATGAAATCCCTTAAGAGCGAGAAGTGCCAGATCGTTTTAAGGCCAAGTCGTTCATATACGCAACCTGACAATTCAAGGTAAATTCAGAGCAGTTAGAACAGTTCGTTTTTTAAACACGTACTTTCAAAGTACTCCCTTTGAATGGAACCTGCTAGTGCTAGATGAAGAAACAAGAAATTATGCCTTGATTGGGGAGCTTAAACGCAAATTGCTAGTACAAATACGTCCTGCATGTAGATCTGTTTACAGTGTCCACAATATCACAAGTATAAGAAACCTGACTAGACTTAGAGTTGGATTCAGTCCTCTTAATGAGCATCGATTTAGACACAACTTTGATTGTTAAGTTCCTTGTGTGTGTGCGGTATTGGAAATGAAGATGAATATTTCCTCCTGCACTGCCCACTTTTCGACAATGCTCGTACAGATCTCTTTGGTCAGCTTACAGACATTCCGCTATTGGACTTGTCAGTTTTGGACAACGAGGCATTCAGTAACTTCTTGTTGTTTGGCGATGACAAATTCAACATTGTCTCAAACAGAATGATTCTGGAAGCTACAATTTCGTAATTCGAAAAAACGAAGCGGCTCAATTAATATTCTCAGCATGCAGTGTCAAACTCCTAAAAGCTCTCTGATTTCATGTTTCCGTCGGAGCGAATTCTGAGTGACAGAATATATTCAATGACATTTTGAATCAATTGTTCTAATGCTGTCGTATGCATGTTCTGCAATAAGGCTACCTTTCGTACCGTTACCTAAAAATCTGTCGAATGGACATTTGATACTTTGGAGCTACCGATTGCCCAAACCTTAATGTGCATGGCTGCCTGAGCTGTAATCCTGTTTCAGCCATCTGGTGGTCTACAAAATAAATCTTATTGATCTGCATTCTACCTTCCCCGTCCCGTGAAAATCCAGGTTTTACTCGTCTGTAGGACGGACTAGATAGCAAGCTAATTTTTGGTGCTTGTCTTTCAATTCCATGTCTTTGCTGCTAAAAAGTATCCTCCTGTGAAGTTTTAGTATCTACGTATAGCTCAACTCTTTAGAATTGCATTTCGATCCATCTCTTTGATAAAATGATTATTCACATAGCATGAGTATACATTAAATGCATGCAGTCCGTCTGTCGGACGGACACTGTCGGACGGACAAAATGCTTTTATCCTTTTGGCAAAGCCTACATAACACACTGGAGACTCATATGCCTACATAGCACTACTTCAAGTAAAATTCAGCATAATTCCATGCTAGAATTCGTTCTCAGCTTCATACTAGCTGAAAATCTCGTTTCCATTCAGCCCTATGAAACCAAGTTCAAAAATGGTACGTCTTTGATCAAAAATGAGTTTTTACGCAGTGGAAATTGCATCTTACGAATTTTTCGTGAAAATGACGATAAAATGAGTCGATTTCTACCGCCTGCAAATAATCAAAATAGTTGAATTACTTTGCAACTCACAGAAAATCTGTTATTAGCAAAAAATACGATTTTCTCTGAGTGTGACCAATACCAAAATCTCTCTCTTGTTAGTCTGATCTTATGAAGTTCCTCCTTGTTCCTGCATTCAAAGAGCACAGATCTTAACAAATTTCTTACCTGCAATCACCACTGGAGAAATAGTCTCGAAGAAATTCTCTGAATTCTGAAAACTGTGGCCTAAAACAAAATAAAGCAGAAGTCTGAATGTTTGATAAAATCTGTTTTAGATCAGTGCCAATACAGAATTTGCTTTTCCGTGGTTGTTTTCGACTGGACGAAAGGACTGGTTACACAATTCAAAGTGTTGCAAAGTGAAATTGACTGGGTTTAAAGATGATCAGTAGTATCCATTTTGCATTTTGCACCATGGGCGAATAACCAACGATGATTTGGGATGGCAAAACGATTCGTATAGAATCTCTTGCCAAGTTCTTTGATCTGAATCTCCGTTGATCAATTAGAGTTAAAAAGATCAGTAAGCTTTGCATAAAACGTTGTTTTCTTTTGTCATATTTACGCCCTCGAGTTGCAACGGGCCAACTTTTAAATTTGCCAGTTGCAACTCGAGGGCCTAAAGGAAATTGAAAGAAACGACAAAAGAAACAATGTTTTATGCAAAGTTTACCTACCTTTTCACTCAAATTGATCGACGGAGACGTAAATAAAAACTGAGCATCTAATGGGTAAGAAATTCTACAATTATTGTTTTCTCTTCCCAAAAAATCGGTGCATCATCGCCCATGGTTGCACAGTAAACTTCAAACCCATCATCAAAAATAGTTTTCAGTCAATAGAATCAAGAGTAGAGTCTTTAATTGACACTTAGGTAAAAACCCAATACATATCAGTCTAGAACTTACTGAACTATCAAATATATCCTGTACCCTGCTTCGAAAACAACAGAAAACTTTTTAGAAATGTAGTTTCATTTTGTCTTTTGGTTTAGATATCTTAATTAGAATCGACTCGAATGGCTATTCGTTTTGCAGTTTAACTTTGGTTTTTGGCCTAAATCAAGCTTCATATTTGATAGGCTAAAATGAGCACGAGACTTGAACTGAATGATCTCGAGATCGTCTCGTTGACGGACTTCCCGAATAGAAGTTTACGAGACCTGAAACCACGACGGCAACTGCAGACTCTCTCCATGTGCGTACAAATGATCCATCTCAGCTCGCAATAAAACCCTTTCATGGATAGGATTAGCTGCGAACTGAGCTGCAAGCTATATACGCACGTGAAGAAAGTCTGCAGTTGCAGTAGTGGTTTCGGGTTTCATAAAATCTCAATTCAGTCAAAATTTATGAACACCGAAAATTCACCCACCCCTGCTGCGACCTGACCGGCTAAAATTTCTATGCAACCGAATCACTGCAGTAAAGGTAAACCTCGATCAGGAGGGAAAATTCGACCAATTCGACAACATAAGAGTCCAAATTTTCACTGCTTTAAAGGTAAAATTTTCTTTTCCTGTATATTTTGTAATTAGATAGTTGGTTTTAATTAGATCTCTTACAGAACTATTTTGTACATACCAACTTTAAATAATATGATAATAATAATAATAATAATAAATTTCGATGAGGAGGAAAAATTCAAGCGATTCGACTACATAAGAATCAAAAATTTTTGCAAGTGATAAGGGTCATCATCTCCACTTGGCGGAAAGAAAAGCAAGAAGTAATTTTTGTTATAATAGAAGTTGTTTCTCTTTGTGCCCTGTGCTCTCGGTTATTTTTGTACCTCAGTCCCCTGTGCTCCAGTTGCGTAGCAATAGACGGTCAGGAGGCAAGGGAAAAAACAGAAAGAAAATTATTTTCTTCTCTCTTTTGCGCAGCCTTTACGCAACTAGAACAAAGGAAACTAAGATACAAAAAAGAACATGAGCATAGGGGACAAAGAAAAGCAATTTTATTTGGCAACAATTATTTCCAGAGTTGCATGTGAAAAGCCTGCGCGATTCAAATTTTTAGCTGCAGTTTTATTTGTTCAGCTTGATATTTAATTTCGGTTTCCCTGGCAACAGGTCTTCAAAGCACTCTTTTCACAGCTCACTAAGGGAAAATTCCCTATCTTCTTTAGTGGGCTGTGAATCAGGTCAAGTCACAAATCCCAAAAAGAAAATAATCAAATCTCAAAACTTTTGATGAATATCATACCGGGTGAGTCAGAAAAAGCGTGGGGCGTTTGGCCGATTGTGACATCGCATTTAGGCACCCGACTGTCGTGAACTAAATTTCTTCGTACTGCCAGGAGTCTAACTTAGATCATAAACCTTTCCCCCATAGAAATCGGTCACTTGATGCGTTTGTCAAAAAAGATTTTCTTCGTAAGACCTCGTATGGGAGTCTTGCAAACTGGTGAAGTCTTTTGTCAAGCCCCTTCTGCACTTTATCTTGGCAAAAGTTACAGGTACACGTGGTATTATCAGGGGAGAATGAAATAGTTAGGAGATAGTATTTTCTCGCTTGGGATGCCGTACCATAACTTGCCCTGCGTGGAGAACATGGTTGAAAGATATTAATAATGCGTGCTTCTTTGTCTTGCGAAGAGCGTTCTTTCAAGCAGATAAACACACTGAAAATCGCAATGGGACCACTTGCAGACAACACTTTTTCCTACAGCCTGGTTCACACTAGGTCCTTTGAGTCGTCCAAAAGACAAAGGATTCAAACTCTGAGTCTTTGTTTTTTGGGTCTTTCTGCACGATCTTAACAACCTGAATGATCCAGCGTGAACCAGGCATAACTTTTTCAGTACCCCTGATAATACCACGTGTGCCTGCAACTCCACCAAGGCTAAAGTGCTAAAGGGGCTTGGTCAAACGATTCATCAGTTTGCAAGACTCCCGTACAAGGTCTTACGAAGAAAATCTTTTTTAACAAATGTACCAAGAGACCCCACAGTCCGACAAACGCCCACATTTTTTCTGACTCACCTGGTATAATGATGAAAAATAATAGTAATGATAGTGACAATATTTGGAAAAATTTGCATTCTGTTTTCTTTGCAGGGTGATAACCGTCTGGTGTTAAGGGTCCTATGTGACATTGGTACTAAAGTGTCCCATGATCCTAGGGTCCCAGGGTCCGGTTTTTACTGTATGCTTTTTAACTTGGCCCAAGGGCAGCTTTAAAAACCGGACCCTGGGACCCTTAACTACTAATGTCAGATAGGACCCATAACACCAGGCGGTTGGTTATCACCCTGCAAAGAAAACAGAATGCAAATTGTTCCAAATATCGTCACTACCATTACTATTATTTTTCATCATTATATGATATTTGTCAAAAGTTTTTAGATTTAATTATTTTCTTTTTGTGACTTGAGACTGGGCCTGATTCACAGCCCACTAAGGGAGATAGGGAAATTTCCCTTAGTGAGCTGTGAATCAGGCTATTTGTGACTTTATACCTTTTAAATGAGCATTAAATTATATCAAATCATGGGTCGCAGGAAACGAAGTAATAGTTAAAAATGCAAACGCAAACATACCTGTGTCTTTATCGTGGTTTCTTCTGCCTTTCTTGGCTTTCCTATGCTTCCCTGCCTCAGCTCAATTCATTGCTTCAAGTTCGTAATGGCCTAAGTCTCTTTCTCTGCAAAAGCGAGGCTGCCCTCGTTTGCGGTTTTGTGATTCAGCGGCGGGAAAAACTAGAAAATTTTCCATTACGAACTTGAAGCAATGAATTGAGCTGAGGCAGGGAAGCAAAGGAAAGCCAAGAAAGGCAGAAGAAACCACGATAAAGACACAGGTATGTTTGCGTTTACATTTTTAACTATTAATTCGTTTCCTGCGACCCATGATCAACTCATGTAATGCAATGAAGCAATTCAACGTCAACGTCAAGGTCTTCTTCCTTTATCAGCACTTATTTGAACAAAAGGAAATGAATATATTTAAGATTGAATGATGGCATTATTGCTACCCGTTTCTGATTGCCTTAATTTTCTATGCTGGCCTTTCAACCTTTGGAGGATGCATTGACAGAAATGAGAAGTTTTTTGCATAACGGTAGAGATGTCAATAAAACTCAGTAATGCAATGGAGGATTGGAAGATCAAATGTTGTTTTTAACCGATGATTTTGACAGGGAAATGGCAAAAAGATCTCTTTCACTGTTTTCCAACAATAGAAACGAGCTTATATGAGCCAAATGCCTCAATTTATTTTAAAAATCTGCAAAAGAAATCTGCCAAAGAAATCTGCCAAAAAATCTGATCTGAAATCATCAAATCATCCTGTTTACCAAATCTTCCCATATTATCGTATCAGAATTTTTAATTGATAGCATTCCTTTCTAGCTAGAATGCCAAATAACAACTGATGTTAATTCCTCGTATTGCAAACCAAATCATTATAAAACAACCATAGGAAACAAAATTTGCATTTCGGAAAGCCTCATTGAAGATTGAACAACTCTTTTTCAAGGGAAAATTTCTCCATAATGCTCTTTTGGTCTCGACAATCAAGATAAAACAAAAGGACCTCTATCTTGTGGGTGATAACCATCTGGTGTTAAGGATCCTACCTGAAATTGGTACTTAAGGGTCCCAGGGTCCTAGGGTCCCAGGGTCTGGTTTTTACCGTATGCCCTCGTAACTATTCCTTTGAAAAAGAAACGGCGGCAAATCAAAACGAACTAAATCACTATCAAAACGAAAATATCACTATTGACCTGTAGAAATCAAAAGTGAACTGACAAATATTTTCATTCGTATAAAATATTACAATTACAATCTTACTTTCCACTATATATATTCTAATTGCTATAATACACCACAAGGACGATACCATAGAATGAAAGACAATGACTACCCTATGGTCAACAAAAGATAAACTCAAGATCAAACTAACATACAGCTGCACCACTCAAGATTAAAAACTAATGGAAACTATACTAGATTCTGTCTGACATTAAATGTCAGGCTGGGGTTTCGAAGAAAAACATATTTTCACAGGCGCAACTCTTTCGTGAAGTTTAAGGTGGACAAACTGCCTGATACCTAATGTGAAACAGAATTACAAAGGAAAAAAACATTTACGTTAAGAAATTTGGTGGTTCCTTTGAGTACTTGGAGAAATGAAATTTCAATCTCGAAGGTTCATATTTACTTCTACCTACAACCCGGAGCTTGGGCAATTAGGCTCAAGTAAATTCTATCAAAAATTGCACCACACTGACTCATACAACAAAAATCCTAACCCTTATTTGTACAATAGCAAAACTTCCTAAGATGTGGATATTGATCTTGAACACATTTTGGCTGATTACCATAGAGGTTTAAACGGGCAATATCTGGGTTAACAGTAATAGAATCTTCTTTGACAGTAACTGTAGCCTCATAAGTGCCATCACTTGGTTTCACCGTAAATACCAATTCAAATACCTGGGTACCCTGTGTTAGATCAGCCTTCTCTGCAAGAACCAAGCCACAGTCTGTGCAGATAGAGGTAGATTCAGTTTCTTTGAATTTCTGGACCTTAGAATTTGGTACCTTCCTCCCAGCTCTGTTTACATCTTTCAACTCTAATTTTGCACATTTCTCTTTTGCTTGTGGAATCATTCCAGTAATATTCTGGTTGATAAACGTTACCACTGCCTCAGCTAACTTAATAACATGTTTTTCAGTTGTATTTTGTTCGGTAAATTGAAGACACGTACACCAATGTTCTTTGATACCTGCTGTTTCGCAAGTACGCGTTCTCGCGTCTATTTTGCTGAACAAACTCTGTCCTTTGAGCACCTTTGGATCATTCGGGAATGTGAAGAGATGCTGTAATGTTGCGTGTAAGTCGAAGTGAGATGTCAGAAGTTTGCTGTTATGTTGCATTGCATCTCGGATGTTTGGGTATTTGCTTAGCAAGCTAGAAGGTAGTGTTATGGATAAAAAAGGAAGCCTTTGTTCTAGCTTTCCAGTTAAAGTTGCACGGAAGTCAGAAGCTCGCATACCATGGTCTCCCATTACGATCAATATCGTATCATTTAACAATCCAGTTTTATTCATCCTTTCTAGATTCTTGATAGAATCTTCATCCATATTTTGCACCATGTTCACTGTATTATGACACATAGCAGAAAAAAATGTCATTGCTAGCTTTGGTATACCTTTGTAGCCATTCAAAAAGCTTTGTGTATAGTCAGTCGTCTTTTGAACGATTGGGATATCCCCAACACATGTTCCTTCCCAATAACGGTCTTGCTCACAATCCATCCAAAAAGGCCGCGAATAATGATCGGTCGGCTGTTGTCTGAACCCATGTAAACGATAATGAAACGCTCCGTACCAAGGTTCTTCTTCATTTAACAAGGTAACATAGCCCCGATCAGTGAAATTCTTCATGATAAATGGCCAGTCATCAATAGCTTTACCGCCACGATAACCCCGGCGACCTTCGGGTAGGTCATCCTCTAATTTGCCGATCAATATGGCACATAACTGGGGTGTCGTCGAATCTCCTACAACTGTATGCCCATCAAATATAAACGTATCTCTGTCATTCTTCAAATAATTGTATGTCTTTGCTAACTGCCTCTTCACATTTGATGCTGACTGAGAATCGATCATGAACAATGCAACATTATAAGGGAGAGAGGCTTTCATTGTTGCATTATTGGCTCTCTCGATATGTCTTGGATTCTCACGGACCTCTGCGAAAAATTCGTGTTTAATACCTTCATCCTTAAGAATCGTTACCCTTACGAAATCTCGCTTCACTTTTGTCCTTATGTCGATATTTTGTTTCATAACTTTTATCATCCTCCATTCTATGTTTGAATGATTCTTACTGGTAAGTATAAGCTTCCCTTCTCTCTTGTTACCAAATTTTACAAGTTTTAGATGACGCTGAGACTTCGTTTCCATCAAATACTTTTCCTCCTTGATTTCAAACTTTCCCTGTGCGTCTTTGCATGGTAGAAATACAAGAGAACAGTCGGCTCTTTCACATAACTTATTCAAACTGATACATTTATTTTCCACATAATGCTTGATCTTCCCATCCGATAACAGGTGCCAAAACTTATCCTGAGCGCAACCATTTTCACTGAAAAAATTAAATCCGCCGTTTTGCACAGCGATAGTATTTAACCCTATGCTGTCATTAATGCCGTTCACAAGGCACCCAATGTTGCCCTGCACTAATCCCATTTCTTTCGAAGTCATTTCCAACAAGGGTATTTTCTTGGAGTACATGACATTCCAGTCATCCATAGGGGGTCGCATTATGTACTGAAAATAGGCTTGCAGCACATTATCTATTTTCAAAGAAAGATAACCACCTTCCAGTTTCGCGTAGTACTTTCCGCTACATTTTAATTTATCAATCTTTTTGATATGTTTCATGATTGCTTTATCAAAGGGATCTAATTTAGGGATCTGGCATGCTATTTCTGATCTGTGTCGTTTTATCTCCTTAAAATCCATCTTTGTTTCCAATTTTTGGCTGGCTACAGTTGGTGATATTTTTGTGCTAGGCGAAGCTGGAGTTGTTATTGTTCTTTTTACATTTGAAACAACGGAATTGGCTCTTTCCGTAACTGAACCTTTCATTGTTATCTCTGCTTTGTTATCAGCTACTTCTGCCAATGTTTTTGCTTTTTGTGGGGCAGAAGCTCCCGCGGCTTTCACTTTTTCTGCAGGGGACGCCGCAGTTGTCCTCACCTTTTCTACACCAGAACCTGTTGCAGTCGTTGCCTTTCCTCTCTCAGATGGAATTATTAATTTTGCTTTTACCTTGTCTGAAGCTCGCAATGTTTTAACTTTTGCTGCCGGTGCCGCTGCCGTAGTTTTCACTATTTCTAAACCAGAAGCCGCTGCAGTGTTTGCTTTATCTTTCTCCGAGGGAATTATTGATTTTCTCCGTTTCTTGTCTAAAGCAACCGATGTTTCCACTTCTCCAGTCAATGCAGTTTTCCAATCTTCTCCAGTTTTTAATGGACTTGCAGCGCGCTCTTTTGCCGCTTCTGTTTGCAGTACCAATGCAGGTTTTGCCATAGTCTTCTTTGTAGAGTACTCTTCACGAGACTTCTCTGTGGTATCCAAAATTTGCATACTCGTTCCATTCATTGAGGTATCTTTGCTTGAATTTCCACTTTCCTCGATAGCTGAATGAATATCCAGAACATTATGAAGTACGTCTTTCAAAAATCTGCTTCTATATTTTCCTCGCAAGTTTTGCACGCTTGATTGACTATCATACTGCACTGACAAAATGTAAAAAAGATTCAATACCACACCAGTAACAAGTAAGGCTAGTAGCCACCGCTTTGGACTCAATTTTCGGAGTAAGTATGCCATCTTGATGTAAATGAGCGTTTACTTCCACATCACATTTATTGGCTGTTTAATCACGGACAAGATTTAATTTCCATGGCAATATATCTACTGATTGAAAATATCTCGATTCATAATCAATTTAAATAGATACTGTAAATACCTCTTGTCAAATATTCACTCCACCGATTAGGTGTATGATAGCGATTGAAGTCTGCCAAATCGAGAGGGTGGAGAGAGTAGCGGGGATCAAGAGGGTCCTGGTGGCGAGGATAAGCGAGAATCCAAAGGGTGGCGAAGGTAGGCGAGGGTACCGATGGTCGAAAGGGTAGGCGAGAGAAGACACGGATACCCGGACACCTTTGATAATTTTCTTTACGAAAACAGTGTAAACTCATTTAGCTTGCAAGAAAATCCTCATAAGAAACTGTAGCAACGTCCGCCAGAAAAAAAGGAACCTCTACTAGAAACGATCGGAAATTAATTCAAAGTCAAGATAGTTTTTAACTAATTTTCGGCTCTTTCGTATGATTCTTGGTTCAAAGGGCGATGAAATATGTTACATTGCGAATTTCAACCTTTCAAAGATTAAGAAACTCTACAAGAAACTATAAATTTGAAGATAGGCCTAAAATCAAGAAATCGTGCTCGTCAGATTCTACTTTCAAAGTCCTGCTAGCCATCTCAGATTCCAAAGAGGTAAAACGTAGACCTCGTGAGCTCAAAGTCATCTTGTGAGATCATATCCAATATGGAATCCTTTTATCAAATAGGAAATTGTCGAAACTGTACTTGAACCGGGGCTAGCTGTAACACTTTTCAGAAAAATGGTGAGGGTAAGCGAGAATCAAAAGGGTGGCGAGGGTAGACGAGGGTAGCGATGGTCGAAAGGGTAGGCGAGAGATAATTTTCGGTAGGGGAGACCGGGGCTAGCTGTAACACTTTTCAGAAAAATGACATTTCCTTATCATCAAAACGCAGACCTGTCTTATACCACCACCTGTTGTGTTTGCCCATTGGCTATTGAACATATGCTGTTTCACAAACATGACCCTTCCAGATTTTTGGTAAATTACAAATGAAAATCAAGATTGGAGCGTTACAGCTTGCCCCCAGCTTAAGGCAAGTTGTAACAGGTACTGAAGCAAGTTGCAACAGAACAAAATATGCAGTGATTAGTGTCTGCCTGCTAGTATAATACTACTTTTCACATCAAATAAACTCAAAATCAGGTAAAATATAATCAAATAAACTCAAAGTTAAATAAAATATATTTCATTCAGTACATATTCCTGAAAATCTTGAAATCACCTGCTGAATGTACCAGTTCCACTCGATTTCACTCGAAGTAAACTCTAATTCTGCATCAAGCATATCAAACAATTGTTTACGAATAGAGAGAACAACGAATAGAGAGATCAATTGTTTACGAAAACATGCCATGCTCATTTCCACAAAACCAAAGCATAAAACTTTGAAAATCAAGGTGAAACTTTGAAACTAAAAATTCTGAATGATGAGCTTGGGTTCTGAAAAATTCTGAATGCAAAACCAAAATATCTTGGGTGCAGATTGCCAACAAGTTGGATTGGAAGGAACACATTAAGACAGTTTCCTCAAAGGTCTCAAGAGCAATTGGCTTTTTGAAACATGCAAAATCATTTCTGCCAGGAAAAGACTCTGAGAACTATGTACACAGGAATTGTGGAGCCACATTTTCGCTATTGTTCTTCTGTTTGGGGCTGTTGTGGTCTGACTGAGATTAACCAGTTGCAAAAATTACAAAACCGCGCTGCACGTATTATAACTGGCAGTCGTTTCGATGCACCTGGCTTGCCACTTGTAAAAAGACTTGGCTGGAAGAAAATAGATGAGCTAATCAGTAGTGAGTCTAATATCATGGTCTTCAAATCCCTTCATGTTCTTGCTCCACAATACATGCGCAATATATTCACAAAGACATTCAAGCTAACCTCAAGAAATCTTAGGAATTCGGCAACTGATCTAAGGATGCCAAAGAAAAAGTCAACAAATGGACAGAACCTTTCTCTTTTCTCTTTTGATAAAAAGCCACTGTGAAGATGTTGAGGCTTTCAGTTTCAGAAGGACTACATTTGTTGAAGCTTTCAAGCAAGTTGATAATCTCAATATTAAGAAGGCCTCGCCTATTAGTAGTATTCCAGCTAAGATAATTAAAGATAATGTTGACGAAGTTGCCTCCCACCTGCTTGACCTTTTCAATGTAAGTGTGGATGAAAACTTTTTTCCAAATGAACTGAAAGATGGTGATGTCAGTGCGCTTTTCAAGAATAGTGACTCATTTCACAAAAAGAACTATAGACCAATAACAGTATTACCGTCAGCGTCCAAAGTTTTTGAGAGACTTTTGGTAAATCAAATGCTACCTTTTGTCAACAAATTTCTCTCGCCTAGCCTTTGCGCCTATCGACAGGGTTACAATACCCAGCATGCCCTGCTGAAATTGGTGGAGACTTGTAAGAAAACCTTAGACAATAGAGGTTTTGTCGGAGCAGTCCTTATGGACTTATCCAAGGCTTTCGATTGTCTCAACCATGAACTCTTGCTTGCTAAATTGAACGCATACGGCTTTAGTAAAAACGCCATAAAGATGGTTCACAGTTATCTAGCAGGTAGAAGGCAACGAGTCAAAATAAATGGTTCATTCAGCTCTTGGAAAGAAATGAAATTAGGTGTCCCACAAGGATCAGTCCTAGGGCCTCTCCTTTTCAATATATTTATAAATGACATTTTCCTTTTGTTGAATGAGACTGAAATCTGTAATTATGCAGACGATACGACAATTTATTGTTCTCATAAAGAGTTACAGGAAGTTATTTTAAAGCTAGAAAATGATACTGTTGAACTAAGCAATTGGTTCGCACAAAACTGTATGAAATTAAACGAAGAGAAATGCCATCTCCTTGTGTTTGGCGAGAAAGAAACAGAAATCTCAATAAAAATTGGTTCCTCTGTCATTAAAGAGAGTAAAGAAGAAAAATTGTTGGGCGTTGTAATCGACCAAAAGCTAAATTTTAAACAACACGTGGACATGGTGTGTACGAAGGCAAGCCAAAAGCTACATGCTCTTGCTAGGGCCTCGACGTATATGCCTAAGGAAAAAACTAGGACAGTCATGAGGGCTTTTGTAATGTCACAGTTTAGTTACTGTCCATTGATATAGATGTTTCATGATAGACGCGTTAAGGCAAAAATTAACCACATTCACGAAAGAGCATTACGAATAGCGTACCATGATCGGACCTCAAGTTTTGAAGAACTGTTAATTACAGACCATTCAGTCTCTATTCATCAACGAAATCTGCAGTTGCTGGTCACTGAAATTTACCGAACAAGGATGAATTTGAATCCTTGCGTTATGAAAGAAATTTTTGCGGAGAGAGAAATACTTTACAACTTAAGAGTTACGAGCAACATCTATGCACGAAGACCTAGGACCACAGCATATGGGTTAGAAACTGTGAGTTTCCTGGGGCAAAATCTCTGGCGAGATTTACCATTGCATATAAAAGAGTCCCGATCTGTACAGTATTTTAAAAAAGAAATTAAGTTTTGGAATTTTTCATGCAACTGTAGATTGTGTAAGGATTTTATTGTAAATTTAGGTTACATTTAGGTTTATTGCTTATATCTAATGTTTGTATTCAATAATGGTTGGCATTAATTAGCCTAGTGCTATCTACCACGCCAACCTTAAAGAAAGTGATTATTATTATTATTATTTTAGAGGTGTTAAAGACAAATGACGGATATATATCATCTCGTTTAAAAATAGAACAAAAGATGGGCGCCTGCCATCATTTGTCCAATTGTTTTGATAATCTCTAAAGATCATCAAATATAATGGAATACAAAAGACTATATTTAGATTGCCCAGGCCCCTGATCTAAGTCACCTTTTATCTCCGTCATTTGTCTTTAACTCTTGGAATGGCCTCTCAGCTGAGCGTAAGCACGCATCCACTATTTATAAATTCAAAAAAATTGACGAACAGTAGGTGTATATATGTATTTGGATTTCTTTTTACCGTTAATATTTATTTTAGATCATAGGGCTTTTTACTAGTATTTTATGAAAATTGTAATTAGGTTAGTTTAGTCTTTTTTCTAATATATTTTGATTTGTAAGTTTGATAGTGGAGGAACCCCTGAAAATCATCATAGAAATTGATGAAGGGCTACCCTCCTTAAAAATTTGAAAATGCAAAATAATGAAATGAAATGAAATGAAATGAAATGAAGAGTTTTGACTGAATAGCTATCAGAAAGAACTTGCTTGTAGTTTGGTGGAAGTTTTTCTTTTGTTATAACTTGCCCAGACCGACAAGGTGTGAAAATGCACCGTTCCGCAAAAATGCATATAGCATTCAAGACGTCTGGAGAAATAATGCATATTTTACTCCATGGGAATTGAGAATTCACACTAACTACAGAACGCTGCAAAGCAAAAAGTTCTGAAGTCCAAAAATTTACCTTTAGGCCAAAAAAGTGGGGACAGCAATGCTAAAGAAATAGCCATCGGCAAGAACAACAAGATCCAATGTTTAAATTGAAGGTAATAATAAGACAAGACATTTATTCACATAAAAGCTGGTGAGCACAGCTTAGATAGCGGCAGAGAAATTCCCTCTGTTACAACTTGCTCCTGTTATTCATAGCCAGGTCTCCCCTACTGTCTACGTACACTAAATATGTAAGACTGCTTCACTTCAGAATTGTTCAGTTTTCCCGTTAACTTGTGCTCTCTTGGTGGTTGCCTATCGCATGTCTTGAAAGAAGGACGGAAAATTGTGGAACTTTAACTTCATCATATCCGATTATCCTTTCAATCACAAACTGCCGTATCGTCAGCCAGTTGCCTTCTCAAACAGCTGGCACCAAACTCATTCTGGAAAAGCAGTCTTCTTGGCCTTGCTCCCGCAAAGTCCATTGTTCCCCATTGAACTAATGTTGCTATCCATATGAACTCAGGTAAAAAGCGATACTGCTTTCTGTTTGTTGAGTCTGTCTTTGCTGATGGCCTGCCCAGCAATTGACAATGTCTCCATTTTAAGGAGTAAGGAGCACTGAGAAATTTTGTACCCAGTCACAGTAGCAGATCTAAAGTGGACTAAGGGGGAATTGCTCCGTTAGAGTAAAAATCTCTGCTTGGTACTCGCTTCCTAGCAACTCAAAATCGTGCAACTAACACAGTTTTTTGAGTCCGCTTTAGAAGGCAGGAAACCTCTCGACCCACGCCACCCTCTCGACCCTTGCTACATTCGCCTGCCCTCGCCACTCTCGCCACCGTCTTGATCCTCGCCTACCCTCGCCATCGTCTCGATCCTCGCTACCCTCTCGCTTTCGCAGACTCGCAGAAAAATTGCTTCGTCTGCATCTTGCAATGGCTTCATGCTAGATCTTCGATCATACTTTCTCTTTGTTTACATGAAATCCAATCTCTAAATATGGGTAAATCAAGTGGTCCAAATAGTTCCCCAATCAAAGTTTACAAAGAGTACTTAATTTGCCAATATCTAATGATCTCAGCATTCTGATGAATCTTTTGAAACAGGGACTTTTCCTGAATGTTTCTTTGAGTGATAAACATGATCTTTGAAAATAATTTTTTTTTCATATGTATGTTGTCTATTTTGTTGATTTGCGCTGCGGAGCAGCATGCAAATCTTTCAAATGCACTAAAAGCAAACTTGGACTATAGCGCGGATGGCTGAACAATGGTAAGGCTGAACAATAGATAAACAATAGGTAAACTGCAAAATGCTGGCTTACGTTCAAAGGACGCAAAACAGACACAGCCAACGCAAAAGGCACGGTCTCATTTGCGTGCGCACATCTCCAACGTTCAGAAGAAACATTTTTTTGTTTTGTAACAAGTTTGCTTGCAGCTCGGTTGATGAAGCAAACTTCCAGGATCATAGGATCTTCGGACTCGAAAGGACTTACTATCGTTGTGGAAGCACCCAAGGGCAGAAAGCCAAGCGAAGTAGAAGCGAACGAATTTGAGTGATAGTTAATGCTGAAATTTTAACTGTTAAGTTTGATACGTTTTGGAAGGACGGCAGCATCTCTACAGAGCTGCTGTGTCCATTCAAAAGAACTGGTGAAGGAAAATGTTGATTTCTAACCGTGCAAAAGTTGAAATTTTTCTTTTGGCCTACGCTCCTACCGCAAGGAGATGCAAGATCATGGCCAGGTCGCTCTTCTCCAGAAAATCGAAGAAAATCGTTCTGTTAGGCCCTGCACTCCAACTACGCGAGTCAAAGCAGAACTGCTGCAAAACAAAATTCCACTTTGATTATTTGTCATAGCGTTGGACCATTGTTCGACAATGTCAGTTGAATTGGTATTGAAATCAACTGACGCAGCTTAAAAGGCGGACTGTGAATGATGATAGGACACTCAGATAAGGGATTTCATGCCCAAAGCATTTACGTTCAAACTTCTAATATAAGCAGACATTAAGGTCTCAAATCTTAAGATAGTAATATCTCTTGTTGTGTTTTAAAACGTTTCATTCTTGAGAAAGAAAAAAAGGATTTTTCAGAAATTTGAGAACAAATTTTAAGACTCGGTTAAGGTATTTTCAGGGATTTTTGCTTACTACGCAAGGTTGAGTTATGTTAAAATTTGAAAATACTTACGGTAGGCCCTCTGCAGCTTGCAGTGTAGCTGTTGCATCCCCACATCGCAAACAATAGTAAATCAAGGCCCAAATTGGGATCCCGTCCACTCTACCATCCTGTAATACAAAATTGCAAGTGATTGCTAAAACTACCTACAGTGTTTCTGGATCAAAAAAGGACATGTGTCAACTGGTTTGAAAAGCGAAACCATGGCAGGAAGTACTATGGGACAATGTCCGGGTTTATAAAATTAGGTTAAAAAAACATGCTTACAGCTGAAGAATAACTGCAACTTTTTCACATTTCAACATCCGTAAACAGCTGTCAATTCCTTAAACATAATCATAAATTAGGCCTTATGTCGCCGCCATTCTGCAACTTTACGTGCTGAGTAGCATGAGCAGCCATGTCCTGGGAGGGGGGGATGTAACATAACATGTTGCGGGTACGTGTATGTGCCGCCCATGTGGTTGGTTTTTTTGGGTTCAAAAGTCTCTAAATAAGAGTCCCTTTTCGGCAGATTTTCGGCAGATTTTCGGGAGCCATGTCCGCGTGTGAAACAAGTCAGCATTCTCTCTAGTAAAGAGCTCCTGACAGTGCAAATCTATCTTTTTCTTACAACTCGATTTCGCTTCCAAAAGCTATTATGAATGCCAAGCTTAGATTTTTTTATTGCAGAAAAACTGACCAAGCTTCAAATGCGGCATGTGTGTCCGTTGACATATAGTATCAGTGGTAAAAAGGTTCGACAAAGTCCAATATTTTAGCGGGGTTGAAAATTCTCCTGAGACCAGCAAAATATTTATTCCGAATCATTCCGAAGCCGTCAAAACAATCAACTTTCTTTGATATACCTTTCGATTGCCAAAAATATGACTAATACCATACTTATACAGAATTTAGATAAACACATTTTTTCCAGAGCAATTAATAAGTTTTTGGGGAGAAGGAGGATGGATGTCTGAAAACTGGCTTTACGTTGTCGTCAGAGCGTAAAGCAGAATGTTGCGTCTAATCATAATTCTTGCACATCGGAGTATTTTCAAATAATTATTAGATAACTAAATCTAAAATAGCAAATTGCATTTGATGTTCTTTATAAATAAAACAATATGGCATAAGAGGAACGTGTTCTTCTTTATTTCATATTTAGATTGAATCGGTCCACATCTCTATTCATTCTACTTTACAGGGAGTGCGCAGTGGTAAACAGCCATCTCCGTAAACTGGTCAAAGCAAACACTCAAAGTAAACACTAAACACAGTTTCTTTGCTATCCATTTTCAAGGATCCGGCTGTGCGACATCAACTCGAATAGGATATTTTAGATTTTCTGCTTTTTGCAAATGCTGTCTTTAAGGCTTGAACGCACCCTTTAATCAAAATGTTTCTATTTGCAAATTCTGCCGGTTCTTCTACTATTGTATTCTATTTCATCTAAGCCATATCCGCCATATCACATATTCTATCTATTAATTGTATTTATCCATCTAATAAATTTTAATCTTTTGATCCAACCGAATGTATTTAATATTGCTTTTAAATAAGTGTTAACAAGTTATGATAGATCCTTATTTGTTTAATCTAATCGTTGTTCTTACTTTATAATCAAAATATGTACTGCAAAATGATGATAGACATTGCAGGTCTGAAACCAGTTTCGAAGATCAAATTTGTCAATCAAATTTGAGGAACGAAGTTTTGGTCTTAACTGCATTTCAGTTTAGCAATAGACCTTTTAGTTATTCTGAAAAAGAATCTCTTTCGAACGACGTTTGTTTACATTTTGAAGAATTTTGAATGTGCACAATAGAGATAGAAGCCCTAACGCCACTCGATCGAACTACACGCATAAAAATGTATAAAAATATCGCTCGATCCAGACTCCTTTGTAGAATGACTAAAAGGTCTATTCCTCAGAGCATTAGATATTAAATTTTGCAAAGTTTTAAATTTTTTCCACTGGCTGCCGTTTTTGTACCGGGTGACCCAAAAAAACTTCAGGAGCTAGATCATAACTAGCTCCCTGAAATCAAAAGCTATTGCAAAATGCTTTCTGTCACAATTTAGTTGAAAGGCTTGGCTATCTTTTGAGATGCTGCATGGTCATTTAAAGCAATGATTACCATCCAAAAAACCAAATTCAATGATAATTTCGAGTCCAGGATTCCCCATTTTAAGTGAAATAATCGCCATCATTTTCCAGTCAACAATTTGTGAAAACTCGACATAGTGATGGATTAGGAGTCGTCTAGGAAAATTTTTTGTTTGCAAAATTATTGACCCGAGTTCCTCATTCAAATTTCATGCTCCACAGAAGTTTGAATTCAACTTTTTTCATACTTTCCAAAAAATTGAACTGGAAAGGGACGGAACGGTCCGAGAAATGAATGAATTTCCATCTTTTTGAAACTGTTTTTTCGGACTGTACGCATACCTTAAACTGACCAAGCAACATCTCAAAAGATAGCGAAGCCCATCAGCTACATGCTGATACCTTGTTTGTCTTCATAACGTTTCTTTTCAGGAACCTATGTGCGATCTACCTCGTGAAGTATTTTTAGGGCCACCGGGTACACCTTCTAGGTTTTTTGCTATTTTTCAAATCAAGTGTCACGCTTAGTCTATATATAAAATAACTAAATGTGTAGCTCTTCGCAATCGTATGGTTAGTTATGAATTTAATTTGTTGCATGTTCTTTTTAGCGGTAGCCAAGAAAGTTTGCTGCTCGCGGTATCGTAATTGTAGTGTCGTTTGGTAGTTTGTAAGTGGTGTCTTTGGTAATTCATCTGCCGTGAATTTTTCTTCTTCTTCATGTTCCGTATCTTTCGACGCTGGTAGTTTGTAAGTGGTATCTTTGGTAATTCATCTGCCGTGAATTTTTTCTTCTTCTTCACGTTCCGTATCTTTCGACGCTGGTAGTTTGTAGGTGGTATCTTTGGTAATTCATCTGCCGTGAATTTTTCTTCTTCTTCACGTTCCGTATCTTTCGACGCTGGTAGTTTGTAAGTGGTATCTTTGGAAATTCATCTGCCGTGAATTTTTCTTCTTCTTCATGTTCCGTATCTTTCGACGCTGGTAGTTTGTAAGTGGTATCTTTGGTAATTCATCTGCCGTGAATTTTTCTTCTTCTTCACGCTCCGTATCTTTCGACGCTGGTAGTTTGTAAGTGGTATCTTTGGTAATTCATCTGCCGTGAATTTTTCTTCTTCTTCACGTTCCGTATCTTTCGACGCTGGTAGTTTGTAAGTGGTATCTTTGGTAATTCATCTGCCGTGAATTTTTCTTCTTCTTCATGTTCCGTATCTTTCGACGCTGGTAGTTTGTAAGTGGTATCTTTGGTAATTCATCTGCCGTGAATTTTTCTTCTTCTTCACGTTCCGTATCTTTCGACGCTGGTAGTTTGTAAGTGGTATCTTTGGTAATTCATCTGCCGTGAATTTTTCTTCTTCTTCATGTTCCGTATCTTTCGACGCTGGTAGTTTGTAAGTGGTATCTTTGGTAATTCATCTGCCGTGAATTTTTCTTCTTCTTCACGTTCCGTATCTTTCGACGCTGGTAGTTTGTAAGTGGTATCTTTGGTAATTCATCTGCCGTGAATTTTCTTCTTCTTCATGTTCCGTATCTTTCGACGCTGGTAGTTTGTAAGTGGTATCTTTGGTAATTCATCTGCCGTGAATTTTTCTTCTTCTTCATGTTCCGTATCTTTCGACGCTGGTAGTTTGTAAGTGGTATCTTTGGTAATTCATCTGCCGTGAATTTTTCTTCTTCTTCATGTTCCGTATCTTTCGACGCTGGTAGTTTGTAAGTGGTATCTTTGGTAATTCATCTGCCGTGAATTTTTCTTCTTCTTCACGTTCCGTATCTTTCGACGCTGGTAGTTTGTAAGTGGTATCTTTGGTAATTCATCTGCCGTGAATTTTCTTCTTCTTCATGTTCCGTATCTTTCGACGCTGGTAGTTTGTAAGTGGTATCTTTGGTAATTCATCTGCCGTGAATTTTTCTTCTTCTTCATGTTCCGTATCTTTCGACGCTGGTAGTTTGTAAGTGGTATCTTTGGTAATTCATCTGCCGTGAATTTTTCTTCTTCTTCATGTTCCGTATCTTTCGACGCTGGTAGTTTGTAAGTGGTATCTTTGGTAATTCATCTGCCGTGAATTTTTCTTCTTCTTCATGTTCCGTATCTTTCGACGCTGGTAGTTTGTAAGTGGTATCTTTGGTAATTCATCTGCCGTGAATTTTTCTTCTTCTTCACGTTCCGTATCTTTCGACGCTGGTAGTTTGTAAGTGGTATCTTTGGTAATTCATCTGCCGTGAATTTTTCTTCTTCTTCACGTTCCGTATCTTTCGACGCTGGTAGTTTGTAAGTGGTATCTTTGGTAATTCATCTGCCGTGAATTTTTCTTCTTCTTCATGTTCCGTATCTTTCGACGCTGGTAGTTTGTAAGTGGTATCTTTGGTAATTCATCTGCCGTGAATTTTTCTTCTTCTTCATGTTCCGTATCTTTCGACGCTGGTAGTTTGTAAGTGGTATCTTTGGTAATTCATCTGCCGTGAATTTTTCTTCTTCTTCATGTTCCGTATCTTTCGACGCTGGTAGTTTGTAAGTGGTATCTTTGGTAATTCATCTGCCGTGAATTTTTCTTCTTCTTCACGTTCCGTATCTTTCGACGCTGGTAGTTTGTAAGTGGTATCTTTGGTAATTCATCTGCCGTGAATTTTTCTTCTTCTTCATGTTCCGTATCTTTCGACGCTGGTAGTTTGTAAGTGGTATCTTTGGTAATTCATCTGCCGTGAATTTTTCTTCTTCTTCACGTTCCGTATCTTTCGACGCTGGTAGTTTGTAAGTGGTATCTTTGGTAATTCATCTGCCGTGAATTTTTCTTCTTCTTCACGTTCCGTATCTTTCGACGCTGGTAGTTTGTAAGTGGTATCTTTGGTAATTCATCTGCCGTGAATTTTTCTTCTTCTTCATGTTCCGTATCTTTCGACGCTGGTAGTTTGTAAGTGGTATCTTTGGTAATTCATCTGCCGTGAATTTTTCTTCTTCTTCATGTTCCGTATCTTTCGACGCTGGTAGTTTGTAAGTGGTATCTTTGGTAATTCATCTGCCGTGAATTTTTCTTCTTCTTCATGTTCCGTATCTTTCGACGCTGGTAGTTTGTAAGTGGTATCTTTGGTAATTCATCTGCCGTGAATTTTTCTTCTTCTTCACGTTCCGTATCTTTCAACGCTGGTAGTTTGTAAGTGGTATCTTTGGTAATTCATCTGCCGTGAATTTTTCTTCTTCTTCACGTTCCGTATCTTTCGACGCTGGTAGTTTGTAAGTGGTATCTTTGGTAATTCATCTGCCGTGAATTTTTCTTCTTCTTCACGTTCCGTATCTTTCGACGCTGGTAGTTTGTAAGTGGTATCTTTGGTAATTCATCTGCCGTGAATTTTTCTTCTTCTTCATGTTCCGTATCTTTCGACGCTGGTAGTTTGTAAGTGGTATCTTTGGTAATTCATCTGCCGTGAATTTTTCTTCTTCTTCATGTTCCGTATCTTTCGACGCTGGTAGTTTGTAAGTGGTATCTTTGGTAATTCATCTGCCGTGAATTTTTCTTCTTCTTCATGTTCCGTATCTTTCGACGCTGGTAGTTTGTAAGTGGTATCTTTGGTAATTCATCTGCCGTGAATTTTTTCTTCTTCTTCATGTTCCGTATCTTTCGACGCTGGTAGTTTGTAAGTGGTATCTTTGGTAATTCATCTGCCGTGAATTTTTCTTCTTCTTCACGTTCCGTATCTTTCGACGCTGGTAGTTTGTAAGTGGTATCTTTGGTAATTCATCTGCCGTGAATTTTTCTTCTTCTTCATATTCCGTATCTTTCGACGTTGGATGACATAGTAGCCCTCCACTTTTCTCTTTTTCTGCTTACCCATCCATATTGCATACCAGTCCACTGCTTGACGTTATCATACCAAGCCATTTCTGGGCAACCTCTGCCTCACCTTCCATCTATGTATCCTTATAACAATGTTCTTCATAAGTTATTTAGCGGTTTCAAATGATAAAAATATCTTAGTTGCCCCTCCACCACGACTCTGATGAGCGTTCTTTTTTTATTCATTCTTTGAAGCAGTTCCTCATTCTTTACTTTCTCTGTCCACGACAATTACAACATTTTACTGTACAATCACATCTTCAATGCTTCAAGATGTTTCTCAAGGGTTGTTGTTACAGTCCATGTCTCTAATCCTTGATACTCAATACATAGTATGTCTTATTTTGTTTATGTTGAACTCAATTTATTGAAGGTGCGTCGGGCTACATATATACGACGTGAGAGAATCCCTTTTCGCACTTAGCATCCTCTGTTGGTCTTCATATACAAATGTATCTCCTTGTTTAACTGTGTCGGTGTCAACGGTAATAGAGACTTCTAGCAACTACCGGGTGACCCAAAAATAAGTGACCCGGCGGAATCTGTTATAGAAAAATGAGTTAGGGGCCGATCGATATGCTTCAAACGTTATTCTGTCGCTAAAAGGCAACCCTACATTAGGATTATTTTTTGCAATTTTTTTCGGCACAGCAAAATTTCCAAATCATAGATTTTGAGGAAAATAGCATTCCTGAAATCCCCAAAAAGTCGTCAAAAACAGGGGATCAATTTACAGCCATTTCAGATCTTCAAAACAATGAGTTGCGTGTTTTAATTTCAGGTTGAAAAATAGGCAACTCAGTCGAAAATTTTCAGAACGAGTTTATAGTCCCTAGATACCTAAAATGTTATTGTTTCAAGGGACAAGGATACGTCTGCTTTTCTGTAAAGAATTCTCGAATTGCACGGAAAGTTGAATTCCTTTCAAATTCAATGAATTTACAGGGAACGTTCATTTCCAATTGTTAGGTACCTGGGGACTATAAACTTCCTTTGGAAACTTTTGGCTGAGTTGCCTATTCCCAGCCTGAAATAAAACACGCTCCACATTGTTTTGAAGATCTGAAGTGGCTGTAAATCGATCCCTTGTTTTTGACGACTTTTTGAGGATTTCTGGCATGCCCTTTTCCTCAAAATCCTTAATTTGCAATATTTGCCAAGCCGGAAAAAATTGCAAAAAATACTCATAACGTAGGTTAGTCTTTTGGCGACAGAACAGCGCTTGAAACATTCCCATCAGTTTCTTACTTATTTTTCAATAACAGATTGCGTCGGGTCACTGTTTTTGGGTCACCCGGTAGGACGACGACTGCAACGGCAACACAAATGTGCCCTTTGTTTCCGAACTTCGGTTTGAAAAGACTCTTTGTTTTCCATTCGAATTTGATTCCCTTGAGAGTCTCTGAAGTTGTCCTTTTCAATTGCACAACTTGGAAATCCTATTTCTAACGTGCTGTTTTTCAGATCTGGATCTTCTTAAGAACATGTGCATGTGCATGTGCATGTGAAGGTAACTTGTCGGAAACTATACTCGGTTGTATCATAGAACACGACGTTCTGGTTGGCGTTGCCGTCCTGGTTGCCAAAGGTCCCTAATATGACACTTGGAGGTAAGTGTTACTTTTGATACTAACAAAGTCTTGGGGTTTCAATATTTTTCTTCATTCCTTACAGCTTCTCTTGCTCGTTTACTTTATTGTTTCTGGCAATTGCTCAGGTGTTTCAGCAATTAGAACGTTTCATCGGAATATCTCGGGTTGCTGATGTTAAGTCCACCTACTTTTAACCTAGCCATATCTTATATTGCTCTGAATATCATCTGTGAGCAATGGTCGAAATTTCTACAGCGAATATAAAAAAATCAGTTCAACCCCTCACGTAAATGATGATGAACAAAATAAAAATGGAAGGAAATTATGATGGAAGGTTCAAGGACATAATATGCCATCCTTGTAATGAATAATGAAAATACGGAGCATATCTTCAACTGCGAAAAATACAAAATGATCATTGGAATGAATGTTGAGAAATCAAAATTTGAGATATCAAATCATGGATCAAAAGAAGCAATAATTTATACCAAAGAAGTCGACAGTTACAAGCAAAAGATTGGATTTTGATACAAAAAAAGTATCGCTAATGTTAGTCTTGGTCTCGTATTGTTGTACTGCACGTAAGGGACGCTGGGAGCAGTTCACATGTTGAGGGGCTCTGCTCTCAAAAAGGTAACTTTATAGAACTTAAAGGGCATTTTTAGTTCATGATCGAAAGATTTAGAGGATTGCGATGCCCTCTGTGCCCGCCTTCTCGCAATTCTCTACGCAAATTGCAAATTTACCTCAAAAGATTTTTCTGTGAAATCCATCAAAAACGCCCCCTTGTCTTATAGAAGGCCCCCCAAAACACTAGATCCTATGACGAGGTTCCTGAGATCAAAGTACAGTGAAAAACAGTGGATGAAAGGCGATGTTAAGATTTTATCCTCTAGAAGCATGACAAATGAAAAATGGCGTTATCTATAATGTAAAGAGCCGTATATTTAGGCTTGTTTTTAAAATGTCACATATACTTCTTAAAGATATACTCTTCAGAGATAAAAAACTCGATAAAATGCCATTAAAATTGCATTGAAAACTTGGCACCAATGTTTTTCTGTTCATTAGCATCCAAAAGAATGTAGAAATGCATGTTGCCAAAAATTTACATAAAAAAATCACTCGGATACATATGTTTACGCACTAGTATCACGAAATGACATGCAATTTGCCAGGGACGTAGGAAGCATCTCGAACTTTGGGGGGCACAACACTTTGAGGGCACTTTTTTCCTAAAGAAAAAGGGGGCATTTTCTAAAAATAAACAGGGCACTTCTTTGTTTATTGCAAGATTTTTGGGGGTCACGTGACCCCAGTGCCCATCCGGTTCCCACGTCTATGCAATATGCAGTTTAATCCACCATTCATGAAAGATATTTTCATGCAGCGGAACATTAGCTATGACATGCCAATAAACATTAGTTATGACCTATGGCATGCCAATGACGTTCAATTCATGCCAATAAACATTAGTTATGACCTATGGCATGCCAATGACGTTCAGTTCATGCCAATAAACATTAGTTATGACCTATGGCATGCCGATGACGCTCAACTTCTAAAGGTATGAACCACTTTCTTTGGAAATGAGTTCACAATTTACCTTGGAGATAAACTCTGGCAGATTTTACCACACGAAATGAAACATGGAAACACCCTTCCCTTACAAAAACGAATTAGATGTTGGAATAGTACTAAATGCAACTATAGACTTTGCAAAACATATTCCAAAAGTTGGGCTTCTAACAGATAGACAAATAACTCTTATTTATCCCTGTAACTTATATTGCTCATGTTAATGGATCTATTTCTCTCAATTGTAAATCATGTAATACAGAAGGCCTAAATTAGCTGCAAATCAGCAACTGCATTTTCAATTTTTGCCCACTACGAATAAATTCAGTCACCAAGTCTTCCATTTTTTCGATTCTCGCAATTCATCTGTAGATGTATTTTTGTAGGTACATGGTCATGAGGTGAAACTACAGTCTGGAAACTTGAAATTTATCTATACGTTGGTGAAAGTTTGCATCCGAGAGCGATCGCAACCTGTTGGTGTTTCAACTGCTCAAAGCAACCTCTGTCCTTGATCTGACGCTTTTAACACCCTTCGTTTTCATCAGAATGCAATTTCATGGATCATGCGCTGCAAGAAGATTCATATCTGCATGGCTACGATCAAAGTATGCACTATTAGCCAGAGCTTAAATCCTCTTTTGTAGAGAAGCGCTGCCAATGAAATTGACAATAGAATACCTTTATCGTTAAGCTGGACAAGATCCATGAATGAGCTTTGCAGCTCTCTAATGTATTTCTTCAAGGTGATCAAACAGAGATGAACTACAAGATCCTCATAACGCCAAGCCGTAAAACATACTAGGAATCACTGTTTTGAAGTAAATTGCTTCAAGAATACTCTGCTGAAGAAAATGAATATTTTTCAGAGTTTGTGAATTTGCTATTAAAAGTCAGGGACATTTTCTATATTTGGCTTTCTCATTACAGTCTATTGTCAATGCGAAGGCCAAGGCAGTCACTTTTTTAGTGTGTACGGAAAATGTAAAATGAATTCCACCTATCTTTTCTGGACAGTGGTCTCCTATTTTGACTTGGCACGATTAATTTACTTCTCTTTTCAAGTCTATACGTATTAATGTTACGTATCGATCGTAGTTAGTATATACTAACTAAAGGCGTTACAACCGAAAAATTTCCTCAAAACTTCAATGATGCTTTAAAATATCAATGGCTCTGAAAAGGGCCTTAATATTCTAAGCTTTAGACTGCGTTCACACGATGCCGGAACATTTTGAAAACGGTGAAAAATTCGACGGATAGGCCTCCTGTTCACACGAAAACGGCACATTTTTTGCCGGCAGATTTTGAAAACGGCAGATTTTGAAAACGGAACTCTAATCGGCACATTTTGGAAACGGCATCGTGTAAACACTTTAAAATGATGAAAATAGAACATTTTCAGACGCTTTTGGAACGAGACTGAACGATTCTTAGGATTTAGGTTTACTTAATAGGCACCAAAGTCTTGCAACGAGCTTTTTACCGGCAAATTTCTGACCGTTTTCAAATTGTTCCGGCATCGTGTGAACGCTAGCTCAAATTTTGCTACCGTCACATTTTTCATCGTTTTCAAAATGTGCCGGCATCGTGTGAACGCAGCCTTAATGTTATGGTCGAGCATGAGTCATAGTTCGTTCCCCTCGTCTTCGAATGGTATTGAAAAGTAGTTTCTATGTAGTGTAGTAACAAGCCTATATATATATATATAAATATATTGTAAGCTTTCAGTGGCATGTAAAAATAAATTAATGATAGTGATGATGATGACATGTGCCAACTTCTTAATATGATTGCTACGACTACCGAGCAAGCTAAAAACAGACTCACCTCAAGGCCTGGAGTTGCAGGATGAAGCTTTATCTTCAAGAAACTTTTAACGAGGTTCAGCGTTCCAGGTATCCCACCAAGTCTGGCTTGCTGCGTGTTGTCATAAACAGTTTTCTCGATATATTGCAAATATCTAAATGAAAATAGAGGGATTGGAAGGAAGAACAAATCGAAACAAAACAACTGCTGACACAAAAAAGTTTCCAGAGGGGAACAAACATTTATGAGGTTGATGCGGTATACAATCGTGATCTATCCAAAAACTCCAACGAACTAAGGCATCAAACATTGGATAATCTCACGTGGATATGGACATATCTTCCACTGAAATTGACGACTTCGACTGAAAGCTACCTATGTAAAAGCTTGCAAAAGTACTGACAAAGTGAAAAAAATCGTCATTGAATTAGCTTATAGACCGATGAACATCACATCGATAAACTGAAGAGACAATATGGTAATTGGTATGATAATCTGCAACCTTCTATGTAACTATTCAATCAGGGGTATATGTCAAGAAGCTGCAAGGAGAAATGTTTACAATCCGGTGGGTCAACTGTGACGTCAAGATATCTATTGTTCCTATCGTTCAATGAAGTAATATGATTGGCTCTTCTCAAGATAAACAAAGTCGTTGACTGGCTTAGAACCGAACTCCTTCCTGTTATCTTATATTCAAATATTTGTTAGGATAGAAGAATTCAGCCAGCATTGTTCACACCAACTTGAGATCATGTGATTGTCCTCTTGAGCAATCTAATCTTTCTTTTTATACAAGTGTCTGGTCACTTGATATGACGGATATAAACGACGTATTTGTCAAGTTTCTAGCTACACGTTATGAAAGAAAATACAAATTACTTCATCACCTTTCTTCCAGAAATGATTTAGCATTTCTTAGCAAGGCAATTTGCAACTCTTTTGATTGCCTACGAAAAAGGAAATTCATAAATAAATCTTCAACAAATTTACTTCCAAAACATTATCAGCTTTTCGAGTCTGCCTAATGCTACCTCTCGAATTCAACATTCAGTCTGTTGTCTCGCACTGAAAATATGCTCCTATGTAGTCAGATTTGCTGGTCGATTCGACTGAAGTCCTATACCCTACCCTTGCATAAGTCACCCAATCGTAGCGTTATTTTTGTAACCACTTTAACTTTTGTCTTTGCTTTAGACATTGTAGTAGTACCAAGCAGTAATTTGTAAGTAGCATAATCAGCAATATGTATCGTAGTTATTAGTCTAGTTCCATGTCTTTATGTTAAGGCCGTGGTGCTAAAATTTACTTTCCTGCAGTGTTGCATAGTTATTCGAAACTATGGTAGAATGTAGCCTTTGTTGCAATATTTTAAATGGATATATATGTAAAAAAAAAGATTGACTGAAGTTCAGCGCTAGAAAGAAGGCATCTACAAGGTGACATTGGGTATCTAGAAACGGTTAATTGAACCCGATTTGAACGATCGACCATTTTCGATGAATTTTTTATTGCTGAATCAAATCTATGTTTCTATGTTGATCCTTTGATTGTAAGAAAAATAAAGATTTTGAAAACTGTTATGGTAGATCAATTCAATTTCAGCATGCAAAGAACTTTCTAGCACAACCAGTATTTCATGAAAATCATCTTCTTTGATTAGGATTTGCATCGGTAAAATCAAACTCAATCAATCATTCAATGAATAACTCTAACAATCAATCAAACAAACGAACAATCAATTTCTCACCTTGCGTGAAACACATTCCTTGACGTTGATGGTAGGTCGGAAATCATTTGTCTCAACAATTCCCAAGTGTCCTCTACGTTCTTGAAAGGAAACAGATATTGATTAACTTTCTCTTAAAACCCAAAAATACATCTAAAAAAGAAAAATTTTCAAGAAATTCCTATGATGCCTTAGATGATTCTTTGACAATTCTGTCACCACAAAAAGCAACTGGTATGCTAAATTCGTTGAAGAAAAGCTGAGTCTGTAACGATGGTCACTGAGGGCATTGATAAGCTTGTAATAACTGCATCCGAAGTCAGTGCCAGAAAATATTAACCTGAAGCCGCCAGTACAAAACCGAGCTTGCGAGGTTCGTACATAGGCTGAGGGTTAACATTTGTGGTATTGCCCAAAGGAAACAGTTAATATATAGTTTACTACCCCATGGTCAGGGCAGGGTGCAGGCCTTTCGTTTTCAAAAAAGTAAAAACATGATTTCAAAGCAAAAATAATCCTTGGCCTAGCATGATGCCATTCCAGGTGGAAACCACTTGGTGCTTTTCGAATCTGTTGCTCGACAGGTTCAAAACACTGATCTGTGATTCGAATTCGGCATTACCGGATAATAATGCCCTATCATTACGTCACATACGAACGTTTTCAGTCAATCAGTTTGCATTACAGAGTGACTGCCCTGACCATGGGGTAAAAACAACAAATTATGACTCACAGTGGTGAATACAAAAACTGGATTTGCAAAACAATAACAACCCACTCTAACGTCTTCTTAAACTAACTTCTTCGATAAAGCAGCGGAATTATCTTATATAATCCGAAGGATGTTGGAAAGTATGAATACAACTTTCTTTGGTCTAAAACAAATTTACGCTCCTTTTCTTGCCCCTCTAATTTCACTTGATCAACGCCCATTCAAAAATTGGCAAAGTTTTGCTGAAAAAAATCATGGAGACTTTCAGCTACTTCGAAGCTCCATCCTCGTAAGCCCCCAAGATCAGTAAGATTGGTGAGTCCTTAACTTCCGTTACGTTACTGCAAAGATTAACCGACACTAACACTAAGAAAGTCCACTCGAGTATACTCCTCTTTGTACCCTTTTATTGATAAAACTTATCCATAATACGATTCAACTAAAACAAGATAAGAAAATGCTGATCTTCATAAAAACCTTATCATTTGCTTTGTTAATGACTTGTCTGCATGCTTCCATGTAGTCACATTCTTTCCCTTGTATTAGACTCTCATTGCAAATATAAACCTGGGCACGAAAAAGGACAAGGATAAGGCTTAAAGGATATGTTTTAAATAGCGTTTCAAATTCTGCACATGAGAAATCATCAATGTCCGATCAAACTCAGGTAAGTTGGATCTCTTCGGACCAAGGGCACATCTTTTTCTATTTGAGTCAGGAAAACCCTGGGTTAAAATTTCTTAATTGCTGGGGACCAACATTGAGGAGAAGCTAGAAGAAGATAGAAAAAGCAAAGATGGCTGGAAATCAGGAAGACAGGAATTTTACAATCCATTTAAGGGTGGAAGTAAACGAGTAGTGAATAGGTCCTTCAATAAAGATGCTTGATGAAGAGATTCACAAAGAGAAAAAATCCATTCCAATGTGTATCATAGCAAACCAGTGTTGGGTATACAATGGGGCATAAAATGCTTAACTGTAATTTGCTTATCATGTTCTCGACTCTTGACCTAGCCCTGAAGCATTTGAGGCCTCAGCTCCTCTGCCTGTACCGGGTGAGTCAACAAAAAGGCCCGGCATTTGAAAAATGCTGCGACCTGAAAATCACAGCAATGATATTGAAAACTGTCCTGTTTATTCTAGATATGTCTAATTAGTTCAGTAATTCATCCCGCTTCAATCGGCCATTATTCTAGATACGTCTAATTAGTTCAGTAATTCATCCCGCTTCAATCGGCCATTCCTTCCCGTCGAAATAGCAGATATTCTGCAGAAAGCCCTTTGGAGAATCTGCTAAAACGAATGAAAACGTTAAGCAAGATTTCTCTTTGTTCTCCTTCCTAGCAATAATGACACTTGCACGTCCTCTTGGGAGAATGGCACCCCCCCTGATCAAGTTATTAATACTAGCGGGAAGACTGTTTCATTCCCCCAAGAGGAAAGCACGTGCTAAAGCGTGTTCAAGTTATTGTTGTGAGGTAAACGTATTACGGAAACTCGCCCCTAATCTTACCACGTTTCTTAAGGTTTCTCAAAAGGAATTTTTTAGGAAATCCCTCACAGAATCTGAACGGAGTGATCGATTTCAGCCGGGAAAAATCCTAAAAAATGATTGAACATATTAACTTTTCAATCAAATTCCGTAAAATATTATTGCTTATATACTCAGGGAGTAATTACCTTCAAACGGCGGGCCTCTTTTTGTCTCACCAGGTACGTCGCTTTATTCCTTCCTGAATAGCGATTCCAGTATATGGATGCATACTTACTTACTTACTTACTTACTTACTACACTTACTTACTACACTTACTTATGTCGAGCAACTTACTTACTTGCTCGAACATATTTCACATGCCCTCTCCACTATACTCTGTTTTGCATCCTTTCCTTCAAATGATGTTTCCCCAATCCTGTATCATCCATTAGCTGGTCAACATAGGTGCATCTTGGTCTGCCTGGTTTTCTTTTTCCTCGTACTGGTTCCTATAGCAACAGCTTTTGTGCTGTTTCGTCAGTTTTTCTCCACACACATGGAGAATATGGATGCATAGAAAATATATTTGGTCTTGAATTTACTATCCCATAAAAAGTTCATTTAAAAAATTGGCTAAATATTCCTTTCATCATAAAAACTGAACCAAAAGAGATATCAAAAGACATACCTTTCTGGAACTTAGAATTTGCCTTATGTTTGAATCAACCTTATGTTTGTATCAAAATGGTCTCTCCTACCTAGGACCTAAAATCTGGAACTCTCTAAACTCAGACCTAAAATCTGTCAAGAATGTCAACAGCTTCAAGCATAAGATCAAGGACAAATTCTTTAAAGACCTCCATACTCAGGAAATTAGTCCGTATATATTTTATTAGGATTCTAAAAGCTGTAACAAAACAGTCTATCAACAATCTTGAAAATGCAGCATTTCTCTTATTACCTTTCGAGATAACACTTTTTTTTGTCGAACATTCTTTTCTTTCAAAGACACCTCTGGAGGGACCATTATGGAAACAAAGTCGCACTGACCTTTTAATGCTATCCCTGCCATTTTAAACTAGGGGTGTTTTGAATAGATTTTTAGCTTTTACATCTTAATTTCTGTAACCACTGTAATTAGACTTTTCTTTTATTTTATTAGATAATTAGTTTTAAACTTTTCCTTAGATGGCGAATTTTACATACATACATACATACATAACCTGGTTAAACTTGAACGATTTTTAAAACATGAGCCACCAGCTATCTGATGAGTTTATTTGGAATGACCCAAATAACAAAGATAAAATAACAACAAATCATACCTGTCTTGCATATGCCATTTCCATCATGGTCATTGGGCTTCTACCTTGTCCCAGACCATACTCATCCAAAACCTGTAGAGTTACAACGACAAAGTTTACAACGAGTTGTCTCTATGAAGTTTGACTTCTGGCCAACCTAGCAGATATTGCTTTACATGAACAATAAAGCGAAACTTGTTGAACAAGAAGAATGTTTTGGAAAGATTCAAAAACCTTTTGTTTTTCAGGAACACAGCATGTTTGTCTGGCCAGACTCTGGTCTGGCAGTGTTTTTCCACAAAGCCAAACGGATCAAACTTTGTTTAGCAAGCAAATCCTAAATTTTAGGGACACAAAGTTTGCTCATTTAGCCATAAATTACGTGTTGATGCACAATGATGACCACTACCTTTCACTATGGACTCAAAATAATAAAATAAGATCTGCTCCCAGGGGCGGATCCAGGGGGGCGCTACGGGTGCTGAAGCACCCCTCAAAAATCCAAATGTATGCTTTTCCTGGATAATAAGCTGATTTGGATGAAGCACTGAAAATCATAACTTTTTGAATAGGTGAAGTGATAAGGCAGCCCCTACACCCCTGCCCCCTGGACACTACCACATCTCTTCGACTCTAAACTCATCGCCGGCTCCAAACAGGATTTTGTTGACGTTCTCTCGGGTTCAGTTTTTTGAATTGGTCCATTCAATGTCCAAAACGCAACGTAATCTGGGGATTTGTTATGCATTCTGCGAGTCTGTACTTTATTGCAGGGTGGTCCGCAGTTTTTTTCAGCGCAGTTTCCCTGTCGCGCTGAGCATCCCTCAGCTCACATGATCAGATGCTTGACCAATAGCATCATAGATTGGTGGATGCTCGGTTTTAGCGGGAGCATCCGAGATTCAAATTTTCAAGGCTAAGCCAATCAAAACCGTGTTTGAGGGGTGCTCGGCTTGACCAAAGAGTTCTGACTTTGATCCAGAAGCTGCTCGAGGGATGCTCGACGGACCAAACTTTCCATGTGAAGCAATTCAGGAGGACGTTGTTCTTGCCGCGCTAAAAGCTCTACTCGCAATTAGTATCATACCTTGCGATAAGAAGTAACGTTTAGGCCGTCCCTCTGCAAGAGGTACATTTAGAAAGAATACGAAGTTTGTTGGACAGTAGAAGCAAGAAAAAGACGGAAGCTTTCACCAAGTTTAAAGATTTGGGCCTAATCGTTTAGTAAACTGTGTTGTTATAAGTTCCCGGCCACGAAGAAGACAAGAGAGGGAGAATTTCAGGTATATGCACTGCATAAATAAGCCTTTTTGGCTGAAATTCTAAATACTTGATACTATCCTTATTTGCAGCAAAAGCCGCATTTCTGATCGAGTTGAATTAGAACTTTTCATGGAATTGACGTTTGACCTGCAGGTCAAAGGCCTTCTGTTGCTTTGGGCGATGTGTACTTGCCTATTGACAGTTGATCACAAAACAATTCTCGTATGTGATTGAAAGATCCGATTCAAATTGAACAAAGAAACATGCTGAATGGCGACAAGAGTCATTCAATTTCAATTAGTGACCAAAGGTCAAAGGTGGAATAATGGGGTTCAACCATTCAACTGCTAACCCAGGTTCGACCCAGCTTTGTTTACATTGCCTTTGGGATACATGACAGCGTAAAACACAAACTTGGGGTGAACCTGGGTTTGCTGATACATTCGCATGCTCATAGTGGATGTTGTAATTTGTAATTCAAATTCAGGCAAAGCAGAATGGTGGAAGGAAATCAGCTTTGGGGAATCCATTTCACGAGGCAATGTGTCTCTTGAAATTAATCGTTTTCTCCGTGCATCAAATTTTGAAACTTATTTCACTCAGGAGGAGAAAGCGCCAGGAAAGACAACAAATTTCAGCTCAAAATAGAATTTGTCGCTATTTGAGTGAAAGGTCAAGACAGAAAAGGAAGATTCTTGTGACTGTTTTGCATACGTTCATGGTAGTGTATGTTGAATTAAAAAAGGAGACAGCTTTGTTCATCAATTTCTCATAGTATTAATTATCAAAGTACCAAAAAAGCATGCCAAGTAGGTAGCCTTAGGCTGAAGAACAAGAAGTGGATAGTTGAATGTCTTTCAGGACAAACTTTGAAAACTTTGCTTCTTTCACCAAAGTCAAACAATCGATATCAAAAAGTAATGTATGAACATGATTGATGGATTTATTTCCCAACTAGCCACCCTATGTTGATGGTTACAAAAGTATCAAATCACAGGGTTAATTAGTGGAATTTTTTCGCGTAAAAAATTGGTTTTTGTAGCCACAAAAGGGTGTGGTCATCGTTTCCGGCAAAGTAGGGGGCGTGGCTTCCAAAAATTTTCTGGGGGCTTCGCCCCCAGACCCCCTCATTTCCTCTCAGCGCCCCTCAACAAAATTCCTGGATCCGCTCCTGGCTCCTAGAAGTACTTACTGGTGCCCTCATGGACCTTTGACAGGCAATGAATGGCCAATGAATAATGAACAGAAAGCTATCTGGTGATCTTGGACAAATTAAAATTCAGTGTTAAATAATAAAATTCATGCTCGTGTCCTGGCCAAGATTTACATGCCACAGAGGAAGCACCTTCAAGCTGTGCTGCACATACTTTAAGCACACCTTTGCAGATCTAAAGTCATGCATTTTCATTTCTCACAATGAAAATATTCACTTCATTTAAATCATAGGAATAAAACAACAAGTTCCACTTTACAAACCTCGGTTTCAACAGGGAATGTCATAGCTTCTTTTCCAGCACTAAGCAAAGAATTCAAAATCTTCTGCTTTTCTTTTTCCCAATCATCTAGCATGCTTTGCCAGAACTTCTTGTCAGCTTGTGCAAAGGTCTATCATGAATGCAGAAAAGACTGTCAGAAATAAGTAAGCAGAAAATGATGCAAGATATGCAGAATCTGCAAGGGGACAGCATACAGCTCAAATCCTTACTGGTTGCTGGAAGCACGCGGAAATCATCCAATTTCACGGTAGCAAGCCAATCAAATAGCCCCTTTCTAACCACGTGATACCGAACTGGCTGTTTGAAGTGAATTCTTGAGTACCCTCACAAAAATTGAAATGGCTACTAAGTAACAATGATTACATGGAATTTTCTTTGATAAATCAGTAGAGGGGATGCCCCTCTACAGTTTGTAGCGTGCTTGGAAAAATATCTCATTTAGAGCCGAAATTACAGTCATTTTCCGGTCGAAGAATATTGACATTCGTTCAAACTTCGATAAAATTCGCTGCAAATGAGATATAAGGATAAAAATCTCAGCGATTATGGATATTGCCCTAAGCAATAACCCAAGCACTGTCCCTTCAATTACACCTCAAAATCGCAAGTGATTTTCAACGATTTCTGCCAGAATAATGATCTAGGCCTAAACTTCTTACCGATTAAAACTCATTCGTTGACCCCAAAAGGGCTTAGTTTGTATTTTTGAGCTAAATAATTCACTTACCAACGACTCAATGATCTATTTGGCTTCATTTTCCATTTAGATGTCTCCAAATTTCGTTTAAAACATCCAGTCTTGAGCAAATTCTTGCAAATTTTTCTGGTTCCATATTTTCTCTGCAAGCGCCAGCAATCTCCTCAAAAAACTTCGCATCGATAGTCTTTGTGCTAGAGACAATGCGATTCGATACAGTTCATACACTCGTAAATAGATATGGCACGCCTGATTTTGCTCAGTTCATTCAAATGGAAACAAACAGGATAAAACATTTTTGGCTGTTTGATTCACCAATGAATAGATCTTACACAAAACAACAAAACTAAATGTTTTGTTGTGTTGAAAGTGTACCCCTGTTAACCTTTTGTTTAACTTATGGACCCATGAATAGATTTGACACATTTCTTGCACAAACTTTTTGTTGCTTTGTTGTTTTTTGTAAGATCTATTCATTGATGAACCAAACAGCCAAAAACTGTTTTATCCTTTTTGTTTCCATTTGAATGAATAGAGCAAATCAGGCAATGCCATATCTATTTACGAAGTGTATGAACTGTATCGAATCGCATTATCTGTAGCACAAAGCCTATCGATGAGACGTTTTTGAGGAGATTGCTGGCGCTTGCAGAGAAAATATGGAACGAGACAAATTTGCAAGAAGTTGCTCAAGACTGGATGTTTTAAACGAAATTTGAAGACCTCTAAATGGAAAATGAAGCCAAATAGATCATTGAGTCGTTGGTAAGTGAATTATTTAGCTCAAGAATACAAACTAAGCCCTTTTGGGGTCAACGAATGGGTTTTAATCGGTAAGAAGGTTAGGCCCAGATCACAATTCTGGCAGAAATCGTTGAAAATTACCTGAGATTTTGAGATGCAATCGAAGGGACAGTGCTTGGGTTATTGCTTAGGGCAATATCCATAATCGCTGAGATTTTTATCCTTATATCTCATTTGCAGCGACTTTTATCGAAGTTTGAACGAATGTCAATATTCTTCGACCGGAAAATGACTTTAATTTCGGCTCCAAATGAGATATTATTGCAAGCACGCTACAAACTGTAGAGGGGCATCCCTTCTACTGATTTATCAAAGAAACTTCCATGTAATTGTTGTAACTTAGTAGCCATTTCAACTTTCGTGAGGGTACTCAAAAATTCACTTCAAACGGCAAGTTTGGTATCACGTGGTTAGACAGGGGCTATTTGATTGGCTGACTACCGTGAAATTGGATGATTTCCGCGTGCTTCAGCAACCAGTAAGGATTTGAGCTGTATGCTCAAGGGGACCATTATGGAAATAAGGTCAGCTTGACCTTTTCATGCTATCCCTGCCACTGTAATTAGGGGTGCTTTCCTATTATGTTTTCAGCCTTAAAGTTTATATCATATTGCATTGCATCTATTTTTATATGGTTTATAATAACTCGTAAATTCTTTTATTGTGGCAAATACATACATACATGCATAACCAAACCAGAGTTTGTGAATGGCCAGGCAAATGACAGATGGTGTCAAATCACCCCGGGTAATGTCCTCGCAGTACGGTGGAGGGTGCCAAGTGCAGTGGAGGGTGCCCAGTACAGTGGAGGGCTATCTTGCAGTACAGTGGGGGGCTATCATGAAGTACAGTGGAGGGTGCGGAGTACGGTGGAGGGCTATCTGAAGTACAGTGGAGGGTGCGGAGTACGGTGGAGGGCTATCATCAGTACAGTGGAGGGCTATCTGAAGTACAGTGGGGGGCTATCATGCAGTACAGTGGAGGGTGCAAGTACGGTGGAGGGCTATCTTGCAGTACGGTGGAGGGCTATCTGCAGTACCGTGGGGGGCTATCATGCAGTACAGCGGAGGGTGCGGAGTACAGTGGAGGGCTATCATCAGTACGGTGGAGGGTGCAAGTACGGTGGAGGGCTATCATGCAGTACAGTGGAGGGCTATCATATTGCGTGTGGGGGGCTATCATGCAGTACAGTGGAGGGTGCAAGTACGGTGGAGGGCTATCTTGCAGTACGGTGGAGGGCTATCTGCAGTACCGTGGGGGCTATCATGCAGTACAGTGGAGGGTGCGGAGTACGGTGGAGGGCTATCATCAGTACAGTGGAGGGTGCAAGTACGGTGGAGGGCTATCATGCAGTACAGTGGAGGGCTATCATTCAGTACGGTGGAGGGTGCGAAGTACAGTGGAGGGCTACGAAAACTCGATATACCAAACATGAAATGAAACCTTACAAAATCTATCATGACTAGAATTGTCCTAATCAGTGAAAAGCAAATATTTTCTATTCTGCTTCAAATACTATACTACTCTGTTTCGTCAAAGGAGGAAAGAGCACATTAATTTTAGATTCCAAAAGCATTACAGCTATGCATTGTAGTATGCATATATTTTGTTAGCTTCTGCATAAGCATAACGAACTTTCAGTTGATTTTGCGCTGATGAATGAATGTCTTCCTCAACGATCTTCGACAGTAAAATTTTTATGAAGATTTGCAGTTTCGTGTTAAGAAGAATGTTTTGTCTGTTCAGTTGGTTTCGATATGGACGCGAAGTTTGAGTCATATGTGCTGAAAAAACCATCGAAAAGAAGTCCAGCCAGTTCGTATCAAAGGTTCCTAGGCCAATGTAGCAATTCCTCTGAAAGTGCACGCAAAGAGAACTTTGCCGATTATGGCGTAGAAAAAGAAGAGGAATGTGACGGGGCTGATGCTGCAGAATGTCGGCGTAGCTTGTTCGCTTTCGAAATTTCAGGATTGAAGGAATTCTTAATTCTAGCAAATAACGATGCGTGCAGATAAATTACTTCACTTGTTCATCGAGCTTTTTGCAGTACTTTAACACGTATTGTAAGAAATGCAGGCCTTCCTAAGGAATTCAAAAAGAGAAATATTTCATGTGGCAAAATATGAGGTCTCCTTTTGGAAATTTGCCCCCCCCCCCAAGTTATGATTCCTTAAAATAGGCCCGCTTTTTGTGCAATCATTCTTTCGTGCCAAGAAAAGAACATGCGTTTCTTATAAGGAACCGCTCACAAGTAGCGCGCGCAGGCTGCTCGTAAGAGACTCATGCAAATTACCAATAATACAAGGAAATTCCATTTCTAGGAAACTACCTATGATAAAAAAAATCTTTCCCACACTTTTACTATGTTTCTACTCCAGGGGCACTTCACTCATTGGAAATAGTGTACGAGATTTTTCAGAACAAAGGGATTTATACGGATTTTTGATGGATTTTTCTTGAAAACAAAAGGATTTTTGCCAAAGTTGTACGAGATGTTTTGGGAGTGAAATGCCCTTCGTTTCCAGTTGTCTCCTGTGCAGTAGCGGCAATTCATTTTGTTGAGTAGAGAGCCAACGTCAGTCAATCTCAAAGTCGGAGGAAATGTTTTCCTTTTGAGATATTTTGCTGACAAGCCTCAGAAAGTACTTCAGGTAGCAGTTAACCCTTAGGATTTGGGAATTTTTGAATTTTGTGTCAAATTTTTGAATTGGTGTAATGTTGTAGTAAATTTATTCCTCTTTTCGATAGAATAGCCCCCAAGCCTACAAAGACGCTGAAATCTTCTAGAATTTAAGATTAATATGAGGAGGTCATAAAAATTTCCCTTAGCAACCAGCTGTTTTTGTGGTTGCTAGGGGCTTTTCCAAACATTTTGTGCAGGAATTATCCAAAATTCCCCCTTTTCATGCTCCTGGGTTCCGTTCCTCCTATTACAATCACATGACTAATCCTTCTGGGCAACAACAACACCGCAAAATGGTGTTTTGTGTTGCAAAGATGGAGAGCAGCGATGAAGTCGATGAAGAAGGAAAGACCACACGTTACACGAAATTTAGGAGTATTAAGAGAAAGAAAAGGAAAGGTTTTCATGGCAAAAAGAGGTGGGAAGTAGATAGAGAACAAGCTGAAATAGTAGAGGACACACAGAATGGAGTTTCAGGTGCTGTAACAGCAAGGCCTATTATGAACTTCAGTCATACTCCACCTCAACACAGGCCAGCAGTTCAAGCAAACAAAGAAGGACAAACTCAGGATTCAAAACAAAGTAAATCTGCACAGAAGCTTTCTAACAGCCCTTTTGAGAATGTCACAAGTTTGTCAAGGAAGGTCAAAGATGCTACAGCATCGTTTCCACTGGCAAACACAGCAAAAGGCTTCAAGATCCAAGATGCCAAAGAGTTATCAATTGGCATAGAAAGTGCAGCTGTCTGTTCTGCTTGCAAAACTGGAACTTTAACTCTTATGCAGCATGATAGAGAGAGAGTTGGACTTGCAGAAAAGCTATCATTGAAATGCAGGGAATGTGGAAAGGAAACATTTTTTCCAACTAGCTCTAAGACAGGGGGTATAGGTGGTGGAGCATTCAAAGTCAATCGTCAATCGGTGATGGCTACACAGACCTGGGGTAGATCTGGTTTAGAATATTTTTGTGCCATGATGGATCTACCCCCACCAGTTACAAAGAAGCCATACAATGACCACATGAAGAAGATAGAGAAGGAAGCAGTAGAGTATGCAGAAAAAGTGATGAATGAAGCCGCTTTGCGGTTACAGCAGTTCTTACATGAAGAAGAACCTGAAATGCTGCATGAAGATGGAAATGGAAAATTGATTGGAGATGTTGCTGTGACAGTGGATGGCACATGGCAGAAGAGAGGGCATTCGTCTAAGATTGGAGTAGTTTTTGTTATTGCAGTTGACACTGGAGAAGTCTTAGACTATGAAATCAAGTCCTTTGTGTGCTATCAGTGTAGAGCCCACAAGAAGACAGAAAATAATCATGCTGAATATGATGAATGGTTGAAGTCCCATGAGAAGGATTGCATGATTAACCATAATGGTTCATCTGAATCCATGGAAACTGAGGGTGCCATAAGCATTTTTAGAAGGAGCATAGAGAAAAGGGGGTTGCAGTACACCATCTTTGTTGGAGATGGTGACAGCAGTTGCTATGGAAAAGTAAAGGAAGCCATGAGTGAAATTTATGACATGCAGAAAGAAGAATGTGTTGGGCACATACAAAAAAGGATGGGTACTGCTTTGAGAAAGTTTGTCGCTGACAACAAAGGCCAAAAGTTGATGGATGGAAAGCCAGTTGGCGGCAAAGGGAGATTAACAAAGGAGAAAATTGACAAAATACAGAACTATTATGGAATGGCCATTCGTAATAATCCTGAAGATCTAGCAAAAATGCAAAATGATATATGGGCCATATTTCACCACATGATTAAGGCAGACCATACCCCATTACAAGAGCAACATAAGTATTGCCCAAAGAATTCCAATAGCTGGTGTAAGTACTGGAAAGATCACTTCAATGACACCAATGACTACATCGAAGATAATCGTCTGCCACAAGTGTTTCAAACAGCTCTGAGAAGGCTTTTTGAAAGACTTACTGACAGTTCCTTGCTAAGCAGGTGCCTCAAAGGGCTCACGCAAAACCAAAATGAGTCAATCAATGGTATGTTATGGAGAAAATGTCCAAAAACACAGTTCTGTGGAAAGCGACGAGTCAATATTGCTGTTTCACAGACAGTTGCCTTGTTCAACATTGGGGCTGGCAGTGATGCTGTGTTGCTGAAATCATGTGGAGTCTCTCCAGGGAAAAATACAGTGAAGGCCTTGCATAAAAAGGACAAGAAGCGTTTGTACCATGCTGCCAAGAAAACTTCTGCTAAATATTGCAAACAGCGTCAGACTCTAAGAGCTCAGAAAAAGGCAAAGGCAGACAAAGATTCATACTCCAGTGGTGCTTTTGGAGTTAGTACAAAGCGTGAAATTCCAAGAAAAAAGATCATTTTTGAAGTAAAGAAACAAAAAACAGTTCCAAAGCCCCATGCACAACAGTACACCAAGTCAACCTATCTCCAAGAAAATAGTGACATAAAAGTGCAATTTGTTGTTCCACAACAAGAAACAACTGAAATACCATACAAAAGGAAGAAACAATAAATAGACTTAACTAATTAGCATTAAAAATAGTTGAGACATATGGTTATGAGCTGTAAAGTTATGTTTGTGATTTACAATTGGATGGAAGCTCAGTGTAAACCAATTTCTCAACTTTGAAGCTGTTTTTCTCAAAATGATGTTTTGGCCAACCATGATAGCAAAAACCATTGCCAATTTGACACAATGAGTGAGATCTTGATGAGATTTTCACAAAAGATGCCTCAAATGTTGATCTATGCAATGAATTAACAAATTTTGAAAATTTTTCAAGACGCGCCCGGTTGCCATGGAAACCTTACTTTGGTGATGGTTGCTCCGTTTGCAATGAAATTTCACAAAATTGATAATTCATTGCATAGATCATCATAAAACACACTTTTGGTGAAAATTTCAGCCAAATATCTCACACTGGGACAGAATTAATGGCATTTTTGTCAAAATTTTCTGTAACAATAGCGACCGTTTCCATGGAAACGATTGTTTGTAGAAAAAATTTTTCCCCAAAATACTAATTAGATCTACCATGCCAAGTTTTCCTGAAAATTTGATGGATTTGCTTTGCAAGGAATTGTAGTAATTTGCAAGTAAAGATTTTTGCTTCTAAGGGTTAACTGCTACCTTCAGTAATGTCTAAACTATGGAGAAGCTTGGAAATCGCCCGCTTTGACATGTCCAGAATGGCAAAAGTACAAATCACTCAAAATCTGAGAATTTTGATAAACTCCCACTGGATCACTCCCGACAACATGTTTCGTGACACCAGGGCCTCAAATGAATTCTTTAGAAAGTTAATGAGGTTTTCTCAGTGCTTGGTATTCGTAGGAAAACAACAAACTTTCGTCAAAGATATAACGAGGTCCCTCCTCAATACCCTCCACTGTACTTCGCACCCTCCACCGTACTGAATGATAGCCCTCCACTGTACTGCAAGATAGCCCTCCACCGTACTTGCACCCTCCACTGTACTGCATGATAGCCCCCCACACGCAATATGATAGCCCTCCACTGTACTGCATGATAGCCCTCCACCGTACTTGCACCCTCCACTGTACTGATGATAGCCCTCCACCGTACTCCGCACCCTCCACTGTACTGCATGATAGCCCCCACGGTACTGCAGATAGCCCTCCACCGTACTGCAAGATAGCCCTCCACCGTACTTGCACCCTCCACTGTACTGCATGATAGCCCCCCACACGCAATATGATAGCCCTCCACTGTACTGCATGATAGCCCTCCACCGTACTTGCACCCTCCACCGTACTGATGATAGCCCTCCACTGTACTCCGCACCCTCCGCTGTACTGCATGATAGCCCCCCACGGTACTGCAGATAGCCCTCCACCGTACTGCAAGATAGCCCTCCACCGTACTTGCACCCTCCACTGTACTGCATGATAGCCCCCCACTGTACTTCAGATAGCCCTCCACTGTACTGATGATAGCCCTCCACCGTACTCCGCACCCTCCACTGTACTTCAGATAGCCCTCCACCGTACTCCGCACCCTCCACTGTACTTCATGATAGCCCCCCACTGTACTGCAAGATAGCCCTCCACTGTACTGGGCACCCTCCACTGTACTTGGCACCCTCCACCGTACTGCGAGGACATTACCCGGGGTGCAAATTCCGAAAAAGTTATGTCCTTCAACCAGAAAAGTTGTCTGTAGTTTATGACTACCTGATAAAGGAAAGATTTTAAAACATGTCCAAAGGCATCAGTATCTAGGAAGCACTATAAAGAGTGATCTAAATTGGAAACATCATATCGGAAGTATATTAGCCAAAAAATAGAGATTCCTTCCAAGTTTGATATTAGCAATTTCATTATCAACTTCGGAAAGGACTTTTAGGTTTATATCTTAATTTCACCTTTGGGTCACTGACCCCTTTGCAGTACAGTACTGCGAAGTATTGGTATAGATGTAGAATGTCATCTTTACACCTCTTCCTTTCAGTACACTACTTTCAAGAACATCAAGTACGAGTTGACCCACAGGGGGTCCAAGTGTCTCTAAAGACTGTAGCTTAGTTTATGTGGTTTCCTGCGATCCTTTTTACGGAAGCAACACTTGTGTAATTTGATACAGATTATATATGTATCATCATTGCGGTTGTCCTGCTATTGTTACAGTACACAAATCTTTTGTGATGTGAGAGCTCTTATCTCATTGGCTGCAGTGTGAACTCAGTTTTTTTCAAATCTGCCACCTTGTAATGGTAAGAAATGAGAAAGGAAAATGCAGAAGGGTTGAATCTTCAGGCCATCCTTAAAGTAGGGCCAAATGTTTGCCATTGCTTCAGGGGATTCCCTTTGGAATCATGTAGCAAGACAGCAGTTATGGCAAGTCCCCTTCATAAAGCTTGTGGATTCATTAGACACATTTCCATTCGCCTTGTTCAGATTTTGAGGGAATGAATGTAACTAACTAGGCAAATTAGCTATTTTCTAGATAAAATTATTAAAAGACAAATACAATTGAAAGCAAACAGCTCACTTTTACATTTGCTACATGGAATAGCAATGTGGTAAATTTACTATGCTGTGGTGCAACAGTGGATTATTGGGATCTTCTCTTGATGTTTTATTAGGGAGAGGGGAATATTAGCACATTTACAGGGGGCTTTTAGTACTGTTATTGTCCTTCAAGCTTTCTTTGCAATGCACAGTGGGCCAGAGGGTGGACAAAAATAAAAAAATGAAAAATTTCAAATAATAGTTTTCTCACTGGATTTTGCTATCATATGCCTCATCGAGTAAGGAATTCACATTCAACGTTATCCAAAAAATTGCATTTAATTAATCAATCAATTAATTTCAAATCACAGATGCCAACTGCTATTGAATGCTGCAAGCATTTTACTACTTTCAACTTCAATTCTACCAACTACATCTTCAGGCGCCGATTTGTCTGCAAGCGGTATTTCGATAGCCTCTTCATAACGTTCACAGGCAGTGATTTAAGTGTAACTGACTGCATTTCGATTGAGCACAGACTCATGTTCCATAATTGTTATTTTGTTCAAGGTACTCTTGATACATGTTGTTAAAATTTGTACGCTGTGTTTTAAAGCTAAGTTCAAAATTTCGCTTGCAAACGCCAAGCATCTCCTTTGCATATTTACAAGCACAAAAGTATCCTCTAACCGCCTGATTTACGTTTGGCCGCCGAGAGGTGCCGTAGAAAATCCAAGGATGGTTATTGCAATGGCAAAAAATTGAGGTGTAGAGGGAACACAGCACCGCTGACTAAGTTTCAGATCGATGCCAAATTCTACTTATTTTTATGCCAAGTCTCTTTCAAAGTCTGTCCTTTTTAAGAATCATTTCAGATTATGGATTTATAGTCATTAATTCTACTTTCTTCATAATGGGTACTAATCAGATGTTATTTGATGCATTGACTTTGGCTGTTTCAAACAAGGACTTGGAAGAAGTTTCCGACACCTGTGCAAATAACTAAGTAGAGAAATTTTGTCGTAAGGGTATTTTTCTTCGTAAGTTTCCAGCTTTTACAGCATCTTGTACCATTTTATGCCTTGAACGATTTATGTCCAAGAAAATCGTAATCTGGCCCACTGTGCAATGTTTTCAAAACTAAAAATTTCAATAATTTAATTTTCAATATCTAAAACCTTAACTTTCCCCCAACTGTTATGATTATTTCACATTCAAATACCATGGCTTTTGTACAAGTCAACCAGAAATCATTTAGCTTATGCAGTTCTCCAAGAGGTATTTCACTCGGTATTTCACTCCCAGAAAATCTAGTACACCCTAGGCAGAAATCCTTTTGTCTTCGAGAAAATCCATCAACAACCTGTAACAATCCTTTTGCCTTTTCTTCTGAAAAATCCTGTATGCCTTTTTGAATGCCCCTTTGTTCTTGGCCTCTTGGCTCTGCTTTCCATCATGCTTGAAGAAGAGCTCATTTTGTGTACCTTGTAATCAATGAGCATGATGTCAATAACAATCAAACCAACCTAGCACCTAACCCTGCTTACACCAAACCTTGCTTCATTTGCTGCTAACAAACCCAAACGGAGATAAACTTCACCTTCTTATCCATCTGCAAAACAAACTTCTGACTGAAACTTTACAGATATGGTAAATACATCTTATGCTCTGCAGTGACGGATCCAGGGTAGGTCCACTGGGTCACTGGACCCAGTCAAAAAATCAAATTTGGGCTATTAATAGATTATTCGACGTCTGTTGAAGAATAACTTAACTTTTCAGTCAGAATCTCTTTTGGGTAAAAGGTATTTTGAAAATATGAGATTGTAAATTACTGTATCTAAAGTAGTAAGCAAGCAGGTCAACTTCGTTTCGTGAGAGTTAGATTTGATCCAAAAGCTTACGAAGTCTAAAGTGACGAAGTCTAAAGAACTATGATAGCGAAGCATTTCTCCAAGACTTACAGAGTGTTGACTTTGAGAGTGCAATCTCCGCCGCCTCAGGGGACCCTAATCAGATGGCAAATACTTTCTACGACCTCTTCCTGTCAATTCTAGATGTGCATGCCCCTTTAAAGAAAAGGAAAGGGATTCAAAGCCGTGCACCAGCTCCATGGCTTTCTGCTAGAATCAGGAAGTTAATGCGTGATAGGGATAAATATAAAGTTTTGGCTGAGAAAGATCATCAGCTGTGGCCTAGATATAGAAAACTACGCAACAGGGTCACTGCTGAGCTACGCAAATCAGTTAAGACTTATTACCAGGGTTTGATTGATGAGACCTCCAACAATCCTAAGGAAATGTGGAAGTCGGTCAACAAAGTTTTGAATAAGGATAAAACACGAACTTTTCCTTCCTCTGTAACGTACACGGGTCAAAACTTAGAAAACCCACGTGGAATCTCAGAGGCATTCAACGATCACTTTGTGACTATAGGCCCAAAACTGGCCAGTGAAATACAAAGTGAGACTACAGATGATCCACTGCAGTATTTATCTGCAGAGATACCATCTGATACGCCTCCCTTCGTATTCCAAAGGATTGATGAAAATCTTGTTAAGAGAGAGATAAACAGGCTAAAATGCTCGAAATCTCCTGGACATGATAAAATTCCGGTTAAAGTGATAAAAGACGCCGTTGAAATATTGTCCAAACCACTGACAAAAATTTTCAACTCTTCCATGGAAGAAGGGATCTTCCCAGACATCTGGAAACTGGCGATGGTAACTCCTATTTTCAAAAAAGGGCAAAAATCTGACTTGTGTAACTACAGGCCAATTTCTGTACTTTCAGTACTGTCAAAACTGTTCGAGAAAATTGTTCATGAGCAAGTTTCGACGTTTATGAAAGATCATGGTCATTTTTCACACTGTCAGCATGGCTTCAGACAGCTCCATAGCACAGTTACGTCACTGCTCAATGTGACAGAATTGTGGTTCTCCAATATCGACAGAAAAAAGGTAAACATGAGTGTCTTCCTAGACCTTAAAAAGGCCTTTGATACGGTGGACCATGATCTGTTACTGGCAAAGTTAGCTGTCTATGGCATTGTTGGAGGTCCTCATCAATGGTTCTCGTCCTACCTAACGAGGAGAGAACAGTATTGCCAAATAGGTGGTCAAAGGTCGAGTCGTAAGGTTGTAAAACATGGAATACCACAGGGATCGTGCCTTGGGCCACTTTTATTCATCCTTTATGTAAATGATTTTGCTCAGTGTCTGGTTAAATCTTCCCCAAACATGTATGCAGATGATACCAGTGTAACATGTTCGGCAGAAGATATAGACACACTTTGCGATGACTTGAGAACCGAACTAACAAATATTTCAGAGTGGATGAGACAAAACAAGCTTAGTCTTAATGCGAACAAATCTGAATTCTTGATTGTTGGCCACAAAAGACAACTTAACGGTATCCATGAACCCGTGCAGCTACAGGTTGATGAGGAACCGATAAGAAGAGTTCAGACAGTGAAATATCTTGGAATAAGGGTCGATGAAAACTTAAGTTGGAACGAACAATATAAAAGCCTCAAATGCAAAGTAAAATGTGGACTATCCTCTATTCGCAAACTTAAAGATATTTTACCCCAATCTAAGTTAGAGCAAGTCTACAGAGCCCTGGTTGAAAGCCACCTGCGATACGGTAATGAACTATGGGGCAGTTTGTCTGATACCAAATTAAATCATTTGCAGCGTCTCCAAGACAGAGCTCGCACATTAATTGAAAGCTCCAATGAAAAGGACGGATGGACGTGCAATTGGCTCTCTGTCTCTAACCTTATCAAATACGACAAGGCTGTTATGGCATATAAGATAATGAATAATTTATGTCCGAACAGCCTTCAAGGAAAATTCACCATGAGATCTCAAATATCTGCTTACGTAACGAGAAACTGCCGAGATATTGATATCCCAAAACGCAACCTAGAATTTTCAAAAAAGAGTTTTCTTTACTCTGGTGCTAAACTGTGGAATGATATACCTCTTGATATAAGGAATAGCCCCACAGTTCTCACATTTAAAAAGAAACTGAAGGACTACTTGCTACACTAGCATTTAACCCAAAGCACGATCCCTAGGAAGAGCAGCACCTACCACGGTTACATTCCATATTATTCTTTGTAGATATAATATAGTACGTTGTTCTTTTTTATATTTTTCTTTTTACTATTGTTATTTTTCAAACTATTATCTTGTTGTTGTATAAGCTGATAGGGATTTGTGGATAAATATGATTAAATGAAGCTTGAGTCAGTGGTCCGGTGATTATGCCTATGGTGAGCACACATCCAGCGATGATGCTACGTGAATGGCATTTACAGCAAATATTCGATTATAATGGTTTCAAATATGATGTCAATCCCTTTTGTGAAGAGCTCATGGACCCAGACAGATATTTATAGCTGTATTCATCCCTATTGTCACGTCAGAAAATTTCCAAATTTAGCCGAATGTGGAACCAGCCACTGCGGCGGATTCCGCAATGGCTGGGTCCAAAATGGGCTAAATTTGGAAATTTTCTGACGTTGCAACAGAGATGAATACAGCTATAAATATCTGTGTGGGTCCACAGAAATGAATAAGCACTGCCATTGCACTATATCAGATCAAATAACGTTTCGTCAAGCAGACAAGGCGGAACAGAGAATAGCTACCACTGTGGAAGGAATTGAGAAAGATGAAGGAGAACGAGAAGGCCGACACTTATCCGATTTACGTCAAGTTTACAACTTTTTAACGACATCAAAGGACTTTATGTATACTTTAAGCTGAGTTAGTTTTCAAAATGATATTTGACTCCAAACACAAGCATCGCAGAAAACTTCATTTATGACTTTGGGGATTTAGAGTATCCAAAGTCATGACTATGGAATCGAGTATGGAATATCATGCAGCTCTAAAGTTATTTAGTTTTGAATCATAACTTACAACTTTTTAGTGTATTAACCTCAAGGGCGTGGTCAAAGAACCTTTTCCCGAAATAGTGTTCTAAGCCAATCTGAAGGGCGTGGTCGCAAAAATTTTCCCGGGGGAGTACCTCCGGAACCCCCCTCCTTTTCTCGGCTCGCTTCGCTCGCCTTCGGATTGGACCCAGTGAAGATTTTCTCTGGATCCGCCCCTGGCTCTGTGTAAAACAATTCAGAATAAATCAAAAGTGCTTATCTGACATTAGAAATTTATCAAGTTCTGGGACCTCTGAAGCCGTTTGTTGCAGTTTCATATTCATCCCTCTCCCACTGCAATATGCTGCTACTAGAGCTACAGCAGGCTAACTGCAATGATTATTCAATCTGTATCAAGCTGTATCTGCTCATCGTATCAAAACTTCCACAACGAAATTGTTCGGATTAAGGAGATCTTGGTAAAGAATAGTTTTCCTAGGGCGCTGATAGATCGTATTATTAAATCTTTTTTGGATAAAAGGTTCGCACCTAGGCCCCCTGCCCCTCAAGAGGCCAAAACGGCCCTTTTGTTTTGTATGCCATATCTAGGCAGGTATAGTTTGCAGATTAAAACTAAAATAAATAGAATAATTAAGCAATGCTATCCAGGCATTCAGCTTAATGTCATTTTTCGGTCTCCTAAAAGAATTCAGTCATTTTTTCCATTTAAAGACCGCTTTCCAACTCTCATACGCTCCTCAGTTGTTTACAAGTTTCAGTGTCCTGGCTGCCATGCCTCGTACTTTGGAAAAACATCTCGCAATTTAATTACACGCTGCAGAGAGCATTTGGGAATAAACAAAGCAGGTCAGAAAATAAAAGCAAGCCATCGGGGACCATATCAGCCAATCAGGCCGGTGCCGTCTAGATGCAATACGTCTCGAGGCGGTTTTTCAGACCGCTGCGGGCTACTGAGCAGCACAATTCCAAACAATAGTGTGTGTGCCATGCGCAGAGTCACAAAGCTGGACTTCACAAATTTTTCCTTAACTTTCTCAGGCCTTTCTTTTTGACACCATAGAAATCGATAGAAATGAAAACAACAGGCAAGATTCACTTCAGACGATTGCTGTTCATGCAAACCATTCATGCAAACAAAAGTGTTTTCTCTTTTCTGGTATGCATCACAAACGAAAGTAAAGGAGCATTTTGAAATATTGAGCAATTGCAGTGTTTTTGATTGTTCAAATTCAGACAGGTGGAACAAACAATATTGATGTGAATGTTGCCTCAACAGAAAGCTCTTGCTGCGGGAGAAATTTTCGGAAGTTGTAAAGTCTCTCCCATTCTCGTTTACATGAACCATTTCTGCTCATTTTAGTTTGAAATCCTTTAAATCACTTTTTTACGAATGTGTAGAATTTGCAAAATAAAAGAGCTACAATATCTGGAGGTTTAAAAATGTTACAATGATTCGGGTGAAACAACGGGGAAACGACAGCCTTCGCAATTTCATCAAAAATTTCAAGTCCAACTTTCTTACTCTGCGCATGCCTGCCTCCTAGCTTTCTTTCCTTTGTTTCAAAGTGTGCTGTGCAGTGGCTCGTAGGGGTCTGAAATACCGCCTCGAGACGTATTGCATCTAGACGGCACCAATCAGGCCATGCTGCGTCGTTGGAAGATTTCTCAGTGTTGGACAGAGCTAACAATGAATTTGATTTACTTATCCACGAAAGTCTACTTATTTTACGCGATCGTCCTTCACTTAACTCCCAACAGTCTTCTATCCCCCTAGCTCTGTTTTAATTATTATTCCTTTGGGCTTGCCCTTTCGGTGTTTTTTTATACGTAGGTGCTGTAAACATGCACTTTTAGTTGTTTATCGTTATGAGTATAAATAGAGCCTCGTGCTTTTGAACATTTAATTCTGATGATGAAGAATGGAGAATTGCTTCGAAACGTCAATATAATAAACATGGACTAGTCAAACATAAATCTTATTCTAACTAACTTCTAACTATCGGATTGTCTTAACTAGAAATGTCGTAATATACTTGGAATTGTCAAACTTGGAATGTCTTTTTTGAATATCAACATGATTATCGTCGCAATTCTTGTACTCCGTTTTTTGGTGAATCTGTATCAAATTACACAAGCTGTTCCAAATCACAGAAAACGAAAGAACCAAAATTACACTACTCTACGGACAATCCTGGACCCCATGTCGTTGACCTTGATTTCAATAGCTTGATTCAAAAAGAGATCAGTTCCCCAATGATTTATGAACAGTGAATTGTAATCAATGAATAGTTTCACTTACATGCTTCTTGCTACTTTCAATGACAGACAAGATAGCATTTTCTCTTTCATTTTTCAAAAACCCCTGTAGACAAAGCAGATATTAGTAAAAATGGCAAACTGACTCTCAGTAGAGAGAAAAATGAATCTCAGTAAAACTTCCAAACCCTGTGCATAAACCACAATTTTTCCATGACCTTTTCTCCAATATTAGAGTTCAAGGCAATAGGTGGAGGTGGAATAAACATCGTGTACCTGTAAAGTGAAAAAATGAAAACCTCTCTAGGGCAATTCTTTGGTAACGGAATTACACCCATAGGAAAAACTGGCACTGTTAACCATCACACATTCTCACCTTTCATTGTTACAAACCAAATACAAGTGGATATGCATTGTATCTATGATAAAGTATGTCCTTGCAAAAGCTGGACATTCTATCTATCAACTGACCATGGTGGGGAACAAATAAACCTTGGTAATGGAATTACTACAATATTTTCCTTCAAATTGTAAAATTATGGAAATAAAATACATTGTGTTAAGATCGTGGCATAAAGCAGTGAAGTTCAGAGAAGCTTTGAATGTTAATGATTGTGTGTCTGACTGAAAACTGCAATTTAATGCTTTAACTGACACCATTATTTTGTTGTGTATGATTAATATTCTATTAATATTCAGTATATATTCTATTAATATTAATATTCAGTCAACAGTCAAAGCATTCTGGATGCAGGGCTGGAGAGACGATTGACTTCATGACTGCTAGTCAGAGGCATTCTTTGAAATCTGATGAAGTAATGGTGGCATTTCTAAGCTTCTTGCTTTAATAGATATTTTCTAAAGTTAACTATTTCAATAAAATATGGCTTATGAAGTTTCAATGTAGGAGAAAGAGCCTTGTACGACATTACATTTACCTTCAAAAGATAGGCACAAAATTACATCTCCAGATTTTCTTTCGTTTTTGGGTGAAAATCATAGATATTTGAAAATTTGAAGAAAGACTTTCTGTAACTTTTTGAAGAAAATATCAAAAACTGACTTGTTCCACTTTTAATCATTAGCATCCATTTAATAATATTTATCTTATTGACAAAGACCGCAAAACTGAGATCTAAGATTAAAAAAGCTTTCTTCAATTGGACTTCAAGCCTGGAGAGGCTTATCTTTGAACCATTATTACCAAATGCCTAGAATCTTAATTTTTAAAATTTCATTTTAATTTTCTAAAAATATATCATTAAGCGACTCATTCAACCATGTCAGGAAATTTGAATCGATGAAAATGATGGACTCCTGACATAAGTATACATGAAAGCAAAGTAAGTCACAGATACAATAAAGCCAATGTTGATAAAACAATTTTTGCTTTGATGCTGTTAAGACATTTTAGACTTGTAGAATTTTTCCAAGTTTAATTATTCAAACTGAGAGTCCTCTTCAGTTCAAAATTTCCATTATCTTTCAGGCAATATCAAAATTTTACACTTTAAACAGCAGCAGCTGTCATCGTTGATGTTGGTTCACAATAAATATTTTTACAACTTTTGGAGGCAGTCATTCAGTAGATCTTTCCAGTTGGAGGCACTAAAAAATCTTTTCCAGGCCCGTCTGGATATTTCAACTAAGGCCAACAATTCCCATTTATTTCACAAAATATTATCAAAATGAAATGAAAAAAAGAACATAAAATAGAAAACAAGTTCATTGTTGTGATACTCATTCTTAAAAAGCAGTGCTTTACTACTGATAATTTTTGGAAATTTACTCATTAATAGATCTTGTTCAAAATTCTTGCAGTCAATTAGCCTCTCAGCTCACAAATTTTTCAATGCATAGTATCATTGAGAATTCTTGGAGAATCCGTAAAGGGGCTGTACAAAATTTTTGTTAAGAATCAGAACATATGGGTCAACCAGCACATATAAATTAGGCCTTCAGGCTTAATTGTCGCCAGTTTCAACAGAGCTTCTAACTTTCATAGTAGTGTTTTCTTGTCTATATCTAGGAACTAATAAAATATCTAGAAATTTTGAGAAAAATTAAAACTTTCAAATATTCAGCATTGAAACAATAAAACAAATCCTCAATCAAAACTAAGTTACCATTGTCGTGGGCATGCCAAGTGGCTATTAGCTGTGTTGTGTTTAACCTACACACAGTCAATGATTTGACATGCAGCACCATTCAGACTTTACCAGTGCCACTGGTGATATGTATTAGGTCTCCTTAATAGCCTACATATGCCTACACCCTAATAGTCTAACTCAACATCTTAGACGACTGATGCAGACTAAACTGGTTGTTATAATAATTACCTGAATATCAGTGTCCCCAACTGGCTCAATTGGATCAAAGCTCTTGGCTGCATTTAATGCTTCAAGCCTTTGGGATAGCTTTGGTAACTCAACTCCTTTTTGGCTCAGCAAAAGAGAACTGTCAAAAAGAACAGCAAAATTAAGAAAATAACAAATCAAAGGAAAAAATCTCTTCACTTAATTATACACTCATGAGAAAATAGCTATGTGAGCATCAAAATCGCAGAGAAAATGGCAATATCTTGATAACATTTACATAGAGAGTCTTCCACTAAATTGAACTTGGCTCAATCTTGGATGAGCTTGCCTTAGAGAACTTTTATGTTGTTGTGATAAAGTGGATCATACACGGAAACATGTTTGGACCATGCTTCTGGCATAAAGCCATTATGGGCTCTTGACCTAATGTCAACCAGGATAAAAAACCTGAAAGTTTAAGGCCCCTTTCAATTTAAGTTGAATGAAGATACTTTTCAATGTAAGATGCTGTGCAATGGTCTGGGGGTATGAATCTGCAACGTAAGACACTGTTCAACAAGATCTCCACTCTGCAAGGACAAATTTCTTTCATTCTCTGTTGTCTATTTTGAATATGGCCAGTTGAAAATAGCCAGTGTGCAGCTACCACATTCTGCATACCAAGGCATATGTAGACCCAGTTTGCATTCTTTGATTTTGGTGTGAGGAAGCTTATTCTGAAGTAAATTTTGGCGCCTTTGGGGGTTTGGGTCTTTTGTAAATTTCATGAAAAAACTGCCATAAATGGTGTTATTACAGGGTTACAGTGCGGCTGCGGCTGGAAGCATTTGAAGTGGCGCAGTGAAGATTTTCCCCATGCACTACAAAGAATGCAGACTGGATGTAGACCATGTCATCCATCCTCAGTTACTTTGCTAAGCAATGATCAACATGCAGACGACAGCGCAGAAATTGTGCACGCATGAGCAAGAATTCACCTGTTAGCCCCCCCTCCCTGCAACAGATCCCAAAATCAAGCAACGCTTGATATTTTCTTCCTTGGGCCTTAAACTCTTGCCATACAAAAAGCTTATGTTTCCAAATGCTTCCTTATCTCAGATGATGTCATTTTACGTAGTTTCTGCTCTGTCAATGCAGGCATGAAGATTTTGGCATTGTATATAATTTTCCATGTGCAAATTATGCAGTCTGGTTATCCCATTTTCCGTCACTTATCAACACCACTTAATGATAAAGGAGTTGTGGCACAATGTTGAAATCCTACAACCTTGCAGCCAGAACAATGCAGGCGGAGTGGGTTTGATACCTGGCAGGGCCCCACCACTTAAGCGTCATGACAAGGGGACTCAGACTCGATTAGGTCTGCTCTATTTCTGCAATTCCAGTGCTTGGCATTAAAGAAACGTTAACTTTTTATCCACCACCACAAGCATTCACAAAGATTTCTTTGCCAGTTGGCAGAGGCAATTGAGTTCATGAGATTTTTCACATGATTTCATTGTGCAAGCTGATTCTGATAAAGATCTTTTGTTTTGCCCTCTCCTTTTAATAAAAAGAAATCACAGACTGTGTTTGCATGCGACACACCATTGCATTCTTGATCTGCACATGCGTGAGATCTCATCAAGGACTGCCATGCTCTGTAGACTGGCTCTTTTGGAGGACTTGCAAGAAACTTACGCTTTTACATCTGCGCCTTCAGACAGAGACGTTGCTGTCTTTGACCACAATCTCTGGCCGGCTTCTGCCAACTGTGGGAGATTTCTTTCAATGCGTGGCAACTCACTTCCAGTGTCCATGTCAGCAGTGAGCTGCTCAGCTCTTTGAAGCAAATCACCGAAAAACGAATCCATTTTGCTCGAGTCTTTATCAAGCACCCTTTCCTTGCTCGGGTTTGTAGGCCTACGATAACTATGGTTTTCGCGCCTCCTCTCGGTCTTCCAGCCCAGCATGCTGGTTGGTGAGAAAAGCAACAACAGCAACGACAGCAACAACAACGGAAAGCATGTTATTTCATAGTCCTTCGCAGCTGTCAAGTTTACCTGTGTAAAATGCTTTACGAAACTTTTTGCATTCTACTTAAACTTTCCTTAATTTTTATCAACAGTGTATATCTTCTTTGACAATAATTTGATATTTCAACAATGTAGTGAAACCATTGACGATGGTGAAACTCTCTGTGTGCCTTTCAAAAACTTTCGGCTCGCTTTGCTCCCCCTTTGCTCGCAAATTCCACATACTTAGTAAAAATGCTAATAGCTAATGCAAGGGAAGAGTGAAGTAAAAATCCATACTTCCCTTGCATAAACATCGTTGTTCTTTCTAGACTTTGATTAGAGTTTTACAACAAGCCAAATTTGAAATTTGTGAACGATGTCATGAATTCCATCATCTTGGAAGGGCTACCTTAGTGATGGCTCACCTCTGCTACGGTGAAGTTTTCGAATCCATGCGACATTAATATTCTCCAGTTACAAGAGAATTTCTGAATTGCGTGATTTTGAAGAGAATTCAAATGATACTGAAGGGAAGAAGAAAAGATCTACAAGGGCAATATCTGCCTATCAACGCGAGGGGGCTAGCTCCTATAGGGGGTCAGGTATATATGTGCCTTTGAGAATTCAGAGTTAGGACCCATAACCCGGGCAACATTTTGAAAATAAGTACCCATAACCAGGGAAAAATTTTGAAGTACGACCCCATAAACAGGGTAAAATTTTTCCCAAGTATCATGAAAGGACTATGTTTTGTATCATTTTTGGAGAAAAATTGTTTTTCACACAAGTTTTTTATCATTATGTCTAACAATAGCTATAAATTGCTAACATTTATCCATAACTGCAGCAAATCTCCGCAAAGCAGACCCATAACCAGGGCAAAATTCACAAAACATGATCCATAACCCGGGCAAAATACCGTGTGTGTGTGTGTGTGTGTGTGTGCGTGCGTGCGTGCGTGCGTGCGTGCGTGTGTGTGTGTGTGACAAAAAAAGTCCCAACGCCCAAAAGTTCCAACGTCTCCACGCCCAAACATGCCCACCAGTCGGAAAATTGAGAGCTTGCACCTCACAGCTTGATGCCTCTAGCGACGGTCCTGCTTATTATCTTCAACCCTTCTCATTTTTCATTTCCATTACCTCCTTTCAACCCCCAAATAATGTTGCGTGAATACAAATGACATCCTGAAGCCGAAACCACATACTGAAACAGATCGAGTCAACCTATAAAGTGACGTATCAAGCAATAACTGGCCTTGCATATAGCAATCTTTCCAATTTCTTCACAAAGCTTTCTGGCAGAAATTTTTATGTTAGCTTGCGAAATGTAGACACTAATCTCTATATCGAAAGGATGACTACATCAAAATCGAAACTTTCGGTCCGAAAACTTTCGGCAAAACAACTTCGGACAAAAACCTTTCGGACGCTTTTTCGGGAATTTCTCACAAAACTTTAACACGACATCAAAATGTATGTTAAAACTTATTGTGATTCTGTCATAAATATCAACTTATAGCACGTGCATGATGATCATCACATCAATAATACTGAATAAATTTTTCCTTGGATTTGAAAAGTGATAAAATCATCTGTAAATTAAATTAAAAGGTACTTCCTTAATTGAAAACCTTCGGACGAAAAAACTTTCGGACATCACCAGATTTCGGACAATTTAACTTTCGGACGAAATTTTGTCCGAAAGTTTTATTGTCCGAAAGTTTTCGAATTTAATGTACCTGTAAAGCAGAGACGCAAAAACACTACTCACCTATAAACATGGTTTGGAGGAAGTTTGGAACAAAAATCGAGGAACGTTACTAAAGATAAGAATTTATTGTTGTGTTCTCATTCTGCAAGGCTGGGACAATCGTTCTAAGTCAATATAAAAGTTGATTTCCTCCAGACATTTCATTTCTAACGTGAATTTATAGAGCGGTCACAAAATTGCAATAAGCCCATTTTCGCATTGGCAAATATTTGATCGAGAGAGGCATTCTGAGCCAAACTAAGGTGTGTCCTCAAAACCTTCATAGGGGCAAAGACCCCTCATTTCAATGTCTTTTCCAGTAAATCTACCCTTGCTACGCCATTGTATGATTGACTGAAATTATTAAAAAAAAGCATCCAAAAATCGTTTGAGTTAACCTTTAACTGGGTGTGCGAACCATTTTTTAAATCTCATTCCAGACTGATCCTGATATATCATAAAAGCACCAATCAATATCTTTCTTGGTATATAAAGGCTCTTAGTTTCCTTATCCATAAAACTCTGAAATGAGGAAGGTGGCTTCTTGAAATCCAGGTGTGGAGAAGGGTCAAGGACTTCTTGCAACTCTGCTGCAACGGAAAGAGAGCGATGTCTTTTCGTGGCGTTAAGATTTTGAATCAGCTTTCATTGGATATAAACCAAGCAAATTCACTCGGTTCGTTTCAATGCCAATCAAAAACTATTTGCAGCCTTCTGCTTGGTGGCATTTGATGGCAATATATCGTTCCATTCTAGTTTTTCTTTGATTTTTTCACTTCTAATTAAGTTATTTTAGACAAGTATTTTAAATTTTGTAAACTTTTCACATGGTTCCCTGTAAAGCATTCATTAATGTCAATGATTGATGGGCCACAGTGTATAAATAATTAAGAAAGCAATGAAATGAAATGAATGAAATATTGCATCGAGAGTGAGGGCTTGTTCTTTGGAATTGTAAAATTTACCCTAGGTACCAGACTCTCTCGAAAAGAGACTCTTTTCACCAGACTCTTTTTCAAGAGAGCCTTGTTCCCAGAGTGTGTAAAATTTTACGTTGTTCCACTATATTTTGTTTAGGACTGTAGATATACAAGTCACCAGATAACACACACAAACAAAGGCAAAAATTTATCGTTGTGCAAAAAACTACTTCAAAGAATCATTTGTGCTTAATCATTATAATCATGATGCATGTGATCTGGCTGGTGTATGTTACAAAATCAAAGCTAATTAGAAATAGCGTTATGTAATACATATAATTTGCGACTACAATTCACAAAGGAAAAATAAGTTAAATGCTTCCCAAAGCTAATTACTGAAACTTGAAGGCACTTGATAGTGTACGGAAACGACAAAAGGACTTGTTCCCTGATGCTAGAAGGGATCAGCAATGGACTCTTGGCTCAGACTAAGTCTGCTTGCCCGTCTGATGTCTCCATCTTTTTATCACATTAGAGGACGAAGCGCAAGAAAGATTAATGTAATAATGCATGACATGGCTGTTGTCGGTCCACCTCCACAATACTCTACCAAAGACTTGCAGTACAAAGTAAAATATTACTTAAAATCTTTCAGATTTGAAAGCTGGTTGGTAACAATATTTTTTGGATCGGCTTGGAGAATATCAATGCTGCTTTGTGCTGTCGACTGAATTGTTTCAATGTATATTTCTTCAATTTTCAGGTATTAGCTAGTTCTTACAATACTTTGATGCTCCAGCACCATTTCTTTGGAAACATATTTCTAGAAATGTGATAACGTAAAAACTCTGTTAAGCCCCCGGGGGCTGGGGGCTTATTAGAGAGGGGAGACTTGTTTACAAAATCAAATGAGATGGATACGACTAATAGCTCATCAGTTGTTTTCTTCCATATTTTGCGGATTCAACATACAATTTTACGAGTCAAATGCATAAATTCGGCACAGTTTTTGTCCCAAACCACATCAAAATAAATTAGCTAAGTAAATGGAAAATCTTTGGTTATTTCTAGAGTTTGATAAAAGTGGGGGGAGCTTAATAGAGAGGGAGGCTTATTTGAAATTTTTGGTCAAAGGGGAGGGGCTTATTAGAGGGGGAGCTTAATAGAGAGGGGGGCTAAATAGAGCTTTTACGGTAATTCAAATAAAGGCCACATTTTATAAAAAAGCTTCCGTTTTGCTAAAATCCAACTGATCTGACACTTGAGTCATTGTGTACATCGAGCCCTTCCAGATCAAAACTTGCATAGGGGCCATCCAGTGTTGGGGAGAGGGGGTCGATTCCAAAAGGTTTCAAATCAACAAACAGAATACTGAGAAGAACTTTTTCGGCATCTGGCCTCATTTGTAAGGTCAGATAGTAGTTAATGAAGTACCTAGCTTTGCTAAAAAGATAAAGAGGATAATCTACGCTACAAATACAACAGTGCTACAAATAATCACAAAAATACAATCATTTTTTTCTCTTGAACCCAAATTACACAGTTAAAAACATATGAAGCAAGTTCTAATTTCATGTATCTTCACGTCTGGGCTACCGCAATAACTTATACATTGCAAGTTCTCCGATATTAGATACAGCTAAGATTCCACCTCTATCAATACTATGTATCAGAATTCGATATCTACTGCAGTCATGAGAAGTATGCTTGAACGAAATGCTGGAGTGTGCTGTCTCCAAGATTTACTATTAGAAATTCTAATAATCACCGAAAAAGTTCTACCTTGCCACGTGCGCCAAATAACATGATCTGATGATAATACAGATAAGGTCGCTTCAAACGAAGATTCTAAGGATAAGCCGACGGAAATTGAAGCATGACACGAATTTGTGACACTGTATTGGACCTCCTCCAACTCTTAACAGTTACTTCATAAAAGTTCACGTTGTCATATTTTTGGTCAAAAACATTCTGCTGAGAACATTCAGTTAGTTTTAAAGTGTGAACAACTTGGCACAGGTATTTTCCAGCTCACAGCTTACGCCAGCTGTCCCCAGACCGAAAGTTCAAATAACAGATCTCTTCAACTTACGGTGAGATCATGAGTTGTATATCAGTTCAGGTGGAGGTGCTAAACTACGATAAACACAACCAGTTTAATTGTTCACTAAAATTAGTTGAGGTGGAGTATCAGTGAGAGTGAAGGAATGGCACAAATTACTCGCACAATAAGTTCCGTACAACATAACTTGAGCAAGTTTTTTCGGAAGCAAGTTTTCCCTAAGGCATCGAGGATGGAATCTTTGTTTCAGTTTTGAGAGTGATCAAAATACCTCTCAGATTAGAAAAAATTATGCATCAATTTTTTCTTGTGCTCAGTATATGAAAAGGAGACAAGTCTTTACTGTAAAATGCTTGTGCAAACCGTTATTAACCCTTTTTCGTCGTATAAATTGCTTGTCAGTAAGTTTTTTAAATCGTTAACAAGAGAACGATGTGTCACCTTGAAAGACTTGGCACTCTATTTCTACATCACTTGTCAATTTACTTGATGTCGCAAAGCAATGCAACTCCTCTCAATGCCCAATGATCCGGATGTTGCGTGGTTCTCAGATCCACCGGCGCAATGTAAGTCAGGTCCGTTCTTATGGGCTTCTTGTAAATAGGGCAAGAATACACTTTAACATCTTTATTCAGGACATTATTCGACGCATAAATGTGAATGACAGGCATTGGTGTGAAAAGGACTTTTGGTGCCGGTTCGGTAAGTTTGCAACCACGTCGGTCCCAACCTGCTCCATCCAAGAACAAACCATAAACATACACTCCTTCGGATGGGGGAGATGTGACGTCATCTTTTGTGATTTTGAGTACGTCATTTTGGAGTATGACAGTATCCAAGGACCAGGCTTTTGATCCATCTTTAGCTGTACCCTTGTGTGCACGCGTTACTTCCTGTAAAAGATAAGTTTGTAAAAAGAAATTAGTGATGAAAATGTCATCACTTGATGGTAGTTTTAAGCAACGGAAATAGCTTTGAGGTATCATTTCCAATGACCTCCATGAATTTATGGGTATCAGTTAAGAGAACAGCGATATTTTGTAGAAGATATTTCTTTGATGTCATGGATTAACAGATGATCTAATTTTGTACAAATTAGTAAATCATTTGGCAATGTGGTGTTTGATTGATCACGCAAGAAACCTCCATTCATTTATGTTTGAAAGCTAAGGAAGCAATTCTTGTCAAAATCTATACTGTAGTTAATGAGGATATTTTGACGTTTGTTAAGGAAATGAGGGCAAAGTAATAATGCGCTGCCGCAAAAGGTAAACACCGCTTCTTCTGGAACTAAGACTTTGGCCTTCCTTGGAAATTAGCTACTTAAATTCCATCTGCAGTAAATAAATCCATGAAAACAATGTGGATGGTGATCATTAACTTTCCTGTTGAACAGAGCCACTCTCATGGCATCAAAATGAGAGAAAACTGCTTCGTGGAGCGAACATATACCTGTCTCATTGCAGTAAGGAATCCCTGTGGATTGAAGAATCCCGTCATCCAGAATGCATTTGGACGACCTTGAAAGCACCATGTATGGAACTGTCCATTTCGCTCTAGCATTTCGGTGTACCAGAATCCAAGGGTCGATGACTCCCATGATATCTGATGAGGGATTAAAGCAAATATGTCTAAAATTTTTCAAAATCCAAACACTTACAACCAACTGTCCTTCAGTTTTAGAATGTGCTCACACGATGCCGGCACGTTTTGAAAACGGTGAAAAATGTGAAGGACAGGCCTCCTGTTCACATGAAGACGGCACATTATTTGCCGGTAGATTTTGAAAACAATAGATTTTGAAAACGGAACTCTAACTTGCACATTTTGAAAACACCATCGTGTCAACACTCGAAAGTGATGAAAACGGAACCTTTTTCAACGCTTTCAAAATGTGGCTAAACAGTTCAAGGTGTACGTACATTTCACCAAGTTAGCCTAAAGTTTGATACCGTCACATTTTTTACCGTTTTCAAATGTGCCGTCGTGTGTAAGTAGTCTTGATCTGCTCTGAACGTACATTAATGATAATAGAATGATTTTTCTTGACCAGAGATGGACAAAATATTTGCCTTGCAAAGAGCCGGTACGAATGGATGCAAAATATTCTGCAAGGAAGTGCCAATCTTTTCCTATCAATAATTTTTTGGTGATGAGCAAGGTATTTGACAAAACCTTTGTGCCGAATACTCTTGATATCAGGATATTGTTGTATTTCCTATTTACTACGAGCAATGCTCGCTCTCTCGCTTATTTTTTCATCCTTGCCTTAAATACGTCACTTGTAAAAAATAAGCCCGACATGATCTGCCTGAAAAGATTCCGGCACACGAGAGTCGTTTGTTGATAGCTGCAATTACACACTTCCATTGTGAATTTATTTTTTAACAACTCCTATAGGACGCTCCAGATTTAGGTCCAAGTTGATGCTAATGTAGGAACGTTGGTTTCGTTTTAATTTGATAATCTTTAATTGATCATATAAATCTACCCATCTCCCGTACTTCCCATCCCTCTCATTCACATTTATTAAAGCTAGATTTCTAGAAGCCTAAATTTCCCATCAGGTAAGTCAAAAAACGTTCTCCTGTTTGGCGTGCTGTGCAATAAAAAGGATGTGACTGAAAATCAAAATTGAAATGTTAATCTATCAGTTATTGGCTGGCTTAGATGAGATTATTTTACTTGGTAAAATCACTCACTTTTACGACACAAAATTAGAAAAATGCCTCTAGGGGTTAGTATGAGAGTCGAGAATTCCACATTCCATTCTGGCCCATGATTTACTTGCTACTGAGACTTAAATTCTATTTCTGAAACTATCAATGGTATTGAATTCAAATTTCAACACCAAATAAATCGTGGACAAGAATGGAATGTGGAATTATGGATTCCCAAACAAACTCCTTACAGGCATTTTTCTAATACTTGGATCTTAACCCTTTCACGCCCGGCTAAAATTAAGCTTAACAGGAAAACCTTATGTAGATCGTCGTTTGCCAGGGGGTATCATAATCAGTGATTCAATGAGCAATACCGGGTGTCTCAAAAAAAGTACCCCCTTTTGACTAGAAATAGGAACGAAACGATAAGATATCATTACTCTCCGAGTGGACAGCTAAATTTATCAATTTTCAACTTAGATCCACATACTTTGCGTTTAAAAATTGGCCACTAAACACTGGAGATACAAGCTTGCAAAGTCAAAATTTACAGTGCACCGGAAACCAGAGGTTTTGTAAAAGGGCCTGCCATGATTTGCTATCACAGGCATGTTGCACAAGAATTTCGACTTTGACCTTTAGCTTTCTCCATTGAAAAGAATTATACCTTGAAATGTTTCAATTGTTCTACAAATAGTTATTCCTTTGAGGAATCAATCCGTGCATTGCATTCCACTCCAAGTGTCAAAGAAGAAGAAAAGGAATACATGCATGCTCATTTGGGAGATGTTGCACGACTTTATCATTCTTACCACATTTTTGTTATATTTGTTTAATCAGGGCGATTTCCACGAGTCTTTTCTATTCTTTTCAAAAGCGAAAAACTAACAGTTAAAGTTTACAGGTGCTTTGGAAAAGATCCATAACACAAATCATGGCTAGGCCCTTTTACAAAACCTCTGGTTTTGGGTGCACTGTAAATTTTGTCTTTGCAAGCTTGTATCTCTGGTGTTTGGTGGACGATTCTTAAATGCAAGGTATGTGAATCTAAGTTGATGATTGATAAATTTAGCTAACTACTCGGAGAGTATTGATATCTTATCGCTTCGTTCCTATTTCCAGCAAAAAGGGGGTACTTTTTTTGAGACACCCGGTAGATAAATGCAACGTCCATAACCTTTCAAATCAATCAAAACTCTGAAAGCTTTACCCCCTGAAAAATTCGCAGTTCTCAATGAATAACGTTGGGCTATATGGCCCTTCCGGGGGTGAAAGGGTTAAAGATGGATGATTTCAGCAAACAGAATTGTCTCGCCTAAGTCTTAGCCTTTGACTGATAGATCGACGTGTCAGTTTGAACATCCACCACCACCACCACCACCACCACCACCACCACCACCACCACCACCACCACCACCACCACCACCACCACCACCACCACCACCACCACCACCACCACCACCACCACCACCACCACCACCACCACCACCACCACCACCACCACCACCACCACCACCACCACCACCACCACCACCACCACCACCACCACCACCACCACCACCACCACCACCACCACCACCACCACCACCACCACCACCACCACCACCACCACCACCACCACCACCACCACCACCACCACCACCACCACCACCACCACCACATACCTTTTCTTCTACAGCCTGCCAAACAGGCAAACCTTCTTTTGACTCACCCGGTATAACAAAGTATTGCACAATATCTTCCAGAACCAATAACACTATGAACAGCAAACGGAGTAGCATATAATTCCTTCATTTGACAGTGAGATGCCTTTCCATACCCAATCAACTATTTCATTTACTGTGAGAAAAATCTCTTACCCTTCTCCAAGATTCAGGTATTCGTGCATCATACATGCAGTCCAACGCATCTCGCAAAGTCTCATTCATGATAATTGTGCCATCAATAGCCAGTTTCAAATCAGTCAATGTGTTTCTGACCGTCGAAATGACACGCTGCATTCTGTCTATTTCTTGCTTCAAGAAGATGTTCATTGGCGCATATGCTCCCATTTTCTGAATGCGGGCTCGAACCTGCAGTCAATGAATAGTAATAATTCTTCATATATTTTCGAATTGCAAAACCAACAACAGCAATGATATTTGTTCACTATGTACAAATTCCTATAAACACACTCCGTCAAAAGTTGAAACCCCATTTTACGGCCCTAACGAAAAAGGGATAGGTGAATGAATTAAAAACAGCATAACAGGGCTTTAACCACTACCTGCTTAGTAAAAAAGAATCCCTGTTTGAAGTCGGCAGCCCCCTTGATATCAAGACAAAAATATTGGCAAATCTGTCTCTTAAAGTGAACATGATCAAGCATATTCTAAATTATGCCAGCCCGAAATAGTACACTTCATTCTGAAATTATAAGAGATTTTCCTGAGGAAGCAACTCCAAGAAACCTCCAAAAATTGCATAAAATCATCACCAAATTTCTCGCATGTTTCTGCCTTATAGCAAGGAACTGTACATAGGAGGATAAAAATGTCATCCCTGGGTGCAAAACAACGTCATTACGGACGGTTTCATCTTCCCAAAAGGACAAAACATGTCAGAATGCTCTCAACTCTGTATTGAGATAAGGTAGAAAGTTCGGGAAATCTTGGTCGTTGTTTTGAGCCTGTTTCAAAAATTTCTCGAAAGGTCTTTCTGGAGAAAAATTTCTTATCATTTCAGTACGGAATGGTAAACAAATACGATGTGGTAAATTCGAGCCAGGTAAATTTGGTGTTTATTTGAACATGTCTGCTGCTAAATGACTAAATGGTACGCTTCACAATATCATCATCTAGATATTCAGGGCATAGGGATATCTCAAATGGGAATTGTTTTATTGACTCATCCGGTACATTGTGGGCATTTTTTTGAGTTGACCCTCCCTGTCTTAATATATTATCCGGATACAAAAGCAAGATAGACACCGTCTACAAAAAGCGCCATTGATCTTTGTCCTAGATACAACGAACATGGGTAATGCTTAACACTATCAATGCAGATAACAAAAAGATCAATAGCAAATAAATTAGAGGAGGTACGACTAGATACCTCGAAATACTGGATATCGCAAAAAATCATCCAATGGACTTGGCTATCTCGAGCTCCTCGGTCAACGTGGTCTTCTAAATTTTTCGCAACAGTTTGAAGCCTTATATTCCATTGCAACTGCCCAACCAAATAGAAGTGGAACAGATTTTGGATCCCTTTTAGCTAAGCTAACACAAAAGGAATAGGTGCTAGGACTGGGGTAACGCAAATTCTAAAATCATCTTTAGTAAGCTATCGCTTCAATATCAAATTAACTTTTCGATTCCATCCAGATGTGTTTTGGCATCTGCAAAGGTCAACCAAAATCTCAGATCGAACAAAAATAATTTCTATTCCCTTTCCATCACATTTTTAATGCGTATATAGTGCATGCTTATTCCATCAAAAACCAAGCTTTGGACTCCGACTGCAATATCACTGAAATTGACTTCCTTACCTCATGACTGATATAATTAGCGGGCAATTTTTCGAGCATATCATCTGCCAATCGATAAACATAACTTTCTCTGGTTTCACCTCCTCCTGATGAGCTGTCTTTTGGTTGTATGCTTAATATGGTATCAAGACAATTCTTTGCAACGTTGCTTTGATATCTATAATGAAATTTACAATACAAATACACTTATGAGTAACAAATAACCCTGACAGCACATATCTGGAAAGGGAACACAGTACATACCTTGCACATATCAAAATCATTTTCCTGCCTTTGAATTCTTGCTTACATAGAAAGGATTTCATAAGGCTCAAGAATGTTTATCATACTGTAAACAATTCTTGGCATGCTAATGTGCGCAACACAGTAACTCAAGCGTCTCATAGTACGGCACTTTGTCGTTTATAGGGCACGCACAAATACGTTGAAATCTATATTTCAGGGAGCAGAGAAAGGAAGACCCATAATAATGTTTACACTTCCCCATTTCCAACAATCCAAACAATGTGGACTTGTTTTGATAATTCCGTTTCTTGACTTTGGGAAAAATCGAGTAATCAGAGCTGTACTCAGTACTCAGAGAAATTTACGCATAACTTTAGAGATGCAATCCTTAGCGCCCAGGATACGATTTTGTAGAGGCCAAGGAACATTAGCTGCCGTTTGTCGTTCATATAAAGGGCCTAGATCTGATCTTTTAAGTAGCATAAATGCAATGTTGCTCCCTCGAGTTTTTTCTTATTTTTCAAATGAATTCTTACTAACACTCATTTTGTATGGCGACGAAAGGCTAATTATTAACATCAACAAGGAACTAATCGAGGTAACCATTAAGTTAATTCATGTAACAGAACACTTCCAAATGTTCCATTGCTACAATCCCCCTTACGTTAGCACTTAGGTTTTCTCATGGAATTTGTATTTACTTTCTACTTATTTTTGTGTGTAATAGTCGCAGGGTTGATATGTACCATCATGCTCCCTGCTGCATCGTAATTGCAATTTGTAAATGCTAGAAAAAACGCAGGTGTTTGCGAATCTTTGTTGATACAAATGAACTCCACAAATTCATTTCTTTCAAAGATCATTGCATACGGAAAAGGTTTACTTATATGTGAAAATCTTTTTGTTGAAACCATTCTTTCCGTTCCATAATTACGAGTGATTCTACCGGGTGAGTCAAGAAAAAGTTTAGGCGTTTGGAGGGCTGTGGAAGTCACGGGGGGGGGGTTCTTCCATAGTAAAGGTACCTGGGGATGTGCCGCCCGCGAGGGTATACTTTTTCGGCCTTCTAGTCTAGCCAAGGGTGTACTTTTTGGCAATTTTAATCGAGTTAAGTCTAGGCAAGGGTATGCTTTTTGGGAATTTTGGTCAAAGAGATGTTAAAATTCGGTAATTTTGGTAAAAAACCCAACTTTTTTGGAATTTTGGTCGAGAAAATGCGAAAATTTGGCAAGTTTTGCCTAGAAAATGCCAATTCAGAGCACTTCTGAAGGAAAAATTAGTCTAGCCAAGGGTGTCATTTTCACAAAAATTGGTCTAGCCAACGGTTACATTTTGAAACTGTGGGCGGCACCCCCCTAACCGAAATTTAGTCGAGAACCCCCCCGTGGTGGAAGTATGTGACCGATATTCAAAACTGAAATATTCATCTATAAGTCAAAGGTCAACTTAGATGAGAAAATTTTGTTTGGTACTATCCCTCATCTCACAGACCCAGAAGTTAGGAAAATGCTGCTAAAGGGCATATTTGGGAACAAAAATTCCACATTCCATTCTGGTCCATGATTTACCCTCTAGTAAAACTGGAATTCAGCATCCAATCAAAAACCAATCAAATGGATGTCCTAACCAATCAAAAATGCTACCATAAGGTGGAACAAATGCATATAGATGAAGATAGAAATTTTGTCATGCAAAAATACTCTAAAGATAGGGTTAAAGAATCAGATCACAATGCAATAATCATAAATTTAAATCTTAAAGCAAATAATCCTTTCACAACAAATCCTAAATCAAGTAAATGGATCCTAACAAAGAAATCCCTTGTAGAATTTAAGAAAAGAACAGAAGACTGTCAAGTAAATGTTGGCAAAAATAACAGTGATATAGATAGCATTTATGAAAAATGGGAAGAAGAGGTTAATAATGTAAGTAAGGAATGCTTTAGAAAATACCATAAAAGGAAAGGAGCAAAGCAAGCTGTGACAAAAAATGAAAAAGAATTAAGAGAAAGAAAGAGACACTTAAAAAGGAAACTCACAAACTACATAAACAAAGGTGACTTGATAAAGATACAAATTAACAAAATTAGGATTAAATTAATTAATAAAAGAATTCTGAGAATAAAAAATGATTTAAAAAAGATAAATTTGGAAAAGAATATTGATCAAGTTAAAAGAGTGAAAGTGAACAGCACAGAATTCTACAATATTAGAGCAAACATACTTGGCAAGAAACATGAATACCCAACCTCATTAATAAATGACCAAGGGGAAGAACTGACCGATGTTGGTGAAATTCTAAAAGAACATGAGGAATACTTCAAAAAACTATTAACAAACAGGGAACCAGGAAAACAATATAGAAGGCACATAAAACTTAAGAACAAATTATTTTTAGGCATTATGAAAAAACATGAAAACACTTGGTTTTCCACTGACAAGCCTTTCAAAAAATGGGAGCTACAAGAGGCAATTCGGCAACTAAAAACAAAGAAAGCACCTGGAGATGATAACATCTCTAATGAGATATATATGAATATAGGAAAAAAGGGTTTAGATTTCATGTTAAAAATATTTAACATTTCATTTGAGAATGGGATAATTCCAAAAAAATGGAAGAAAATAATTGTTAAAACACTTTACAAAAAGAAAGGAAACAGAAGACTACTAAAGAATTGGCGTGGAATATTTCTCACATCTAGTATCAGTAAGATATTTGAAAAAATGATTTTAAATAGACAGAGTACTAACATAGATAATAGTTTTTCTGAAGCAGCTGCTGGTGGAAGAAAAGATAGATCAACACTTGACCACTTATTCGTTGTTCAGGCTATCATTGATTATCACAAATATATAAAATGTAATATTAAATTCATGTTTCTTGATTTGGAAAAAGCGTTTGATAAACTACATTTAAAATCATGTTTGATAGACCTATACAGAAGTGGAGTAAAAGGAAAATGCTTAAAAAGTATATATGAACTTAACAAAGAAAGCTCCATAAGAATTGATTCCCCAAATGGAACAACAAAACATATAGGAATAGGAGAAAATCTAAAACAGGGTACAATTCTAGCTGCACCGATATGTGCCAACCACATTGATAAAGGAGTAAAGCCAATATATGATGAAAACTTAGGAATAAGGTATGGAAACATCTTGATTCCACCATTACTATATCAAGATGATATCATGATTGCTTCAATTTCAACTAACAAAATGCAAGAAATGTTAAATATTCTTGAAACATATCAGAAACAAAACTTACTTAATTTTAACATGGATAAAAGTGAATGTTTGACAATGAAATTCAATAAGCTCAAAAGATATAATCAATCAAGTGAACTGAAATTAAATAACTCCATAGTTAAAGAGGTAGAAAGTTACAAATATCTTGGAGACATGAAAAATAGCACAGGAACATTAGGTGATAATATATCAAACAAAAAGAAAGCAGCAATGGCTATCACTAATGAAATTAAATTTCTTGTTGATCAGCCAGCTTTCAAAAAACAAAAAATGGAGATCACTCTGAAGCTTATTGAAACTATACTAATCCCCAAAATATTATATGGATGTGAAACATGGACAAATATATCAAAGCAACAATTAAAAACATTAGAGAAAATGCAAAAAGATGCAGTAACAAAAACTAATTCCATACCAAGTACAACACCATATCAAGGTATAACATATGAATGTGGTCTTATGCCAATTACATATAGGATAAAAATGAAAAGACTTGTATACCTTAGAAAGATGATAAAAATGAAAGACAGTCGACTAACAAAAAAGGTTTACAAAGAACAGAAACGTCTAAATTTAAATAACTGCTGGAACTCAGAAATAAAAAATGATTTAAAAGAACTAAACATAAATATCTCAGAAAAACAAATAGGGAAGCTGACAAGCAAAGAATGGAAAAATATGATAATAAATAGAATAACTTCATTGATACAAAGAGATATGAAAGAATGCAACAAAACGAAATTAAGATTAATAAAAGATAACTGCTTTGGAAAAAAAGAATACATTACTCATAAAGACGCAGCAAACCTATTATTGTTAAAACTAAACATGACTGACTTAAAAGCTAACTATAAAGGAAAACATGAAGATACCCTGTGCAGAAGGTGTGGAGCTCAAGAAGAAAACATTGAACATTTATTTCATTGCCAAAATTTTAAAGAAAAACCTTTGAACTCAAAAAATTTACTGAAAACTGACCCAGCAAAACTCGGGAAGATCTTCGAAAAAGTGAAGACATTTTTGTCATAAATAGGAAAAAAGAAAACACATACTTTCTCCCAACTAAAAAAACAAACAAACAAACGCCTGTGTTACCGTTACGTTTAACTGGTAACTGCTCCGAAATGGAGAAATAGGTTGTTATTATTATTATTATTATAGCATCTCAAACTGGCCATGTTATCTTCAATGCCACATAAATCATGGGTCAGAATGGAATGTGGAATTCTCGATACCCATACAAACCCCTTACAAGCATTTTGATTGTTGTTTGGTCTTAAAGATGTTTGGTTTTAACAAACAAAAGTTTGTCATCTAAGTTAGCCTTTGACTGATATGTTAACACTTTTCATTTTCATTTCATTTCATTTAATTTTATTTAAGCACAAAATCCATTCAGTTAAATACGATACCAAAAGAAAATAGAATAAATTACAATTAAAAGTTTACAATATAAGCTCAAGCCATGTTACACCCTTTCCCTCCCCCCGTGTACTGATCTTCCATGGATTCGTGCAAACCTATTTTATATCAGCTCAAAAGATGAGATTTCAGATCTTTTTTGAATCGAACAACGGATTCGGTGTCTCTGATGAGCTGTGGGATACTATTCCAGGCTTTTGGACCAGTGTACAAAAAACTTTTTTTCGTATGTTCTAATTTTAGTTTTTGCACATGGAGATCCTTCATGTTCCTTGTGTTATATTTTGATAAGGCAGACCTCTCTATGAACTTATTTTGTAAGCTTTCAGGACAAAGCTGATTGACAATCTTGAAAGTCATGACCGCTCGGTCAAATGTCATTAGTTGATTTACGTTAAGGATGTTCTTATTGTAATCGTCTTTTATCTTGGAGGATTCTATCAGATCGAAAGCTCTGTCCTGATATCTTTGTAGAGTGCTAAGCTTAGTACTGGAGAGGGCGCCCCAGACCACGTTTGCATACCTTAGATGGCTCTCAACAAGTGCTCTATTTTGAATATCGGTCACATACTTTTTATTCCACAGCCTCCAAACGCCTAAACTTTTTTTTGACTCACCCGGTAGTGAAATCATGTTTTGCGAGATTTCCATAATAAACATTCAGTTAGCTCCAGACCACAGCATGCATGCGTGAACTTCTAAAACATGACAAACATTGATTGATATTGATTGATTGAAACATGAAAAAAATTGATTGATACAAGGCAAGCATTGTGTTGGAGCACAAAGGAAAACTATTGTGGTCTATATTTTATCCCAGGGGGTTATTCAAAGTTCTTGAAAAATGACACTTTTCACCAAAATAGCTCTAATACAGCATCGCAGATGAAAATGACCAATTTTAACAAACTACAAATTTCCATAGCTAATCAAATCTTCCACTTGCAATATACAATATCAACAAACATGATCCTGCTTTTTTCATAAAAGTATGACTTAATAAATGCCCCATGTTTTTTCTGATTCAGTACAAAACATGGTACATATTGCACTCACGTAATATCTGCATTAGGGTGGAGCCCAAACACTTCCGGTGTATCAACAGAGGGAAGACCATCAATGAAATCAAGGTATTGCTGTATGTTGTTACATTTTGGAATGACGTAGCCTTTGTAAAAGTTGAATGTTGGGAGAAACATGTTGTCACTGAACCAAACCTACGAGAAAAGGATGAAATGAGATTCAATTGGTTGTAAAGTCATGCAATTCTAATTTGAAATAAATCGAAAAAACCCTGAATCTCAGAGAGAGACCTGATACAAAGATAAAATCTCGTAGGTTCATGAATGGCCAACTAAAACTACTATATCTGATAATTTCGAATTATGTACCAACAACTAATAGCACCAAGGAAACAATGACGAGTTTAGGTTTTTGCAGAATTTTTCGCTACCACGCTAGTTACTTCACACGTCGTTCACTTTGACAAGGTGTGGAGATTTCTGTTAATTTCTGCACCAAATGGAACGGTATATGTCAAGGACATTTAGTAATGGCGAATAACAGTAACTGGCAGACTGGCAGCTGCTCAGTGAGATCGTCAGAGGTGTGCAGTTGATATATCATATTGTGAAGTAGCAGTTAGATGGACTCCACACTTCTCACATATACTTTGATGTAACAAGCCTGCACCTTTGCCATTCCGAAAATTGTTTTCTGCTGATGCCTTCCTTTTCCTTGATTCTTATAACTATTGATGAAATTTGTTGAAGGAGAAACTTGAGTCATTCCAGGAACGTGAAATGTCCTGCTATCTTGCAACAGCATTGCCAAATATCGTTGGAGATCAGTGGAATGAATATAAAGTCAGAAGAAATGTGAAACAGCGTGAAAAGAAATCAGCACATTTCAGATTCTATCAATGATGTACCAGAACATGCGATTACATGGTCGATGGATAGGCCTATTATCAAAATATTCGAAAATGCAAACAATCCTCATCTTTAATTTCATCTTAGTCAATTCATCTTTCAAATAGAGAGGAATTTTAGTGGTACCCATTACATTAAAGAACTCACTCTTGTGAAGGTATTAAGCAACCGTTTATCATAATCATCTGTGACCCTTCCACCATACTGCACTTCACCCAGCATATATCGCACTGTGTTCCATGAAACACCTTTCTTTGGATCTATATCATCAAGATGATTTTGAACGAACTGTACACTCGATGAAAAGTCAGCTTGATTGAATTCATAAGGTATGTTCCAACCAAGTGGTCCGTATTTTCGACGTTCTTGTACTGTTGTGTGCAAGATTGCGACTGCGTAAAGCATTGGTTTCCATTGAGGAAGATTGGTTACGTCAAGCTGGTCTTGAGTTAGGCCTAACAACGGAAAGAAAATTATTCACTATGAGCCTGCTTCTAGGATTAGTAATGCCAGGTGACCGAAAAATGAAACTGTGCTCACAGCTATTACTTCAGACAAAGACGAAATGACTACCGATTCGTGTTCAAAAATGTAGGTTAGGGTAAATTAAGCCACTGCGAAACAGTTTGAAGGTATTCGCACGTTTTCTCAAATAAATCAATGTCAGAGCATCGGAAGCTTATTAAACCATCTAACAACGTCAGAAAGGCACGTATCTATGAGTGTCCAAACTTATTGGAGTCTGTGGAGTTGTTTAAAAAAATTATTTGTATCTTCATGCAATGCACTATAATTGCTAAGGCATCCTTTGAAAGTATCAAGATTGCTTCTTTCAAAACGCTGGTATAAAAATCAATTGTAAGGTTTGATGTATATATTCACATCATGTTTAGGAATGTCACACCTATTAAGCACTGCCATTCCCTGCGCCAGGATCTTAACTATTCACCATGCAGATTTTGAATCAATTATAATTCTGATCCTTTTGACAAACCTTTATACATGAAGTTTTGGCATACAGCACTTTTATTCAAAGCTAAATAAGATGAATTTTATAGCTTCATATGAGATTCTTAAAGAGACTCTTAAAAGAGTCTAAAAAATTGCTGAATGAGCTACTTAAAGACCCATTGTCAACCAACAAAACCAGTGTTGTCAAATTAGTGTTTACAAACAGAGACCTCTTTTGTGTGAGAAGCATTCAGTCATTACTTTTGTTTTGAAACGAGCAGTGACAGAAGAATAAGACTTGGGATCGTTCAATAGCCTAGCAAAAAGTCAATGCTTACGTTTCATACACCATCATCATTGTGTTCTGTTTTGTTACATGATACATATCAGCTCTAGGTAGCCTAGCTTAGCGTTCCTGGCGAGTAAGCAAAACTAGGCCAGACAGACGACTTTTCTTTATCAAAGTTTGTAATCCCCTACAAGTATGTTCTACCTGGTGAATAAAGCAATCATCAAACCTGATTGTTCCACAGGCTTGGTGAATCATCAAACTGGTCACGTTTTCTAGGAGTTGATGTGCCGAACTCTCGTTGTTCTGTTGCAAGAATCTATGTAGCGGCGCAATTTATATTTTCTGACACAGAAAAACATGTAACTACGCAGGAGCATTGTTGATAAACAAGAGAGAAGATTGTTGGTTGACAATGGGTCTTTAAGGGACAAGTCCGGGGTTGGTATAATTATTGATTATTCAAGAGATTACACTGTTGTGAATGGTGTGTAGTAGGTTTATTCAATTTTTTCTCTTTTAATCTGTGAAACTACATATTTCAATCCGCTAAGAAGTGCGAAATGACGTCATTTTCTATGACATCACTTCTGTTGACCTGTTGACTTCTGTTGACCTGAACGAGCTTGCCAAATGTGTTGATATTATACCACTCACATTGCTAGCCTCCTTATCGCGTCTTCGCACAATCATACAAAATAGAAAATGGCGACGATATTTGGCCTAACTTACGAATATTCATTAACCAATTTATGAAAGTTGGAGGCATCAAAACTTGGAAAGAACTCACGATTGGTGTTCAGCAGCTGGTAGGGCTGCTTTTTAACAATAATTCTATCAACCCTGGACTTGTCCTTTAAGAATGATGCAAACCTGCGTAGGTTCTTTTGAGGCCTGCTTTCAGCCCTTGCGGTGGCTCATTAGTAAATTTGATTGACATTTGCAGCAAATTGATGGGAAATTGTGGGTGCACTTCAGTCGTGGCCCATAATCGGAAGTCTTCATGCACATTTTCGGTTTCAGTGACGAGATCCATTAGTTCATCCATGAATGGTAAGCCAAGATGACAGTTTTGTAACAGCACCCAGCCACCCTGAAGGGATAGATAAATAACATGAACACACGATGCAAAGAAACACAGTGGTAATGTAGCTGCCAACGAATTCCTTGTAAGTTACTTTCCCAATCGGCACAAAACATCACATAAATGCTTGCATTTGTATCAAGGTAAACTACCGGGTGACTCATAAAAAATTCACCTTTTTAAAAAACAGGGACAGCAACAATATTTGCTCTATTTCTACCGTCAAGCCATTACCTATTCGTAACAAAGTACATAATTGCTGCTGCGCGCAGTCACTGCATGATATTTTTCTGAAGTCATTGCTTCTGCTTCAAAAGTCTTAAGTGAAAGATGTAAATAAAAAATCAACAGCCAAATGGGTAACATTTATTGGAAGGAATTTTTGACATCTTCAAGGAAGAGCCATTTAAGTTAAGGACTTTGAGTTTTACACACTTAAAGTCTTGCAGGAAAAGTTGCATAGGCCGGAAAAAGACATTGTTTGGTTTAACTTGGCTAATTGCTGTATATTGTGGGGCTAGTGCGTCCTTTGTGATACAGTATCCTTGGAGTAGGAAGGAAAAATTTGCAAATACCCTCGCAAAAAAATTTTTTCTAAAGATTGGAAGTTCAAGTTAATTCAGTCAAATTTGAAAAGGAACCAAAATTTTCAAACGACGTAAGATGATTAATGATTTGATTAAACCTTAAAGACGCTTACCGATTGCATGAATTGGTTGAGAAGTCTTCTGGCATGAACTTCCTGACCTTGACCCATTGAAACAGCACGGCATTCTGAAACAAGTTAAGGTAATAAAGTAAAGGATAAAGTAAAGGACAAATGAAGTAAAGGATGGCTACAACGCATGGCGTGACCGGGAATAAAAAAGTCACTTTTGGGGGAATTGGGAAATGGTACTTTCTTGCAATTTTAGCAACAAGATGAACCCATACGTTAAAAGAAGGAAGGGTCTAGAAAGCCAAAAGCACAAACTTCCTTCAACCACCCAAGTAATTTTTGCTAATTATCTTAATCCTCAGTTCAAACAATGCGTGAAACGCAACATAATTCAAGTTCCAGAAATCTAGAAGCCGGTGCAGGAAGCTTTTGGCATTTGCATCGTAGACCCCTTCTTCTTTTGAGTAATGGGCCTATTGGTAGGCTAGAAAAAATGATCAACGCAAATAAAGTATCGTAGTCAATGCAAAAAAGGTGTAAATTAATGAAAACACAGTTACGTACAGAAAAACAGAAATAAATGAAGCAAAAGGATCTTTAGAGACGTTCATGGAAGTTTTGCAAAAACATAAGGATTTATGCATAAGAAATATGAACATTTTTGGGAGTAACTTTCCCCACTTACAGCTACAGTGACAGATTAAGGGCGTCTTAGATATCGTTGACACAACGGAAATAACCTTACCTAGCTTGAGCCTTTTGGCAAGTGATTCAATATTATTAGTAGGATCAGATCCCATTGACAAGAAACAAATCATTGGTGTGCGTATGTCACTTTCTTCCCAAGTCTTCTGTAAATCTAAGATTACACCCTCAGCATATTTGCGTCCTATTGATTCTTCAACATACTTTCGAGCTTGCGACAGAGTTCGATCAGGACACCAAGATCTGCAAATGAGTAAGCATAGAGTCATGAAAATTGTGTATTTCTCACTCACAATTAAGGCTCGATTCGTTAAAGTGTTCGATCTCTACCAAGGTACAAAATTGCATAGATTGTGCCTATACTTGCACAACAAAATCATGATGCTGATTCATCCTGTCTATAGCCATGGGTAGTTAGACACCGCAGTTATGTTACAGTGTATATGCTGCTGAGGGGGAAAATATGTATGATTCTACGGAGGAGGTATCAGAGTAACTTGGCTGCACGCTAACTCCTTCGTAGTAGCAAATAATTTCATCCTCCGCAAAAAAAAACAAAGCGGCGATGAACAACTGCTGTGTCTAACCACCCATGGTAAAGCAGAAAATTCCAAGAGAATGCACAAAGCTGAAATATATAGATTCCTCAAGGAAGCGATACTTTTCCCAAAAATCTTGCGAAAATGCTTCGATGAAAATTCATGTTTGTACATACAAAATAACTACCCTCGATACATGGATGACGGTTTACAATTATACCCGTGAACATAAATGCGGAACAATTTAAAACAGCCTTGAACGAACTCCACCCTGCTATCACGTTTACAATGGAAGAGGGGAAACTTTAAAAAAATACAGAATCGCTGAATTTTCTGGATATAGAAGTAACTCTGCAGTACCTTTTGGGTAAATTTAGCGTTCTGCTTTTTAGGGAATGTGGACAATTTCCATCCCAACGTACAATCACCTGTAGGAATAATTGGCATCGAGACGAGGGTTGGCGTCGTTTTATGCCAATCTGAAGGGCATGGTCTCATATTCTGCCAAGAGAATCCTACAGCCCCCGAACACCCGACTTGATCTTGTTTTGTTCGCTTCCCGGTTTGCTCATGGCCCCCTCAAACAAAAAATGGTACCTTGATCCTTGGTATTTATGAAAAAGATGCTTATCATTTTAAAAGCTGTGATTAGAACTACGGGAATGCGCTATTTCTCACTCCATTTGTCTCAACGAAGCCGTATTCCATTCATGGCACGCTGAAACTAGCTTGCAAAATTAGGTTCTTGTAACAATTATAAGCCTTGGTGTAAATTTTTGCATTTTTATGAAGAAGAAACGCCTAGGCCTCAGAGAAATAGCGAGTAGCCCCTTTTGGCGATTCGTAAGGTATTGATTTGAAAATTTTAAGAGAGCTCTTACCTAATAAGCAAGAGCTTCCTAAAGGTATCCAGTGATTGGCTGTATCCATCTGGTATGTCTGCCTCTTCTGGAGCTTCTCTATCAAACCATTGCTTCCATTGTCTTTCATTGCGAGATATCTGATATGATACAAATCAAAACATGCTTGAATCAATCTTTCATCAACTTATATCTCAAAATAGATCTCATTTAGAGCATTTTGACAAAAAATGAGCTTGTATACAGTAAAAACAAGCATAAAAGAAACTGCACATCAAGAACCCTGAGGCTGAGTTTTGGCCCATTAAGCACCTTCTATACAAGAATCATCATGTAAATGTATAGGAGTAACTTGAGCCTGTTACAGATAATCACGGGTCTTTTTATGCAGGTTTTTACTTATTCTTTGTTAGATAAACCAAATTTCATTCTCTTTTAGCTCATCATGCGCTCACCACAGGGTGCATAAAAGATACAACGAACCATTATCTGATATTCTTCAAACGATATTTGAATAATTTGAAGTAAACAATCTGAACGCACAATCTATCTTCTAGCAAATGACACCAAGATTTGGCATCTCAATAGGTTATTCATCTCTTCATTGAAGTAGTAAATGTCACCTATTTCAGATAAAGGATAGTTGCAGAACATTTACATGGGCAAAAATCCATCTTCGTGAGAACTTATTCATCATTGTTGATAAATACCTTCTCACAGGAGTAAATTTGCATGCTAAGGAAGTCACCTCAAATGCAGTAAAGATGTTTTGATAATCACTGCTTGGTAAATTTTCGACACACAAGGCATTTTGCCTTAACAGTAAGCTATCAAAGTTGCATATCATTGAAAATAAGATAGATTGCGCGTTCAGACGGTATATATTGCATCTACAGGGTGTCTCAAAAAATTGTTCGACGTTTCATTAAATACTAAAAAATAACGATACGCTGAATGGACCTTTGGTCAAGTCACCCTTGTCCTGAGATTTCGAATTAATTTTTGACACAAGAATCTTGCAAATCCGCTAAAAATTAATGGGGTTACAAGCTTTTGAAGTTCAAGTTTGTGCGAAAGCTGAAACCAGAGGCCTCGAAATGGCACTTTTGGTAAAATTCCCATAGGCCGTCGTTTCTGTTATTTCTCAATTGTTTCAGGGCGAACCAAGTGGGATTCAAACAGGTATTCGATAACCTAACTGTCAAGCATATGGATGCTTTGAGGAAACAGATTCAGTCTCTCGCCGACTTTGTTTTGAACCACTGTTTTTGGACCTATGCAATGTTAAGGAATTTTGAGAATGATCGCAAGAAAATATTTACTTTAGAGGCCGTATTTGGTTTGCCCTGACATCAACGAGAGGTATGACATTGGCTTTTTGCAATACAAGTAATCTGGGGGGTCTCTGGTTTCGGCTATCTCATATTTTTGACCTTCGAGCGCTCGTAACTCAGTGAATTTTCAACTGATTTGCACGATTTTAGTCTCTAAAATTATTTCATAATCTTAGGAACAGGGTTATCTTTCCATAAGCCTGTTCATGTTGTCCTTATTTTTCAATATTTAATCAAACGTCGAACAATTTTTTTGAGACACCCTGTATTCAAATTTTATCATTTTGGGAAACTGTTGAATAACCTAATACATAGGAATTTTGCAAGAGTTATGACAGTTTCAGTTCATCCATGAAGATATTAATCACTGCAAAATAGTAAGACCAAATGGCCGACCGCTGGTTGAGGTCAGTCATCTGACGGTCGCAGCGCCATCAATTTTCAACGGATTTTTACAGGGATGGTAGAAAACTTTAATTGAACATCTAAAGAGCAATATCATGGAAAAGTTTGGCGAGGATCTTTTGTCATTTCGTCACAATCTTCAAGCAAACTAGCACAACCTTTTCGGAGCACACTGTAGTTTACACAAAGCTGGTTTAGCTTGTCAATGTTGATTTTTTTTCAAAGATGGCGGCTGCTGCGACAGGACCTGTGTTCGCATCGGAGACAAATTTGGAAGCGAAAGAGGATAGCAGCGGAGTAATTTCTGAAACAGGAATCATACTAGGTGCTGAGGATATTGAAGAGTTCATCGTTGAAGAGATTGAGAAACTTCACTCGAGAAACCAACGAGCAAATACGAAAGCTGTGTGCAAGGCGCTTGCTAAATCACATGGCCTAACCGAGCGTGTAGTATCACTTCAACTCAAACGAATGATCCTCACTGGTAGGATAGAGAAAAGGTTGATTAGAGGAAGCGAGTCGTTCAAATTGGGTACTGAGGTAATTCTTCATGGAAATAAACTTGCAAGGAAAGTATCGAACGACGAAGAAAAAGCAGCAGAGTACAGGAATGATCTGGTACAAACCTCGACGAGACAGGAGGGTGCTGAGGCTGAGGGCATGGAGCAAGCAGATAATTCTGATGAGTATGGAAGTGACGCAGAAAGTTCGCATGGTGAAAGTGAAGCAGAAGGTGCCCACGGAGAGAGTGAAGCAGAAAGTTCTCAAGATGAAAGTGAAGCAGATAGTGGTGAATTGTTTGATAACGAAAGGGAGTGATTTGATGGATAGGATGGAAACCATGGGAACAGAATACGATGCCGTAGTGGTCGACAAGGATTGTCAGGTAAACAACATGGGAGAATCTGACATGAATCACAGATTGTCAATTCTGGAACAGAAAGTTGAGGCTCTAACAGCCAAAATACCAATGGGGCAGGAAGGGAATAAAAAATTTCAAATAATGCTAGAAAAAATAGGGTCTTTAGAAAGGGAAAACAGGGGGTTAAAAGATGAAAATAATTTGCTAAAAAATGAAATTCGAAATCTGAAGGTGATTCCAAATTCTACAAACAGCCTTCAAGGCTTGGAACTTTCGTGTCAAAATGAAAACAATACAGCTAATGAACATGCTAAAATCAATCAATCAAATACAGCTTCAAAAACACAACATGAAGATCACCAGACAATACATGGTGAGAGATTGCTTGCGAGGAGTGTCCCAAGAGAAAAACCGTCTCATCAAGGCTCAGTCATAGACAGAGCGAGTCCCAAGGATAATGATCATCAACATCCAACAGTGGTGAGAAAAAGAGATGGGACGGCAATAGCAACAACAAAAGTGACAACAAGAGAAAATTTTCAAGACACATATGATCGCAAGCAAACAACAGAATCAAATCTTTTGATAAGACAAAGAAATGTAGTCCCAGGTGAATGGTCGTACGCCGAAGCTGTACAGCAACAAAGAGCACCTTTAAGACCGCAAGAGAATAGTAAATGGGGACAAAAGAGTGCAGAAAGATTTCATGCAAGGGAATCACATTGGCCAGGGAAACAACACAATAATTTCGGACAAGCGACATCATTTCAAGGAAAAGTTAGGCCTCAAGGATATCGAGAGTTCATAGACCAGAAGCCTGGAGTAGCTATCGTTGGCGATTCAATTGTAGGAAGTATTAAGAGGAGAGATATCAACACAGAAACTAACGATTATTTTGTAACTGTTAAAACATTTAAGGGAGCAACAGTTGATGAAATGGACTCATACGTTATTCCTACAATTAAAAAGCAGCCAGAGGGTCTGATCTTACATTGCGGAACAAATAATCTCAGAAAGGATGACCCCGACATTATCGCTTCCAAAATTTTGAGCCTAGCAATTGAAGCCAAACGGAGAATAAAGCATGTAGCTGTTTCAAGCTTGATAGCAAGGGGAGATTCTGACATCATGGAAGAGAAGAGAAATCACGTAAATCAGATCCTTGAGCGTTCATTGGTTGCCTATGACATATGTTTCATTAAACACAATAACATTGACATTGATTGGAGAGACTGCTTATGGAAGGACGGTATTCACCTTAGTGACCATGGTAGTGCGAAATTCACAGGTAATTTCATAAGGTTTTTAAATGATCCTTGACTATTCAATGAAGGTAGTTACATTGACTGTAACCGGTCAGAGATGCAATCCAAAGAAGACGTAGAAATTAATTCCGTAGAATATAGCACTGTGTCTACAGGGTCCCTAGGTATCTCTTCCTCTACAAACACACTTTCCACCAGTTTTTCTGAATCAGACATGTCTTTGCCACAAAGGCAACATTCCGAAGAGCGTCTTACACCTTCAACTTGTCTCACTGTTTCTTCAATATCTGATCCTTCAGATGATTTGGAAAATCTTTTTGGATTAAGAGCACAGTACCATAACCATCCGCTCATTGGTTTCTTGAACATAAATAGCTTAAGATACAAAATTGTCGATCTTAGGATAATTGTTGAAAATTTCTTGCCTGATATTCTCGTTATCGAAGAGACGAAACTTAACTCAGAATTCAAGAATAAAGAGTTTTTGATGAATAACTACCAAACACCCATGCGCCGTGATAGGAATGAATTTGGCGGAGGCCTAATGCAGTACGTTCGGAAGGGTGTTGTTTGTAGTCGTGTTCCTGTGTTTGAAGTCTCAAGTCTTGAACTCATCTGTTCCGAACTGACAGTTAATAAGAAAAAGTGGATTATCTATAGCATTTATCGACCGCCTGAACCCAGAGACATAGATTCGTTTTTCTCTGCTCTTTCCATTTCCTTGAATTCAGCTTTAGACAAATATGACAATGTGATATTGATGGGAGATATCAACATTAATACTCTCGACAAAGAAGATAGTGCATACCAGAAGCTCACAAACTTTTGTGATGTTTTTGGGCTTGCTAATCTAGTGACTGCCAAAACCTGTTTCACCAAAAATAGCAGCTCTTCCATCGATGTTATTCTCACTAACCGAGTAAGAAGTTTCCAGAAAACCTCAGTTTTTGAGACCGGTCTTAGCGACTATCATAGTCTTGTTGTTACAATTCTTAAATCACATATCCCCCGTCTTAAACCCAAGGTGATAAAGTATCGTAATTATAAAAATTTTGACCCAGTTAAGTTTCTTGCTGACGTTCGTAGAACTAATTTTGATGCCTTGGAGGACCCCGATGATTGTTATGATAATTTTACCAACAGCTTCCGAAATCTAGTGGACAAACATGCTCCCCTGAAGACTAAGCTTGCGCGAGGAAACAGTGCACCTTTCATGACTCGTGAACTAAAAAAGGCAATTTATACTAGAACGAGATTGAAGAATAAACTCAACAAATGGCCAACAAATCAAAATGAAAAAAACTATAAAAAGCAGCGTAACAAATGCGTTTCCCTACGAAAGAGGGCAATCAGACAATATTTCAAAGATGCAACAGCAGGTGGTTTAATTTCTAATCAAGACTTTTGGAAACTAGTTAAACCTTTTCTTTCTAATAAAGGAGGCTTGGTCGGTGATGATATTTCCTTGGTACATAACAACCAAATTGTAACAGACGACTATAAACTGACTGAGATTCTCAATAATCATTACATTAATATTGTCGAAAAAACAAGTGGGCAGAAACCTTGTAACATTGCTGACACTGTTGAAACTGATGACGATCGACAACTCGTTAGGCTTATTCTCGACAAGTATAAAGATCATCCTAGCGTTCATGCCATAAGGGAAGGTAGTGATGTCTCAAATTCTTTCTCTTTTCATGAGGTGCAACATCATGAGGTCTTGGCTCTACTAAGATCCTTGGACGGAAAAAAATCAACCGGTGAAGATCAAATTCCGCCTAAACTAGTACATTTGGCTGCAGATGAGCTTACTGCCCCCCTAACCTTTGCCATAAATAGCTGTTTACAAAACCATAGGTTTCCAGATAGAGGAAAGCGTGCAGCAGTTTGCCCTTTGGACAAGGGTGAGGTAAATCGCACAGTTGAGAAAAATTTTCGTCCAGTCAGTGTTTTAAATACATTTTCCAAAATATATGAAAAGATTATGAAACAGCAATTAGTTGTCTATTTGGACACTACGCTCTCGGTTTTTATAGGTGCGTATAGAAAAGCATACGGCACGCAGCATGTTTTGATAAGACTCCTTGAAGACTGGAAGACCAAACTTGATAATAATTATATCGTGGGTGCTGTATTAATGGACTTGTCAAAAGCATTTGATTGCATCCCACACGATCTGCTGATTGCAAAATTAAATGCGTATGGCGTAGATGAAAATGCCTTGGTACTAATCTATTCTTATCTTAAACGGCGCGAGCAATCCGTGAGGATAAACAATACATATGGTTCCTTTCAAACAATCTTATCTGGTGTCCCCCAAGGCTCGGTGTTAGGCCCTATTCTTTTTAATGTATATATAAATGACCTTTTTTTGTTTATTAAGCAGGCAACACTATATAACTATGCTGATGACAACACGCTGGCTTATTTCTCTAGGACTCTACCAAATCTGGTGCGAGTCCTAGAGGAAGAAGCAGGTGTTGCACTAGATTGGTTGAAAGAAAACCATATGATTGCAAATCCATCAAAGTTTCATGCACTGTTAATCAAAAAAGACCAAACGAAAACCAGTGGCGAGAAAATAAGCATCTAAGGAAAGACTATTGAGTCAGAAGATTCAGTCAAGCTTCTCGGAGTTCAGCTAGACTATAAACTAAATTTTGATCCACACATTTCAGAGCTTTGTAGAAAAGCTGCAACTCAACTTAACGTTCTAAAGAGGCTTCGATCTTATATTGGTTTCGAAGAGAGAAAAGTCCTTGTTCAGAGCTTTGTTTATTCAAATTTTAATTACTGTCCTTTAGTGTGGCATTTCTGTTCATCAAAATCCACGCACAAAATCGAAAAGATACAAGAACGTGCACTTAGATTTCTTTATAATGATCACGGCAGTTCGTATAATGATCTTCTACTGAAGTCGCAACGATGTACGATGCATGTTTCCCGACTTAGATCTCTTTCTTTGGAAATTTTTAAAACTTTGCACAATTTGAATCCATCCTTCATGAAAGATATTTTTCAAATTAGAACCTCGAACTATTCTTCGCGAAATCCTAGTAATCTTATTCACTATAGGCCAAATCAGGTTACTTTCGGTACAAATAGTCTTAAATCCTTGGGACCTCGGATTTGGAACTGCTTACCAGAGGAGTTAAAATCTGTGAACAGCCTCAATATATTCAAAAGCTTAATAACTCAATGGAATGGTCCAACATGCAACTGCAATGCCTGTCGTTTTATTGTAAATATTGTATAAACTGCATTGAAAATGATTATTAGTTTTATTTCTTTTTTTATTAATTGTGTCCATCGATTTTGATTAGTTCGCTTGTACATATGTATATAGCTGACTAGAAAAACAGTATTTTTGTAAAAATAAATCGATGTAAAATAAAGTCACAACAACAACATGAATAGAGTAGATATAAGGCAAATATTGGTGATCAGCTACTACTATCTCACTATAATCAGTTCCATCAAAAATAGTGTCGATAATAAGTGGAATCTGGTTGAATCTACCCAGGATATCTTTACCACCAGGATCTGCCAGAAAATAACATATCTGAAGAGGTTGTTAAGAAAGAGTTACCTGATTGATGATGTCTGAAAATTGCGGCAGTTTACTGAGTTCAACAAGATTAAGCCATGTCATATCAAGAATCCATTTTGAAGGTTTCGGTTGTACTTGCTTCAGATCCAATGATGCACCACCTTAAAAAATACAATCAAATATCAAATGCTTTATTAATCATTTAGTGAATGAGTCTCTTGACTCAACAAAATAGCTGGACAGACAGATTGCCGGCATCTAAAACTGTCCAACTATGCTATGCTTCAAAAGGCGTTACAACCGAAAAATTTCCTCAAAACTTCAATGATGCTTTAAAATATCAATGGCTCTGAAAAGGGCCTTAATATTCTAAGCTTTAGACTGCGTTCACACGATGCCGGAACATTTTGAAAACGGTGAAAAATTCGACGGATAGGCCTCCCGTTCACACGAAAACGGCACATTTTTTGCCGGCAGATTTTGAAAACGGTAGATTTTGAAAACGGAACTCTAACCGACACATTTTGGAAACGACATCGTGTAAAAACTTAAGAATGATGAAAACAGAGCATTTCTTGACACTTTTGGAACCAGACTGATCGACTCTTAGGGTGTAGATAAGCTTCTTTGGCATCAAAGTGTTGCAACGAGCTTTTTCCGTCTACGTTCCTACCGTTTTCAAATTGTTCCGGTATCGTGTCAACGCTAGCTCAAATTTTGCAGCCGTCACCGTTTTCAAAATGTGCCGGCATCTTGTGAACGCAGTCTTAGAAGATAATGGCTAGTTGTCACTTCAAAACAGAAAACCAGATTAAGTCACCAAGTTTAAGCGTTAACGAGGGGTTTATCACTCTTCCGACAAGGCGCACGAGACTTTTTAAAACAACAGGAATTTTGGGGACTTTTTTACGGATTTTTCTTGAGTAGAAAAGAATTTTCAGCCAGGGTGTACGAGATTTTGACAGAGTGATACGCCCCTCCAGTTTTTCGACATACCTTCCAAGTAAAATTAAAAAGAATAGGGTCAAAGTAAAATTAAAAAGAATAGGGTAGGTTAGGGTAGGGTAGGGTAGGGTAGGGTAGGGTAGTTTGGGTCTTCAGGGTAATATGGGTCTATTTGCTTTTCTCTTTTAAGGCGATCGTAAGTTGAAAATTTTGATTCATGACTCCGTGGAAGTTGACATCTATGCTTTAGGAGTTGTTTAATGGTGCTGAAGAATTCTTAAATAATTCTTAGTGCTTTAATTTGCAGATTTTCCCCGGCCTAAAATTTAATCACGACCTGACAGCGTTGAAAACTTTCAATTCATGCCAACTTGCAACTTCTCTTTTCGTACACATATCATCATCAATCTCATGTTAGATCATCTGGAAAGGTGTCAAAAGTTTCTCGCAATATTTTTGCGATTCGGTTGATATCATTTGATTACTTTGCAAGGTGGGGTAATTAGGGCCCACTGGGATTTTGTTACGAGTTGTGTCGTGCAAGAACTGGCAGTGGCTCCAAATCAAAACTAAAATGGGAATAACATTGCAAGCAATGGATGTCTGCAAAGAAAACAATGTAAAGTACACATTTCCGTTCATGTTTCAGAGGTTACAGCACAAGACGCAAGGATTCAATTCATTTAACTTTTATTTCAAAGAAAAACTTTGTTTACATTTCCATCTTCAAGAATGGGTCTAGACTTTGCAATATGCGTTGATGGTGATGCGCTTCATTTTTAATTTTCTCTGAGCAAGTTTTTGATTCTTTGGCTGCGAAACTCTGAAAATTCAACCACAGTTATCCATAAAAAACATTCAGAAATTTTATTTTATTAAATTTACAATATTTCTGATGAAATAGATGCTGCTTTCCTCGAACAGACCCAAATTTCCCGTCAACAAGTTGAAATTACATACAAAGATGCGGAAAATAAAAAATTAAAAAGATATTCAAACTTCAAATTAAAGCACAGAAATAAAAGTTCCCAAGAAGGACAAAAGGTTTAAAGTAAGTAATGAAAAAAGATCTTAAATGTTTCCAACAAATTCGTAAGGGTACTCTGTTTCTTATACAAATGCCCATCTTAGACAAAAATTACCCCCACCCTACCCTACTAAGTAGAATGATGTATTTGTAGTGGCGGAAACTTGAACTGAAACTTCAACTGAAAAGCATCGTTTATTTCTATTGTTTTCGAACAAAAGATCTTTGTTCTAGCTAACATTGGAGCTATCGTCTGCCCCTCGTCTCCCAAGTGTCTGCCATTGTATATTTTGAAGAGATAAGTTTTAGTATTTAAGTTAGCAAGGCCTCATAGATGTTCGCGAGTGCACGAGCGCTGCTCGCGGGCATAAAATATCATCAACATCACTTGGTGGCACCTTAACTTTACTGAGAGTGACTGGATTGCAGGCACATTTTGCCCAATGATTTGCTCGCAGACACGGAATATCTTTAATGATGCCTGAAGTTAGCAAATTCCGTACAAATCGATCTAATGAATTAAAAAGAAACTAGGTAACCTCCCTGAAAACCTTTAAAGGATAGCTATAGACGGGGACAGCTTTTATTTCACTTTTACGTTCTTTTTATAGACTTAGTTTTGTATAATATTGTAAATTAGGGATGTAAATTTCGTTTGTTCTTAGTCGTAGTGCTTTATTCAATTTTTGTTTAAACAGGTCAAGTTGAAAAACATATTTATGTATGAACCTATTTCACCTGTATAAATACTATAAAATGAAATGAAATGTACATTATTCACATCGGTAAACCAGACGCATTTTGGAGAGCCAGCAGATGTCGAAATATGTAAAAATATTAGTGACTTACCTTTGATCAATGTCATGAATTCATCATGTCTTATCTTTTTGTTTTGCAGATCAATTTTCAAAGTCAACAAAAGTGTGAACAAAAACTTGTCATTTTCGTAAAGTCCGCGGCATGAGTATCTGAAGATTTCGTAAGTCAAAAATCCAATGATGTTATGAATTCTCTTCCCAGTTATTGGAGAAGGCTGTGATCTGCAAAATGAAGGCAAAACATAAGGAAGGTCATATTCTAAAAACGTTTTCGATACTGCTGTTCTGTGTGGGGGAACTGGGCTGAGTCCCGACTAGTTAAGCTTCAAAAATTGCAGAATCGTGCAGCTAGGATTGTCACAAATAGCAGCTATGATGCATCTACAGAAGCTTTGATTAAAGAGTTAAAATGGCCAACTGTGAGAGAGTTGATCAGATGTGAGACAGCAACAATTGTATTCAAGTCTGTTGATGATCTCGCGCCTGAGTATCTCTCACACTTGTTTATCAGAAATTCTGAGCGCCATACTATCAACTTACGAAATTCCGAAACTGAATTGCTAGTGCCTTTCATGAAAACTAGTAATGGGCAGAAGGCATTTGTATTTCATGGAGCGAAAACTTGGAATGAACCATGAATGAACTTAGCCGTGAGGCGAAGCACGCTCCCTCTTGATCTTCATTTGATTAACTAGCTAACACAACAAAGAGTTAGATGTAAATAGTGCTGTGACTAGTTGTAAATAAATATGGTTGTAAATACCGGGTGTCCCAGAAAAAAAACACTCCTTATTTGAGCTATCATTTTGGTAAAAGTGTGTTCTATTTGATAAAGATTTTGATAGAAATCTGTTGCACAATGCTCAACTTAGATTTGAGTATTTGTTTCATTTCTGTATCTGCACGCATTGATTTTGTATGATTATTTTCCTGAAAAACAGAATACTTGAAATGCGCAAAAAACGGTTTATCAATAAAATCGTCAAACCTTCACCTAGAAATACACGGAAACTCCTCTTTTAACTAAATTTCAACATAAAGGAGCTTTTAAGTTTTCATAATAGTATGGCGCTCAGAATTTCTGATAAACAAGTGTGAGCGATACTCAGGCGCGAGATCTTCCACTAAGAATGCTTCCACAATTTACCAATTCAAACGTGTTGACAATCAGTAGGTGTATATATGTATTTGGATTTCTTTCTATTGTAAATATTCATTTTAGATCTTAGGCTATGTTATTAGTATTTTATGAAATTGTAATTAGGTTAATTCAGTTTTTTTCCAATATTTTTTAATTTGTATGTATTTGAGTGGAGAGCCCCTTGTAAATCATCATTGTTATTGAAGAAGGGCTACCCTCCTTAAAAATTTGAAAATGAAAATGAAATAACACCGTAAAGGGACCCAAGAGAAATCATGTTTGTCTGTTTTGTCAGTAAAAAGCACGATTTTGCTTGATGTTCGAAGAAAAAGTATAGTACACAAGACAAGGTCCTGTGGTCCGCACTTAAGCGCATTGCCGACTTTGAATAATGATTTAAGAAATTGACACGCGGTTGTATGCCTTCACACCTGTGATGTAAAACATGGAAGGAATGGAAAATATCTCCATTGCTAGATTTCCCATCTTTTCTAGGACTTCTCCAGCATACGATTTTCGAAAAATTCATATTCTGGAGGTCTTTTGAGGAGCAAAAAAATCAGGAAAAATCATATGGATCCAACTGAGCCTTCAAGCAAGAGATTGCCGTTTACATCGTTCAAAACGAGGCAGTGATTGTTGTTGTGGAACTGTTAAAACAGGGAAAGTTTTTTGTGGAACACCCGGTACATATTTTCCTTTGTTTTTAAATTAATAGTATTAGTAAGGTTTTAATTTGTAAAGTTTTGGCATGGCCCCCTGAAAATCAATCATTATGACTGACGGGGCTACCGTGCAAAAATACTTTTAAAACGAAAAGAAGAAAACATTGATAAATCAATAATTATTTGATTCCAATCCTAAACTATGCCGCAAGGATATCAAAAACAAAATATACGCATCATACACCAGGTGAGCCAGAAAACTGAGGCCACTTTCAAAATTCATAGCAGTAAGCAGACAGAGAACGTAATGGAGAGGACTGAATCAATTTCTATTTGATGGCCCTTCTAGATTGAAATTTTGCAATTATCTCTCGTTTTCAAGAGTACAGAATTAGGAGGTAAAATTCAACTTTAAGAAAAGATCATATCATGGTCGTGAAATGTCTTTAATAGGCCTAATGAACTTGATGAAATCAAGAAGAAAGTCCTCCTACGGAACAGTGGATAAAGTACAAAGTTCCCGGGTGAGAGATGTCACCTGCATATTCATTGCTATGGGATTGAAAATCTTCAGTGTTTAATTGAAAATCCATTTCTTATTAATCCCGAGATAAGTGAAATTCAATAGTGTTCTGTGGGAGGAAACTCCTTTTGATCAAGTGTTGTGGGCTCTTTTCAGGCATTTCGCAACTACGAAATTTAACTAGAATTGAATTTACCTTTGTTTTAGCGGTTATAAAAACGCAGGAAAAAGTAGCCTGGCATTACAGCTCTTCACTAGAGTCTTAATCATTTCGATCAGTCAAACACTCTCGGTACTATGAATATTCGAAAGCGGGAACTATCTTCTGGCTTAACCGGTTGAAGTACAAATTTCTAAGCTTTGCATTAAAATGATAAAGTGGAGTATTAGTTTATGTTAGAGATAGCCTCCTTTCAAAACAACTGAATGTCGTCGGTACTCAACCTGATATCCAGGTTGTACCATTTGAAATCAATGTCAGAAAACAAAAATGGTTGGTACTCGCCATCTATAAGCCTCCTCAACAAAATTCTAGGTATTTTGTAGAACAAATGTCTAAGTTGTTAGATCAATATTCTAGATATGACAATGTAGTGGTCCTTGGAGACTTCAATTTAGAGCCAGATGACATAGCTTTGTCATCCTTGATTAATGATCATGGTTTATATAACATGATCAAACATCCAACATGTTTCAAGTCTTCCAGGGGCCGTTGCATTGACTTGATATTTACGAATCGTAAGCACTCCTTTATGCAATCCAAGTCATTTGAAACCGGATTTAGCGATCATCATCACATGATCTACACTATCTTGAAGACAACTTTTATCAAAATCCCCCCAAAAAAGATTATCTATCGAGACTACAAGAACTGGTCTCAAGTGCATTTTGAAGACGAGCTGAGGCAAAACCTTGTCTCGGCTCATCCATCTGTGTATGGAGACTTTGAGTCGATCTTTATGAAAACACTTGAAGCAAATGCCCCCACTAAAACAAAGATAGTGAGGGCTAATAATAAACCACACGTAAATAAAGAACTACGGAGGGCCATAACAAGAAGATCTACTTTGAAAAACATTGCAAACAGGAGCAAACGAGGGGAAGATGTAAGAAAATATAAGGATCAAAGGAACCTAGTTGTCAAATTGAATGTAAAGGCTAAAAAGCAACATTTTATGTCGATACAGTCGAAAACGATTGACAATGAGAAAAAATTTTGGAAGACTGTGAAGCCTTTGTTCTCAAATAGAAATCCTATGTGTGAGAAGATAACTTTGATTGAAAATGGCAAGATCCTTTCAAATGATGAGGAAATTGCAGAGTGCTTTAATGAGTATTTTACACACATCACAGATAGTCTAGATATTGACCCCCTTTTCAAGGTGGTCCATGAACAACAGACAATAGATGAAATGGTTTTGAGAGCGATAGATAAATATAAGGATCACCCTAGTATTGTGGTGATTAAACAACATGTAACAACGAATTGTGCCATCTTTAAATTCTCTCATGTAAGCCCAACCGAGGTCATGAAGCAGATAGATCTACTTGACAATAATAAATCTAGTAGTGGGAATATTCCAACTAGTATTTTGAAAGCAACGAGGGAAATAGTTTGCCCCTACCTAACTGACTGTATCAATTGTGCTATCTATGATTGTAAGTTTCCAAATGAACTGAAGGAAGCTGATCTTAGCCCTCTTTTCAAAAATGATGATTCAACTTTTAAGGGAAATTTTAGACCTATAAGTGTCTTACCTGCTGTTTCTAAAATCTACGAAAGAATTCTAAAAGAACAAATCAGCTCGTACTTTTATAATAAACTCTCAGAAATCTTATGTGGTTTTAGGGAGGGGTTTAGCACGCAACATGCTTTGATACGATTGATTGAAAAATGGAGGCAATGTCTTGACGCGTCAGGTATAGTGGGGACTATTCTAATGGATTTATCCAAGGCATATGATTGTCTGCCTCATGACCTCCTTATTGCAAAATTGGAAGCTTATGGACTAGATGTAAATAGCCTTCGCTTAATGTACAGTTATCTGGATAGCCGTATTCAAAGGGTAAAAATTGGTTCACATAGAAGTACAGCAAAAGAAATCAAAATTGGGGTCCCACAAGGATCGGTCCTAGGCCCCTTGCTGTTTAATATCTTTATTAATGACCTCTGTCTCATTAACCTAGACTCTGAGATATGCAATTTTGCAGATGATAACACCTTATACTCATGTGGACATGATCTACAAGAAATAGTGACCAATTTGGAGAATGATCTCAGTAAATTACTCGAATGGTTTAAAAGCAATGGAATGGTTGCTAACCCTAAAAAATTCCAGCTAATGTTCCTTGGTTTGCAAGGGGGAAAAAGACTTCGTCTTAACATCGAGGAAAACAAAATACCTACAGCAGGTCACGTTAAACTTCTAGGAGTGGAAATTGACAGCAAATTAACGTTTAGCAAACACATTGAAACGTTATGTTCCAAAGTCAACAAAAAGGTCAGTGCATTTGCTAGGCTGAATAATTATATCTCTCGAGAGCAGGCATTAACAGTTTGTAATGCGGTAATTTTGTCGAACTTCAATTATTGCCCTTTGATATGGCTATTCTGCAATAAAGGTGCAAATAAAGAAATTGACCGCACTCATAAACGTGCGCTTCGGATCCTCTATGAAGACTACGAATCTTCATTTGAAACATTGCTCGCTCGAAGTGGCAGCAATAGCATGCATATAAAGAATTTGCAGAAACTGATGACAGAAATCTACAAGTCCATGAATCACTTGAACCCTTCAATTGTATGGGAATTTCATGAAAAGAAACCCATAATGTACAATCTAAGAATACAAAACTTGTGTAAGCTGCCAAGAATTAAGACACTTGGCTTTGGACTCGATTCACTGTCTTTTCGAGGTAGTTTCCTATGGAACACTCTTGATGACAGTATCAAACAAGTACCAACTCTGTCACATTTTAAAAAGAGGATCAAAGATTGGACAGCAGATAGATGCACCTGTAAAATATGTCGCTGATTATAAATACTATTTTTTCTATTTTTGTATATACTATGCTTTGTAAATAGTTGGTTTGAATTAGTGTCAGCTTGATACTACTGTAAATACCAACTTTAAATATTGATTTGAAATGAAATGAAAGCACCAACATTTACATAGATCGCAGAAATGTAACCTTTCATTCGACCTTGGGACCTCTCTGGAGATATACGGTATCTTCAAAAGATATAATTTAGATTTCCCGTGGTCATATGGGGGTGCATCTTTGTCAAGTGGGGAAACGCATGTAATTGAAACAACCAGGTTGGTATATGATTTCGAAATGGTTACGTCATTCGGCCAACGGTTTACATCGTTTTCCCTGTTATGTGTTTCTTTTGGAACCTTGAATTTCCGAATCCTGCCTTCTTATGAATGCATAATGTTGGAAAATTGCTATGAATAGCATAAATGGTTAAAACAGTTTCACATACCTTTCCATAGACAAATCAAAGAGACCAAGAAACTGCTTGAGAGAGGTCTGGTACATGCAGTTCACGTATGACATCTCCGTGATGAGGAAATAAAGAATGCTTCCTCGTGTTGCAACTACAAGAAGAGACGATATGATCATATCAGGGATTTCTTTTAATTTAAATAATTTTCATTTGCACGCATGGAAAGCAGGGGACCCGTGGCTCGAGATCCGGCGGTGGAAAGTTTTTAGTTTTCTCGATTTATCTTATAATTTCGGGAAAATGCAAGCACAGCTACCAAGGAATAATTACCTGGGTTCTCCTCTTGTGTTGTCGATTTTAACCTTATTGCTTATAGCAGTATCAACGAGACATTTTTACAGGAAGTTCTGCCTTCGTTAAAGCTAATTCAACTCTGCAGAATAATGGAGGAGACCATGATTAGGGGCCCCTTTGTATGAGACCCGACATGCAAATTAGGGCAACATGGAACTCATGCTGGCTTGAAAATTTGTGAAAATTCACTCCTGTTTACATGAGACCCGATATTGTCCCGAAATGAAACTTCCCACCTACGTCGTGCATCTTTCACGTGACTTGACGTGGTTATTCTAGCAGGAAGACAAAGGAAATCTGGTTTATATCGCCCCGATCAGAGAAAAATGCGTTTACATTAGATTCTCAGGCCGCTCACGTCGGAATGACTTTGAAGTCGGGTCTCATGTAAAGAGCCTCTAAGCCGGAAAATTGCAAGTACAGCCAACTAGAAATCACTAGCTAGGTGATACTCTTCTTTTTTGATGAAAGGCATTTAGAAGGAAGCTCTGTTCTCGTTAAAGCGAAGTTATTGCCGCATGATAACGAGGAAAACCATGATTAAGTCGGTAAATTGCAAGTACAGCCAACCAGGAATAACTGACTATGCGATACTCCTCTTTTTCAATGAAAGGCATTTAGAAGGAAGCCCTGCCCTCATTAAAGCGAACTTATTGCGGCATAATAACGCGAAGAACCATGATTAAGTCGGAAAACAGCAAGTAGAGCTAACACAAGGAATAGTTACCTGGACGATACTCCTCTCTTGCATTATTGATTTTAACTTCAGTGTCAGCAGCAGTGATCAATTTTTGACTGACATCTTCGGCAGTGGCTTTTGTCGTACTCAACACGTCAATCAAAGATTCATCGTCAACCAATGATCCTTCGGTGCTTGTCAAACGATATAACAAATTGTCTTCGAGCTCTTTCATCTTTCGTTTATTTGCAGATACATCTTCGACCAGTTTGGTCCTCTCTGCTTCCAGTTCCTAAAAACATAACACGTTGAGTCAATTCCAACCTATAATGGTTGGGAGAACGGATGGGCGGCAATAATCACTAAAATTCACCAACAGGCATATTTTGCAGTTTTCTTCATCCTGCAAACTCCTTAAAAATAATACAGAGAATATCTATAACATGACCTACTGTGGCTAAAAAAATCCAGAAAGATTTAAGTTTTCTAAGTCATTCGTCAAATTTGAGCTGCTCTTTTCAATTCTATGCTTGAGTTGAACTAAAGTGTAACTGCAATAAGTGCAATGAGAGGACGAACGTAGCACGTCTATCGCACATTAATGTTAACAAAAGTTTGTTCTTTATTCCATGAAACAAACTCTTCGAAAGAAAAATAACGAGATAGTTAAAATGCATGCTATCAATTGGGGAGAGGTAATATCGTCAGCGAGTTCCCATTATGTATAACACTTGTATTGTGTTCAAACCAAAGCTCGGAAGCAGGCAACTGGGCATTGTGTTCAGCAATCGTACGTGATTTGACGTAGAACAAGCAACATCAAGAAGCCAAGAGTGCACACTCACGCACCTTCTGAGGCTCGAACAAAATCTATCAAAGAATGGTAGCACATTGATCATATCCAGGCTATCTCCCACGACTATGAACAAAACTTACACTCTTCTCTTTGAGAATAACTCTTCCCAACAATTGGTCTTCCAGACCTTTCATTGTAACGGTGAAGTCAATAATCGATGTTCTTGCACTTATCTACGTTTGGACAAAAAATGATGAAAGTCAAAAGAAAGAAAGAAAGTAAGAACGAGGAAAGAAATAGTAACTTTCAGTATGTCATTCTCGTACAACGAATGAATGTTAAAAAACGTTGTATTGGCAGGTAAATGAAGTTTCCGTACAAACTAGCAACAAGCATTGCGATGATTATAATTTTCATTGTAATTTCACTCCAGCTCAATATTTGTTAGAATTTTAAGATGAATCAATATCTGCACAATTTAAGTGAGTCAAATTCGAGTGGTAAATTGATTAATGAAGACAAGGCCAAGTTAAACAAATACTTGTTGACGTTTCGAAGCAATGCAGTACTTAATCATTAAAATACTAAAGCTGCACAAGCATAAGGCTGAATCAATATCCATAACGATAACAACTTTTCAATAATGCAAATAGTACGTGAAAACTAGAAAATGGGGAAGTGAGAAGGACAAAACCTAAAACAAAGATAAGTGAATGGAAGACTGCTGAGAGTTGAATGATTAATGACCGCCAAAATATAAAAAATTTCATGAACAAGCAATCAAAGTCACTGTTAGCTATGTCCACATTAAAAAATCTTCCACAGATGCGGCAGGCCAAGTTCCATCGAAACTACTATTACCATGAAGCCCAAGAAATAGCATCATTTTTTATGTGTTCTCTCGAATGAAGAAAAAATCTTGTATTTCACAAATCATGCACCTGAATGTTTATGAAGCATATCGAAAAGAGCGAACAAACCTCTGGTGTGTAGGCGGGATTCGGTAGCTTCGTTGTGATATACAGTTTGAATCCATCCATCACATCAATTTCCTTGTCGCCAACTTTTACCTATAACAAATAATATCCGAAGCTAGTCACAGTTATATGCAAAAGTGCTCTAAAATCTCGTAGCCCAAAACTATTGTTTGGTTCAAAATATCTTGCAACAAATTGGCTATTCTATGGCCAAAACCAAGTTTGGGCTATATATGTATATACATATTGGAGTACTTCAAGTTGGTATGACATTGATTGGAACAGCAAACACAATATGGCGCCAGTTAATGAGGCTGTATCGTCGAAGCGTAAACATACATGGGTCAGACACGGCAATATTGACATTCGTATGCAAAAGTCTTGTTTAGTCAATTGAAAACAAAGGAGGCTGTGACGTCCCAACACAGTTTTGGTCTTTTGGAAGGCTTCTCTGAACCCCTCGTAGAAATTGGTCGGAATCCCAGTAATTGCTGAAATGATGGAATACGGTATGAACGAAGTCTGCCATTTTCAACCTACTAGATTGTCTCTATTTCCAAACAAACACTCAGAATAGCTTCAAGAAAAGAATTTTACCAAAACTCAATTACGACGATTTCCAAGAACCGGCAGCACAGCTCCTTTAAGGCACAGTTTTGTGGTAGCCAACCAGAAATTTTAAACGGAGAATAGGACTCCAACAGTTTCAAATTAAAACTTTACCTTCAAAGTTGATCCAATCTTGATGAAATTCTTCTCAAGGATATTGTCCAATGCTGGGTCAAGCTCTTCTCCAACATCTTCGAGAAGAAGTGGTCGACCAAGAGATAAAGAGTCTTCCATATGGTTGCGGAAATATTTGTGATTCAATGAAGTCAGCTGAAAGAAAAACACTAACATGAATGAGGTGCTAGACGGCCTAACTTTGAAAAATGTAACACAATTCTCATGTAACTAACATTGTTCGTTACTAAAATTCTTAATACATAGTTTCTGAATTGGACAAATAAAACTGAGCCATCATTTTTCTTTCAACATAATGTATTCTAATAAGCTCTCGTAACGTTTTTTCTTCGCAGTTTGAGTGAATTAGTCGTCCAAGTTTTCAAGGAATCTTTTGCCGCTTGCTATATTCCTATTTTCTGCTTAAGAAAGTGGCCACCATTATCTCTGTATACTGGGCTGTCAATCAAAGTCAAGGGATACCATCGCCATGCTTCATTACATGGAACAGAAGATGGTGAAAAAGAATGTCTTAAATGTGTAAAGCTTACCGTTTTCTGGCCAGAAATTGGGAAATCTTAAACACTTAAACTTTTTAAACTGAGATTGTTGTGATAGGAAATCGAAAGAGATTGGAAAATTAGTCCACATATCTGCATACCTGTAATCCATTGTTGCTTTCTTTGTTCTTTATCCAAATTTTTCCTTGTCCTTGTGGATCAATTAGTAATGGGTAACGTGCAGCTTTGCTTACAATGATACCATTCTGGATAGATAGTTCATCATTTGGTAACCCTTGCAAGTTCCATTCAGCAATCTACAAATGAAAGAGATCGAAACTCTTGTGTTTTAGGTAATTATGTCTATGGTATGAGAAACAGATCTCATCCTGAGGCTTTGTTCATTCTGCTGACTTGATGCTTCAGTCCTTACTGTGCAAGAAACATTACAAGAAGGAAAACATACCGGGAATACTAGAATGTCACATCCTTTTAGGCAAGGAAAAAACGAAACATAGATTGATGAAATAAACTTTGCAAAAAGCAGGCATCGACATGAATGAACTGGAAACTGAGTTCCAACATGCTGTGTGAAAGTGAAAGCAGAGTGATTTTTGTTTGATGCAAGGTGATCTATCCACTCTTATCACAATCAATTTTCTCAACAGCACAGATCATATAGATCATTGCTTAACCACAAACCAGAGCTGCAAAATGTATCGGAACCTGGGATTTAGGTTCCTAGAAATGTCAGCTTGCCAGGATATTTTTCAATGAAAGTTTTCCAACATAGGGAGATGGCTGTTTTACAATTTCTGCGAAAAAGAGAAAAATGTTTGATTCTTCTATAATGCTGACCATAACCCCTGGTAATATGGAAGGCCTGGCAAAAATTAATATGTCCAAGGGTTCTTCAAAATTTTCAAGAATTCTCCATTAAGGTAACTGAGGAAAGTTGGTGAAAGACAATTTTGAAACTCCAGTTTGGTTGGAATATCTATTGGACCATTTCAGCAAATCATGGTCAGCAAAGACATCTTGCATAACATAATGTGATTTCACAGAAAATTGTCCACATTTGCAGGTTCCCAGAAATGAAAACATCTTTGCACCTTTGCTACAAGGTAACTTATAAGGACGAAAAGTCCTCCCAAAAAGAACAAACCTCAACAAACAAAATAAACAATGAATAAATTTCCAGAAACGCCTCTGTTGGATCAAGTGGAAATTAATTAACAGAGACAAGTAATACTGTTTGAGTAGGAAAACCTAACCGTACAACTGTAGTAAAACTTTATTTGTGTTAAACAACTATTTGAGTTGTTTTGCTATTGTCATCTCATCAACAATTCAGATAATGTCTCTTCATGCAGTGACCAATATTTGCAGAAATTCTGACATTAGAATCTAGTATTCTCAAGGGGCTAACGACGATTTGTATGTGGCGCTTAACAGGTGGTTCCTTGAAGAAATTTGGCTAATGTGCTATTTCGGGTAAAATTCAGCATAATTCCGTGCAAAATTTTGTCCTCAGCCCCATGTTGAGTGAAAACTTCGTCTCCATTCAGTACCATTAAGACGAGTTCAAAAATGGCACGTTTTTGGTCAAAAATAAGTTTTTATGACCCAAAATTTTCACCTGACGACTTTTTCGTGAAAATGACGGTAAAATGAGTCACTATCTTCCGCCTGCAGATACTGAAAACAGTTAAATTACTTTGGAACTCACACAATTTTTTTTATTCGCATAAACACGATTTTCTCTGAGTGTGACCAATATCAAAATAGGCCCAAAAAAGAAGTAGAGAAAACACCATCCATTCAATCAGCGACTTTATACGGTAGGTAAGCAACACGATAGCCTAGATCTATTTAAGAACCACTTTACAGAAAAATTGTACTTTGGTCCTTGCTATTCTGCAACATTTATGTAAAATCTACTCATTTTTTTCTGCAAAATGAATGAACTGAGTAACATATTATGGATTTGTGAAATCCGTAAACTATTACAGCTTAAGGTCAACAGTAAGCAACTTACCGTAGCCGAATCCACTAACTCTGACGTTACACTTAGCTCTTGAGTGAAGGGAATCTTCCTTTGCCGCATCTCCTTCTGCCAATTGAGGAAAAGATTCGAACGGAATTCTTGGTTGAAAGGGCCCGAATAGGAGAGGAAGCCAGTGCACAAGAGAACGTCACCAACAAGCCTGTGAAAAGTCAATTTGAGTTTTGGTAAAAAAAGTAAAAGAGAGTAAACATAAAGACCTATCAACACAAGGGCAATGTAGCGTTACTCTAAAAGAGTTACACATGTTACAAATTATACACAGGGAGTATCATTGCCCCTGTATCTCGTGATTTACACTCATTGCTAGGCCTAGCTGATCTTTTCATTTGAACAACAACGATTGAAAGCAGCAAAAAGCGATTCGCAAACTTGCAAAATCAAACTCTTGGTCCTCTTACTATTGTTCTGCAACTGGAACTGGAACTGCTAACAAGTAAAATGGTCTATGGTTTGGCAAAATACTGTATGAACGTCCTCAAACTAACATAAAAAGATATACTCCCCTTGTATTTTCTTTATAGCCTAGGATCTCGGCACTGGGAACTAATTTCTAACTGCAAGCATCACACAAGCCTAGTCAGAACAAATTGTAACAGGCGAATCACAGAACAAATTATAACATTCGAAGCACAGCTTTATTCCTACATCTCTGCCTTTTTCTCAGTCCTTTCTACGTCACAACAATTCCCTTTATTGCTATCCCTATCTGCGAATCAACAATTCTTTTAGCTTGATTAGTGTCGCTTTTATTCATATTTCTTTGCTCGTGAACGGGCTATGCTCGATGCGCCGTGGTTAATTCATTTCCGATCAAAGTGCCTATAATTCACTTGATTGCCGCAAAGCTGCAGTAAAGTACTCTGGATCAATAAGAGCTTGTGATATCTGTACCTAGAACGAACGAACAAATCTCGAATCCATGATTCACAATGGTTCAAAGAATGTGGGGGGGGGGGAGTGGAACGAAATTAGCCATAAACAATCTATCGCAATCACACAATTATGAAACGACAAAGACACAGTTGTAAGAAAGCTTTCTTAACTCGTCTCTTCTTTGTGGACTGTGTAATCGTCTGATTCCAGTCGTGGTCAGAAAGCAGCTTCCATGGGCGTCTGCAGTTGTCAATTCCAACTGTAGGTTATAGTAGCTGAATAGTTCTCTAGACGGACATTTACCTTTTCATCTCAACAGAACTGACAGAAACTCACTGGAAGAACGAGCGCTTGCAAGACAGGAATCGATCGATACATTCATGTGCGTCGGTTAGACAGACCAGCAAAACTCCGTGACGAATTCCTATTTACAAAACGTAACTGCAACACGAAATTGCTTCTGCCTATGACCTGGTCCTAACAACAGGAAAGTCAACAGAGATAAAACGAGGGATTTTAGGATCGGGGCAGGATGTTAGGGTACAAGAATGAAATGAATAGAGCAGCGTACCTGCCAATCTGTGCTTCAAACTCTTTGCTTTGTTGTGTCCATCTGTCCTTCTCACCTGACAAGCCACTAATCAATGCTGATGCAGCAAGCATTTTACGTCGGCATGTTTCGGCATCATCTAGTAAGTCCTACAATACAGTGATATAAATGATGACGCAAGGAATGCTACCGTCGATATTAAGCAGTGAGCAATAATACATATTTCAGTTAACTTGATTTGAGGTTCTTATAGAAATAGGACCACATTTATCAAGCCGAATTGTGATGAAATGAATCGGAAAAATGTACGAAAAAAGATTTTGATCTTGACAATTGTTGCAACAGCACATATATTCCAACAAAGCAGTCTTGCATTTTTCTAAAAAGAGAACGTCACAAAAACTTTTTGCTGGTATGAAATAAGCACAACAGGAAATTGTCATCTCTTAACAAATCGTCGGAGAATGCAAATCACTCGAATGGGAAGGAAAATCTTCAGTAAGAACTCGTGAAAACTTCTCGTGCCTTTTTCTAATGAATTTGCCTTTGTACAGGGTGTCCCAAAAACATGTATGCCTTTTGAATGCCTACTGTGGAGGAGCCATAAATCCAAATTTCCCATTTTGCAAGTTTTTGAACAGATGAGACTTCAAGATGGCACCGAATTTTGGCACAATAGATGGCACCGAGTTAGAGCAAATCTGAAAACTAGTTGCTGATTTATTGAAAAAGGAAGTCATAATCAGTGGCTGTTTCAAAACCAGATGATTTTACCTTCGTACTTAACCTCGTAACTTGAATTTTAGCATCAAATGGACCTTAACTGTGCAGTTATGTCAGGAAACACGTTTGGGGGGTAATCAATGACCAACTGCATCAAGAATTTTAACCAGGCCGCCTACAGAACGTGAATTTGTCGGTTTAAAACGACTTCATCACTTTTGAGAAGCAAATGACAGATGGACGCATGTCATGGCCTGTAACACTTGCGTTGCACCACCCCCATTTCCAGCAACCCCAAATAAGTTCAATTTTCTTGGCTATCACAAATCCCATTCATGGTTATCTGCTTCACCTATGTACATCAGAAAGCCGAGCTAGGTGTGTCTTTCAATCAATTTTTTCGATTTTAATATACTGGAGAATGAAAAATAATCTGGTTTTGAGGCAGTCAATGCTTTTGACTTTCTTGCTCCACAAACAAGCAAACGCTTGTCAGGTCTGCACAAAGTCTGTGGTTAACTCCAAGTTGAAATCTTATCTATTCAAAGATATAAAAAATGGGGAATTTGGACCTATGGCTGCTCCAAAGGAGCCACTCAAGCAGTGCACATGTTTTTTGGGACACCCTGTAAATATCATGAAAACTTGTATGATGTACACCAAGAAATCCTTGAAGATTCTAAGAAATAATAGAGGTGGCGGGTGACAACAAGGACAGTTTTCCAACTTACTTTCTGTGATCCTTGCCCCTTCAGCAGACTATATAATTATATCGTTCCTTTTTTTGACAGGAAAAATTAGCAAGCTGTGTGCTCTTAAATATTTTGCATTTAGCTGGCGCTGGTTCCTTTTATTCTGAAAGGTATTCAACACTTGTTTTTCATCCGCGCAAAGACTGCCAAGATATTCTTACATCATGTTGTTACCATTTCCTCTTGCACTATAACATGAGCTAATAAACTTGCATGAAGTAACACTGACCTGCTTTTCTTTCATTGCTCTTTCATACATCATTTGGACTTCATGCAGCTCAGCCTCCTTCGCATTCAACGTCGCCTGCGCAGCCTCCAGATCTGCCATAGCAACGGCAAGTTTTGCTTCTTGAACGGCTAAGTTTGCCTTGATGGAAAAACAAAAAATGAAGCTGACAGAAGACCTGATGAGAAGATTAAGTCTTACAGGAATGCATAATGTTAACTATGCTTCTCTGCAAATAGAAACACTTAGAAATAGTATCGTTTCTTGGCTGTGCATTGTCCATGGGGCGTGTGCGACATCGATTTTGATAGGATGTTTTTAGACTGCATTGCGGTTTGCAAATGGAAGCATTTAATTGCACAAACCATTCAATATCGAATAATTCACAATTAATAGTCTTGAATCTTTACCATCACTATGATTTTCAGAGAAAAATACTGGAAAAATCTGGCAAATTAGCTCGTGAATAAAATAAGCTTATTAGACATAAAATTTGGTGAGCCCTTATAATAACGCTGTGCAGTTTAAGAATCTGACGAGGCTTCATGAGGGAAGAGATTTCGAGCCATCGAGCCAATGGCGAGCAAAAGAAGATCATCTGACTTGTTTTCACTCGTTCTTTCCCAGGTTCCATATTTCAAAGGCAATGATATGATATCGCTTTTAATTTGCGCGTTTAATAAGGCTGCAGCTCAACAGAACAGTAATCGTAGCTCTCAACGCCAACTGACTTCAGGAACAACATTCGACAACATTCAATGATGATACGACAGCTAAGAATAGAACAGCGATATCACTGTTCATAATTAAAGCCAAACAGACACATCTCAAAGTAAACAGTTTCAACGGACAACCTTTAAGAAATTCTGACGGAACAGATATGACCCTCTATTACCCAACATTTGAAAAATAAATAAGAACTAGTTAGATTCAATAAGGGGACCCTACTTCGACATTGAATCAAAGAATCATAGATCAATTTCACAATGGTGTCAGTCTCTTTGAAATGCTTGTAGGAACATCATTTGCCTCGATATAATGTGGATTTAAATATCAAAAGCGTGCATTGCTCTCAGCAACGCATGAAAAGTTTTGTACGTGTATTTGCAAAAAAAATGGATCTGGTGCAGATTTCTTGCTGTACAGGGAATCATATCTTTTGCCTCGAATTGAATTTAATTGTGAAATAGGTCTATTACTAGACCCGGGGGGGGGGGTAACTACCATATATGCAGGTGCGGGATGTGCCATTTTTAGGGTGCCTTTTTTCGAGCAGAAAATAAATTTTGGGGTATCATTTTTGGTAAAATCACAAGTAGTCATAATTTTTGGGGTGTCATTTTAGAAAAATAACTCTCTAGGGTATTGCTTTTGATCAAATTTCACTCACTTGGTTAAAATTTTGGATGGCTGTCACAGTTTTAGGGCATGCATTTTCAATGGCCTGTAAATTTTGGGGTATCGTTTTCGCGAAAATTTATAAATTTTAGGGTGCGATTTCTTACGTCGAATGGCACATCCCCGTCACCCGCCTATTGAAGTTACTAGATCTCCGCTGCATGCAAAACAATAAAGAAAACGCTAAACAACTAGGGAGGCCAAGTTTTTCAACTAAGAATTGGGATTTTTCCGGACTCTGGGGGATATCAAATCAAATTCAATTCAAAGAAAATTGCTACCTTGAGAGGAAGAACATCTTTGTTAACACCGAAGAAATTTGACATGGCTACAGTCCAGTCACAAAGACCAGCAACATTGCCGCACACCTGTAGAAAAATATTAACAGATGAATTAGAAAAAAGAACAGGCTGGCTTACAACGAAAGATATTTCAGGTTTTGAAGCTCAAGTATGCTATCTTAGCATCGAGATTCACAAGAAATATAAAACACACTGTAACTGATGATTTCAAAAATGCTCTCTCTGGGATGGGCTAAATCTTTCGTACAAACAGCTGATAAAAGATGCGGTACTCTGCTTTCTCAATGACACAAATCTGATCTTGCTCCAAAGCAATGACTATTCTACTCACCCTCTTAGCATTCTCTTGATTGTAGTCTTCAGCGTCAAAATATGGCTGCAATAACTCGCAGATTTCATCATTGATTGTGTCTTTTGGAAACTGTTCTAATGCATTTAAGAAACCAGCTTGACTCATCATCTGTAGGAAGACAGAATCACATCTTATAAGCCTCCAAAAACATATGCAAACGTTGTCGTATCGAGAAAAATGCAAAATTATATTATGAGTTAACTACAAATGACAGGATAAAAACACGCTTGACATACTGTACTGTGCAGAACCCGTCATCAGAAGAAATACTCTACTGCCATGCCGAACCCAAAGTCTGCCTCGAATTAAATGTCATGTCAAGGTGCTCGTGAATAAAAATAATTGAAGAACTTTGCATGAGCAATTTTTCGTTGTTGCAAGTCTCACGTGATATCTTATTTGAGTCAGATTTTAGTTCCAAACTTTATTCTAAAGATATCATCGTCAGTTTATCGGAGTCGGGAAAAGTATCAAACAAATTGGTCTCACTTTTGCTTGTTAAATAGTTTTCCAATATCTCGTCTGTCAAAGATAAGAACTGACAACATTCTAATCAAGATATTAAAAGAACGCTTTGTGAGAAAAGACTCAAATGAAGGTGAACAAGAACGTAAAGTTGAAGCTTTCAGCGCCATGAGCTGGGATCAAAGAAGCAGCTGAACGCTAATCGGGACTGCGACCCCTTGTCAAGACCCAAAGAGGTAGGGGGAATTCCTTACTGGTATGTGAGGGGGTCCTACACAACGTATTTTCTTTTTGAAAAAACCCAAAAATATACTAAATGTATCATAGTAAATAAAAACTAAAGGTTTTATAGTTTTTCACAACTGCACTGCAATATGGTTTTGCGGAAAACTCAGCTTAGTACTCAACTTGTCAAATATTCTCATCTGCAACCCCAAAAATGTTCTAATTATGTACGAAATAGCATGCCGAAAGGTGTACCAGACAATGATTCGCAAACCCAAAAAGTATCTGACCCCCTTATCACCTACAAATAGGGAGTTCCCCTCCTGGCGTCATGGCACTTTAGTGGTGGGGCCTTTTCAGGTATCAAACCTATTCCAACTGACTATTCTGGCTGCCAAGTCAGAGGTTTACACCACTGTGCCACAACATCTTCAAATATCATGCGAAGCAAAGCAAAATTGGTTAAAAAACAAAAAAAAAACTTGTGAAGCAAAGTGAAATGTGTGTTTTTCATAATTTTGATGTCTCTTCACGACCATTGTGAAAGTTAGGATTTTGCAACATGTAATCAAACCACAACGCTATTATCTCTGAATAGGTGATTGCGCTAAAATGGTTGTCTGGGGCGTTTCGACAATGATCCTTTGCTCCATACATCAATTGATCAGTAAAATCAAATATTCTTTGAGATGCGCGCAGAGGGTCACAGCAAATCCCAATCTTGGCGTAATACTCTTCAGTATAGTTCTTTCGTACCTTAAGAACTTTCTCTAAACATAACAACAATCTTGAGAATTCATAACACGCGTTGTGAATTCTGGCAAAAACAATTCTCGAAATTGATAGTAAACTCATTTTTATTTTGGTGTACCAATGCCATTGGTAATTTGGTGTACCAAAATATTTCATATTTAATTAATTTCTTTTAGTCAATGTCATATTCTTCACTATGAAATTACCTGATAATCTTGGTAATACATGATGCATCTCTTATCATATTTTCCCAACTGGTCAATAAATTGCGTCTAACGTCTTGCTTACATGCGAAGAAAGGGTAAGACGTGATGGCCCTAAAAAATCGAGCCCCATTGTTCTGACTGATTTCATTGTCTCTGCCAGCCTATCTGGAAGCTATTCTATTGTTTCCCCTTTTGACCTCGTTCAGATTGTAAATTTCCAGCCCTCCAGGACGAGACCTCGGGTACTCAATAGCGAGATCTCGCATATAAGAGTCTACATGGACAAAAAGTTTACAAAGGATTAGACCAGAAGGAGAGGTATGGCCCTCCTTCATATAAAAAGCACCTTGATAGTGATAACATTGTAGGGGCTATCCTGATGGATCTATCTAAAGCTTTTGACTGTATTCCACATGATCTGTTAATAGCCAAACTACATGCCTATGGCTTGGATGAAAACGCCCTTGTCCTGATCTACTCTTATATGAAACGGCGGAAACAGTCTGTGAGAATCAATAACACGTATAGCTCTTTTCAAACTATTCTATCAGGGGTACCTCACGGCTCTGTTTTGAGCCCTATTCTGTTCAATGTCTACATAAACGATCTCTTTTTGTTTATCAAACAAGCAACGCTACATAATTATGCCAACGATAATACTCTGGCCTATTTTTCCAAGACCTTATCAGATTTGACTGGGGTACTGGAGGAAGAGGCTAGAATTGCTCTGACTTGGCTGAAACAAAATCAAATGATTTGCAACCCGGAAAAGTTCCACGCACCCCTTATCAAGAAGGATCAAACAAATACCTGTGGAGAGGATGTCAACATCCAAGGTAAAATGATCAAGTCTGAAGAAACAGTCAAATTGTTAGGTATTCAACTAGATTATAAGCTAAATTTTGAACAATATATCTCTGAACTTTGTCGAAAAGCTGCGTCACAACTTAATGTGCTAAAAAGACTCAAACAATTCATTGGATTTAATGACAGGAAAATTCTTGCACAAAGTTTTGTGTATTCCAATTTTAATTATTGCCCGCTAGTATGGTCCTTTTCCTCAGCTAAGTCTTTGCAAAAAATTGAAAAGATTCAAGAACGTGCTCTTAGGTTTTTGTATACTGATCACCTTTCCTCTTACGGCGAATTACTTGAGAAGTCGGAAAGATGTACTATCCATGTTTCCCGTCTGAGAGTTCTCTGTATAGAAATTTTCAAGACATTGATGCATCTAAGCCCGTCTTTCATGAGTGACATCTTCAAAATGAAATCTTCTAGATATTCGTCACGAAATCCATATAACTTGCAGCATCATAGGCCAAATCAAGTCTCCTTTGGTTCAAATAGCCTTCGGTCATTGGGACCGCAAATCTGAAATGCATTGCCAAACGAAATAAAATCCATTGACAACTTAAATTCTTTTAAACGTTTGATAAAACAATGGGATGGGCCTAATTGCAAATGCAGTGCTTGTCAGCATGTGACAGAGATTTAGCCAAACGTCCTTGAGACCATGTAAACATATATTTATTTATTATTATTTATCTATTAATTCATCGATTTGTATTAGTTTGCTATGTATATATAGTATATATGTAGAAAGCTAGATTAACATGATCGAGAATAAATAAGAAGACAACAACAACAACAACAACAACAACAACAACAGCACCTAATTCTTTCCTTTTTTCGTTGCTCTCCTGCATCTTCTATCATTCATGGGAAGAATTTACACGCTTCATTGACATATTGTCGTCTTAATGCAGTAGAAGATAGTCTTCCACTTCGCGTAAAATATGAATGAATGAATGAATGAATGAATGAATGAATGAATGAATGAATGAATGAATGAATGAATGAATGAATGAATGAATGAGTGAATGAATGAATGAATGAATGAATGAATGAATGAACGAAAATATATCGAAATTTGGCATTTAAGATAGAAAAGTGAAATTTTACTTTGGATGCTTCTCCCCAGGAAGGTTTTACACAATTTCTCTCTGGGTCGTGTTGAACCTTGTCAATTTTTCGCTGGAACAGGATGAGGACACAATCCATAATTCGCATGATCAGATGCGGTGGCTTTCCAAGTCTTCTTACTGTTGCAATATCGGCAGCTTTGATTGTCTAATGGACAAATTGATAGCAACATAATATGAGTAGTTTATTGTAAAAATCAGGTTTAACGAAAGAAATCAATCGATAACAGTGCTACGCATGACTTTATGTGAATTATACAGGGTGTTTCAAGAATTTCGTCTCACTTGCTAATTTGTATGGCTGTTGTGGAGGCGCTTTAGCTTCAATTGTGTCGGTTTCTACATAGTTGCATAGGTCAGGCTTCAACTTAGAGCTGAGACCTTTTTTTGAGATAATCTGGCAAGTGGTTGCTGATTTATGGCATAGGAGAGGCAATTTAAGTGGTTACTTCAAAAACAGCACTTTTATTGCTCACCAGCAATGTCAAAATTAAACAAAATTCGAAAGTATTATTACCTAAGATGCAGCACTGTCAATGCCTTTAGAGAAATTTTGATATGATGCTAGAACCCTTTTCAAACATTACTTAATTTGACGTAGCTGGAGAACAACTGAAGTGCTGTCTGTGTAGCAACCACTTCTTTCGCTTTTCAGGTGCTATAAATTAGCTAGCCTATGCAACTGTGAAAAACTAAAAAATTAAGAGTCCTCTACAGCAGCCACACAAATAAAGCACAATTTCTTTCTGAGATATCACGTATAGTAGTTCCTTTCAGTTGCAAGTTACTTGATCCAATCTGTTTGCTACTTCAAAAACAGGGCATAAACATTATAACGGATAAACACAACAAGCAACAACGACGCCCAAGGTAAATCAACCATAACATCATACCTGCAGTGCAGCTTCAGCTTTATCAAGCAAGGGTTGTGCTTTTTCAAGCTTGGCAAAGGCAACTTCTTTGTCTGCCTAAAAGGAGGGGAAGAGACTTCGTGATCAAAACTCCCTGAAACCTTTTTTTCGTACAGGTTGCAACAAGAAACAGCAGGTGATACATGTAAAGCACCGGGAATATTTAGGGCTAGGTGTAGGACGTCTTTAGACAGCCCACCATTGTCATCTTGGGTAATTGCGGCGTTAGCCGCAAACTAGTTAAAAAGAATCAACAAGCTGCGATATCTCTTTCTTTCTGTCTTTCGTTCCTTCGATCTTTCGGTTTTTGGAATTACGACAATCCTACAATTCACCTTGCTGTAAATATAATGCAATTCCGCACAATAACGAAAACGTCAGAGGCGGTGTCATCAAAGCCTTCTTAATTGTCTCTTTTTCGATGGAATGAATGCGTCTTTGTATGACTTCGTGGTGGGCTTGAGACAGAGGGAGGGGAGACGGGCAGTCATTTTGTGATGCAATGCCAACAGAACTGATTTGACTACAAGAATGACGGGTTGCGAAAAAAAGAGGGGGGGGGGGCAAAGGCATCTTGTAATGTAATTAGCTTTCAGTAGCTAGAAATCCTGACAAGCCCACTCAAAAAAAATTGAAAACAATGTCAACAAAATGAGAAAGGCCTATTGTTACTTTAATTCCATTCCATATGTTGGTGCAGTTTGTTCCGTTCCCAAAAGCGCCACACTCACTAACCAATGTTATTCCCAGAATATCTTCCCTCGTGGTACCGAGAGTGCATGCTGCCTGACTTTAATCCAGTAATTCTCTCGATCTTTAGGAGCTGACACATTAGTCACGTATCACTCAAAACTAAAACGTATATACACCAGATACTGTTATCATCTAGTAGGTTCGTCTCAAGCGTAGACACCACTTGCAGAAGGCTTTGATCTTAATTATCGTTGAAAGTTCTTGTGCTCGCAGGAAACAAAACTTCTCTTTATTCGTCTGCCGCTCGCTATCATGACGTGCAAGCGGGCAATGTTTACAAAAAGACAACTTACGTTTATAACATCTACAATGGCTTGTGCTTTGTCCTTGACTTCTTGCACTTGTGACTTCACTTTTTCGGCTGCTTGGGCCTTTACTGATACTTCTTTGAGCACCTTCAACGAAAAAGGACACAGTCATTAAAACATCGCAAAATCCTATATCAAATCTGCAAAAAAAGTCAGCAAGGAGATACAAAAAATCGTGGAAAAAATGGCTGCATGGTAGTCTCAAGCGTATAAATTACCAAGAACGTTTCATAGAGGAAGAGGATTTTTAGGTAATAAAGATTAGACTACTGCCAACTGGAATACAAAAGCGCTACAATTGGAAGAACTCGTTTTCTAATTTATTTTGAACGATGCTTAGCAATTTGTCGCAGCCAAATGAGATCAAACTCTTTAATTCAATCAAAACGTCTGCAAAGGCACTACTAAAATCTCAAATTGAGGCAAAATAATTTCGATGCTTCATCCTGATGCATTCCTGACGTGTTCTTGATCCAGTGTGAAGGTGTGAACCAAGCTTAAGATACCAAAATTGAACGATATTCTGTGAGCCTGGGATGATAGATTTCAGAAGCATCTCCGTTTGGAAGGATATAATTCTAAATAATGCATATGTTCGAGGCTAAATTATCAAAGTTTTCAAAGCGAGATTCATGTTTCACTTGTTGTACATTGTAATATCCCTGATGTAGGGAGGCGAGAAGGTACGGACACAATGAACTGCTACATGCTTGTGTAGTACTGAACTGATTCTAAATCGTACAACATGCTTCTTTACATAAATGATTCTAAACAAATACAGTGCCATAGGGTTTCAAAAGTACATATTTCAACTTCTTGAGAAGGGTAAGCATTCAGCCATAGTGGCTGATTTTGAATGGGCTCTCCATATTGCCTAACAGTTTCTGCACTGCACCAAATCGAGTGCCTATTATTCTCGGAGAAACTCGATAGCAAAATATATTAAACATCAAAACCAGTTGCTCTTTGCGAATCTTGCAATTTATCGATTTTAATGGACTTACCTTCTCTGCTTTTTCAGACGCGACTGCCAGCTCTTTCTCCTTCACAGCTAACTCTCTTGATAGCACTGCAACAGAATCACTAGCTTCCATCAGTTTCGTTAAACCAGTGTTCATTCTGTGTGCAAGGTTACCGATTTCGCCTCTCTTCTCAGAATAAATGGTCTTGTATCCATTGATGAACGACAAATAGGACTTCGGAGTCACATGAGTTGCTCTTCGATATCTTGGTGGAAACGATACGATAAGCGTCAGTAAATACTAGGGGCAACAATAAAACATGAAACAAAATCAACGGAGTTCGTGGGACTGTAGTTATCTAACGAATCCTTCTGCTCTGAACCACAAAGCACCTGTAGCCATCGTTCCGCAGCCAAACAGCAAGTATTGTAGTGACAATGATTCAAGGTCAGGGCAGAAGGGTGCGGGTAGAAGCGTACAAGAAAAATTAACTTGCCGTCGGCCTTTGAAAACACCTCTCCTCAAGGGGTCTGTCGCAATGTTTGGTAAGCTTGATTCTAACGCGGTGCGCGACATGATATTTACACACTCCTATGAAAATCTCTCTGCTACGCTCTCTGTCCAATCCTTTATCGAATTCTGCAATCTAACAAAGTTATGTACAAATATAAGAAAAAGTCTTCCCATTGCTTACCTAGTTAGAGAAGTCAATAATTGAATCCAACAATGAAAAATTTCCGAAGGACCTGGTCAAACTTGCAACTGATCAGCCACAAGAATCTATTTTTTGCAAATCCTATTCTCTTTGTAAAGTAAAGGGCACTATTCAGCAAAAGAGCCTGGATCGAGCGTTATTTTTAACATTTTTATACGCGAAAATCGATTAAGTGGAGTGACATTAATCAGTTGCGAAAACTTCAAAACCGTGCTGCTAGGATGATAACGAATAGCAGCTTTGATGCCCCAAGCAGACCTCTTATTGAAGGACTGGGATGGAAGACCGTTGAGGAACTTGCTTCTGGTGAAGCTAAGACAATGGTCTTCAAGTCCCTGAATGGGCTGGCTCCAAAATACTTGTCTGACCTTTTCACCCGAAATTCGTCCTGCTCATCATATAGCCTTCGTGATACGGGCATCGACTTGAGGTTACCGATGAAAAGGTCAGCAAATGGCCAGAGATGTTTCTCTTATAGAGGTGCAAAATTATGGAATAGCCTCTCTGCCGAGTCAAAGCAGGCAACCTCTCTCTATCGTTTCAAGAAAACTATTTAGAAACTGTTTTCTTTTGTTCTCATTGTAAACTTTAAACATTATTGTAAATAGATTCTGGATATTGTAAATATGGCTTCATTGTTTAATTCAATTAATAGCTTTTTACTTTGTATCTTAGATTGTAATTAATGTTTTCATCGGAGGGCCCCTTGAAAATCAACTTGTTGAAGGGTAACCCTCCTTAAAAGAATTAAATACAAATATAAATATAAATATATAAACATAGAGCTTCTGTCACTGTTGTGCACATTCAAAAATTCTACAAAATGTAGCACAAAGTATCGTTCAATTGAGCATCTTTTTCAGAATAGCTGAAGGTCTATTGTTAGAAAATCTATCTTTTCCTATCCTTCTAGATACAAACCTATCGAAATAATCCTTGCAGCTTCTAGCAACACCATCATGGATCGTTCCCATGGACACAATGAGCTGATCCTTGACTTCTGCCTCGCAAACAATATTGAAACTGGAGAAGAAGTGATTTGCTACAGCAATCAATGCATCTTTCGGCCATCTTTGCAACCAATTGATCGTACAACCACTTATCAAACCAGGAAACTTCAATGATCTGCTTCTGAACTTCTCACCAACCTGATAAAAAGTATTTCATTACATTAATTTTGTATCCTTTCTCAATCAATATGGTCGGTGCTACAATGATTAAACTGCTTTACTCTTGGCTTTATGGATATAAATATACAATTCTTTGTTATCTGACAAATAACATTAATAATATCACACTGAGACAGAATTAAAACTATAGGTTTAAGGTCCCAATGTACAAGGTGAATCAAAAGGTTCCGGAACTTCAAAAGCCCAGTTAATGTTAAATCAATAATCAAATTAGACCAAGGGCCATTGATTATCCACAAATCCACAAATTATAATATCTACGGCATTTTTCCGCAAGTTCTGCATTTTTTGGCTACCCGATTTGAAGCAAACAATGAGGAAGAACTTCAAGCAGTCAGTTTCCTTGAATGCTAAAACATGGTTGACTATGGAAGAAAGTAATCCTGCGATCGTAAAAGAATCAAAACTTAATGTCATCTCTTGAAACAAATAACTCTAGGCAAGATTTATGACGTTTTCATACACCTCTGGCTCAAAATATGAGTTTCAAGCTATCACTTCAAATCGCTCACATAACCCGAGGGATAACTTCACTAGGCAGGTGACGGGGGTGTGCCATTTGACGTCTGAAATTACACGCTAAAATTTATAAATTTTTGCGAAAACGATACCCAAAAATTTACAGGCCATTGAAAAGGTATAACCTAAAATATTGACAAATATCCAAAATCTTAAACAAGTAATTGAAATTTGATCAAAATCAATACCCTAAAGAGTTATTTTTCTAAATACTTGAGATTTTGCCAAAAAGGATACCCCAAAATTTATTTTCTGCTCGAAAAAAGAACCCCAAAAATTGCCACATCCCGTAGCAGCATATATGGTAGTTACCCCCGGGGTCACATAATTTAGCAAAACTGGTATTATTGCTAAAATAAGGTAGCCTCTCATCTAACTGAACAAAACAAGTAGAAATACTAGAGATAACAGCAAAGCCAAATTGAAACTTAAAAACTTTTGCCCGAAGCACCTCGTAAAAGTCACAACATAATCAGATTTCGGAAGAACGACATGTCATGCACTTGAATCAAATTTGAATCACTTTTATCAGGATTTACCTTCCCAATATGGCACAATAGTTTGGTCTTTGCTGCCCGCTGTCGCAGTAGAATCAGCAACCTGCGGCACAATAGTAGCTGACTGATCCACTATGATAGAGATCTTTCAGATTTCTGAATCCCGCCTAGTTCAGTGATTTGTTTGAGCACTTGGCCTCATTGACAGTTATTCATAAACAATAAACAATATGGAAAAATCTTATGGCTGGGTGATTTCTTTCCTTTTAGCAGAGCTGCAAAAAATATCTTCCTTTCTGGGAACCTGGTAAACGGGGAAAAGATTCTGTGAAGTCAAATTAATACTTGAGGTCTCTGCTGGCAACGATTTGCTGAAAATATCCAAAAGATATTCTTACTGTAAGGTTTTAAAGTCCTTGGAACATCTGTAGAAAGCCCCAAATGCCTATAGAAGTAAGACAGTCCCTTTCATTGCAAGTTAGGTACTCATTAATTTCGCAATGTCAATATTCAGTTACAATACAAACCTTGCAGTTTCTCTCCCAAGAATTAAGACTGCGTTCACACGATGCCGGCACATTTTGAGAACGATGAAAAATGTGATGATGCAAAATTTGAGCTAGCGTTCACACGATGCCGGAACAATTTGAAAACGGTCAGAAATTTGCCGGTAAAATGCTCCTTGCAAGACTTTGATGCCAATTAAGTGAACCTAAATCGTAAGAATCGTTCAGTCTCGTTCTAAAAGCGTCTAAAAATGTTCCATTTTCATCACTTTACAGTGTTTACACGATGCCGTTTCCAAAATGTGCCGATTAGAGTCCCGTTTTCAAAATATGCCGTTTTCAAAATCTGCCGGCAAAAAATGTGCCGTTTTCGTGTGAACAGGAGGGCTATCCGTCGAATTTTTCACCGTTTTCAAAATGTTCCGGCATCGTGTGAACGCAGTCTAAGAAGGATTCTTGGAAAAAATTTAGAATGTCTGAAGAATTCCTGGTTGAAAATCTTAGTCTTCCAAGTACTTCTAAAGAATTTGCACCATATACGTGAATGATTCTTGAAATTTCTTAAGAATTCTTAAGACTTCTTGAGAATACTGGCAATGTTGATGTGTGCAAGGCCTGTAACTTTGCATTTTTACTGAGACTTGTGATCAATATATAGTATAGAAAAACCAACTAAGTTTTCTCTTTTTTCAAGAATCGTAAAAACAATCATTTTCTTCTTGTGTGAGCAAATTTCTCTAAAAAAATTTTCTGTCAAGACTGAAAATTTTTCAGGAGCCTGGTTCCCAAGTTACCATACTTTTTGCAGCTCTGCCTCTCAGCGGTACTTACAAAATGGATAAAATCAAAATAATACTTACGGGTGAAAAACAAAGTGCAACATGAAGATTATGTCTTGCTCTCGTCAGGAAATAATTATATAGGTTCTCTTGAGTTGGAGGCCTTCTAGGATATTGCTTTTTCATAACAGGAATGAGTTCGCCACAAATTTCATCAACTTCGTCCCTTGCAAACAGATTTGAGATCTAAAAAGGAGAGAAGGCGTTAGTATTTTCCACAAAAAACTAAAGACGAGCAAGTTTAGAGAGATTTAAAAATAACACAGCTCTCTTAGGATCGAAACACTGTATTTCAATTCAAGTACTTTCCGTACTTGAACTGGATTGTTGCTTAAAGGACTATTCTCGGGTGGTATGATTGATAATAACATAAGAGGTTACACTGTTATGATTAGCGTATCATCCTTTTCCCACCATTCTTTGTCTTTCCTCTGCGAAATTGCGTATTCAAATAAGTGACCAGAGAGTAGTCACAGCATCAAAGGCAAAATGTTCGTGCCTACTGAAATCACACTCAACGAAAACGAGGCTGTCATATTGTTTTCTTATCTCTTAATCATTGCTAGCCTCTTTATCGTCTGCTCACGGAAATATGGTGATCAGCTGCAATGATATTTTTCTTAAATTATCAGAATGTCTCATAAATTTACCGCTGTTACAAAGGTCAAAATGTGTAAAAGTTGGTAGTTCGCGGCCGCCGCAGTTGGTATGTTTGTTTTCTAGCATTCATTTCATAAAATAGACTACATTTCATAAGTCCCTCTAACTTACGCTCGTTGTTGTTGTTGCTATCGCTTCAGTTGAGGGACTTATGTCCTTACACTTCAATACAGTGACTAATTAGGCCAAGTCCGCCGCGTTCACGGCGCGACCAATCTGATCGCTACTTTCTTAATCCACCCACGTGCCTATTTGTATTTGTATGGTCAACCCACGTGCCTATTTGTATTTGTATGGTCAACCTACGTGCCTATTTGTATTTGTATGGTCAACCCAAGTGGCTATTTGTAGCGTTTGATTGGCTATTAGTTCAAAGTTCGACTTCTCGAAGCGAAGTGACCTTCGAAGGGACGTTCGAACTTTATTTCGACGTGCGTAGGATGGAACATGTTCTAAGTTTCTTCTGATTTTCGAAAGATTTTAGCCTCTGTCTAGAATCCGTTTGTTCGTGAGTCCTTTGTATGAGTGAAATTAAAACATCAGATTATAAATGTTGAACGAATACAAGGAATCATCTATCTACCTATCTGATACGCATTTCGTTTAATTTAACATTGCGCGGCTAACTACGGACTGCCATAATGGCCTATTATTTGCTAGATATTCATTCAGTTGGTACAAAGATCGTCCCATCTTCTTTTGCAACCATCACCCTTGCTGTTTCAAGATCTTTTTCAATCATTTTTATCCATGTTAACTTTTGTCCACCCCTTGGTTTCTTTACATACCTCTGAGCTTCTCTTAATGCAGTTTTCGCAGGTGTATTGTCTGGCAGTCTTAAGAGATGTCCATACCAACTTAGTCTTCTTTCCCTTATTGTTTTGCTCCATTCATCAATTTTCATTCTTTCGTACAACTGTTTGTTTGATATTTTGTTGGGCCACTTGATATTTAGGACCTTGCGGAGGAGATTTCTCTGGAAGACATTTATTGTGTTTTCAAGCTTTTTGGTAAGGGTCCAGAGCTCGCTATTGTACAAGAATATGCTCTCTATGTGACTCTTAAGTAGTCTCACCTTAGTGGGTATTTGGACTTTTTTACTCTCAAAAATTTGTTTCAATTGGTTGTAAGCTGTTGTTGCAAAGATCTTTCTCCTGGAAATGTCATGCTCTGTGTCTAAAAGGCTACCTAGATATTTGCATTTTTTCCAGGAGTTACTTCCATTTCTTTTAACTTCATGTTGCTCTGTTTTCCCTACATTTGTTTGCAGGTTCTTTTCCTTCAAAATTGAAGGTACTTCTTTCCTAAGCTGTAGGACTGTTTCATCATGATTTGTGATCCAGCTTACATCATCAGCATATTGTTGGTCTATCATTAGTATCTTAGTACTATCGAAGTTTGGTGGTTTTGCTACTGTTCTTGTTGGTTTTAATGCCTCTGATAAGTACAATATGAAGAGGGTTGGGCTCAGATAATCACCCTGTGGTATCCCAATGTTTGTCTTAATGGCTTCACCTGTTGTTTTTCTAATTTTTACTCTCAGTATCACATCTTCAACGAGGATCTTCATCATATGTAGTTCGTCTGCTTCTAAAATATCTTCAAGAATCGTAAACAGATCATTTCTTCTTACAGTGTCAAAGGCCTTGGACATGTCCAGCAGAAGTAGGAAAATTTTGTAATTTTCAGATGTTATAGCTTTTGCAGCTAGCACTTTGAAGCTGAAAACAAGCTCTGTTGTGCTTCTTCCCTGTTGATATGCAGCCTGTGTTTTTGGGATTCTTTCCAATAACTTATCTAAACATCTTCTTAGCATACAAATGGCTAAAATTTTTCTCAAAACAGAAAGCAATATTATTGGCCTGAGGTTTTCCACTGGTCCTGTCTTCTTTCCTGGCTTTGGTAGGGGTACCAATACTCCCTCTTTTATTTCTGATGGATATTGGCCTGTTTCTGCTGATTGGTTAAGTATTTCTGAGATGTTTTCACATACTATGTCTGGACTGCATTTTATTAGCTCTGCATCAAGGTTGTCTATTCCTGTGCTTTTTCCATTTTTCAGAGCTTTTACAGCCATTTTGATTTCTTGTATTGTAAATGGTCTTGTCATCTTTTTAGGTTTTATTTCCTTTATTTTTCTCTCTGTATCCTTGTTAAACATGTCATTGAAAAAATGTGTAACTATTTCTACCTGACTTATTTCATTTGTTGTTACACCATGTTCTCCATTCACAATAATTTTCTTCTTTTCTTTCCTTCTTTGGAGCTGCTTCACTACTTGAAACATTCTTCTTGAGTCATCTTTGTGTGTTTCTACCTCTTCAACTAATCTCATTATTTCCATTTGTTGCTCTCTCTGGAGTGTATCATGGATCTCTTTGAGCACCTTATTCCTTTCTTTTCTCTTATCTGCTCTTTTCCCTGGGTCACTGATAGCATTGATGTCATTTCTGATTTTCTTCTGCATTGCAGATAAATTCTTGATCTGTTTACTTTCACTTTTTTTGTCTGTTCGCTTCCTACCTATTGTCTCCTCTGCAGTTTCTATACATGTCTTCACTATCTCTTTCCATTTATCTTGCACATTGTCTATTTTGACCTCTTTCATCTTTTCATATATCTTTTCTTCATATTTATCCTTATCCTCTTTATTTTTTAGCTTCTCTATGTCTAATTTTCTCATAATTTTCTGTGGTTTCATCTTATACCATTTTATATTGATCTTTGCTTTAACAAGCCTGTGGTCTGTAGGTGTTTCTAGTCCACTGTATGATCTTGCATCTGACAAAAACATTTTATGACTTTTTCTCATCATAATATAATCAATCTGGTTTCGGTATGGATTTCTCCTTGTCTCTCCATCCTTATTCTTGAATGGGTTCTTCCTCTGTGGTCCCTCCCAGGTAGTACGGTGTGCCATCTTATGTTTAAACATGGTATTTCCAAGTATCATATCATTCCTCATCAGCATTTCTGCAAGTGCCCTCCCACTTGAGTTCATCTCTCCTTTACCATATCTTCCAATGACTGCTGGGAACTCTTTGTGACCTAGCCCTGTTTTAGCATTCATGTCCCCTCCTATTATGCAGATATCTCTTTTGCTGATATTATTTAGGACACTCTCAAAAATCTTCTTTCACTTTTGGTGTTCTCTCGCTGATTTCTAAAGTTGGAGCATAAGTTGATATGATTACAAGCTTTTTATCTTTACCTTTCAATTTGATGGTGGCTGTGCATGTTCTATTAGATACTGTTTTGAATTCCACATCTAGGCCCTTTTCTGTTATTACTCCTACTCCATAATGTTTGTTTTCCTCACTTCCTGTGTGGTATACCTCGTAGCTCTTTCTGTTATCTGATGTATTGATCTCAAAGACTCCTTCCTTTTTCAGTTTTGCTTCTTGTATTGCCATTGCTGTCAGATGGTATTTTGCCATATCGTTGGCCAACTGCATTTTCTTTGACTCGGAGTTCAGTCCTCTTACATTTAATGTTCCAACGTTGAAGCTATATCTGGTGGTACTTGATGCTTTACCTTGCATTTTTGGCACATTTTGGCAGTCCCTAAGCTGCCTTGAATAGTCCTTGATGTCGTTTTAGCGAGGAGTCACCCATCGCTGCCGGCGTCCGCCATCTTTAAAAATGACAAGGAATCATGTCGTCAGTCTATTCATAAAGCCCAAACTTCTCCTCAAATTTCTGTGAAGGACTGAGTTCAATTCGAAGACACTTGAGCAATGTCTTGGTATACCACCACAGAACAGAAAATCGGCAAATCATCCAAACTCTTTCTAAAATTCTGTAAACCCTCTTCAAGGATCTTGCTGTCAGGAATACCCTTAGCATGTACATAGAGCCTTGAAGTTCAGACCTTCCTCATTCGATTAAGACTTGGCATTCAGAGTTAAATCCAAATTTTTGGTAATGGTGGGTAAAAATGCTTGATTGTTGCTTGCAAAAAAGTACATTTGAGTAGAAAACACGTTTCCCTAAAGATGGTAGTGAGAAACTTTCCACCGAGATTCATTGCGTTTACTGTTGAGCCTCTATAGAATCATTTAAGAGAATCGACATAGTTGAAAGCTGGCCCTGGTCAAGATAAAATGCGGCTTCACGTGCAGCTTCATAGTGGAGCCTAGGTGTGTAGGCGTTTTCTTAAAGCAGCTACGAGATAAAGCTATGTCTATTCCCTTTGAGTATTCGTAACCTTAAGAGCAACGAATTTTGGCAAAAAGTTCCCAGTCACAATCTTTAGAATAATTTTCTAATAGACTTTCTGCATTTGATGATGGATTCAAATTGAATAGTAAACTGTCTTTAATATTCAAATATCTACCTCTCCAGATGAAAGTAGGTTGTTGAGATATTCCAGAAAGCCTTCATCCTTTATATCTTGATCTGTAAAAATGAATGTTATTCCTTTGCCTTCTTGGCCAGCAACACGGTACAAGTATTTCAGATCCTCCATCAAATTCGAAGAATTGTACGATCTTGAGAGAAATAAAACAAATGTAGTATTGATAATGATGAGTTATGTATGGAGCAAAAATAGGGCGTTAAAGGAAAGAGAAAAGGAAGGGGAATCCACAAGGAATCTTGAACCTCCTATGAAATATCAAAGAGTGAAACTAGCTACGAGAATCACCCCGTTTTGAGCTTTCCCTAGCAAAGGCTTGTAATTCTTGGATTTAAGATCTAGAGACATAGCGTAGTGCAGTTTAAGAGAGCATGTAGCATACACAAACCATTTTGAAAAAATCTCTCTTTCTCTCTGGATTTAAACTAGGTTTCACGAAGTTCGGAACATTTTCGCCTGAAAGTTTTAAAATTTGTCAAGGTAGAAATAAATGATACCACCACTTAGTAATAGACAAAGAAATTTATTGTTCTCAACCATAAAATTTGCAGGTTTTGCCATGATCACAGCAAGAAAAATTTCTTTCGATATAAAAAAACAAACTTATCATAGTATTATTGAATGAGCGCAGTCAGTAACAAATGCGATGCTGCTCAAAATCAAACTCGATGTGCAGCTAGATCTCTGCTTTTTCTCTTGCGAATGTCAGTCATGGCTGGGTTAAGATGACATTTGGGATCTATTAACAATCAGTAAAGTGGTTCAAAAATATCAAATTACTAACAAAAAGAAAGTTTCTATCGTTTCATTTTACATAAAAAAATTGATACTAATTGTAAAACTGTCTTGTAAGAAGACTTGCAAACACCGCTTATTTACTTTCTGATGACACTTGAGTAAAGAAAAATATTGTACCAGGCGAGTCAACAAGCTTACACGTTTGGTGGGCTGTGGAATAAAAAGTATGTGGAAGGACGGTATTCAAGACCAAGATATTTATATATCAGTCAAAGGCCAACTAAAATGCGAAAATTTGTTTGGCAAAATCACTCATCTTAAAGATCCAATAGTTAGAAACATGTCTGTAAAGAGCATGTATGGGAACAAGAAATCCACTTTCCATTCTTTTCCACGATTTCCTTGTTATTGAAATTGAAGCTCTATTAAAGTTTCAATGCCAAATAAATCAAAGACCAGAATGGAACGTGAACGCTCGATTCCGATACAAACTCCTTACAGGCATTTTTCTCATTTTTGGGTCTTAAAGATGAGGGTTTATGAAACAAAATTTTCTCATCTAATTTAGGCTTTGACTGATAGATTAACAATTTAGTTTTCAAAGTCGGCTACACACTTTTCATCCTACAACCCGCCAAATGGGTCCATTTTTTTGACTCACCCGGTAGACAAAGCAGCTGAAAGGAAACCAGGAAAGATAGCAATAGTCAGTCACCTTGTGAGAGTGATTTGGAATGTCTTATATCCTGCGATGAAAGCTGCAAGCTTTGTTAAACTTTGCTTTCCAGAACCACCGACACCGACAAGTAATGCATTGCCACGAGGAGTTCGAATAATTCTCGAGATCTGCAGAAGAAAATCCCAATTTCAATCACTGGAATCGAAGCAACGTATTTAGTCTCAATTTATGCCAACTGCATACCGCTCAATGGACATAAATACTTTTTCGGTCACGCTCATACAAACGTTGTAACATTTTTAAGACAATCTCATACAAGAATTGTAACATTTTTTGGACAAGCTCATACAATAAGAGAAAAGGTTGCATCATGGATGATAAATAGACACAGAAACACATATTCTTTGGAACTCTTTCTAAATATCTGACCATTTTCTGGATAATTTCTGCAGTAGGAATTCACAAGTTAGCATCACGAGCCATTATAACTGCTACAACGTTGTGCAGCTGGCACCCTTCCATTGCTAAAAGAAGCCATGACTGACCAGGACCAAACAGGTTTTTTATCCTCAAATTAGAATAAATTCTAAAGGGTTGACCTCTTACAGGGTTGAACCAAGGCCAAGCCATTTCGCAGGACGGTAACTCTGCAAACGCACCAAATCATTGCAATCCATTCACTTCTATTAACTTTTAATTTCCCACTTTAAACTAATTTAGTGTGAGAATCTTGACAAGACGGAGTAATTTATCAAAATTGCTCTATGGAAAGGAAAGACATAAACGATTGAATAGGATATTCAGCTGTCTGCAGATAATAATAGTAGCAAGATTTTATGAATATTGAAATTTATTTCCAACAAAGAAACTTTGTGGGACAAAACTTTACAGATTTATGATCATAAATACCTTGACGAGATTAATCATGGCATCCTTGAAATAGACCAAATCCATTTTTGAACCACGCACAGATTCATTGTATTGTTCCATGTACATATTCAAACGATCTCGCAGCTCATCCCATCCAGAAATCTGAAACAAAGACAAAAAACCACTTTGAAGTATGAACCTACATAAACTTTAGTCACACAAAAAGTGGGATGACAGTTTTCAACAAAGAGATTTAACAGACAGCTATAAGATAAAAGCTTGGCTAACGCCTACAATTTTTGCAGAGCAAACAAACAGTATACAAAATACAATAATACAAAAGAATTAGCTGAAGATATATGCAGTATTTTGCAATGTTCAACTTGCTGCTCTTGCAGCATCTATATTGAAACAGTTTTTCTCTCTAGCTGTTCAAGAATCCGATTTAAGACACAGAAGTCTGCATATTCTGCAATTTCATTCCTCTACCCTCAAGGTTTTAATTTTCCATTTAAAACTAGATAGGGTATCGGACTGCATTAAGTCATTGAAAAATGACTGAAATGATCTACAACTATAAGAAACAGCATCGTTTCTGAGCCTAAGAATATTGTAATGCAGCTTAAAACAACACCAGAGTAAGTGCAAGTGGATAGGCCAAAAGTACAACAAACTCTTTTGGAGGCAAACAAACATTTATAATCCGGGAAAGAAATAACTAAAGGACCAGATAAAAAGGTCATCAGAAAGATTACTGGTAGCATTCGAATTCTCTTCTATTGTTAACTTTGTGAAAATTGTTTCGTTCAACAAATTGCTTGTGTTTCTGAACTTTCTCATCCCCAAGCACGCCGTCTTTGCTCGAAGAGCAATCCAGCAGTTCAAATACTCAGCATGAAAATTTTTACCATAAGATTCCAATGAAAATAATTTCGGCAAAAACTTTCATCACAGGTTGGGAAGGAATATTTTAAAGGTAGATTTGACCCTGGCATGATATTTCCTTTTCGGTATAGGAAGCAAATGTAAAATTCAACTTGCATACCGGCTCGTAGATTTTCGGTGTTTCCAAATCTGCATCATCAGGCTCATCTCCTGTTGGTTCATCGGCATCTCTATAAAGCAAATACATCGCAGTAAAACTCTATGCAAATTTCAACGAATGACTTAGAAGAGCATTCTAGAGGTATGAGATTTGAAGAACCATCACCGAAAGTCTCAAAGTATTTCCGTATGACATTCATCGGCGTAATAAAAACCCGGCAAAAATTCAAAAAGGTCCCCTCTTGTTTCTTGTTTCATATTCTACCCCATGTTCATAATGTGAGGAAACTCGGACAACAAAAGCCTTCTGTATGTTTCATGATGATTCCACTTTTCAAAGCAATTTTCTAGCTGTAATGATTTCAATGTTTCCTCTGAAACATGACGCCTAAGCCTTTCCTTACAGTCATCCGATTCTTCGACCTTTTTCTATCCTTTTTTTGAAGATTCCTTTTTAACAATAGTGTCACAAATGATTGCTGCGATATAACTGAAAAATACTTTGATAAATGCATTAACTTATAAGAACACGGAAATAAATCAGTCTGTCCTTGGTTCTTATCCTTGGGTTAAAAAATCAGCGTGTAGGTTCTTTTCTTAAGTTCTTGTTTGGGGGCTTATTTCTGTACCTTAAATTTACTTCGATTAATTTTTGAACCCCTCGACTCGCAAGATAAGGGTAAATTGCGAATTAAGTTAATCTTATTGCGTCAAGTAATTTACATCTTGTTCCAATCATGCTGGCTACATCTACCAAAGCCGACTAAAAAGGTACACAGGAAATATATCAACTTTTCCTTCCTCCGTCTTACTTTCTTAGTGCGACAGACTAACAGCAAGTTTAGTTGTTTTGGAGCGTAGGTCACTGCAGCATAATTGTCCATGGAACCGATATTACATGGGTAAATGAAGGATGCAGGTGCTCAACACAAAAATGCAGCACTCTCCTCCTTCCAAGGGTTTAGCAGAGACAGCATGCCATACCTCAAGAAGTCCACAAAATAAGCAACATCTTTTAATGGCTCTAAACTTTCTTCTCCGAGCTCCTCCTCAGCCACACGCAACATCGTCTTACTGAACCAATCCTTGTCTTGCTGTTCAGTGAATCGATCAGCAATGACTCTTGTTGTCTCATGCTTCCAAAGCGCCAGCAATTTGTCTTGAGTAACGATGACGTCACCTTGAGAGTTCAGCATTCCTTGCCAAATTCGAGACAAATCACGAAGATTGAATACATAATGAAACTTCGCTGGAGTAGGCAACATTTTCACCTGTAATTGATTTTCTTATTAAAATGTCATAATATCAAGTTTTCCTGTACTAAATCACTTAATTATCAACGAATGAACGTCCCTGGTTGCCACAAAAAGCGATGCCAAATTTGAATCGATTCTGCAATAAATCATTCTGAAGTTTTCAAGTAATTCTGTTCGTGATTACAGTTACTGGTGAGAGAGAAGTAAGGAGTCTAGCAAGTTAATCTTAATTTTCAAATCTCTAGCTTTAAGAGCCTTAACTGTAACGATATTACGTTGCTGTTGTTGTTATAAATATTCATGCTGTTATTTTTGGCGTTATTCACAATCATGGCGGACTAGACCACGCAGTTTGAATCGTTTGCTCTCTCTCTCTCTTGTTGCAAAACTTTATACTAGCCCCTAGCAACATTTCTTGAAATAACGCAGGACTTGGCATTTCATTATTTTCCTTAACTTCGACTCAGCGTCATAACATGCTTAACTAGTAAACATTAAAAACTTAGATTACATGATGTAATTTCGCACAAAATCTGCTCTATCTATCATAAAATAGATAAAACTGATAAAACTGATAAAACACTGATAAAACAGAATACATGGTCGTTGGTCACAAAAGACAAACAAACCGTATCCATGGTCCATTAGAGGTAAACATAAATGGGGGGCAAATCAAACGGGCCAAAAAAGTTAAATACCTTGGAGTTACAGTGGACGAAAACTTTACATGGAATGAGCAATATAAGAACCTCAAAGGTAAAATCAAAAATGCCCTTTCGTTCCTGCGGAAATTAAAGAATATACTACCGCAAACAAAATTGGACCAGGTGTACAAGGCACTGCTCGAGAGTCATCTGAGATACAGTGATGAACTCTGGGGTACTAGTTTGTCAAACACAAAACTTGATCATCTTCAGCGTCTGCAAACTAGAGCATGAACACTGATAGAAAGCTCTAGATTAAAGGATGGGTGGAGTTGCAATTGGCTTCCAGTCTCAAACTTAATAATATTTGACAGGGTCGTGATGATCTATAAAATAATGAATGGTCTCTGCCCAGACGACTTAAGAGGGAGACTTGTTACCAGATCTCAAATATCTAACTATCCACCAAGAAATCAGTTAGATCTTGACACTCTAAGGCAGAACCTAGAGTTCTCCAAAAACAGTTTTTCTACTCTGGTGCAAAGACGTGGAATGAAATCCCATTAGAAATCAGAATGAGTTCCACGATCACCATTTTCAAAAGGAAACTGAAGGAATTCCTGAAAAACTAGCATCCTTCCCGAACCACAATCCCTAGGAAGACCAGCAAATTTGTAAGATTTTATATGTAAATAGATATTTATTTGTATAGCGATAGTTTTTCTATTTTGTTTTTTAGCTGATAGGGTTTTTGTGTTAAAATACGATAAAATTGAAAATGAAGTGAATGAAAACTATCTATCCATGACATCACAGACACATTTAAGGGTAGCGACAAATATAGTGTGTTTTTTCCAATGCTGACTAGCTTCCCTGTTAAGAAAATGCATCCACGCTGTTTTATTGTAGAAAATGCTATCTTACGCCGTTCAATTCAAGTTCTGAAGCGGAAATCTTCAGATGGAACAGAATGCAATAGAATGAATTCATAAATCGACTAACACGAGAAGTCACAAGACACTGATGATGCAGACAAATATACCTTAGTAAGCTGCCACAACCTTCTCGTGCAAGAAACCAACTTTGCAGATAAGTCTCGAACCTCAGCAGCAAAACCTCTTTCAGCACAGAAGTGACCTGTGCAAATGACACCTGGTAGAAAAATAAATGCGCCTCACTTTTTGCTTTCATTGAAGAACTCCGAGAATACGTATATACAATGCAAGAAGTTGTTCAAGCAGCCTGAGCTTCAAGAAAATATGTAAAATACCTGGAGTTCTTATCCTCAGCAACCATGATGTAAGTTCGTAAGTTCATTGTAAGACAACTGAGTTACTACGAAATTTGCTTTCGGAATGTGTTCATATGATATGCATCCTTACGAGGATTAGAAGAAATCGCGGCACTATTCTATCAAATGAGCTTGCAGAAATTGTTGACTTGGGAATAACATTCGGTCTTGCAGATCATGGATAAGTAAAATAATCAAACATACATCTGGTACATTTAATTCAATAATAGGACGAAATCCATAATCTGCAGATCTTATAAAATCTCCACAGCTGCTAACAACTGCGACTACAGATCTCTTGCAAAAGTGTTGGACCCTTAGAAAAATCTACGTTTTTCGGAAAGATTGCCTCCTTCCCCCAAATCAATTTCATTTGGTTTCAAGAATCATTCTTTTTGGCGGGTCTGAATGCAAAACCGTTCTTGCACTGCAATCAACATTCAAACGGGGGGAGGGGGACAAAAATTCGACCTTTTCACAAGGGACCCAATACCGTGCCAGAGATTGTAGGTGCTTGAGCATAGAGCTTAAATCTTTAAAAAGACGGGTGTAAAATTCTTTTAAGTTTTTCTTTGAATCAAAGTGCTTGAAAGGAACTTTGGGCAATTTGCTGTAAATCTGTCGTGGCAATTTTTTGATATCGTGATTAGCTTTAAAATGGTGGCATTTATTGATTTTGAGGTTTTGACGTCATCAAATTTCTAAATCCCTAACCAGAAGAGCTACAAATTTCTGCTTGCAATCATGTTGTACAGGGTGTCTCAAAAAATTGTTCGACGTTTGATTAAATACTAAAAAATAACGATACGCTGAATGGACCTTTGGTCAAGTCACCCTTGTCCTGAGATTTTAAATTAATTTTTGGCACAAGAATCTTGCAAATCCGATAAAAATTCATGGAGTTACAAGCTTTTGAAGTTTAAGTCTGTGAGAAAGCTGAAACCAGAGGCCTCGAAATGGCATTTTTGGTAAAAGTCCCATAGGCCGTCCTTTCTGTTATTTCTCAATTGTTACAGGGCGAACCAAGTGGGATTCAAACAGGTATTCGATAACGTAACTGTCAAGCACATGGATGCTTTGAGAAAACAGATTCAGTCTCTCGCCGATTTTGTTTTGAACCACTGCTTTTGGACCTATGCAATGTTAATGAATTTTGAGAATGATCGCAAGGAGTAATTTACTTTAGAAGTCGTATTTGGTTTGCTCTGATATCAACGAGAGGTATGACACTGGATAAGCTTCTCTTACCTCCGTCTTTGAGCTTTTTGCAATGCAAGTAATCAGGGGGGGGGGGGGTCTCTGGTTTCAGCTATCGTATATTTTTGATCTTCGAGAGCTCGTAACTCAGTGAATTTTCAACCGATTCGGACGATTTTAGTCCTTAAAATTATTTCATAATCTTAGGAACAGGGTTATCTTTCCATGAGCCTGTTCATGTTGTCCTTATTTTTCAATATTTAATCAAACGTCGAACAATTTTTTTGAGACACCCTGTAGACCTTCATAAACTATGGTTTTCTTGAAGATTGTGTCAATTTTCCTCAAGCAATTTAAGGGTTACGATGATTTTAATTTTCTCAAATTTTTTGATGGATTTTTACAAAAATAATCCAAATGCCGCCATTTTGAAAATAATCAAGATATTAAGGAATTGCCACGGCAGATTTACAGCAAATTACCTAAAGTTTCTTTGAAGTCATTCAATTCATGGAAAAATTTGATACAATTTCACACCCACCTTTTTTAAGATTTGAAAGATTTGAGCTCTATGCTAGGTGCTTGTGTACTTACATATGAATTTTCAATTCCTTTTCGTGGTCTTAGGGCATTGACTCAAAGGTCTCACTCATCAATTAAAACATCATTAACTTACCCATGAAAACATTAGCGGGAAAAATTAGCACCGTCCCTTGAAAAACTCAGTAGCTTACAGAAAAGTGATCCTGTATTAAGAATTGAAGTGAACTGATAAAGAAATGAATGCTGCAGAATCACGAACACATTTAGTGCCATCAAAATAACAAATCTTATTCCACCTCAAAATGTAAACATGAACTTACCAAAGATTTTGTCGATTGAAGCATTACTTGGAAGGGTGCAGTTGAAAACACTGAATTGTCTCTTTAATCTCTCGGGAATATCATTTCGTCCACCTCCTGGATGAATCATTGCTGCCAAAAATTGGATGTCAACAATGTTGGTAAAATCCCCAGGTTTTTCCAAATTGTAGAATCCACTCATTTCCATCAGTTGTCGCACAATTTCATTTGTTACCTGAGAAAGTAAAACTATTTCTTAAGCCTAGGCCAACTGTGCAAATATTGTTTACGAAAGGTTTGATATTTAATTCTGAAATAACGTTTTCTCTTTTGACCAAATCCCTAAACATTACCCAACAAAAAGATTTCAGCGAAAATTGTTTGCGATGTTTTTCAGAACTAAAATTTAAAACGGTTTCTGCTCTTCGCACCAAGAGGTGTTCTACAAACAATGTTTTATGACAAGGCGAAGCAAGGAAAGGCTCTGTCTGGCAAAGAACCCAAAATGCTTCGTGGGCACTGTTCACGCACACTTATCACGGGCTTATCACTTGGTTCACTGGTTCATTGAAAACGAAATTGGGATACTTTTTAGGCCTTGCTCATTGCAAACAGTAGCGTGATTCTTGAAAAATAAAAGCTAGAGTGGTGTTGCCCATTATGCCCATGTCGTCGAGAATCTTTAATTTTGATCCTCAAAGAGATGAAGAACCCAAAAGAAAGGCCAAGTAGCTAGGTTACATCTGGGATTTTCCATGTCAAGTGTAACCACCTCAGAATGTCAATGTTTTTTATTTCATTGAAACTTTCTCGACTTGTTTACCTTGTTGAACTGTGCATTTTGTGAAAATTGCAAAGATTTATCTCAAGTGGTTTTGGAATTATGGACCATTGAACTTTTGACCTTTGTGGTGAACTCAGTTGACCCTGAAATGTGTAAATTCCCTCATATTTACCCTAAAAACTTGTTCTTTATGTCATATGAAAGGTTTTGAGCTGCAGAAACCATGCAAACAACCAAAATACCATTAAACATTGTTTTCATGTAAATAAAGAAGTTTGTAAAGTTTGACCTTTGACCCCTGGTCAGCGGCAATTTTGAAAATCATCAAATTTTCTGGAAATGTTTGTCTACCCATATTCATCAATCTGGGTTAATTTCAGAGTGGGATTCCAATGGGTTTGATCGCAGGATGATTTTGATTACAATGTAGTCAGCAGTTTTCATGTAACATTCATATGCAAGACATTGCCTTTTCAGTGGTACATGCCACTAAGAAACCAGGTTTGAAGATCAAGCTATTGGGTTGTTTCTTAACATCTTGAGAAAAGGTAGGATCTAGTAACTGCTTTATCAGAAGCGACTTTGGGGTAAAATCAACAATTTCAAGGACTTCGCTGAGTATTTACTATTATTTTCTGGAAAAATGTTTGGAAGTCGAATGTTTTATGGAACGTACGATTTTGGTCCAGGCACCCTTCCCTTCCTAGGATGTTGAAGATTTCGCAAAAAAAGGAATACAAAATGAAAAAATTTCCAGATAAATTAACCATGACAACCGACCATATAATTAAAAGAAAAGACCACAAAAATTAATTCAAAGACCATATAAATTAATGCATAGACCACACGAATTAATGGGAAGACCAGGGAAATAGAAAGGCAATTTTGACAGGAATGGCGCCCCATACCTCTGAACTTTAATTTCTCTTGCTAATCGGCTATAATGGGCGACGCCACTCCATTCTGACTTTGCAGACGAATGCATTCAAATAGTGATCAGTTACAAATGTGGTACTCATTTACAACATCTGCCTCGACTTTGTTTCAAATTTGGTTGATCTTACACACAAAAAATCCTCAAGATTGTCACCTCTTGACCAATCAATGAATCAATTAACCAATCAATCAACCAATCAATCAACCAATCAATCAACCAGTCAATGGAGTAAAAACAAATAAGTTTTCATCCTGCAATCATACAGGCATAGAGATTAGAAGTGGTCTGGAAAGGAAGAAACAATACCGGGTGAGCCAGAAAAAAGTTCCCACTTTTGAAAATTCATAGCACCAAGACTACTTCACAGATTTGAATCATTCAAATTCTATTTAAAAGCCGAAAGATCAAAGTATTTTTGTGATTTTTTTCGATACCCTACCAGCACCATAACTATTGGTAAATTCAACTTTATAAGAATTTCGTGGTTGCAAAATCATTGAAAAAGGACCTGAAACATTAATCAAGTCGCGAGGACTCTATTCACACCGAACGATAGGCAATGGGCATTTCACCTCTCTCAAGAGTTGTAAGACATCGATTTTGAAAAAGAAAACAGAAGATTTTCACTCCCATGGCTATTAATGTGCGGAGGATGTCTCTCACCCATGAGAAGTTGCATTTCCTTCATTATTTTGTGCGAGGAGTCATTTATGTTTTGATCAATGTTTTAGGCCATTTTTCTGTCATTTTGCAACCATGAAATTTTTGTAAAGTTGAATTTACCTGTATTTGTAGTGCTCACGAGACAAGAAGAAAATCACAAAAATACTTCAATCTTTTGGCTTTTAACTAGAGTTTGAGTCATTCAAATCTGTGAAATACTCATGCTGTTATGAATTTTCAAAAAAGGTGACTTTTTTCTGGCTCACCCGGTACATGATGTAAGATCTTGTCTAGAGACAGCGTTCACTTGGCTCGGGTGGGCTGGGGGAAAAAGCTTTAATTATACCTGGTCTCTCCATTCATTGATCACAGGCATGTTAATATCATCAATGAAGACTGTCATCTTCTTCCCGGCAGGAGGACCAAAAGTACTTCCAACACGTTTGTCCACAAAACTCTCTATTGTGCGCTGAAAGGAAATTGTAAAACATTAACTCCCAAAAAGCGTGAGAATTCATCAAGATTTGAACAAATTCATCAGGCAATGAAGGATGTTTGCGAAGAAGTATTCACTTTTTCTCATTGTCGCTAGGTGTATTTCCACATCTTGTGCTCATCGCAACAAATAAGTTGTTGATAAAATTAACCACAACTGAGGAAGATTGGGGATCAACTGAAATTGGAAACATGTGTTTGAAAAACTAACACCTTGATTCCTTATATGAAATTTGTATCGAACTTCTTGAGCCGATTTTTTCACTTGAAGTCCCCTTAACGTAAAAAATTAAGATTGTTTATAAAACGAAACAACTTTTAAAGATAAGCTGCAGTTCAGAAGCTTGGAATTGTTCAAAAATTCTACAATCAAAGTCTCATGTATTATTCAAAACTCCTGCTTCAACTTCAGCCTTCATTTTATACTCTAATGAGTGTTCGACGAAAAAGCTGTCTGCATTGATTCAATTAAGACGATTTTATAAGGGAAACGATTGTGGAATAACATTTGTGTTTATATATATATTACCAATCTCTATCATACTTGAGTTTGCTACACAAGTGATTATTTTGTCCGTTCTGTGATTAGGCAAGGATTCACACTTGAAATAATTTTTAAGGGATACAGCGAGGATAGATAAGGTTCAATTGATTTAATTTGGACCACTGAGCAGCGTCTGAGCTTCCATTATTGCTGTGCATATTCAAAATTTATCTCATCTATGCATAAAGTATGAAAAAACTGCTCCATCCAAACTCTTCTGTAGAATGGCAAAAAAGACTTTGGTATTGCGTCGTTGCAAAGGTATTGTGGCGCAAGGTGTGATCCTATGACTTTGCAGTCAGAACGGTCAGGCAGAATGGGTTCGATACCCAGTAGGGCCCAACCACTTGAGGGTCATGACAATGGGTCGTGGACTCGATTAGCGCGAAGCTACTTCTACGATCCCAGCGCTTGTCATTAAAAGCCGCTACTTCACCTTTACCTTCATCTTCACCGCCCTGTGATTCGAAATGTGTCAAACAAACCGGTTCAAGTTTGAATTCAGCTTAAAGGTGGCGTGAAGTGAAAATTTGTATTGATGCAAATGAATAACACTGCTGAATGATAAAGGCTTCTGCTTAAGATTTTTTTCGATACCTTGCTTCATTTTCGAGTCCTCCAATATTTTACAGGAATGCCCGATGACGTCGCCTTGTTTGCAAACATTCAAATTCAGAAATCTTTTTCCAATTACCATGAGTTTCTAACCAACATCTTCATTTGTTGCACACTTCATTTTCAATTTATCGTCTTGGCTGCAAAGTTTCTAGCAACTGTAACTTTTCAAAAGATAAATTAAGCAATATTTCAGTACATCATCCAAATAAAATGATGTCGTCAGCTTATACGAAGAATCAGTGGATAATCCTTCAATTAAATCAGATATCAAAACAATCGAAACAGAACTTCTAATGATTCAACACTGTTATTCATTTGCATCAATAAGAGATTTCGCTGCAAGTTACCTTAAATAAAGAGTTTCACTTACCTGGAACATCAATGGCGTAGATGCAGACGAGAAATTGAAACTCTTGCCGAGATGGCGTTCTGGGTCATGTCTGTTCATGTAACTTTTCACCATGATGGTTTTTGCAGTTCCTTGTTCTCCAATTAACAATGCAGCCTATAAAAATCAAAGCTTTGGATATCGTCCCTCTGAATGAAAAAGTATGACCTTGTAGAGATTTTCAATTGATCTTTAGAATTTTCCTGGTTGAGACTGGAATCCTTCTTGTTCTCACCTTATCACAGTTTTTGTTTACTTGTTTGTTTTCAATTTGTTTTGAGTGGGCTTGTCAGGATCTCTAGCTACTGAAAGCTAATTTAGGCCCACTGTGCATGCCGCATCCAGGCATGGGACCTCTAGTTTAACGTCCCTTCCGAAGGACGACGAGGTGAGTTGTGAGGTCAGGCCTCCGAGGTCACCCATCCGGAGTTTGACCTAACTCGGCCAAACATAACTTCAGTCACCTGACGAAGACTGTATAAGCCACTCACCCCGTTAAGTTTTTCTCGAGAGATATGAACTTTTACAAATGGTATCTACAGGAAATTAACTTCGTACGAAGATTCACATTGACATCTCTTAAAAATGCTATTGCAGTTGATCCCACATCGTGGCAAACATGGCGCTAGCTACCAGGACTAAGTAGTTTTACAGCTTGCAGGGTATTTACTGATACTCAGGCAACATTGCAACAAATACGGTAGCATAATTCAATTTAAAAAACACAAACTAAGACACTTCTGCTTGATTCAAGCAAAGCATTCCTGCGTCCCTTTGGTACTAAAAGTTCTACCAAGTATCAGAACGACGGTTTGATGCTTTGTGCGCTTCCAAAGTCTTTTTCTTGTTCGATTTAATCACTTAAACGAGAAAAAGTTTCTAAATAGGAGAAAGGAAAAACATTAAGCCTTAAGAGATAAGATGAAACATTCGAAAATTTTCTCTGTACTTTTACGAAATCTTTCTCTGTACTGTATAAGCTGCTGATAAGAAACGCCTTGTAAGAGCCCAACGAAGGCTCTTAACTATACCGTAAAAATTAGAGATGATTCATTCAATTTAGCGAGCATGTTCTGTGCAAAGCCATATGGCAAGCTTGCTCTGTACACCTAGCACTTTAAAAATATTTTGAATTTAATTTCAATCTAACTTTCATAAAGTTTAGCAAATTTTTTCCAAAATATTTAGCTTGAAGGTTCTTCATAGTTGTGGAAATCCGGCTATCCAAACCCCTTAGATCTCCAGAAAAAATTCAGAAAAACTTTAGCATACATACCTTGCCTTGTTTGGATATCGTATCGATGAGAAAATCAGTCCTGACGTTGTCGACATTTGGAACGAGGATTGACAGATAATCTGGCGTGTGATCCTTCGGATATAGATACTCTTCCACTCGAGAGCTCCAATGTTCCCATTCACCTAGAATATGATAGAAATATACACACTTGGCACATTGATGCTTCAACAGAACAACTTTATTTTAAAGTGGTTAATGCATGGAACGTTTTTTTGCAAACAAAGAACTCAAAAAGCTCTGCAAAGCAAATTGAATGGTAATTGGTCAAACTTCTACCTCCAGCTGTCTCTATCGATCATGCTGTTAACATGAGCCAATAATAATGGAGCCAATTAACCTTTCATAACCTAATCCTCGCTTCGTCATCTATAATCTTATCTGACAATTTGCTATGACTAGAATAAAACGGAAATAACCTTAGTACCAGAGAAATCGTTGTTCCTCGTAACATTTCGGACCTATTGGAAGTAAGGCAATATTCTGATTATCTCCTAGCGAAACCTTTTCTTGCATCAAAGTTCGTCAAGTTTCATCACAAAATGTACAAACAGAAATCCTTAATTTGGGAATTTCAATGAAACATTTATTGCCAGAATTCCAGAATATTGTCACCATACAATGGTAATTCTTAAAATTCTGCACAACCAGAGCACACTGTTAACGAGCTCAAGAGCATGGACAATTTTAGTATGTATGGTGAACAAAGTGTATGAATTCATTGAAGAGAAGCATTGCCCATTACCACCCCCCCCCCCACCCAGCGCAGGCAAAGTTATTGAGTGGAGAACCTACCCAAGAAAAAAGGTCTACTACATACCAGACGTCATAAAAATATGTAGCATCACTCCTACACCGTATTGATTTAAAAGAGCGAGACTACAAGTTATATGGGCATTGGCAGCTTATGTCCATTCTGAAGAATTGCCTTGTTCGGAAGGCTGTATAGATTTATATTCACAGTAAGATAACATGTGTATATCTACTGTAAGCTCATCCTCTAGCAAGTCTAACTGTACAGGAAAACTTTGTGACTATCTATATCGGCAGAAGAAAATGTTGGGAAGCTAAGCTTATCGAAGAAGCGTCCTGGTCCTTCTTCTCGATGTGATCCCTGTAACCTAGGACTACAAAGAGTTGGCAACTCTTCTCGCCCTATGTAGCGGGCTCGGCAGGGCGGAGACTCCAGCTACTAACCTTCAGATTGGGAATCTAACTTGCTACCAATAAGCCATCCCCACTCTTATGACGCAAACTCTCTCAAGAACAAACAAACAAACCACCTCACCTGCATCGGACACAAAGAATTCAAAAATTGTATTTCCAGAATCCTCAGCAATAAAAGGCAAGTCAAGTTCGACATTTTCTCGCATGAATATTTCAAGTTTGACTCTGTCATCCAGTTCAAGAATAGCACCAATGCTCCACATGATCGAGAAAACGTAGAGGCGTTCCAAATGTATTGATTTCAGCATGACTCCTTCGTCTGGATTTGGTAAGAGTCCTTGTAACAGGTTTACCGACTGCAAAGTGATAAAAACTGTCAGGCTATGAATAGGCAATCAGTCATGGTTACATTCTTAGTAAAAACAATTCATTACGGTTCAACAAGACATGAAAAGACAAAGAAAATTTGCTCACCTTCCTGTTTCGTTGACACTTGCCAAAAAAAGTTTAAAGAACATTTTTGTCCAAGTTCATCAAACAGTAATTTGATCATTTTTCTTTTGGTCACTGATCATTATTCTTTTGGTTTTCACACCTAAAAATGTGCTTGGCTAGATCAGGGGAGCTGGGAAATGGAAAATAATATCATACCTGTTTGATAGATTGCTTTTAGTCAAATTCTAGCGAAAGCAAAACTTACCTGCAATTTGAGTATTCGGTTATTGCAACCTTGGAAATTAGTTACTTAGAAAGCAAATCTTGCTGCTCAACGAGAAGCACCCAAATATCAACTAAAGAGAGCCGATTTCTCTGAATATCAGCACATCATATTTTTGGCATAAGGCCATAAAAATGCTTTATCATACATGTGCCGCCACTCAAGCGCCTCTGTTGGCCGTTCTTTCACACCTGGAACTTAACAGAACGACCTAGAAGGTACCTAAGAGCATACCAAACACTTTGAGGTAGAAAAGTAGCAAGTATAGTTTATTTGATACGGAAATCAATTTATCGATGTCAATTAAAAAACTCCTGCGAATATCCGATTGAATTGCAATGGTAAATATACATAGAGCCCTTTCTACCTGCGTGATGTAATTGCATTCCAGTAACTCCATTTTTGCAACCAAGCTTTCTTTTGCATAAGTGTAGATTTCTTGGAAAGAACGGTCATAGAAGACATTTAGCATTTCTGCTTCTTTAGGATGTCGTTTGTTCAGCCAGGCCTACAATTAAGCATGCAAGAAAATGATGTGTATTGTTCTCAAAAAACCACAACGAGGTTCCTTCGCAGGGATGCTTCAAGTTCAGACTGTCCGAAAATCAAACTTTTTCTAAGAAGAAAATATCGATTGGTACTGCGGTAATTTAACTGATAGAAAAGTCAACTGACTTCAAACTTTTTGACCAGTTCAACTGCTTCAGTTTGGGTCCATATTTTCTACATTCGCTAATATGATTTTCAGATAGTCTGCAATTTCAGTGAGAGCGCAAAGGACCTTGGGTGACATTAGCTCTTTATCAATTACCATAGCATCATACAAGCTAGTATCAACCACTACTTCCAGCGGTGGTTGGGTCATGTTGCTCGTATGCCAGAGGCAAGAGCAGTTAAGGCTCTTCTTTACGGTGAGCTAGCAGAAGGGAAGAGAAAAGTAGGACGTCCTATGCTCAGATTCAAAGATACCATCAAAGATGTTCTCAAAAGAGGTTAAGTTCTTGATTCTTGGACAGAAAGTGTGGACAATCGACCTGAATGGCGCAAGTTGACCCATGAAGTGTGCAATGGAATAGATGAGAAGCGGAGAGTTAATAACGAACGGATGAGGGAGAAGAGACACCAAAGAAGATAGGCAAGATCCATGGTAGTCTTCTCGAACTTTTTAGTTGTGTATTATGGACTTAATTACTCTTCGTTGTTTTGTGTTATACTCGTATTGGGTCGTGGGCGTATATACATATATTTATATATGATATATACATAAACGCATTTACTCTCAATTCAATGGACCATCAGCAAAGTTCTTCAGCGAGATCCAAAGCATAGCTGAAGCCTACCTGCAAAATTGGCCTCCAATCAAGAGCCGAAGAGCTCATGTATACCATTCCATTTCTTGAAACAGTGGCGGGTGATGCATTGTCAATGTTGTGGGGTTCAAATACAACTTTACAGCACGGAGACATCGGAATACGATCTCCATTTGCAAGAGTCAATGTCTTGTTGTCATCTAAGACTGAGTTCAGATTCTCAATCCAAATTGCATCCACAGGGCCATCAAGGACGATCCAGATTCTTTCACCTGCAAAAATCAATTGCATAACTATGGTAATTCCCAATCACCTACTATTGAAGTAAGACCAACCACTTACTGAAACTTTTAATTCGTTTAGAGCTTCGACTTCAATTCAAAATTTACTTGATATTGCCGCGTTTCAATTTATAATCTTAAGGGTCAATAAGTTATATCATTTTAGACAGTTAAAGGTAATGTGTCCATGTAAGTACAGCGCCTTTGCCACTTTCACGCGATATTTCATGTGATTACTTTGGCTAAAGAGCTCATGAGATAAGCAGGTGCAATACAAGCAGACTGAAGATTTACGCTTCCAGAGCTAGGCAGTCTTAGACTAACTACAATTCAGTCCCAGTTTTCGCTTTGTTTATTGAATTGGATGATGGCACTCCGCTTTAAATGGGACTGATAATCAAACTATCTGAAAACCCGGCCAAAATCGCCGTGAAACTGGCGCGACCAATGAGATTGCAGAGTTCCAAACAATAATTGACTGTGTTCAAACTGACCAATAGGATATCAAGATTTCAACCTCATTCCAAGAATTAGCCTCCCTTTAGTCTCGAGGCTCCAAAAATGATAAAACGTGCAAGGATCGCTGTGGATTAGAAGAAGTACTCATCTTGACTCAGGTTGGTTTGGCTTTTTACAACCTCAATGAAATACGAATTTCAGGCATTTTAGAATTGGTGAGCTGTGATCGTGTAGAATGGGCCTAAGCTCTGGCTTCCTGCATCAAAGCGAGGTTCATCAATGTCTGGCCGAACTTTTTATTAGTGTGATTAGCGATTATCAGCCTATCAAGGAGCGAAACTACGACGATTTTCATCAGTCTAAGGCAGTCTCGTTTAGAAATTTATATTTTCGTTTGCATGTGATCAGCTAAATTCTATAAATCACCGTGTGCTCATGAGGCTCCTTGTCACCATCGTGTCGGCATATTTTCACGGAGTGCATACGCAACTGTACTAACATGAGCACATAGCATTTAAATTAACACTGTTTCGACCATTGACAAACACAATCATCCATAGCAATTCACGAATACTTTCGTCTTGAAAATATTGGAACTGTTCAAATACAACGGCAAAACATTCGTAACTTAAATAATGCCTTCTATCCATAACTGTACTCTATGTATGCTCAATGCATCTTATCTAGCAGTTCGATGTGATCAATGTAAGTTGGAAACACCTGGAAAGTGATTATCTCAGTTTCTTCATTGTTTTCATTGTCCTTTAACGCGTATACTAAACATAGCCACGAGGAAGTTTGAGGGCAAAACAAACTGTCTTGATTCATACCTTTCTTTGCCCTTGCAGTTTTCCTCCAAAGAGTTGAAAATATTCCATCTGTCCAATCATTTGTGGCAACATCAAGCCTTCCGAACATTTGAGGTGCCGTAATGGCTTTCGGGTTCATTCTGAATTCCTTATGAGGTGTTCCACATTCGGTCATGGCTTTCATCAGTGTGTGTATACATTCTGTCTTACCTGCTCCGCTTGGGCCTAAGGCCATCATGCCATGACGCACTCGTTGAGTTTCGAACAGCTAAGATTCAACGAAATCAAGAGTTATAGCAAAGAAAGGGGTCCTTGGTATTGTCTTTTCAGGAGGAGCTGACATTGCTAGTGTCAAATTCTTCATATATGTCTTCCGCTTACGGAGTAGCTTATCCTGCGTCGCAGACCAAATTTAAAATAGAAAAAAGAACAGTTCCTTTTCTCTTTGGAATTCGGTCTGCAATGAAGGCTAGGCGGAGCTAATAAGTACAGCCAACACCAACCATAAAAACAGAGCATAGAATTTGAGATTTCTCAAAAAAGCTCTATTTTGCAATTAACGTATTTTTGTTTTGTGGCAGCATTAACTGTGATTAATGTTTGGCCTTTTGCATATTTGCAGGCCAGGTTTTCAAGATTACGCAGTTCTTAAACGATTACGTGGTCAATGCTGGAAAATATTTGGTCCGCAGTTTGACGTACGGACCGAACGCAGTTAGCTACATACAAGGAGTGCAGATACATCTTCGAACATTGATCGAGTAACCGCTTAACGTTCAATAAAGGCTTTATGACATGGCAAACATTTTTCAAAACATTGTTTGCATTATTGGGACTGTTTTACTGCGGTTTTGCTCTTGTTTATCATCGTTTCTGTTCTCTTCGACGCCAACCAAACTCGAATTTTTCTGCTTTATGATTCGAATTCTTCTTTAAAATTCACTGCAAAGAAGTCTTCAAGGACTAAGCTAAACCTCGACAGTCAATTTTAGGGGCCAGGGCCTAAATAAAACAATCTTTTGTTGCTGATTTTTAATGCAAAGTCAGTCCAATACCGCTTCGAAAATAAGGCTTTTGCAGACCGATCATGAATCAATCGTAAACCAGTCACATTGCTTCATTGCTGATCCGAGAAACCGTATTAAAATAACCTGTATGTAACGAATACATACACTTTGTCGATACGAAATACTTTGAAGTTGTACATAATCAGTGTATATCGATTAGCAGCGAGTACCACATCTTGTACAAGTATTCACGTGCCCTCCTCTTGTCTTCTCCCTTCTATGGAGGCAGATTCAAAATAATCTCACCAGAACAGTACGTGTAACACAGGCGAGGAGTTGCGCAAGGAATTCATCCACATGTCACACGATGCTGTTGTTTATCAAAATTCGTTCAAAAAGGTGGGCTACAGTAAATGAAACCATTCAACACAATTACTTGCAATCGTTTTGAAAATATTTTTGTTTGCTGTTTAAAAATCCGTTAACACAAATATCATACATATGTTTGCATTACACAAATATGCAAAGAAACTGTCAAGAAGTTCTGTAACTGCAATAAACCAGTATATTTAACAATAAATTCACAACAAGATAAGGCTTCAGAATTGAACTTTCTGTCTAAATTTCAAGAATTTAAAAACCACGTAGCAGGTGATTAAAAAGCATGCACAAACTCCTTAAAAGATTGCAGGAATGTCAAAAACAGAATAAATTGCATATTATCACTCGGCAAGTAAATGAAAGGTACCTGAATGAGCTTGAGTGCCCATGGCGGATGATTAATCAAACCAGCTTCTTCTGCTTGTCTTTGAATTGCTCCCTCCAGCTCAGGGTATCCCGCTTTGCTCAACGTGATACCAGGGAAAAGATCATTGATAAGACTGAGGAACAGGGGTTCATCCTCATCCACCTAACAAAACGAACGGGCGTCAAAATCAAGGCAAAGGCCCACAAAATTGCTGATCAATCGTGGTGACAATAGACATATTATAGTCACTTCTAAACGTTGGTTGCTAAATTGTGTACCGTTCAATATTTATACCGGACTAATTGTCAGTTATATGATTTAAATGATAAATCAGGCTCACTAAAAAGGAACGCAATAGAATACACACAAATGCAAACAAGAACTATGGTAGATTCATACTGAACGCAAGTTTCATATTCAAAGAATATGACAGTTGCCTTATCTACTGGATCAACGTAATATGGCTAAAGGAGTTGATTTACTAATTTAGTATCCTTTAGAGCCTTCATTGTTGGTGGGCTTGATGTTTGCTGCCCCTCAGACTAGCATATACCAACTTTTTATCAGGTTTGTCTAGTACAGTAAATCTTCTTAGCAGCCATCACATTTGGAGCTCTCTGCTCATTTTTGCTTAATTTCATCAGACGAAGCTCTTTCGATGAAAAAGCAGGTTTGATAAATTCTTGCGACTGAAGAACGATATGGCCAGCTCAAGCCGGCGGCATATAACAGCGTACAAATATAGACTATCTGGAATGAAGTAAAGATTACATCAAAATGATGAAACTTACCAATTTGGATAAATTCATATCCCTGAGGACTCGCATCACAATTTTACTTTCACCATCAGCCGGGTTGTCTCTCTTCGCTTGTCCAAGTGTACGCAGGACTGATAAAATGTTTCGCAATCCAAAGTCATAATGGACCTAAGAAATAATAGATATCTGCAAACAGCAAATATTCCGAGGAGCTTAACAGATCTGGAATAAAGCACGAGGAAATCGATGCAACGAGTCCTTGGAAGAAGTTTACTCTTCCTGATGACCCAACAAAGCCTTCACAAGCTAGATCTGAAATAGCTCTCTAGATAAACAGTTATTAACTGTTGATTTGCGTCGACGTTCGATGAAAGGCCTAGTTATCTTTCAAGATACTGCATGGCTACTTAAAGCTATGAACACCGTTCGAAAATCTGGATTCAAAGAGAATTTCGAATCCTACATTCCTCATTCAGAATGAGATAATTGCTATCCTTTTTCAGTCAAAGCACTTTGAAAACGTAACGTAGAGATGGATCTGCAGTTGCCTACGGAAATCTATTTTCTGCAACATGACACAACACTGCTCTTTCCTACCTGCTTTGAGAGCTGCTCCTCACATAACTTATACAGCGTGTAGAATTTCCTTGCAAGGTTGATATTGTCTTTAAAGCCACAGCTAGCAAGTTTGACACGAATGATGATCTGTCTGTCTGGAACCATCATAGCAACAGTTCTGAATTGAATCTTCAAGTTCTCTGGTAACTCTTGTCGACCTGCGTAGCCAGGATTCTGCGAAAAAGATTGACATTTAGAAAAATCACAGAAATGCAAAGATGCAGAAACTAAAAAAACAAAATTCAATGCAGATCAACCTTAACAACTGCAGGATGAATAATTTTTATATATCACGATTCCATTTCAGCTTAGCAACTTAAGTTTAAGTTGTAACGATAAACAAAATAATTCCGTTTGAAAAGAGAAGATTGCATTATGCAAACTATTATTGATTTGCGCGCTGTGAAGGAGCAATGCAAATATTAAAATGCACTGGCTCAACCGGATGTCAAGTAAAGTACGTTTTCGACGTCATACGTTTTTGGCCAATAAGGGTAGCTTATTTTCCTGAGGACAATAGGGTCACATGATTAGAAAATCGATGTTTGCAGCGATGTTTCTAGGATGTTTGGATACGAAAAAGGCGAGAGAAAATCTGCGCGGTCATGATTGTCGATGTTTGATTTGGTCACAGTGAACCTGCTGTTGTTCATCCTCCAATGGCCGCTCTGGCTGTTGCAAACAGTGGCGAACGAGTGGCAAGGGCATCCGACGGTGTCCATTTGGATTCATTTTTCCAAACACTATTTTGCCAAGTTTGATGGAAAAATTGGAGTCCGTTCAGTATTCTGCTGCTCTAGCCGTTACGGGAACATGGAGGGGCACATCGCGAGAGAAGTTGTAAGCAGAGCTCGGTTGGGAGTCACTGAGTTCCCGAAGGTGGAGTAGACGTCTTATATTGTTTTACAAAATGTTGAATAACCTGTTGCCTGAATATACTGTGGATCCAATACCTCAACTTCAGGAGCCGCATTACTCTATTCGCAATCAGGATGTCATTGGGCGAATAAGGGCAAGAACAGAAAAATTTAAATCTAGTTTCTATCCTAATTGCCTGGCTGAATGGAATGAGCTAGATCCAGAGATTAGACTTGCACCGTCGGTTAGTATCGTTAAGAAAAAGCTGATTTCCATAATCCGTCCCCCTGCTAAATCTGTCTTTGGGATCCATGACCCAATAGGATTATCTTATCTGACTCAACTAAGAGTGGGTCTTAGCAAACTATGCTTTCATAAATTCAAGCACAATTTTAGAGATTCCATAACCCCAATGTGCCCTTCAAATGATGGTATTGAGACCACGGAACACTTTCTGTTGCTCTGCCCCTCCTTTGAAGTTGAACGTCGAGATCTTCTCGCTAGAGTATTTGAATTGATACGACCATATGGATATATCGATCTTTCAAATGAGGTTTTGATGCAACTTTTGTTATATGGTGATAAGCGTCTCCCACATGACCTCAACAGAAATTTACTCGAGCTTACTTTGAAATACATCCACGCAACTGGTCGATTCGATTAATATCACCGTAGAGCCACTAAACCGTCACATAACCACCAAGTCCATTTTCGTAAAGTCTCTTGTCGCAGAGTCTTGTCCCACTTTTCTTTTGTGCGCCCGTTTCACATTTGATGTTCGGCTTACGTTATGTAAACGATTATCCATCCTGATTACATATACATTTGCAAAATCAACGTCAAACTATTTTGCACTGTCATCAATATCATCATCCATGTTGGCCTGACATCCAGTGTGAAGCCGGCTCAAGTATTTATTCGTAAAAAAAGTCTTTTGTTTTTCTTTATATTTTGTGTTGCACTGCATTTCCATTTGCACTTTGTATTTAATATTTAGATGTTTTTATTAGGTCTATGTTAAATGCCAGGGGGTAGCCATGATCTATTGCTCCTCCTGGCACCGTTTTTGTAGTGTAGTATAGTAGTTCGTAGGTAGTGTTGTAGGTAATTTTGTTATTGCAACTTTTATATTGAGAATATAAAAAAAAAATTTGGATTCATTCTAACCAGGTGGTCTTAGTATGCATATCAAATAAAGTGTTTTTCCTGGGCCAACCAAAAAGCAGTACAGCAAGGCATTTTGTTTACGACGTCAAGGAACTCATAAAAAAAACTAAACTCTAAGATCACTAGACGAGTGCCAAGGGTCTTAGCTGAGCACTTGGATAACATTTCAGAATCGTTTTTATTTTGTCTGGAAAAGTAATGAGCATACTTCCGCAGTGGTTGCATGAAAGTTACTAACAGCGAAATAATGCCTACAAAGGCACCTATTATCACCTATCAACAGATACAGATGAAACGAAAATTTTTAGGAGGATGATCAGAAACTATTCGGAAACCTGCAGAACTGAACACTGATAATTTCAACAAATTACGAAAAGCTAAAAGCGACTTTCAGCAATGGATTTGGGATCTTTTCTTTTTCCGTGATCAAAACACTGGTATTGTTTTTCTACTTGACTGATAAATTAAATTCTGAGAAAACAATAAGCATGGTAAATGCCAACAAACAGCTTTTTGAAATAATTTGGATGGACTCATTACTGCACTCAAATACAGTAGAAACCCGCATAAAAGAACCTGTTTTTACAAGAACCTTTAGGCTGAAATTTAATCTTTTAAACCCCCTATATAAGAACCCTCCAGAGGCTGAAACAAGGAGAGGTTCTTATATAAACAGGTTTCCTGTGTTCAGAATTCCTCAGAATTTGAAGAATTCTTACATTCTGATCAGAATTCTTCAGTGGTACAAAAGGCTGCATGATTTTTAAACAAGGATTCTAACCTAAAACTGTTCTCATGAAATTAAAAGAATTCTTCAGAATTCTTGTGCTGAAAACTGGCATTAATGTATGCAAGGTGCGTACTGTATACAAGAACTTTTTTAAGAACCTTGCAGGCTGGAATTTAGAATAACAACCATTTAATTAAGAACCTATTCAGGCTGCCCGAGAAAAACCTAGGTTCTTTTACGCGGGTTTCTACTGTAATCTACAAGGAGTGGGTTCCCCTAACAACAAATTTCATTCTAAGAATGAGACTTGTATCAAATCCAATGAAGATTAAAAATAATTGAAAATAACAATGAAATAAAAATAATAAAAATATTTTCAAAATAAATGAATGAAAATCTTAAAAATAAATGAAATGAAAAAATAAATGAAATGAAATGAAAAACGAAGGGGAAACTGGGGTATTATGAGTGGCTGCCACACATAAGGATGTTTTCCAATCTCAGCCAGTCATCATCAGCGGTCATATTATTTCAAGAAGTTACCATCACATTTTGGCGCAAATCTTAAGATAGGTATATCGCTTGTTCAAAATCACATTCAGCTTTTCAAATCATTCGTGAAGATAAGCCATAAAACACTGCATTTTCAGGATAAGCTTCACACCAACAAAGTGGCACATGTCTTTATAGCACTTAACAGAATTCCTGTTTCGATAAATTGTTGCGCGCATTGCAGCGTTCCTATCATCTCTTAACAAAACAGACTACACGTGTGACTTCATGGCACGAGCAAATCTTCAAACAAACGGGTCTATTTTGAAAAAAAAACATCTGTTGTTGTGCAATGGATCCTTACCAAACAGTATTTCATGGTGGCGTAGAGGATTGCATTTTTGGATAAATGTATATTCGAAGTAGCAGTAGAGCTGCAGGCTGGACCTCCGTAGATTTTCACTAAAGGTGAATTCAGTAGAGAATTAGTTGGCAGTAAACAGTGATTTAACGGTACATCGACATCTCATTCGGTAATTAATACAATAAAACCTATAATTTTGCTCAATTAATATCATTGCTAGGCAGCTTGTCGGAGTATCTATTACAAATTCCCTGGTCATGCGGACAGTTGCAGCAACCCCTCCTCTTTATTTCAAATTTCTCAAAAACATTCAAAGGCACCATATATGTAAGATGCAACTTATGTTCTATCTCCTGTGACAAACAAAACCAATTGTCATGGTAAAAGAATCCACTTGCTGCAGGAAGGGAATAATCTGTCTACATTGACTTCCCTACTATATCAACAAATGAAACGCTTACCATCGTCAAGAACAGTCCAAATTCTGGGTTCATGCTGACTATATCCCCATCAGTAAAGACGAACTGCTTCTTCCTTTCTTTCTTGCAAGAAAGAACGACGTAGATCTGCTGCGCAGCCACGGATAGGACTGGTAGATCAATACGATTGAATTCATCAAAACATCCCCAACTTCCGGATTGTGCAAGGCCTGCAATGAAAACAAAGAATTTTGTCATTTATATATTTTCAAAATTAAAAGTTTACAACAACGAACTACCTACGATCTATAATAATACACTAAATGGATGATGCCAAGAGGAGTAGAATACCATAACTACCCCCTGGTTTCTACATGAAATCATACACCAGAAATATATCTAATTATACAATTACGAAATGCTACTTATAAAAACTATCTGCGGATAAATACTTGCGCCGGTCTCACATTGAGCGTTAGGTTAACATAGAAGATAATGACAAATATTGGAGAGATAAACGACTGAGACAACAATCCACAGTACTGCTCCCCACTCATGCCACAAATCACCAAGGACACCACTAACGGATCAGGTCAGGGTCTCTTATTACTAATTAGTGAGCTTCTTCTTATTAAGGGTTTCTTGTCAATGATGATGAAGGATTAACAGTTATCGTGGTTTCTTATCAGTAATTATGGAACTGGTCCAGCGAGCAAAAGTCTCATTTCCTTACTGGGGTTTAATCAAAATAAGTTGGAAAGATCAATGGGGCTGCACCAAAAACAGGTCGAAATTGCTGTACTATACCTTTAAAGATTCTTCCAAGTCCTCGGTAATCAAGCTGATCTGAGCAGTTAAAAACAACCACGTATTTTCCAAGAGCCCTTCCCATGTCCTTTGTTGTTTCTAGGAATGAGAAAAGAAGTTAAAGGGCTAGAACATAAGGATTGAACAAGAAACTAAAATACCCTCTCATCGCTGCTCCTGAAGCTTTTTCATATAATTCAAAATAACAAAAGACATTACGTTTTAATTCAAGATGACTTAAAATTCTATGAAATACCCCATCAATTTGACGAACTGAATATGTCACATGACATAAGATTACTTGTGTTGAACAACAAATTCGAAATTAGCTCAAATTGTCTCTTTACATATTTGTCATGCTAATTTGAATGATCAGCAAACAGATCACCTCCATCTTAGTAAAATCTCGAAATGAAAGCATCCTCTCCAGGGGAAAAATAGCAGGCCCTGAAGATAACACAAGACTGCATGCGAGATGAGGTTTTGCTCACAAAACATTTGAAAAATAATGCTGCTTGCAAAAATTTTGAACTACTTCGTGAATAGTCATCAATAAATCTTCTGTGACCATGTTTCAAAAAGTCGGATGCTACTGTGTCAGACGAAAGTATAGGAGTCACCTGTTTTTCCAGTGCCGGCTGGTCCAGCTGGAGCACCACCCATTGACATATGAAGCGCCTGTGCCAGTGTGATGTAACAACGATCCGTGAGAGGAGTAATAACCAGTCTTTCGGTGCAACCAAGAAACTCGTTCTGGTAAATGAAGTCGACGTCAGTGATGGAAACAAGGCATCGGTCAGCATCTTCAATGAAATAAAATCGAATCTGCTTGAGCCATTCGAAGTCGGCTGGTGTTCTGATGTGATTCTTTACCTGTGAAATGATAAATTGATAATAAAAATTCGTAGCATCTGAAAGGAGATAGGAGATATAAGCCAAATGTGTCTAACATACTGTGTATTAATTTATTCTGGGCCTAACACAGTCGACCAAATCGGAAGGAATCTCTCATGCAGAACGAGACGGAAAGACTTGATCTTCTAGAGTTAAGACTGAATTCTTCGAAAAGTAGCAAAATACTTTGTTGTTTCTTCATCATCCAAAGTTCGATTCATCCAAACAAATCCAGTGCTCTAAGGAACAATGGTCTTTCACACGTCTGAAAATTCTTTGGGGTATCCGGTAGCTTAGTTTTTTCATTGATATGTAATGGCTACGGGGTAAACATAGCCTCTTGCTCCTCATGGCATCGTCTTAGTAGTATTGTCAAGAAATTTTGTAATTGGTGTAATCATTAAAATGTGTTAGATCTTCAAAGGGCGTTCTCGAGTGAGTAACAAAAGCTTGAGTCGTTTTGCGGGACGCAGAATAAGATGAAGGAGGACGATACTAAAACTGAAATGTTAATGAATCAGTAAAAGGCTGACTGAAAAAAAAAAGTTTATTTGGTACGGTTTTATCATCTTATAGACCTAGGAATAGGGAAAATGCTGGTAAGTGATTTGTTTAGGAATGAAAATTATACAATTCGTTCTGGTCTATGATTTACTTGCCATTCAAAATTACATTAAATATAATTATTAATTTCAGTAATAGAATTCAAGTTTCAATGGGAAGTAAATCATGGACCAAAATCAAATGTGGAATTCTCGTTCCAATACTAACCATTTACCAACATTATACTAATTTCTGGGTCTTAAAGATGAGTGATTTCCCAAATAAACTTTCTACATCAAAGTTAGCTTTTGCCTGATGGATCCCATGTCAGTTTTGAACATCCACCAAGAAATCTTATTTCACAGAACGTCTAAACATTTCTTTACTCATTCGGTATATAAAAGACAAGTTTCCATCGCAAACATTAAAACTAAGTTTGCATTTGCTCACCAAATCATCAAATATATCCCTTTGATGCACGTGTATGGTAATAAGCGTTTCAAACTTTGTTCTTTCAACTTTCGTCAGATCTTTCGTTGTTTGTCCTATCAAGTCTTCGAGCAATGATAAGAAGCCTTGATTTGTTTCCTGCATAATTTTCTTGTCATACTTCGCATTTTGTAGAGCAGCAGTTGAGTCTCTCGTCCAAATCATTTGTATGCCAAGTAGGCCAACCTGAAGCAAATTCAAATTTGTACACCAGGTGACAAAATAATTCGTCGATCGATAAACATTTCCTGGACATCGCATACCAACTTAAGCGTATTAGAATCACTTAGAACTGTATCTTTTTCCTGGAAAATTGAAACAACACGGTTCATTCTACACCAATGCGTTACGCAATCTTAATAGGCCAAACTAAAATCTCAAAATGAGCCACAACTAACTTTCTAAAATAATTTCTGTCCCTAAATTACTTGAAATTTCCAAAATTTGCATCTTTATTGCATTTCCGATGGATGGATATTTACTCTAGTGTAAAGCAAACTTTACCAATTTGAAAAGTCACGGCAGAATTATGCATAAGAAATCGATCAGTCCTGTGTTGTGGGAAAACATGGGTTCGAGGTAAATACGTTTCTTAGGACAGATAAGGAAGGGAGGAACTGAGAGGTACATTGTCGAAGGGCAGGCTAGGGGAAAGAGAAGAAGAGAATGGTCACTGACAACATAGGGAAGTGACTTGATAAAATTGGTTAGAGGAACTTTGACAGACACAAGTCATCAGGCTGCTGACAGAGAGAGGGAAGTACTCTTGTAATGGCCACATCAATGCAATGAGAGCCAATTGACTTAAAGAAGAAGAAGACTTACATCAGATTAAAACTGTCAGCAGTGGGCTGCCAACTTAGTTGCTAAAAAGCAGCAATCAGTGAACTGTCGTTACGAGTCCCCAGGAGGCACAAAAAAGTATTGTGTGGTATCATCGAATTAATAACAAAAGACTATTTACCTGAGCAGGGAAAGTATTAAGGAATTCCATCAGTTTGAAATTCTCGTCATTGATTGCGACATATGCTTGCCTGATGATACCGTGTAATGATCTCTGAGATACAGTCTGTAGTGTTCCAAGCCATACCTCTACATTTCCTTGCGCCTGAACGGGTTTGTCGAGCTGCAAATATTGAGCAGAGTGGACCAGTAAGATCATCAGAAGACAACGGGGGAAAGCAAAGGAATTGCGACTGCCTGAATTGCATGGATTCATCATATAATTCCCTCTAACTTTAACTCGTTTCGTTGTTGTTGCTTTTATCGCTTCAGTTCAGTTTTTAGCGAAAAATCAGTTCGGGAAGCGTAATAAGCCCAACAACAAGAGAGTTTGGAATAAGTCTATGAATGGCCAAGACAATTTTCGGCAAAGCGGCAAGGTTCTTATAGCAATATATGTTTGAAACAAAAACTGATGACATCCGTTAAACAAGACGCTTGTGAATAACCAAGTCAGTTACCGAATTTTGCCGAGGCCATGGTTCGACAAACGGTTCGCTTAGAAATAATCAAGCTAAGACCAATGGCAAACAGTCTCTGTTACAAGTCAATCATTTTTTATTCTTGCTTTCAATCTGTTAGGCAAGAGTAGGAAGTACATATTAAGCGCCTCGATGTTGGTATTTTTCATCTTAAACATTTGCACACAACAAAACTTGGCACTCAAAATGCATATCTTGCGAGAAGTTTTGATTCAAGAAACAGGATTGTTAACAGGTACACTTTGGCCCAATAAGAAAATGATCAACGTAATCATGTGTTTGATGCTATCTTCGAGGAGTTCTCAAAGATTGGCTGTTTTAAAAAACATAGTAACTTCCTTATTCCTCTTCATCCGTAATCAAAATTTCATGAAACTGTTTTCTGGCAATGAGATGAATCTGCTTCAAGGCCAGAGCAAATAAATATCTTCCCCGAGTTTCCAAAGAAAGGAATATTTCTACTTCACAAGGAGTTAGATTACACTTCCATCTATTACTTTAATTAAAAAAAAAATTGTTGGATTGTCAGCAGAAGAAATGTTGCTTTACGAAAAGGATAACCAGAACAAAGATTTACATACTTCGATAGCTTCTCCTTCTTGTGACATGATAGCCAATATCTTGTCATATTCCTTTTCATGAAATTTCACATGCTTGATGTTGTCAAAGACATTCAGCAAGTGATTCTGTAGGGAAAGAAGAATAGCAAACTTATATCATCACTAAACATATAAAACATGTCGTCAGTAAAATCATGTTAATTTGGGTCAATAACCATGCTGCCAAAAGTAAAATCATGTTAATTTGGGTCAATCAGCATGCTGCCAAAAGCACTGATGATTATCAGATCAAATTCCTTTCGTACATCATATAGTTTTATAGTTTGGTCATAAATTTAATAAAGAAACGCAAAAAATCATTCTAAACTTGAAGAAAAAATTAAAAATCTCACCACTATGATGGCTCTTAGGCAAGACAAACAATGTTGCTTAAACAGTATAGCTCAGAATGAGGCCTTTCAATGCGTTATTTCATACCTTTTAAGCAATGAAAACAAAGGCTGACCATCCTTCAATAATTTTGAATCATTGACAAAATAGATCAAACGAAAATTTGATGATTGGTTCGACAATCAAATTTTGGCAATGTTTCAAACGGAGCGGAGGCACTTAATAACGGGACACCTGGTACATCATAAAATGCTGAGGTTTACATAACGAACACGGGAGCGCAAAATGACGAATTCCCTCGAAAAACAATACAGTTGTGGCCAAAAATTTAAGACCACTTTTCAGTCAACACCTGTGCCTATTTTGCTTTCCTATAGTTACTATAGATCAACTTTCCACGTAGATTCCGAATTCCAATGTTGTTTTTAAATTCTTGTGCCATTTTGCTATGACGTCACAATGAAACCCATAGAAATTCTCGGAAGTTGTAGTGGTTCTGCTGACAAGGGGTGTGACCTGAAATTATTTTACTCAGTTGGATTTTACATCAATCTATGCACAATTCATTTCTATGATTTGTTTGCAAAATGTCGAAAACTTACAAAAATGTTGCTTCAGGGAAAATGGTAATGGAAAACCTTCAGTCAGTCCAAAGCATTGACCAAACGTTCAAGACCAACCTTAAGCATGAAAAAATTCTGTAATTATGATGTAAGCCTTTGATTCGATTTGATTTGAAAATTGATTCGATTAACTATGCAATTCGTTGTTTTAAATTAAAAAATAAAGTGCTGGTCGTAAACTTATGGCCAAAGCTGTGGACTGAAGGCCCTCCACTACCATTTTGCCAGAAGCGATATTTTTCGTGCAGTTTCGATATTTTGCAAACAAATCACAGAAGTGAATTGTGCATAGATAGATATAAATTCCAGCTTAGTAATACACTTTTCGGGTCATACCCTTTGTCGGCAGAGCCATTACAATTTCAGGGAATCTCTATCTATTTTAGTTAGAGTCAAATGGCGGAGAAATTAAAAAACAACATCGAAATTCGGAATCTACATGGAAAGTTGACCTCAACAAACCCTAAGAGAGCAAAATAGGCAGAAAGCTACGGCTCCATTTAGTTACGCCAAGAAAAGTTGCTGACGAAAATGGGGTCATAAACTTTTGGCCTTGACTATAAGTTACAGCTAGCCGGGTCTCCTTTAAAAAACAGTACTTAGCTGTCGAGTAGATGACCATTGATAAACTGAGTAAAAATAAAATGGACGAGATTAACAAAGAATAATCAGAAACCAAATTTTGCTTTGATGTCTCAGACTTATTCAGAGCCTAACTGCTGTTGTCATGGTTCTCGAGAGAAGTGATTACGCTCAATGGTTGCTATGGCTAACTTATCCGTTTCATCCTATTTACTGAAGTCGATAATTACCTGAATTGTGTGAGAATCACTGGCCTGTCCCAGAATTTCCAACAGTGCAGGATCCGAAACAAAGAAGAACCGTGGGAACACCAAACGCTTCTTTTCAAGGTATCTAAAGAAGAAACAGAATAGCAGTATAAAAACAACTGTCCTCTGACCTCTCCTAGAGAAGAAATTCAATGAAACAATGGGTATTGTTCATCTTCAGAAACACTCAGCACAAAAAGGAAACAATAAGTAGCATTGTTCAAGAATCGAAGATTGCTACCCCTACTCCATGTCACCAAGGAATTCAAATGAAGCGCACTAATAACGTATCATAAAGCCCTAGTGAAAAGTTTCGTTTTCACAGATCAATAGCAAGTTTTCTACATACGATTCCCCCTCCTACCCCTAAGAAACCATTTAAACGATGTTAGTGTCGAAATCTTGCTGGAATGACAATACTACTACCTAAATAAATACTTGAACAGTGTTTGCAGTAGCTAAATAAAGTTGTTTTCATTTGAATGTAATGAATGAGGTAAATACCTTTAACTATGGGGAACCTACGGAGGTGTACTTATCAGCAGTCAAAATTGAAAAACAATACACTAACATTTGGGTGAGAAAAGTTCTTTGCTTGACAAAACTGCACTTCAAATTGATAAAACAAGGTTTCAGCAAACAAAAATTACAGCTTTGCAGTAATGCATTTAAAGGAGCCCGTTGCCACTCACTCACGCATTCCTTGTTAGTTGGCAGGCATAGCTCGTAAAAAAAAGGAAAAATGACTACTTTTAAGTAAGAAAATCTGATAGATGGAAAATCGGTCAAGGAATACCCGCTCAAAGATTTCTGACATAATTCGAGCTGCTCCAAAAGGTGAGGCAGTAATTGAAACAGTGTCTCATCACCCGTGCAGCAGGCAACGACATTTGTTGTCTCATGAGCTCGAGTCATGATTTTCACCCAGGATTTGTCAATGTTGGAGAACCGCTTTGCTTCCTACGAAATAAAGATGATTTTTGTAAGACGCATCTAATAAGTAACTTGCAATCCTAGATATACACAAACAACTTAGTGATTTGTTTGAGGTTGCTACTACCTCCGCCTTCTTTTCATTCAGTTTATTGTTTAAAATAAAAAATGGTGTCTTCAGCTGTTTGGTTGACTTTCAACTTTGGAAAGCGACGGATTCCTTTAGTTTGAAAAAAGGGAAGTTTGAAGAATCGACAAAGATATGACTATGACATTTCTGATATGTTTTGCAAATAATATTTTGAAGCTTTTTCATTCTTTTGTCAATTCTTTTCTAAGATAGAAGAGCGTAGTAATTCTTATGAAAGTCAAGAAATTGAGAACGGCAGCAGAAGAATTATGAGAAATTATTTACGGTTCCTTTCAAATCAGCCCATTGAAGCGACGATGAAACAGTCATTTACATCAGCTGTTCTGAAAGAATTGACGCCTATGCTGACGTGAGCATATATGAGCTTCAAGAATCTGCTTCGGCCAAAACGCTAAAGCTCTGGCCTGCAGGTAGGTGCGAATTTTAGCTTTACGTTAAAGGCATTGAGTCGCATAAATAGCGCTGACCAATATCAACTTCTTTTCAATCATGAAACAAAAGTTGTCATTTAAACCCTATTGGAATTAAACCAAAGAAATTCCTGAGGATAATGCAAGGATTAAGAAGTTTTTGGTCTCCTCTGCTAATGACATTAGCACTATTGTGCGATAACAAAGGGCTGTCAGCGGTTTGTCAGCAAATTTTCAAGATAGCGTTGACGCTCAACTATTTATATGGACTCACTTCCTTTAATATTTCTAATCAAAAGCAACAGTGCCAGCAAACGAGGTACCTATGTTTAAGGTAACTATCAAGGAACATAAGCTTTTTAATGCTTTTTTGGGCCATCCGGTATGAAATAGGAAACAAATGTAAACCGAGGGGCATTTCACTCCAAAAAATCTCGTACGCCTTTGGCAAAAATTCTTTTGTTTGGAAGAAAAATCCATCCAAAATCCGTAAAAATGCTTTTGTTCTGAAAAAATCTCGTACGCTTTTATGAAGGAGTGAAATGCCCCTCGATGTAAACATCTCCCGGGAAAATTATTTACTTAATTCGTAAGCTGGGTATTGCCATGTTAACTAGTGGTATGGCCTAATGCCTTTTCACAGTCAAAGTTAAATCCACAGGCACCGAATATTCTAATCATTTCTACATCACGAACCACTGTCCAACCTCATCCTGAAGGACAAATCATATTGCATAAATTTCAATAGACGATTGCGCTAAAGATGGCGGTGAGGAATTTTTTACCGAGCTGCAATGCGTTCTTTAATTAAATTACAATAGAAGCGTTAAAGATTTGTAATTCGAGCGCAATGCATCTCGGTAAAAAAATTCCTCGCCGCCAATTTAGCGCAATCCTCAATTGAAACAACAGCTATCGGAAACATTGCTCACCTTTACCTATCGTTATTAAACAAAGCAAGGACATTAGGATACTGAATGAAACGGCTCAAAGCTTACCTTTGGAAGCTGCTTTGCGATGTCTCCACCAACGAATACGGCTTCCAAATAAATCCAAAGATTCTGAACCGTCATCCAGTTCTCAAGAATATCTGTTGTATTTGATAACTTTTGGACCCAGGTTTGGATGCTCTTCTTGAAAGGAGCGTTGTATCTGAAATTCAAAGTTTCTAATAAATGATGACTTGTTGCTAGGGCACATGAAATTATGTTTGTGTGTACCAGGTGTCCCGAAAAATTACACCCCGCTTGTACGGCTACTTTGGAAGAGTTGTAAATCTAATTGTCTCGATTTTTCACGCAATTTCATAGGTCAAATACGAGTTTGACACATTGTTTTTGAGTCAATCTGACAAGTGACTGAGTCAAGGCAAAAAAAGGCAAATAAGCGATTGCTCAAAAATCACTTCTGTTGTTCTCCAGAAATGTGAAATTAGTTAAGTAAACTTTCAAAGAAAGGGTTCTTGCGTTATCTTCGAACTTTCTGATTCTGATTCGCATTTTTGAATTGGTTAGTGGTGGTTATTTGTACTACTTTCAATTCTTTTAAAAAATGAGAGAAAACTTGAATATGATACTAGAATCATTCTTTTCAATCATTACTTGATTTTGACACTGGTAAACCTCATAGGTTGAAATCTAACTTTATGATGCATGGGGATCCACTCTGGAGGGGGGGGGGGGCTTGAGTGTATTTACTATTTCATAGTAATGATATGAGTCCCTATTATGACTATGTAAAATCTTCAAGAGAAATTAAATTTTTTTAAGATATCGGGGCTCAGATAACCGCGTTCGAGTTAACAAGCTTCAAACTGTAGCAACCGCAGTTTTGGGGCATCCATGCATTCAATATTTGTCATCAGATTGCTAAAATCTGTAGATTCTAACCTGTTACTCATGAGCGAACCCAATACCATCAAACTGTCTTCCAGCAATGAAATATTTTCAGCTGTGTTATCACCACGTAGCAATAATTCTCCTCTGTTTTTGAAGTTTGCAAATGTAAGATCATGAGTATTCCATTCACTCGTAACTGTTTTCAATTTTGCTTCAATGTCTTTCTCTTTTGTTGCAGCAATGCAAACATCCTTGAACAAACAAATTTCGTTAATTGACAGCTAAGTTTACAACTAGCAAGTTATGCCTGCTTCAATGTAAACAGCATCCTTATTGGTTACAGGAATCCGTAAAAATCATGCAGTTTCATTTAATTTAATATTTCACATCGTACTGCATGCAGCGGATATGTCAATAACATCGTGCAATCAAATAGAAGATTACCTTTTTCGGGGAAATCCGTTGACGTAGCTTTGAGTCTCTAGCTACAAAGGACACATGGATGATCCTATCCTATATGGTATCGCCTTCTCTTGATCAATGATTGCAAAGTATTGCTATTTATGATCGTTTTCGTTTGACTTAAATTTCTAGTTTAACTTTTCCCAATATATTGTTTGTTTTAGTACAGAACCAATTTGTAAAGTAGTGTAAGTTGTTCTATTGATTCATAAAGTAACCTTTCTAGACATGTGGTTGCCGGAATTTTTTTCATTGATCTGACTTTCGGTTATCAAGTCCCAGCTCGGAAATCTGTTCGGTTCTTTACCCAAATGGTAGTCTTTTTTTATTTTTCGTTTTCAATTTGTTTGAATGGGCTTGTCAGGATTTATAGCTACTGAAAGCTAATTTATGCCCACTGTGCATGCCGCATCCAGGCATGGGACCCCTAGTTTAACGTCCCTTCCGAAGGACGACGAGGTGAGTTGTGAGATCAGGCCTCCGAGGTCACCTATCCGGTGTCTGACCTCACTCGACCGAGCTTAACTTCAGTCACCTGACGAAGACTGTATAAACCGTTCGGCCACTCATCCCGCAATACCATTTCGTTTATTGTTCATAAATGGGAGCCTATCATAGCATGGTGCGAGGATAAATCATAGACCAAACACTCCTTTCTAAAACAGACCAATTCCATTCGCAGCAATAATAGCAACATGTACCTCGATATCTTCCTTGTGCTTGAGAAGCGGTGCTTCCATGATATTCCTCAACAAGAATGTATCTGACTCAACATCAAACGTATGGGAGGTCAGGTCCCCAATTCTTGACCAATGTCGTAATTTCATTGCCTTGTTTGCCATCAGTTCAAGTAAGGGACAGCTCTCGTTAAAATCATCAATTGTCTTTTTCAAATCTTTGAATGCCTGCCAGTCTTTCAACGCTTTTGGTAACTTACGGCATCTGAATGTAACAATGGAAGGTAGTTGTCAGGAGAAGAACAGTAAAACAACAACACCGATAAAATTCAGTCATAATGTTCAGACCACATTTGAAGGCTTTTTGAACAAGCATTCTCCAGAAAATCTCCTTCGGTAAGGATTTACTGATTTATACCAGGTCAAGTCTTGACAGTATCTGAACATGACCGTCATTTAGGAAGATGTCTGCGAATATTTATGCGTTACATTTAAGGGACAATAGCCTTTCAAAGCGATCTCATGCATCAGCTTACCTGGCGACCACCTACAAAAAGCGTCACAACCTAGATCATAACTATCGTAACTATTCCACATCTCACAAAACATTGACTGGAAAAGGCCTGGAAACTCCGGCAATCGATGGTTTACCACAATTTTCAAACTGATATGTCGGAATGTAGTTATAACTTAGGCTGGACAAGCAGCATTTAAAAAATAGCTAAGCCTTTCAGCTACATGCTGATACCTTGTTTGTGCTCAAAATATTTGCTCTCTGGAAGCTAGGCATGATGTAGCTCGTGAAGTCTTTTTGGGTCGTCCGGTACATAAAGTCAGTCTTTTAACTTTCATTTTTTCCAATAATCATACAAATTTTGCTAGTATAAACAAATTCAGTACCATTTTAATCCAACCACATGAAAATTAAAATGTAAATTGTTTCATTTGAATAAATAGAAATCTTTGGTAGAATCTTTGGAGCTTGATAGCGAAGAGCTCTTATTTTAAAGTTTAGCTTCGAAGAGAGGGCTTTTTAGAGGGGGGAGCTTAATAGAGATAGGGGGTCAACAATAGAGCTTTACGGTAAAACAGTTACATAATGAAAACATTTGAAAACTGGAGAATGCACCTGTTTTGGAATTCTTGCAATTCCTGATTGATTTTCTCGATATCAACTTCAACCCATGCAATATCATAGTAACCATTGACTTTGGCTATCACATCGTTATATAATCCATACAACTTTTGAAGTAAATTCAGCTCTTTTCGGATTTTATGAATTTCTGGGAATTCAGTTGCAGGTAAGCCAAACAATTCTTCACCAGCAGTGTATGTGATGAATTTGCGGTAAAGATTGTCGAAACGGTTCTGAAATAGAAATGGGATATTCGCGGTTACCTCGACATAGACATAATCAAAACGCTCTGTAATAGGCAGGAAAACTATTGAAGAAAAACCCTACGTTCTGTCGCAGGGGGCCTAGGCGGATTAATGAACAATAATAAGTTTAAAATTTCTAGTTCGAAGTCAAGTGACTAATACGGTACTATATAAATAGCACTATACAATATAAATGGTATATTAACTAATGTAAATGGTATATTATATAAATAGTATATCATAATGAATTATATCATATAAAAACACAACTGTTTACAAAATACGTTTCGATGATAAAATCTTCTTCAGTTAAACTAAACCAGAGGACAGCCGAGTATTTATACATGTTGAAAACCCTATTTACAAGACAATGTTTTAGCTTAGGTTTTGTAAAGACATTGTCTTGTAAATAGGGTTTTCAACATGTATAAATACTCGGCTGTCCTCTGGTTTAGTTTAACTGAAGAAGATTTTATCATCGAAACGTATTTTATAAACAGTTGTGTTTTTATATTCCTTTTTCTGTTTATTTTTGATGGTGGTTTTTGTTAACATGAATTATATCATATTTATATACTACTTAAATAGTATAGTAACTAAAATAAGCGTACTATATAAATAGTATTGTACTATTCATACAATACTGTTTAATTAAGTCATTTCGAATTCTCGTAAGCGAACAACTATGCAGTGCAGAAGTCAATAAAGGAGATAAGGAGATATAACGCACAGCCGTAGAAAGGTACAGCAAATGAAGACACAAAGGCATCACAATTGAATACTTTGATCGAGCCATTGCCCTTCAGGAACTCCTGCAGTTCTACAAGCATCCTGCCAAGCCAACTATACCAATCCTATTTTCGGTATCTGTTACTTATTCGTTTTCAGGTAAACTTATACCGCATTCACATTTGACACACTTAAAACAGCGTCGCCTAAACCAGGTTAAATATCAACCAATTAAAGGCATTAGATTTGTTGGAATGACCAATCAGAAGGCCACATTGGATAACCTGGTTTAGTTTGTGCTGGTGTAACTTGTAAGTGTGATTGGGGTATTAGGTTAGAATTAGGGAGAACAATAATCTTCAAAAACCTGGCAAGTGACATAATCAACCTAATGCATCTATTCAATGACGCTTTTGGGGACAGGGAGAACTGTTAATGGTTATTGTATTGAGAAATAGACAAATGATCTTTCTGCTGGTGTAGACTCAGTGCTTCGTCTGAACACTGTTCCGTTACAAATACTTTAATACTTGAATTCCCCGTTATGATTTTAAGATCTATGCCATTGTGAGTAATCATTATATATTTTGAAAACAAAAAATTTAATGATAACATGATCCTGCCCACCAGACATACCCACTAGTTGTGCCTTTCTTTTTAAATAAAACAGTTATTCAAAAGTTGCTGGTCCAGTGTTGGTTCCAATAGACGATTGCGCTAAAGATGGCGGCGAGGAGTTTTTTTACCAAGATGCACTGCGTTCTTTGATCGAATTCCTAAAGAATTGTTAAGGGTTCGTAAGTAGAACGCAAGGCATCATGGTAAAAAATTCCTTGCCGCCATCTTTAGTGCAATCGTCTATTCTGCATCTTTTCATCGTGATTTCAACAGGCACGTATATCAACCGTATTCCACGCGGTACTCCCCGATTGCTGTAAATTGCCTTTTATTTGATTGCTGCCGCAATTTACGTAAATTCTTTAAAATTCAAATGTCTCCGTCAAGGAATCCCAAAGCGAAATAACTTCGGCTCAGACATAGCTACCAAAATTGTCTACATACAGCTTCTGTTAATCTCAATACTCAAAGGTATTAGACCTTCATACAAGTGGCTTGAGCCATTTTTACCTGTCAAATTTCAACGAATCATCGTAAAGCGTAGCACATGTGAAGCTTATTGTTCTCTGCCTTCATTGTGCTCTATTTGCAAACCTCAGTTACCTCAGTTGGCTTCTAACGTTGGGTTTCCAAAGGTTTACACAAACAGATTAACCTACCAAGAACTATTCATTTTTTTCCAACGGAAAAACTTGACTGTGCAGCTAATACGATGCAGCGATCAGTTCGAATACACATATTTGTTGTTTCATGAGCTATTTGGGTATGAAGCATACTCTCAAAAACATCAAACATTGACTAAATAACGAATCATATAAAATTCTAATTGTGATGACTTTTACTGGAGGCTTAAAATAACTATTCTAAAGTCTCACCTGATAAATAATCAGTCTGTCACTTGCTTCTCTTGGGGGGACGTTTGGCACCATTGGACCAGACTAAAATAGAAGTAAGTACCAGCTGAGCAAAATACTTCGTACGCAGTAGATGCAGAATTTCATATTCAGTGTACAATAACGAAGGCAGTACGGGACCCTCCGACGACTAGAAAAGCCTAATTAACACAGATCTATGGATGGAAGAAGCCTGGGATTAAAACAGGCGTAGCGATGCCAGTTCTCTGATAGTCATCTGAATATCGTTCCGGGACTGAGACTAACGAAACTTTCTGTATGGTATGAAACTTTATCTATTCAATGATAAAGGTTCCTGAAATTGCACCAACTGGCGATTACATCAACTTGCATGCACAAGTTCATTTCTTGGTTGACAGTTCTAATGGCTCCTTAACTATGTTACAAAAGGATATGGAATGCTCGCCTTTTTGTGGTAAGTTAGCTAAAAGGTGTTTATTCTGATGTAAACAACCTAAATCGAATCTCGTCGACGAAGCCTCAAGCCTTTCGAATTGAATTTGAATGACCATCAAATAGCTTTGCTGAACTTAGAGCCTCCATCGGAAGGAGATAGAAGAAGGAAAGAAAACCTAAAGAACAAAACGAAAGAAGGAATCTCAAAACAACTTGTTGGGGTTTTTGAGACTGTGGCCCCATAGACTATTAGATAGATAACGGCCCATTCCAGTTGGTGAACTAACGTCAAACATGACCCACCTGACGAATCAAAATTTAATCTCATTAGAACAGAGACAAAAATTCAACTTCAATGTAAAAGAATTAACAACTCAATTTGCTTCACTATAAATTTGAAGGATGTCGAAACGTTGAGGTTTACGTGTACATGCTCCTTGTAAAGATTTTCAACGACTCTCTGTGAATAGGTCTTAATATAATATAGGTCATAATTCCTGTGAATAGCTAAATCTAAATTTAGCTGGCACTGCACCTTATCACAGTGTAACATTCAAATCACACTGTATATTGAGGAAGTAAAGAACTCTTTTTATAATTAGATGTGGTAAGGCAAATGTATAAAATACCTCATAATCTTAAGCCCACAAAATATGAAAGTTAACGAAAACTTTAATAATTAACATCAATGCTTTATGGGAAAATTTCCGTTCTGCAATGCCTACGAGGACCTAGAACTACAAAATAGGCAAGTTAGGTGTCTGACGAAAAGCTCCTACATTCGCACCATTGTTGCAAGACTTTCCACAGAAGAATTTCGAGCATAAATAGAGGTTTTATATGACAAAGAGCAATTCAAAATATTTGCAATTGAATGGTAATATTCTTACCTCGTCGTAATCTCTTGCAAACATTTTGACATCCACAACGAACTGCTCAACATTCTGGAGAAGATCTCCTTTGAAGTTTGGTTGTATCTCCACCAGATGTCCTTGAACTTCACCCTGTCATAAATCACATTTCAGTATGTTTCCAAGATTCTGAGTTAGTTTCCTGTTTCACATTACACAGCCCTGATTTCTTCTTGATGTGGAATTCAACTGGTAACTATCTGAAGTCAAAAGATGGCCTCTCAATGAAGTCATGTCCCCCTTATTTTACTTTTGCTCTGTTTTGGCCATTTCCCATTTCTCTATTCCTTATAAATATATATCTGAACGAGGTTACGAGACAAACAACAAAGAAACAAACAAACAAAGCATTAAGCTACGAAAAGCTCTTAAATTCGTACCATTATTGCATGACTTTCTAGAGAAGAATTTCGAACATAAATCGTTAAGAGAAGAATTTTGAACATAACTCGAGGTTTCATATGACAAAGAGCAATTCAAAAAATTTGCAATTGAATGGTAACATTCTTACCTCGTCGTAATCTCTTGCAAACATTTTGACAAGAAGTTACATAAACAAGATTTTACACAAGTTAGATAAACAAGAAGAATGAATAGCCATGGTTGATTCCTTGCCAAGATTTCTAAAAATCTGAAAGTCTCCGTAAGTCATTCCCTACACGACTCGCACATATTCAGTCACTTGCAAAAATCAACCAACAACCAACTACCTCTCTGTTGTGGCATTTCATTCATACATCTGATTTAAAAAAACAGTGTTCAGTTGTTCAATTTATCAAACTAGTGCTCAAATTGTAACTGAATCATCAAGCTTTTAGAAATGCTTTGTTCGTCTGGAAGGATAAACAGGTTAAGAGACAGTCAATTTTAAAACTAAGAAATGTTAACAGTTGCACTCCTGTCTTCAACATATACTCAAAATTTCTCACATAAACCCAGCCTTCTTTCACTAGCAGCAAGAGTAACTTATCTTATCAGCAAATTTTACAGTATCTTTGCAATTTTTTCCAAAGTCCTCCCAAAATTAGATGGAAACGAAACTTTGTCAGGCGTATTGTTACCATTACTCATCCAAGCAATGCCAAACAGGCAATATTCGACTGGTTTCAAGGGGCAGAGATAAATATCTAGATGAATTTGCGATTGAACAAAGAAGATGGGATAATGTTCCTTGAGAATTCGAGCATCTTTTAGCTTCAAACTGTAAAGACACCACTGATAAGTTTTGTGTTTTTCAACAACTCAGCTATCTTTTGTACCCAAATCATTTAATTGCTATAGTAACATATGCAACGAGCATATTCTCGGAGACTGCTACATCATCTGAAAGCCCATTCCCCCGTTATCTAAGATCTGTAAAACTGCATGTTCATATTATTGGTACTTTCAAAGTTAAAAATTGAGTTAGTTCAGTTAAAAGTGCATATGCACAAAACATGAACTGACGCTCAATCTTTGGTAAACTTTTCCAAAATTATACCGTTGACGGAAAACTGGATGAAATCATTAAAATCAGGAAGAAGTAAACTTCTCATGAATTCCCAAAGGACCAAGCACCATTTTCTTAGCTTAACAAACTTTAATCCATTTCCAATTACAACCTCTATCTCTTTGGTACTTTTTCACCGACGCCCATTTGAAGTAGTAAAAAATACTAATTTACAACTAAAACGTTTTTCCTCCTTCTAGCTTTTGCAAGCATTCAAACATTTACAATTGCTAGTTGCTGTGTGCACTAAGCGAAAGCGATGCCGTTATTCGGTTGGGTAAATGCATTGACTTACAGCAAGTGAGAGCAGCTTCTGCCACGAATATCTCAATGTATCAACTCTTTCCATTTCCTCTCTTTGCAATGCCAGTTCATGCTTGTTCATCATTGCATAGCATTCCTAAAAATTGAAAAAGTACTGAAACATTAAAGTAGATGATTTAACCTGAATGACGCAGTCCGAAAACAGGAAGAAGAAACCTAAACATGCCATTGTTTCGTTTGACTTTGCTTTCTTTGGCCACGCGTTGGATGATCAAATACAAGAGGCTATCTTGAAAGTTCGTAGGTCTCATCTTCTGCACAAGTTATTCACTTGAAAGGCAACGAGTCATGCCAGATATTCTGTGCATACCCAAAGATGGAGAATCTGCTGATTCATGATTCTTGATGGCATACCTCATTGGCTAGCGTTCATAAGAAATTAAACTGATCACATGAAAGTGAAAGCATTACGGCAAGTCTTTATTGCTAGTTGGGTCAGGTCCTAACTTAGAAACTTTTTAAAGACTACAAAGCTTTTAAAAAGACTACCGGGTGTCTTATTAAAAACACTTCCTCAATCAGCAACCACATGGTTTGAAGCTACAATCGTGGCCAAAAGGTTACTGGACAGCTACTGAAGAGGAAATAAATACAACCTCTTTACAGTTTTAGCCCTCTGTTGCTTTCCAAACCCCTTCCCCCCGGTGTCAATGTTGTAGTTTCCCATGACCAGATGGTTTATGAACTGATTTCACGTACAGTCTCTTACAACAACATTGACATGGGGGAAGGAGGGGCCTTTTACTAGCGAATATCGAGGTGCTGATCAATCGTCCAATAATTTTTGACCACGATTGTCTGAATGTAGAGATATTGATGCTATGCTAGGAACTGCTCCTCTTACATCGAAAATACGGATGATACCATGATGAAAGCCATGTTAGTTTGTTAAGTAGTCTCCAGAGTTACACTTTTAGCAAAGGGGCTTACGATATATCCACTAACGACGGAATTGAACGGCGTAAGAAGAAATTTCTAGTTCCTTGAGTCAATGCACAATCTTTGAGTTCATTCATTAAACAACAGTACAGAACCACATGTACATTCCAAGTTGTCCCCATTGCTTTACATGATTAGTTATAGCTAACAATGATACCTAGACTTGCTCCTAACAGTTTCAGGACAATTTTTTAAGCGACACTTTGCCACCTTTGTCAGACTGCCCACGAGTTACCATAACGAGTTACCATAACGAGTTACCATTTTTTCTGCAGACTTCAGTATGGGAAGCGACGAGTTACCATTTCTTTTTTATAAATAATATACTATATTATTTAAAAAAAAGAATGGTAACTCGTGGTAACTCGTTGAAGTCCATACTGAAGCCTACAAGTAAAATGGTAACTCGATTTGGCAACTCGTGGCAACTCGTGGCACGGATCTTATATAGATCACAAAGTCCTTTTATACAGCGGGTATCCGCGAATAAGGGGCATTGTTTCAATATTGGCCGTTGCTAACAAGCTATTAAGCATTGTTTTTCATCTCTGATGCTTGAATTTTGCCTTTTTTGTGAATACTGCATGTGCAGTCTTTTATCAGCGGAGAATTTCCGAGGATATGCCTTCTTTCTACAATCGTTGTCTTCAAACGCAAAGTTTGCTTTTGCGTCATGTTGCTATGACGTCAGATCGATTTTTAAAATTAATAAAATTTTCAAAATTTTTGAAATTCTTGTAAAAGCCACCAATTGATTGATAATTGGACATATTTTGTGGCTCATATGAACAGTTGTGAGGCAATATCTATTTTCACTTCTGGAGCCATCGTGGCCAAAAGGTTACTGGACAGATACTGAAGAGGAAATAAATACAACCTCTTTACAGTTTTAGCCCTCTGGTGCTTTCCAAACCCCTTCCCCCCGGTGTCAATGTTGTAGTTTCCCATGACCAGATGGTTTATGAACTGATTTCACGTACAGTCTCTTACAACAACATTGACATGGGGGAAGGAGGGGCCTTTTACTAGCGAATATCGAGGTGCTGATCAATCGTCCAATAATTTTTGACCACGATTGTCTGAATGTAGAGATATTGATGCTATGCTAGGAACTGCTCCTCTTACATCGAAAATACGGATGATACCATGATGAAAGCCATGTTAGTTTGTTAAGTAGTCTCCAGAGTTACACTTTTAGCAAAGGGGCTTACGATATATCCACTAACGACGGAATTGAACGGCGTAAGAAGAAATTTCTAGTTCCTTGAGTCAATGCACAATCTTTGAGTTCATTCATTAAACAACAGTACAGAACCACATGTACATTCCAAGTTGTCCCCATTGCTTTACATGATTAGTTATAGCTAACAATGATACCTAGACTTGCTCCTAACAGTTTCAGGACAATTTTTTAAGCGACACTTTGCCACCTTTGTCAGACTGCCCACGAGTTACCATAACGAGTTACCATAACGAGTTACCATTTTTTCTGCAGACTTCAGTATGGGAAGCGACGAGTTACCATTTCTTTTTTATAAATAATATACTATATTATTTAAAAAAAAGAATGGTAACTCGTGGTAACTCGTTGAAGTCCATACTGAAGCCTACAAGTAAAATGGTAACTCGATTTGGCAACTCGTGGCAACTCGTGGCACGGATCTTATATAGATCACAAAGTCCTTTTATACAGCGGGTATCCGCGAATAAGGGGCATTGTTTCAATATTGGCCGTTGCTAACAAGCTATTAAGCATTGTTTTTCATCTCTGATGCTTGAATTTTGCCTTTTTTGTGAATACTGCATGTGCAGTCTTTTATCAGCGGAGAATTTCCGAGGATATGCCTTCTTTCTACAATCGTTGTCTTCAAACGCAAAGTTTGCTTTTGCGTCATGTTGCTATGACGTCAGATCGATTTTTAAAATTAATAAAATTTTCAAAATTTTTGAAATTCTTGTAAAAGCCACCAATTGATTGATAATTGGACATATTTTGTGGCTCATATGAACAGTTGTGAGGCAATATCTATTTTCACTTCTGGAGCCATCGTGGCCAAAAGGTTACTGGACAGATACTGAAGAGGAAATAAATACAACCTCTTTACAGTTTTAGCCCTCTGGTGCTTTCCAAACCCCTTCCCCCCGGTGTCAATGTTGTAGTTTCCCATGACCAGATGGTTTATGAACTGATTTCACGTACAGTCTCTTACAACAACATTGACATGGGGGAAGGGGGGCCTTTTACTAGCGAATATCGAGGTTCTGATCAATCGTCCAGTAACTTTTGGCCACGATTGTACAAATTTCTTTGCACAGTGAGAGATATCTTGCCACTAGGCCATCTAGGGAGTGAATTTACCACTTACCAGAGGCCTTTGAGCGAATAAGTAGCAAAAGAATCTAATAACTATATGCACACAAATTCATTTACCTCGATTGGTGATATATTCATGTCTATCTTGATTTCATTTTCTCTGATCTCCTTCAAAGCATTCATTGCCAAGCGAATATCATCCAAATCTTTGATTGGCCTTGATAATCTTTTGTTCAGATCGTCAATAAACGCAAATGTTTCCTCCATTTGTGTTCGATACTTCATGTTTGCATTTCGTCCATAAAGGTGAATCCATGAACGAATTTCTGTACATAGTGCCAGCTTCAAGCGCTCTGCAATAAAAAAATCAACAAGTAAACTTATTCAAAATCGTGGCTGGCAATAACAAGCTTGCCTTCTGAAGTCACATCAGGTTTCAGTCGTGAGAAAGCAATGATGCGAAAAAGGATCTTAGCAAAAAAAATAGCTTCAGCAAACTGTCCTCTTCATTTCCACCTAAAAGGGACAGATCATTACGTCAACAAGGTCTCTCATTGACCTTTTTAATGCTATCTCTGCCCCCTCACCATAGGCATGTTTCTTAATTTGCTTCATTTATCAGATCTACAGGGTGTCTCAAAAAAATTGTTCGACGTTTGATTAAATATTGAAAAATAAAGACAACATGAACAGGTTGGTGGAAAGATAACCCTGTTCCTAAGATTATGAAATAATTTTAGAGACCAGAATCAAGCAAATCGGTTGAAAATTCACTGAGTTACGAGCTCTCGAAGATCAAAAGTATGTGATAGCTGAAACCAGAGACCCCCCAGATTACTTGTCTTGCAAATAGCTCGAAGACGGAAGTAAGAGAAGCTTATCCAATCCATACCTCTCGTTGATATCAGAGCAAACCAAATACGACTTCTAAAGTAAATTATTTCTTGCGATCATTCTCAAAATTCCTTAACACTGCATACGTCCAAAAACAGTGGTTCAAAACAAAATCGGCGAAAGACTGAATCTGTTTCCTCAAAGCATCCATATGCTTGACAGTTAGGCTATCGAATACCTATTTAAATCCTACTTGGTTCGCCCTGAAGCAATTGAGAAATAACAGAAACGACGGCCTATGGGACTTTTACCAAAAATCCCATTTCGAGGCCTCTGGCTTCAGCTTTCGCACAAACTTGAACTTCAAAAGCTTGTAACCCCATGAATCTTAATCGGATTTGCGAGATTCTTGTGTCAAAAATTAATTTAAAATCTCAGGAAAAGGGTGACTTGTCCAAAGGTCCAGCGTATCGTTATTTTTTAGTATTTAATCAAACGTCGAACAATTTTCCTGAGACACCCTGTACAATATTACAAAGCAACTTAATATTTTGAAGAATATACTTAACACCTTTGAATTTGCTCGATCGAATTGAAATAAAGAAAGAAGAAAAACACTGCGGTCGGCAACATCAAAGGTGTGAAGGCCGGGGCGAAGGCCTCTCTTTAGAATGGGCACTCGCGGTGAAAGCATTCCCTTTAGAATGGCCAACGGGGTACATTCTCTTTAGAAAGAGCTCGTACGCATGACAAAGAAAGAGCTTTGAAATATCGGTGACTGGTTGAGGGTCAATAAACTAAGTGCAAACCCGAAAAAGCTGAATTTATGGTTATTGGTCATCAACGAAGAATAAATAATTTTGATGACCTACCTCCGCTCGAACTCAACGATTCAGAAATAAAACGTGTGGCAAAACCCCCGGTGGAGGGGGGGGGGTAGCTTAACGTGTCCATGGTACGGCGTTGTGCCATTTTTTAGAGTACCTTTTTCACGATGAAGTCCAGATTTATGGGTATGGTTTTCAACAATTTTTTTAATTTTCCCGATTTATGAGTAATGGGTCTACTTTTGACAAATTTCTCCGGATTTCTGGGTGGTACTTTTACGATTTGAATGGCACAACCCCGAATCTTGGAACTTAAGTTATTCCCCCACTCCCTCCGGAAGAAAACCAAGTCTCTAGGTGTAATCGGGTGTCATTATCGATGAAGGGCTGAAATGGAAGGATCAATATAAATCACTGATACGAAACCTAGCAGGTGGTTTATCATCTTTGAAAAAACTTAAAAACCTTCTTCCCCAATCAAAGTTATGTGATGTATATCACGCTCTCTTTGAGAGTAGCCTACGCTATGGAAACGCAGTGTGGGGAAGCATCTCTTCGTCCTAACCTCAAGCATTTCAACGTTTCCGAAACAGAGCCTCATATTGATCACGAGCTAGATCGCCTATGTTTCCTTGACAGCAAACGTTATGAAGACAAACAAGGTGTCAACATGTAGCTGAAAGACTCCACTATCTTTTGAGATGTAGCTTGGTCAGTTCAAGATATGTGTACTGTCTGAAAAAACAGCTTAAAAATATGGAAATTCATTCATTCTTCGGACGGTTCCCTCGCTTTCCTGTCCATTTTTTGGAAAGTGTGACAAAACCTGAATTCAAACTTTGCTTTGGAGCATGAAATTTGGATGGGAAACTCAGGTGACTCATTTTGCAAACAAAAAATTTCCCCAGACGACTTCTAATCCATCGCTATGCCCAGTTTTCACAGAATGTCAACTGGAAAATGATGGTGATTATGTCACTCAAAATGAAGGATTTTGGATTCAAACTTCTCATTGAATCTAGTTTTTCGGATGGTAATCATTGCTTAGAATAACCATGCAGCATCTCAAAAGATAGCTAAGCCTTTCAACAAAACTATGATGCAAAGCATTTGGCAATAGCTTTTGATTTCGGGGAGCCAGCTATGATCTAGCTCGTGAAGTTTTTTTTGGTCACTTGGAATAAGATTGTAAACAAATAATGCCCATAAAGCTTACGGAATATTTCCAAACAGAGATGTTCTATATCAAATTGTAATACGAGGAATTATAGAGATCTCCATATTCCCAAGTTAAACCTTGAATCAACCAAGAAAGGATTTCATTACTCGGGCATTAAGGCTTGGAATGATATTGCAGTTAATATCAGAGAATTGCCATCACTACGCCTCTTTAAAATACATCTGAAACGCCATTTGATGAGCCTTTATGATTAATTCAAGCCCCCTCAAGAACGACTCCCTGGAAGATCACGTGTACTTAAAAGCACACTGTCGTGGCGCTGATTGGGTGAATAAGACAATAAAAAAGAATAGAATTTGGCAACCTTCAGTAATTTCGCTGTACACAGAAATTCATGAAGACGATAACGATCTGACAGCCTTTATTCTCGAAACAAAGTATGACCCAAGGGCATAAAGGCTTGGTAATTGTTCAGAGGCCATGTCTTTTGTTGGTGATTTCAACAACACGATTAGCCAATCAAAGTCACAATGTTTCTTTTTTAGTATACTGAAGGGATATAGTTGTAAAGAGAGAATTATGATTAGAGAATGGCACATTGCTATATGATGTCGGGGCCCTCAATCTTTTGCTGTACAAAATTCACCTCTCTTCTTATTCCATTCTTTTCCCTTCCAAATTCAGTTAGCCTCCATTTCAGGAGATTCATCAACCCATTTGAGAGAATTAAGTCGCGCATGTCTCAGACATTTATTCTTAGGAGCTTTAATTCCTCATGATAGCATAGCTCATCTCTTCATTTATCAAATTATTACTGAGAAAAGGCAATTCGTTGATTTTGCTTTGTTCTGTCCACCTAAACGATGCAACATTACTCCATTCGTGCAGGAGTAGTCATAGTTCCTAAAGAACAAAATAAGTGTTCTATCCCACCCTAAAAGTCCAATTTGCAGAAAAGAGCCAACAAGCTCACATCAATGAAATGAATAAAAAATCTGAAACTCACTTAATAGACACAAGCCTGAACTATTACGTGGATAAAGAATCAAAATAACTTTTACCTGTAAATAATGCAATTGCTCCAACATTATAAGTTTCTGGTTCTTGTTGCACAATTTCTTCAGTCTCCTTTAAACACAATATTTGGGCTTCAAATTCTCCCAGATTTGGATTTTGCTCCAAGAATTCCTTCATCTTATCTTCTTTGTCATCTTTCCAGATGTGTTCATATCGTGAAAACTGTTCCAACGCTGTGGTAACTGCTTTTTTCTGCGAATTTATTATTGTTTGCATCAATGAAAGTAATTTCGCGACTTCTTTGTTTTCAGCAACATTTTTGAAGTAACTTTTCTTTTGAGATGTCGTGGTTGGGGGAGGAAGAATCATGACAGAATGCTCTCTGATTGATGTTTTGCCTCTTGAAGGGCCTCCTTGGTCTGATGCTCCGTCATCATGAGCTGAGCTAAAACTTGGGCCTCGACTTCTTTGTGACTGAGTTTCAACATCACTCTCCCTTACCCTCAAATTCTGTTCTTTTTTCGGCAGCTCCTTGCCTTTATTCAATGCCTTGCACACTTCATCCCACTGGCTGATTCCTTTCGAAACATATACAACCATAGCAGCTGCTTTGTTTATTGCTTGTTGTATGTCATCCAGCGCTGGTTGCATCGTAACATTTGGAATCGAAAGTACGACATCAGATCGAAATGCAGCTGCAGTGGGAGTAATTTCTTCTTTAACACCAACAGAACTCTCAACATAGCTGACACCAATCGTCGCTGTAACTCGTCGCTTCATCGCATCTAACGTGTTCCGAGTAACACGAATTATCGCCTCTAAGTTTCTCGAATTGAAAAAGTTCAGCAATTCGTACGCGTGTTCTTCAAGGTATTCTTTGATGTCCCGTTTGCGTTTCGCAGCGGCGGCTGTTGGACTGATCACAGCACTGCCGAGGCGGCTTGCACGACTACTGCGGCTGGAAGGACGTGGTGTTTCTGCGTTATCTATTGCTTCTTCTTCTGCACCTACAATGTACAAATATATGTGAACATAGATTCAATTCAAAGTAAAAGGACATAAAGTTTTATTTATTTTGGGGGTATATACTTGTTACAGTATCTTGCACGATAACATCAATACTTATTTTTATTCCCTGGGCATAGAATCAAGAGGTCCTAGAATTCTGCATGATGTTTTCATGAAGCTTTGAATTTAATGAATTTACTAATAGAGAAGTTTTCTAAATTTTGACCCAATCTCAAAACCAACAAAAATATTAAAAAGAAAAACCCAATACATGAGTGCATTACAAAATTTCTGTAGTTGAATTTATTTTTAAATTTGTGTCATATCGTGAATTAATGCATTCGATTCGAGTGTTTCCGTGGTACTCTTGTTCAGGAAAAGCCCCAGATGGATTGATGCCGTGTAGATAAGGCTATATGCTCTGCATGACCAAAATGCAAAACAAAGACGGCTGAAATACCTTTTTCTGGGATTTCATCTTCCCCAACATCCAGCAACATTTCAATCAATTCATTGGCAGCTTCCTGTACAAGCATACTTCGACTGTTCAATATTTCTGCACCGCGGCGGCAAAGTTCCTGTCAAATCGAGAAAACCACTTGATCAGAGCCAAATCATAACATTGCAGTGAGGATCATTTACGAAGTATTTAGAGACATTTTTCGCCATGCTCACTTTACAACAATTACTAATCAAAAAATAATTCGCCAGAGGATCGCGGAAAAGATGGTAGGGGGGGGGGTTGCTACTACGACTACGACTTGCCACCATGGATACACCGGTTCCCATTCGATCACCGAAGTTAAGCATGGTTGGGCCAGGTCATTACCAGGATGGGTGACCACCTGGAAACACCCGGTATCGTAGGTACAGCACCTCACCAAGGTGTAAAATTGGTACCTCGGTGATGAAGGCAATAAAAACATCACAAGCGCCAACTGTAAGGCTGCACGCTGTGTAAAAAAAAATACGCCCAAAGGGAGAAAAAAAATGCCTGAGCTGAGGAGGTAATGGAATTGTAAAGCGCCCTTGAATATTGAATTATAGTAAAGGCGCTATATAAAAGCAATAACTGTACTTTACGTTTCTGTGGAATGCCAAGTGCCCCGACAAGCGGCCGCCAAAGTGTTATCGAGAAAGGTCAAATGAGCGATTAGACCGGGGAAGAAGTTTTATATCTCAATATTGTTCAGTTCTAGGATTTGAAAAAGTGCAGACAAAGATATCAGCAGAATTTCACTCTACCTTTCATAGATATTTGCGCTACGCTCACTATAAAACAATTACTTATCGAACATTACGTGACAAGCAAAAAATTGTGTCCCATTTGTATGACTTCTGCGGAGGAGTCCTATGCACTACTGTGCCATTCCTGATATAGTTGCATAGGACCTTGTTTTAGCCAATCTGACAATAGACCTTTTAGCCACTCTAAGAAAGAATCTGAATCGAACGATGTTTGATGCACTTTGAAGAATCTTCGAATGTGCACAATAGTGATAGCTCTAACGCCACTCAATCGAACGTCTTGTATCAAAATATATAAAAATAACGCTCGATCCAGGCTATTTTGGAGAATAGCTAAACGATTTATTGGCTGCTTATTTTATGGCTCACAAAAGTAAAAAAAACTAACTTCAAAAGCAGCACTTTCTTTGTTGTCCAAAAATGTCAAAATCAAGTAAATACCATGAGAAAGGGTTCCATTGCTGTTCAGAAATTTTTCTGCAGTCTACAAAGGACTAATTATATTGTTTACTAATAACGCATTTGCATTAAACCACTTTCAAATGACGAAAATGTAAGTAAGGCGTTAGAACCCTTTTTTTCTCAAGTTTCATAATTTCACAGTTTTGGCGAACAAAGAAAGTACCGATTCTGAGGCAGGCACATTTTTGCCTTTCCCAGGCCATAAAACAAGCAACCGCTTGTGAGCTTCTATCACCATTGCCGTCTAGAAATTCTTCGATTGTCAAAAAATATCGTTCAACTTAGATTCCCTTTTTAGAATAGCTAAAGGGTACATTACAGCAAGGACCTTTGAAATGCATCCTTCAGATCAACTTCCACAGGATAATTCACGAAAAACAATGCCTGTTTGAAAGGCCACTGCTTCCAGGATACCACGGTAATGATATTGCCAAATATACCATTTAATAGTAGACATGTTCAAATCCATTTTAAAACTTACATGACTGAAATTGGTCACTCCGTTCTGAAATTATGAAGGAATTTCTTTGTGAAACAATCAAAATATCGCTAAAATCGCGAAACAAGTTTTCTGGCTCTTAAATGCTTATATGCGTGTTTTCCCATAAGGAGTATGAAAGAATCACACTCCGGGCAATTTCACCCTTCCAAGAGGATAACTCGTGTTAAAGCGCACAGACCAGAAGTCATTACTATAAGGCTCGTGTAAGGCAGAAATATAAGGAAGTTTGGTCATGATTTTGTACACGTTTTCGATAGTTTCATGAGGAAGCATTCTCGAGAAAACCCATCACATTTCAGAACTGACTGGCAGATTGCCATCAGGTAAATTTCAAAGTACATTTGAGCATGTCTCCCATTGAATTGTATATAATTTTTCATTGATTAAAAAAGTTAAAAATACAAAATCGATACATTTCCATGTACCAGCAAGACCGGAAAGGACACTTGGTCATCTGGTCGCTAGTGGCTGGTACTTACAATTCAACTATACCTGGTGAGCTAGAAAAAAGTTTCCACTTTTGAAAATTCATAGCATCAAGACTACTTCACGGATTTGAATCATTCAAATTCTAGTTGAAAGCCGGAGATAAAAGTATTTTTTAAAAGATGAAAAGTGTTCTCTCATGAAAAGACAGCACTGCTAACCCTTAAAAATATATATAATTCTCTATTTACAACGACATCCCTTCAGTATAATAAAAAAATAAACATAGTAGTTAAATAAACCTGATCTTCCAGGGAGTCGTTCGTGAGGGAGCTTGAATTACGGCTCATCAAAAGCCTTTTCAGATGTGTTTTAAAAAGGCGTAGTGATGGTTGTTCTCTGATATTCGTCGTCGTCGTATAGTGCCTTGTCAGATTCTGACATTGGCTGTCACAGCATGATACAAAGACTTGTTATCTGCCAATCGAATAATGTCCACTCCACTTTTGTCAAAGCATTTGCCTATCCAACCGAGAAATGCCTGTCTTTGTCTTCCTCTATCTCTTTTTCCTTCTACTTTTCCTGTTACCACCTGGTATTCGATGCCTCTCTTCCTCAGTACATGTCCCAAGAAGCTACATTGTCTCTTCACTATTTGCTTCATTATTTGTCTTTCAGTCTGGGCTCTTCTCAATACCTCTTCATTCGTTATCTTCTTTGTCCAGGAGATCTTCATCATCCTTCGTAAAAACCACATTTCGGCCGCCTCGAGTTGCTTCTTCATTGTTTCACTTATTGTCCACGTTTCACATCCATACATCATTGTACTCCATATATAGCACTTTATAAGTCTAAGTTTAGTTTGATTGTTAATATTTCTTGCAGTGAGCACATTGGACATAGATTTAAATGCTGTTTTTGCAATTCCAATTCTTCGTTTTATTTCTTGATCTGATTTCGCATCTGATGTTATTAAGCTCCCTAAATATTCAAATTTTTCAACTTGTTTGATTTCTATTCCATCAATTTCTATTGGACTTACATTCTTTTTTGAAATGGTCATGCTGAAAGTCTTTCTTTTGTTGATCTCTAGGCCAAATCTTCTACTCTCTTCCGTTATTACATCAATGAGGTTTTGCAACTGTTCTTCTGAATCTGCGACAATGGCAGTATCATCTGCGTACCTGATGTTATTTACATTGAACCCTCCCAGTTTTACTCCATCCATGTGGTTGATTTTCCTCATTACCATCTCTGTGTATAGTGAGAAGAGCTCTGGTGACAAAACACACCCTTGTCTTACACCTCTTCCTATATTCCAAGACTTAATGCCCGAATAGTGAAATCCTTTCTTGGTTAATTCACATTTTTGCTTGGGAATATGGAGATCTCTATAATTACTTGTATTATAACTTGATATAGAGCATCTCAGAGATTTAGCAAAATTTTAATGAGACGTTAGAGCTCTTTCTTTGAAAACTTACTTTACTTTGATATTGCTGGAGAACAATAGAAGTGCTGTTTTTGAAGCAATCACTCATTTTGCCTTTTCTCTGCCATTAATCGGCAACTACTTTTTAGATTGACTCAAACAGGGTATTAAACTCTTAGTTAACGCTTGACCTATTGCGATTGTGTAAAAATCTACAGCTCCTTCACAGTAGCCACACAAACGGGGCAAAATTCTTTCGGGACACCCTATATTGTGTAACAAAAATCAAAGACTTTACACTAAAGATAAAATCCTGACTAACCTCTGTACGCTTCACAAATTCGTCAATTGTCCAAGGAGTTTCAGTGGGCAGTTCACTCAACGGGACAGTTGACATTTCGATGAGGATATTTTCAATTCTGTATTTCACCAAATCGTTCGCTCTGTCGATTAGCAGTTCCACTTCGCGCAATGCCTCATAGACTGTTTCTAAATACGTTGTGAAGTTCATTGATGTCCACGTAAGCATGGTTAAACCAGGTTCAACGGCAGCCTCTAGTTTCGTCAAGTGTGGCCCAAAGAGAGGACGGAATGTTGCTGGGATCTTGCCTAGAACGCGATTTCTTTCTTCAAGCATCATCTGAAACGAGAAGCATGCTGTTATATGTGCCAAATCACGACATCACTTCATGCCTTGACCTACCGAGTGAATACAGAGAACTTGCATCTTCACCAAAGTTTGACTATGTTCCGAACAGTGCAAAATTTACAAAATTTATCTCCGTACATGACTCGTGCAAATTTGAAGGGGTCATTGCTTTATTGCGTGGATACAAAACGGGGTCAAGGTTTTTATTGGGTATATATGCACAGGGCAGTAACTTTTTATGGCCTCAAGATCGATATCTTTGAGAAAAAACGCAGCTTTAAAATAAACTTTTCAATGAGAGCGATGATGAAAAACAAAGACACTCCTTGCTTTCCAATTGAATGAGACACTTCAGTTACATAACATGAAGATTAAATTTAGATATGGTCCAGTTGTTATCTAAATTACAAATTTGACTGTATTGGCGAAGGTCACATCCTAAGTACGAGAGATTAATTTTTTTAAAAAGTTACGACACAATCAAATGTATGTATGTATGTATGTACAATTTTGCCATCAACGTAAAAAATAACTATTTATAAAAGAAATGAAATCTAATTACAATATCTAAAATTTAAAATTATTACAGGCAAAAATTACATATCTAATTAATAATCTAATTTAAAGACACCCCATGGTATAAGATGGCAGGGATAGCATTAAAAGGTCAATGCAACCTTGTTTCCATAATGGTCCCTCCAGGAGTGCTATTTAAAAGGAAAAGGAAAGAAAACGTTTTCGAGAAAAGAAAAAAAAAGTTTTCACAGCAAATAAAATTTTGACTAGACCGGAGACAAGTCAGCAAGTCAGCAAGTTGAAAAAAAGAAAAAAAAAAGTTTTCACAGCAAATAAATTTTGACTAGACCGGAAACAAGTCAGCAAGCAATGTGAGGGGTGAAAAAGACCTAATAAGGCAGAGGAAGAAATAAAAACAAAAATGAAAAATAAAATTAGTATAAGACCATAGGCATAGAAGACGTTTGGGGGTTCAAAGAAGGTGTATCTCGCTTAAGAATCTTGTAGATAAGAAGGTCAAATGATTGTTTGTTTTGTTAATGATTTTACAGTAATTGCAATTAGACTTTTGATCGCCCTAGAGAGTTACACCAAGTCAACAATAAATGGAGGAGCCTTACGAATCATTTAGTTAAATGATATAATAGTTTCTACCACCTTCCGAAATATGTAACTTTCCTATTCATTGTTTAACGTTCTTAGTCATAGTTCAGAACATTTTCAACTCACCGTGAGTTTGTTGTAATTCCTTTTGAAAACACTTTGCTTTTGTCTCAGTGGCAATGCCATATATGGAACATCAAGACCCATCCTTGAGATGCATTCTGTTTCTCTCATTAGCGTCAAAATGTCTGGATCAAAATTGACGAACAGCTGATGTTTATCGTCAGGGTGTCGGACTAGCAATGATGCATGTAGGCCAGAAATTGCTACTTCGACCTGTAAAAAATATAACAACAACAACTGAATGAATTGGAACCATATGCCATAAACCAGACACCAGTACGTGGTGCAATTATTTGTCTGATTATTTGTAGGCTTATTTATCTACCAGAAGATGTCCCAGAAACGAGTGTACTGATTTGGTTGGTTCCAGCAACGAGAAAGTACCTGTAATCAACGGCTAATCGATTTCGAAATGTTACTAGATAGTTCACAGGAAGCCCAGGCACTTAGTTAACAGAACAATGATAAGTTTACGATCGTAAAATTGTTAATTGTATACTACCTTTGTGTGTTATTTGTTGCACTTCTCCACTGCTGTACTTCTGCATTGTACTGCGAATGCGAGAGTTCGATACAAAATTTCTTGCTGGTATTCTTTTATATGTAAACCAGCAAGAAATTTTGTATCGAACTCTCGCATTCGAACAATTATGCAGTACAGTGCAGACGTACAGCAGTGGAGAAGTGCAACAAATAACACACAAAGATAGTATACAATTAACAATTTTACGATCGTAAACTTATCATTGTTCAATTAACTAACTGCCTGGGCTTCCTGTGGATAGTTATCTTGAAGAAGGATACCTCATTTGAGGCGATTGGTGCTTCGAGAGTCGAAATTATCAATGCTAGAGGTTCAGTTTGTCTCAATGTCCGAAGAGCTTCGGCCTTTTTTTGGCCTGAGCAAATTCCTGAAGCACATCAACATTTAAAACTAAAATCGAAGGACAATGAAAACTGGCACAATGAGTGAATTCTAGCAAACAAAATTTAACATTATCTAAGTTTATTCAGATTTTATCAAGGATATTGTTGATATTTGAAGCCAGTAAAGTGCCTCGGATTAGCCAATTAGTGAAAAAAACACCAAAAGTATATCGTTCTGGTGTATCGGACAAAATTCTTGCAATCCTCCTGTCTATACTTTTCGTTCAATCCATTTCAAATTTCTGCTTGGTACATTGCCAAATGACAGCAGTCAAAACCAGTCATTACAAAACAGGGAACTCTCCAAGAATCAGGCAAATAGCTAGGAAACTGCCGGCTGAAAAATGATATTATGGGAAATTGAACGACAAAATGATACAGGCTATCTTCTGTGGTTTGAATTGGCTTTTTGATGGCTTGGATACATAGCGCTTCGGATAATTATCAACAGAAATTCCATGAAATCCTTTGCTTGGCATATTAAATTCTCTCTTTTACCTCTGCATTTTTTGTCAGAGCTGAAAGTCTCTCGTGAATCAGCCAAATTCAGGCTATTTCCGACAGCGATCATCGATCTTCCTGTGCCCTCTATGTACCCCAAGTTAGTTTGTCACACAAATACAAACATCTTTGCCAAAAATACACAAAAACTTGAAAATCAAGGTCAGGCATCAGAGCTGCATGTTGTTCTTTGGCAAGAAAAGACAAGACACAATGATTTAGTAACTTCAAAACAACACTCTTTGATAAGGCGGGAAAGATTGCTGAGTTCGCATCATGTTCCTTGGCATAGCTCTACCAAAAAGTAAAATTGATGGCACCGGATCACACCATGAGCGATAGGACACCCAGTGTGTAGCAGTTTGAAATTTATATCGGAGGAGTTAGCCACCTTAACTTATTGCTTTTTTGTGTTTTGAACTTATTTTTACTTGGTATACAACAACCTTTTACTGTTTCATAATTTTGAAATTTTTCTGTAGTGAACCAGCTTTGGCTCTGCCAGCTTTGGCTCAGGATTCTCGCTAAAATCAACGGCAGGCTCAGATTTCTTTACAGAAAGCAACATTTTCTTGACTTCACCCTCCGCAGATTGCTAGCAAACGCTCTAATTCAACCCCATTTTGACTATGCAAGCAGTGCTTGGTTTCCATTATCAAATAAAAGATTAACCAAAAGAATTCAGACTGCTCAAAATGAATGTATCAGGTTTTGTTTGAATCTGAATAACAGAGCACACATAGGAATCAAAGAATTCAAAAATATAAATTGGCTCCCCACGATAGAAAGATTTGAACAATGTACAACTGCAAAGGTTTTCAATTTTTTTGATAATTCAGCCCCATCCTACATGTCTGAGATGTTCTTACCGGTTGGCCAGAGTCGCATAACTCGTAGATCTAAAAACAAATTGAATCAACCAATCCGAAAGAGTAACATAGGGCAAAATTGTCTCTCATATCTCGGACCCAAATTGTGGAACAATCTACCATCAGAACTTAAATCTGCAAAGAACATCGACAGTTTCAAACATCAGATCAAAGATAAATTCTTCAATGATCTCCGAAGTCAAGATGACATCAATACATATACTATTGAAAACGCAAAATTCGCCTATGAAAATGAAATAATAATTTCTTTTAAGAGATCCTTTTTTCCGGAACACCTCCGGAGGGACCATTATGGAAACAAGGTCTTATTGACCTTCTTAATGCTATCCCGGCCATAATTAAGCTGGGGTGTTTTTAAATTTCATTTTTAACTCTTTGCCTGTAAATATCAGATTCCTGAAATTAGATCACTTTCCTTTTATTAATTCATATTGTAATTTTTAATTCATGGCAAAATCATACATACATACATACATACATACATACATACATACATACATACATACATACATACATACATACATATGCACTTAAGGTGGCTCACTACCGAAAAATTTCAAAATCATGAAACAGTGAAAGGTGGTTGTATACCAAGTAAAATAAGTTCAAAACACGAAAAACAATAAGTTAAGATGGCTCGCTTCTCTTATATAAATTTCAAACTGCTACACACAAGGTGTCCTATCGCTCATGATCATACGAGTTAGATCGTAGCAGGGAAATACAGCAATACAGCGTGGCTCTGCATTTGTTCGACTTTTGAAACTCCAAAGCAGAGCCTGTAGAATGATGTTTTAATGATTTTCACGGATTTTCATAGATTTACTGCTACTCTCTGACGCAAAAAATGTTTCCAAGACAATATTCGTCGTCAAGTCTGCTGATAAAACTGAGTATTATTAGTACAATGAAATATCTCTTTAAAATCTGTATGTCAACGTCAACTTTCAATAACTTTTTCTGCAATGTTATCCTCCTCGAGTGATTGGTTAGACTAGATTCTATATTTGACATAAGTTACTATAAGAGGCAGATGCAAAAAAACGAAAACTTTTCTTAGCACACTGAGGCCTTTCAAACTTAAGTTATCATCAGAGTGTGACTGGTATAACAGAAAAGAAAAAAGTACTGTAGTTGTTATCAGTACAAAAACACGGTTTGGTCGATGGAAACGTGGTTGGAAGAGACGAGGAAGGGTCTAAGTAGAAGACGTATCTGTCATCTTCCTCTTTTTGTATTTGTTGGAAAAAATTTTCTGTTTGAAAAAGTTTGAATGTATTCGGATTGTTGGCTGATTTTAAGTCAGATGGAAGTTTGAGACTTTTACTATAAAAGTACTGCAAATTCCTAATTCTCAGCAAGAATAAATCATTATCTATTGTTTTTCTTTTTCCAAGCCAAGTTAGTCTTGAAATACCATGAATGAGAAATATTTTCTTGAAGCAAGATTCTTAAGAATCCGCTACTAACCAAGTATTTGTGTATTCTTAAAACGAGGAAATTTGTCTTTAAAAACTTTTACTTCTAGAAAGAAGCAAAACTACTCTTGGCATAAAATTCAACACAAATAAGAACCGTAAACTGCAATGATATCATTTGACAGCCATGATAAAGTCCGCAATGCTTTATGTTAACAAATAAATTCGTAGCAAAGTTGTGGCAGAAAATTTTTACGATGCTTCGCATCAATTACTCATTTCAAGGATACTTGTTGTTCTCCAATCAAGATTCACTTGAATTAATTATGTACAGGGTGTCTCAAAAAAATTGTTCGACGTTTGATTAAATACTAAAAAATAACGATACGCTGAATGGACCCTTGGTCAAGTCACCCTTTTCCTGAGATTTTAAATTAATTTTTGACATAAGAATCTTGCAAATCCGCTAAAAAATTCATGGGGTTACAAGCTTTTGAAGTTCAAGTTTGTGCGAAAGCTGAAACCAGAGGCTTCAAAATGGCATTTTTGGTAAAAGTCCCATAGGCCGTCGTTTCTGTTATTTCTCAATTGTTTCAGGGCTAACCAAATGGGATTCAAACAGGTTTTTGATAACCTAACTGTCAAGCATATGGATGCTTTGAGGGCACAGATTCAGTCTCTCGCCGATTATGTTTTGAACCATTGTTTTTGGACTTACGCAATGTCAGGAAATTTTCAGAATGATCGCAAGAAATAATTTTCTTTAGAAGTCCTATTTGGTTTGCTCTGATATCAACGAGAGCTATGACATTGGATAAGCTTCTCTTACCTCCGTCTTCGAGCTTTTTGCAATACAAGTAATCTGGGGGGTCTCTGGTTTCAGCAATCGCATATTTCCGACCTTCGAGAGCTCGCAACTCAGTGAATTTTCAACCGATTTGCACGATTTTAGTCTCTAAACTTATTTCATAATCTTAGGAACAAGGTTATCTTTCCATGAGCCTGTTCATGTTGTCCTTATTTTTTAATATTTAATCAAACATCGAACAATTTTTTTGAGACACCCTGTAGGTGTATTTTTTCAACTTGCCAAAAAGTGTCCTTTTATTCAACAAATTTATAGACACGATTTGAGTGGCAAAGCAAGTACTTGCCATGTAAACCGAGGTTCCATCATATTAATGAAAGATTTAATATTCCATGCTTTTTTCTCCGATTCCAAAAGCAGTTTGTGATCGTAAGCTATGTAGGTTTGAAGTTAGGAGCCCCAAAGGATGGACATATTCCAATCGTGGTACAATGGAAATATTCCATATGGTATAGCTTTTCATCCTGTGGTACTCTTTTAATGAAATTTTGTACACTTGTGACGGAAGTAATCGTCCACATCTTGACGCGAAATAATTTTGGATTGGAGCACATAAGGAAGACTTATTCCACTTAAAGACCCTCTGCTAACCATTACGCTTTGCGCCCAATGTATGCCCGATGTATGCCCGTTGCTTAGGCCCCTTTTGAAATTGGATAAAGAGAAATATCAGCATTTGGACTCTACACCTTTGTCTATGCTTAAGACCCATTGTCAAACATGATCCTTGGTGTACTGAATGAAAGGCAAGGCAAAGAGAATTTAGGCCAGAAACGACTTTCAGATAATGCGAAAGTCGAATTTGGCGCCACAAAGGATCATGGTTAGCAGTGACTCTTTAACGTGTCATATTTAATTGTACCAAAAGCACCCAGCCCATGGCATCCATCTGTATTGGAAGTCACAAGAGTGGGAAATTTTGTTTTGGTAAGACGTATCAGAGCAGAAAACTATTGATTTATTCCCTTTAGAGCCATCAAGGATGCCGTAATTCCAATTAAAAAACAGTAAGCTACACTTTTGTTTGAAGAAACTAAACAAGCGGTTTTGGAATCTTTTATCTAAAATCGCTCTCAAACGTACTACTCTTAAGCCTCAAGTCACTTAAGTTCAGTTTTCAAGCATTTGTATCATCTTATATTTGCAAAAAATTGTCTTAAAAAGTTCTTTAACAATTTATGATAAAGATCAACAACACTTCTGCAGAAATGAGGTTTTTATTCTATGGAGCTTGCATCCTTACCTGCTCCAATAGCTTTCAATACATGCTTTTTGGACTTTTCACGGTATTACAGCAATATAATTATCTTTTTGAATAATTCAAGGCTATATTTTGATGATAACCGACTGGCTAAAATTTCTTTGCCTTTCATTGAGATTTCCGACGGAATCGTTCATCCTTTGGTGCTCCTCGGACCAGATTTTGAAAATTCAGTTATCTTAGATAGTATTTCAAAGATAAAAAATTATCAAAACAATTTTGAGAGGTCCAAAATTGAAATTTTGTAAACTAATGTATTTGGAATGTAGAATCCAAATATGCTCCTCGCAATGACGTAATATTCTAAAGTGCCACTAAACCCGTCTTTGTCCGGAGATATAGTCCGTTAAAGTCAAAATTGATCTTTTCAGGACAAAAAACTGATTTTCAGATTTTGCGAATAGACATTTTTTGCCAAGTTGAAAAAGTCACTGACTTATCTGAATTTGCTCATTCTGAGAAGCCTTACTGACAACGTAAAATATTCTAATTAAGAAGTTTTGCAAAGAATGTTTTGCTTACCACACGGTCAATTTATTTTAAGCAAACAATTACAAATCAAGTAAAAATTACGTAAAAATATCCTGATAAAGAGTTCTTGCCAATGATTTTTTGCTTACCTCACAGGCAAGTATAAATGTGCTTGTTTCAAGAAATTTTGTTCTTGAAACTAGTATTTCATTTCTCATTTTGAGAATCAGAATTTGCTGTGAGAGACGGGAGGAAATTCGAAACAAAGAAATGTTTAGTTACAACCTCAGTAACACGAGATTCGGCACAAATACCAAGTTAGGCTAATAAGAAGATTGGCAGTCGAGAAACACAAAATAGTAAAAAAGGAAGAAATTGCTATCCACTTTTCAACGAAAACAAATTAATAGAATGAAAAAGTTTATCTCAAACGAATTTGAATAGCTTTCGTTACTACTGATTTTACAGTCGAGGCAAGAGTAGTGTGACCGATTGAAATAGATTATGCGAATATTAATCGTAAAATAATTCAATATTGATTTTCAAGAATCAAATAATAATAATGTTTTCATTCAACTGACAGCCCCTACACTGTGTTAAGTTGGACAATAGTTCAGCGGATGTGTGTGCTTGAGGAGTTCAATGTGTTTAGCAGTACGAGGGCCCTTACACCACATATCATATCATTATTCGAATTATTATTCGATTAATAATCCATTGATGATTTGGACAAATCAAATATTTTAGGATTATGCTGGTCACGCTACTCTTCCTTTGACTATAATTTTTAACAAGGAATATCCTGAAGTGAGTCCAGATCAATGTGAAAATCTTAAAACGGTTTTATTTAGAGAATTCTGAGACATTTTTACCGACTTCCTCTAAGTTTATGGCGGGCGTCCGACATTGATGTATTGGCGTTGTCAAATCATACCATCATGAATCATGCACTTATATGAATGAAATACATACCATTTGGAAGCAACAAGGCTGTAGACAGATATGAACCAATTTACTTGGAGGACATTTTTGAAAAAGCTTGAGATAAGCTGCAAATTTCGTCCTTTATTTATTCAATAAGACAAAACGTCAATAATTTATCTTCTTATGGACTTACAAAGTAACCCATAAAAAAATATGCTCTTTGAGGGATGACCATTCCCATTTTCATATTTCTGTATGAAACTGGGGGGAGGGGGAAACGTCACGGGGACCTTTATCTCTCTTTTAGGTATATTTAAACTTGCCCCCAAGCAGAATGACTCGTAACTCTTAAATGGTATGACCAATTTTAGTTTATTAAATTCCTGCATCTAAGATATGCATTCTGCTACAAAATGATTGGTTCTTTATTCAAACAGGGGCATAATTCATGCAGGAATATTTCTTGCAAGCGGATACATCTTTTCGGGACACCTGGTATAACTTTCTTGCAGATATCAAATGAGTGACATGACACCCAACTCGTATCCGTGTCAAATTTTTCATCAACAGTTATCAGGATTAGAGCTGATCCACAAGGACATCAAACTGGAACGAATTTTAGGTCACCTGACAATTAATGTCACTTGGAAGAACCTTATCGTGAATTGAAAGAAATACTATTTCTGATAAATTGTGCAATTTTGAACATAATTACAAAGGACAGCTTTGAAGACAAGTATCCAAACAAATTGAACATTTAGCCTTCTCCACGCTTTGACTAGTAGCTCATTGCACATGAAATGGCTTACGGATTTCAAATCAGGATAATTTCGGCGTTCGGATGTCATAAAATTCTAACAGAACAAAAAGTCATCTTTTCTGCACGAAAAAATACAATTCTCCAAATTTTGAATTTCAACTATTTGATCTTGGTTTGATGAGGAGCACAAACTTTATGACTAAACCTTATTTTACCATCTATTTCCCATTTAGCTTTTGTGACAACTATTTTGAGTATTCCATACAAGGCAGGGGCATCTATCAAGCGATCTAAGGATATGCATAGCCTTTGATCTTATACTTGATTTCTACTAAATCAAAAACAGAGATTCAAACAAGAAGGAGGCCCTCAGGCTGCACGTTTGATTCATACTAACGTGTGGTTTTAGGTTTCGGATTATTGATAAGACCTAAAGTACGACCAAAAACTCCCCAAAACTATGTAGAGTTAAAAAGTTTTTCGATGCCATTTCGGCTCTATTTGCTTAATAGTAAAAGTTAAGGTCTTTTTCTAAAGAGGAAGAGAAGCGTAATATCCTTAAGCAGCATTTTCGAAATTTAAACTTACAGAAGGGGGTTGAAATCATGCCTCAAAAAAGGCAACTCTTGGCCCACGCAGCCGCCGAGGTTGAAAAATATATGGCTGAAAAGCTCCATTTTAGCTGTATCCAAATCTGTGCTCCGTTTGTTTGTTAACCCAATAGGTTTTTGTCTACATACGAAGAAATGGCCAAGGGTTAGCAGATTTTAGAAAAGTCGGTTTGCCCAAAATCGGGGGAAGCAACAAGCCGCTGCGGCAATGAATAACACGGCCTTTATTAGACTTATGCCTTTTCATCCCTTCTTTCCCTGCGTTCTTTGATTTGCTGATATCACTTGGTCAATAGGGACTCATAATATTACGCTTATATAATGGGCCCACTTTTTCAAAATGGCCTAAAAAGGTGGGAGTTCTCGTACACTCAACAAAATCGCTTCAAAATCTGGTTTAAAGAGCTCGAACATTAAAAAGGAAACCTTTAGTGCAAGGAATGATGTTGTCTTGACGTACAAAACGCAAAATGCATACGTTTCAGGCAGTAATCTTCCTCTGTAGAAGCAAAATAGATCCATCGAAGCTGCGAGAACTCCAGGCTGCTTCAACCGTTCTTTAAGAGCAACAACAACAACATTCTGAATAGCGGCCCCTGATTGGTTAAAAACTGAATTCTAGCGATTTGATTGGTGAATACGGAACCACCCTACCCGGGCCTAAAGTGGGCCCACTATTTCAGAGTAATGTTATTAGTCCCTCTTGACCAAGGAACGCAGGGAAACAAGGGACGAAAAGGCATCAGTCTAGGCCTTTATCATAGTAAAACTGTATCGAGCATGGAAGTAATCTTAAGGGAGTTTAACCGAAAGTCACTTTCTCGTGATCATTGATCCTCTCCTTGAAAAATATTCTATTTGAATTTTGCGTTTTTCGGTCAAGCATCTGACACAACAATTAGTTCTTAAAAAACACATGAAATGTATCGATTGTAATCTCTCAAGCGGCTAGATTCGCAAATGAGAAATACTGCCCTACTGCAAAGATTCTTTCAAAATCTGTAAGCGTACCAAATTTAATTGTTTAGAATCTAAACAAAATATTCTTTGAAAGAAATCAACAACACTTAGAAAGAAAAAGTGAATTTCGACTAAACTCTCTTGAGACAATCTTTCATGCTCGATACAGTCTAATGTGATTAAAGTCCCTGTTATTTGTATATCAGTTAGTCAAATAGCGAAACTACGACTCAGGATAAGTCTATGTTATTTGTTGTTGTAGCGACTTAGTGCTTCCCCCGTTATTGAGAAAGCCAGATTTTCCAAAATCTGCATACCCTTGGCCATTTCCTCGTATGTAGACAAAGACCTATTGGGTCAACAAATAAACGGAGCACAGATTTGGATACAGCTAAAATAGAGCTTTTCAGCCATATATTTTTCAATCTCGGCGGCTGCGTGGGCCAAGAGTTGCCTTTTTTGAGGCTTGATTTCAACTCCCATCTGTAAGTTTAAATTTCGAAAATGCTGCTTAAGGATATCACGCTTCTTTTCCTCTTTCGAAAGAGACCTTAACTTTTACTATTAAGCAAATAGAGCCGAAATGGCGTCGAAAAACGTTTTAACTCTACATCGTTTTTGGTCGTACTTTAGTCATTCAGCAATGTTATAACTAAATTCGATCACGTACAAAAAGCTTCCCAAGATAACATGTAAAAGTCTGAGAGGCAAAAGAAAAGTGCTTGAAGAAGGCGATTGAGCAGTTCCAGTCTACTATCTTTTAATCCTGGTTTCATTCTGTATCGCAACTTTCGCTTTGTTACGAAAGCAATTAGTAATACACTCTTGCTCCTCCTGAGTTAACTTGCGATCTTTCAGTTCTGTTGTGTCACTCCGGAATCCAAAAAACTTCAGAAATGCATTCGCCTTTACAGTTGCGACTGTTTCCTTGGATAGCTTGAAGTTAAGCAAAACTATCACACATGCAAAATCTATTCCACCACGTTTTTTGCGTGTCAATGTTAGCAGATATCGGGCATGGTTAGATTTCCCAACGGAAAATTCAGATTCATTAAATACCTCTTCATTCTCTTTACAATTCTTCCCTTCAAGAATAGCGTCGATGATATGTTGTGGAAACTCATATCGTTCACCAAATTTGTTAACAAATGTGTCAAAATAGTCTATGTCTATCCCTAGTGAACTCTTGCACAAATATGATTCCTTGTAGCGATCAAATTTGATGGATTTCAAGAATTCTGTAGCACTGTCTGCAGTATCCTTCGTTTCCATGTTTAGTTTTTCATATAATGATATCATGATATCTGCAATTACGCTGGCAGCTGAAGACGCCATTGCTATGAAATCTAATCTGTACTCTTCAATGGAAAGTCTACACTGGGACGAAACTCAACACGACAGTACACAGGAGGTTGAAGTTGTGACTTAATACTTTGCATGATAAAAGAAGTCGATTTGGGAGTGTTTCTAAACTCCGAGCCCTCGAGCCTTGGAGCCTTGTACCTCGAGCCTCGAGCACTCGAGCCTCGATCCTTCAAGATTTATACCTCGAGCCTCGAGCCCTCGAATTGTATTCTTAGCTACAGGCTTTCATCCATGAAGTTTATCATTTTCCAAGCATGAAAGATTCAAGTTTCAAGGATTCTTTTTGCAGAGATCAAGGATTTAAGTTCAAATCACTAGCTAGAATTCATGCGAATTTGTAAAACTGCCAGAACACACATAACAGGCCCAATTTCAAAGAATGTGCTACACAGAAAATCGCAGAAAATACTTCAGGAAAGTGCTTCATGTGTATGTGGGAGATCTATCACTCCTAGCCAGTTACTGGCAATCATTTGCTTGTAATGATTCTGTTGCATGCAATGGGAATGTGGCATGTGAGAGTTTCAATGGGGAATTGTTGGGGAGACCAGATATGCTTTGTCCGTCCGAGGAAACTTACGTGTTCCCCCGTGCAGTACGGTGCAGTAGGTTATAGCTCATGTGCAGTAGCGGTTTGGGGTTGAAGCTCAGACGGGCGCATGAGCTTTGACCCACTGCACGGGGGACATATTGGTTTTATCAGTCAAGCGTATCTTGTCTCCCCAACAAGGGACTAATTGAGATCCAACTTTTCCAATTAATTGGCATGCATTTCTACATGCCAATGAAACTCTCACGCCATTCGCCATTAATCTCAACTTGAATCTTACTGTTGAATTTTTGAAATTTACATGAACCATTTATTGAATTAGCCAGTCAAAAAGCGTTCTGCGTGATCTGGCAAGATATCCCTGCAAAAACTTCTCATAGCATGGCCCTAGCAGGGGGGTGGAGGGGTACTCCCATACTTGACTTGACGGAGTGTGCAACTCAACAGGATGTCCTTTGCCGTAAAAATTATGCGACATGGTGTCCTTTTCTGGTAAGAATTATGTGACAGGGTACAACCATTGATAAGAAAATTATGCGATAGGGTATCATGTGGAAGGGCAGTTTTTAGAGTTCTCTTGAAACAAAGGATAATGTATACTTTAGGCAACATTGTTATGCGACAGGGTATACCTTCGGGGTACTTTTTATGCGACAGGCCCCAGCCTAACTTTTCGCCCTTGTAGGAAGGGTGAGACGGAGTTAGGTGAATTAGCTTTGTAGGTTTTCGCACAACCAAATTTCTATTCCGATAAAAATATCAAATCTGCTTGTGTTAAAGTGACGTTATGGTCTTTGCTGAAATATTCCTGCATGTCTTCAATCTTAAATGATTGACATTTCCACGCATCAGCGTGTTTTTGACAAGCAATTGGCTAGTTCAATTTATCCCGCAAGACGGGGAAAAGTGAACTAGTAAAGTGATGGTCAAAACACCGTTGATTCAACTTCAACTGTTTTGGTGATAAATATATCTATTTTAGGTAGAAAGTAGTTCAGACAAGGTCGAGAAAACGTTTTTGACGCTAGAAGAAGCTCTGGAACTCGCAAGACGAAATGTTCATACTGTGAAGGAAACGTGAAGAAAACAAAAAGGGAACCACATGGCGTGTGCTTTTTCAATACATATATTTCTGAAGTGAATTTCGACTTGGAGTAAAAAATCAAGACTAAAAACGAGGGGCTACACCAGGGATAACTATTTATCCCTGGGCTACACCTAAGAACTGCAGTTGTCAAAGGTTGTGTACATTGCTTCAGATATTGGGATCTTTGGCAACAACAGAAAGAACTCTTCAGGAAAAATTATTTGATTTTTCATGGGACTTGTGGAACGAGAAGATAAACAGTGAATTGAAGGCAAACAGGGTAACAAAATACATTTAATCATTGAAGATAATTTAGGCCAGGTATTGTGGACACGATCAACACCCGAATTGTGTCCACAACTCCCATGGATTTTTCTGTCAGCATATATGATCAAGCATTGGTCATAAATCATGCGTTAGCATTGCACGTCTACTTTCGGAGCAAAAGCTTGAATGTTCTGGGTAGAGTACCATCGCCCTGAATCGGCACCCTACTAGTGCGTTCTCCGAGATTTAGGCTTGTTTACAAACTTTTAAAAATGGAACGGTCTGGGACTAGTAAATGAAAATAAAGCGAGAAAATGGTTTCCTGATGCCATATTCTTGCTCCCTGACTGTTCTTGCTTGTTTCCTTTGGCTTTGTTTACATGCTACGATGAAGTTTTCAAGGTACTTGAAAAGTGACGGTAAGCGTTCGTTCATTTCTCCAGTTATTTTTCCAAGTCACGTTTTTGTTTTGATTCATTTTCATTGATAAAATGCTGGCAAATGTCAAATAACTTGTTTCAATAGTTTGTTCTGCCCCTTTGAGTGAAATATTTGAAAATTACTTCAAGTTGTCAATTGCCATTTTTGTTCAGGGGGTTTCTATTCCAAAGCGAGTGGATTGGCTAAAAATCGCCCTGAACCGGCGGCATAGCGTGTGAAAATGGTCTCGTGTTGTGAATAGTGACCTTCCCCCTTTCCGCTGGACGACTTTGTGAATAAAAACAGGTGGTAAATAATATTTTGATTCTAGGAACACATTTCTGACTTGGTGACCTTTCGTGGAGTTAGAAGAGGAGCATTTTTGGAATAACGTGATGACGGTAGTATGTATGAGAGGTTAAAACTCCCGGGGGGGGGGGGTACATGACTTGCGGATGGACGGGGGTCTGCCGCCCAGTTTTCAGAAAGGTACCCTCTTCTAATTACCGAAAGTTGCCGTCATACCCACTTTTATGATGAATATTGGCGGAAAACCACCCATTTTTTGCTATTTTTCGCCAATTTCTGGATAACCCACCCTTGTTTATGGAAAATCTGCCGAAAAAGGGACCCTTGTTTAGAGAATTTGGGGCCCAAAAACCCACCCATATGGGCGGCACATACCCGTACCCTCAACATGTTATGTACCCCCCCCCCCCCGGGTTAAAACTGGGGAGGAACGAAAAGCTTTAATTTTGCATCCGATCACAATGCAATTGATCTTGATTACATAGGGGATGTGACCCTAGAAAATAGCTGTTTTGATCGGATAGTACAATTTTCTTTCGGGATAGCTGATTGCGGTAAATGAGGGGTGCCGGTTCAGGGCGATATAATTCATTTAGGCCGATTTTTATCGTTGCTCCTTTAAGTTCTGGCTGTACTTCAAAAAGTGGGAAGATTAAGTTGATGAAGTGATACAGTAAACACCATGAACTGAAGAATCTTCTGATGGCAAATTATTGTTTTAAGTCCCTATCATAACGCTCATAATAGGTGATTTATCTGAAAGGTGCCGATTCAGGGCGATGGTACTCTAGTTCACGTTACACCGAAGTTCACTTTACCCTGCCTCCCCTGTTATGCCCCATTTCCACACAGCGGCATTTTGCGAGCGAGGGGAATTTTACACAGCAAAGAGTCGCTCAGCCGTAACTTTCCTATTCACCTTTATAAAATTTCTGCTCGCTCGCAAAAATGTTGTTGAGTGGATACGAGGCTGTAGTGAGCAGCAAGTTGCAGTTTTGCAAAACCATCCTCCTCAGGAATCTAACGATTTCAGCTCCAGGGTAATGGAGCAAAAATGGTTCAAAATTGTTAAGTAACTCTCTTTCTTCTTTTTCTATATTTGGCCAACTACGTTGTCTTTTTAAAAAACAGCCTGACGGTAACTCTGTTTTCTGTTCCAACTTACAGCAAGTTGCTGTTTCGCACTTCATAAACATGCCCTGAGAGTGCCGTTAGATGAGTATGAGTCTACATTTGAAGAACAGTGGCGGCCTGGCTGTGGGGCCGGGGGGGGGCATGTTCAGCGGACTTTTTGAAGGGGCGCGAAAGTTTAAGAAGGGCGCCAAAAACTTTGTGAAGTTCGATGGGTCGATAACGTTTTTTCCAGCACCACGTGGTAGGTCACACGGGCGGTCCATACAGATGCATCTGATGCAAACGCATCAGTCATTGTCATAGACCAATCATTCTGGGTCCATGTTAAGTTTCGTAAAACTGACTGTTATTCCATTAGCCACAGCTTTCATGGGAGAAGAGAAATTAGCACAGGTAAGAAACTCGGAGATGTCAGAGCAAGTTTCTCCGACATTTCTCGACCCTTACTTTCCCCATGAGCTCTGTTAGATGTCGCAGATGTCTTATCTGATTCAATTCCAGTCTTTTTAAGAAAGAAAGGTATGCATTACATCTAAAAAATAAACTTGTGTCTCTTTCTTTATTGGTAAGCCATCACCTATTTTTACTCATTATATATATTTTGCTTTATAGAAAGCCAGGTTTTGCATCCTCTTTTAAATTTGAGAACGATTAAATACCTTCAAATAGTAATACAATAAAAGATATATGTGAAAAATAAAGTAAAAATATGCAATGAATTGCCTGAAAATTCTCTATTTTTGGTGACCTGGGTGTTGCGTGTTTATATCTTTTTAAAACACTTGAACTTCTACGCTATGACCAAAACGATTTTGATCTTTGAATTGATATTTTGATGCGAGGCCTGCTGCTAAAATTTTGCCAACAAAGCTGCTGAATCTTACGAATTTTTTGCAGATCAGACATCTCCGACTTCTTTAGCAGAGCTTGTGGAGCCAAGTACAAGCTTCGGAGTTGAAAAATGTCGGTGAAACTTGCTCGGATACCTCCGACAATTCGGAGCTTTTTAACTGGCATGGCACAAAAAATTACTACAGTAAAAACCCGCGTATAAGAACCTAGTGATTAAGAACCTACAGGCTGAAAATTCTGAAATTAGACCCCAAATAAATAAGAACCCATTCAGCCTGAAATTTGAAATAGGTTCTTATTCGTGGAGATCATCAAACTAAATCAAAACTCTAGTTGCTTTGTCATTGAGCTTATACATACTGATTCTGTGATGTGTGCAAATTGCAAAGAGCTCTAAAGATGCTTTGAAAGCTTTTCTTTGCATTCTGTAAAATTTCTGATTCTTCCACGAACTGATGTTTTGAATAAGGGCTCATGAACTCAGGTGTCTCTCATGGGCTTGAAGTCTCAATCTGAACAAAATAAATACTTGGAAGCCCTGAATGAAATAAGAACCAATTTAAGAACCTGAACAGCCTTATTTCCTACTAAATACTAAATACATAAGAACCTAATCAGGCTGACTTCCAAAATTGTAGGTTCTTATACGCGGGTTTTTACTGTACACTATAAAATCCTGGTTATTCCTATCTTGCTAAACATTGGCGATGATTCTTTTCCCACTATTGCCAATAATCCTAGGTAGCAGCCTTGCAAGCTTGAACTCTGATGCAAAGGCCATAGCCGAGAATTACATCCAATTTAAAATTCCCAATTTATCCTCTTCATATGGAGGCGAGCCAGCTTGCCGAGACAGAAATTCCAGCCCGCTTGCCGAGACAGAAATTCCAGCCCGCTTGCCGAGACAGAAATTGGACACGTGTGAGACACGCGCCTATTGTTTAGACACGCAGCACATATGAGCAATTGTCATTCAATTTTCGATCAGCAACTGCTTTTTAGGGGGCCGTGGCAAAAATTCAAAAATTAAATCAAAGAGACGAATAATATTGATAAAAAAAGAAAAAGAAGATGTGAATCAATTTTTTAACCTTTCTTGAAGGTGGCAAGGGAGGGTGCCTGTTTAAGATCAAGTTCGAGTTGATTCCAAAGCTTAGGTCAACGAAAGGATATTGCGTTTTGCCCATTTTTTCTTTTTCGCAGTGGTAGGGAAAGATCAGTTTCAGTATTTCCCAGTTCTCTGACATTTAGAGTTGAATTTTTGACAAACAAGTTGGAGAGGTACTCAGGTACGAGGCCATTTAGAGACTTGTACATGGTAGTAGCTGTTTCGCTTCTAATAATATCACTTACAGTTGGCCAATTTAAATTGTGTATTAGTTCCGTAGCAGGCGTACTAATATTACTTTGGTTACAATTCTCGCCGCTCGATTTGGCAACTTTTGAAGGGCTAGCAGTTTGGTCGCCCCACAGCATCCCCACACCGAACAAAAGTACCGAAAATGGGGCTCCACTATACCCGGATACATTTTACTTAATGTGTTTTGCGGTAAAAATTTTCTCGCATATTTCAAAAAACCCAATTGCTCGAGTAACTTTGGTACAGAGAATATTAATGTGTTCTTCCCAAGTTAAACTCCTGTCTATTATCACACCCAGATACTTTGACCGGTCTACGTTTTCCACTTGAGAGTCACCGATAAAAACTGAGGATGTAGCAACCATTTCTTCAGATGGCTTAGTTCACTGTTTAGAGTTTGATTTACATCTTCTAAACTCGATGAAGAAATACTGCGGTATCATCGGCACATATCGTCACCGTAGCTTTCTTCAGAGAAAACGGCAGATCATTGATATAGATAAGAAATAAGAGAGGACCAAGGCAGGAACCTTGAGGCACACCACAGCAGATGTCTTTGGTATTTGAAGAGACACCGTTTACTTTGCATTTACATTTGATAGCGACATCTTCGTCTCGGTAGCCGGGATGGAGTGTTCATATGGGAAAGTTTTCATCCCACCTACCGAAATCTCGCCAGTATACCAATGAGATCTCGCTTAGCTGGCCAGCCCGCCTGCTCATATGAACAGAAATCAAATTTTGTATTGGAATTAGGGATGAGGTGAGATGTCGGCAAACAGCTCCAGCCCGGTAAGGCTCGCTCGCCTCCATATGAACAGCTACGGTCGGAGATACTTGCTGAAGTAAAATATCTTTTCTTAGTACATAAAATATAGAACCTTCGAAGGAAGGTCTTCCTGCACCAGAAAATGTCTGAAAGGGGAGAGCCCTTGTTTTCCAGGAGTATGAGGGGCATAGTCACGAAAAATTTTCCTGGGGGCTTCGCTCCGAGACCCCCCCCCCATTTTCCCCAGTCACTCAAATGTCTACATCTAGCCCTTGACCAGGTCAAGGTGTCAAAGAATACGAGTAAGAAAATAAGGGAAATTGCAAATGCTGCCAATCCCGTCAGAGACAAGATAACGGTGTTTGATTTAAAGGGGCGCCATTTTGCTACTGCCCCCCCTCCCCCTAACGAAAAAGCCAAACCGCCAGCGGTTCAGGCTAGCTTTATCAACGATTTTGATAAGCGAATTTTGCAAACATTCATTGTTTGGATTGGGTGGGTTATAAGTAGGAACCAGAAACCACTTTTGTTGTATAAGATTTATCTCAAGACAAATATTTTCTATTTGGTTGTGTTCTTTTAGTTTTGATTGAATTTTTTATGTAGACTAGCAAACCACCACCATAAGCTTTCTATCTTCCCGGTAAGGTGCTATGTAGCCTGCTGACTTGGAAATGTGCGGATATTTTTCAAATCTTTGCAAGGATGTGCTTCATCTGATTTGATCTTTTTGAAGAGCTTATTTGGCAAGAGTGAAGACACAAATATTGGGCCTACTTAAAAAACCGGTTTTCCGCAGATTTACCGTTCTACGACCAAAGTTAAAAGATATTAGTGTTAGGTTAAGAAATATGACTTTTTAGGCCTTTTACTGAATTTAACTAATAGTCACTGGCGAGATGTGAGGAGTACTTTCCCCCATCGCTTATTGTGAAGTTGCGTTTTTCAGCGCCAAGCGCTGGGATCGCAGAAATAGAGCAGACCTACTTGAGTTCGCGGGCCCCTTGTCATGACCTTCAAATGGTGGGGTCCTACTGGGTATCGAATCAACTCCGCCTGACCGTTCTGGCTTCAAAGTCAGAGAACTGTTTATGTGACGTTAGAAGTTACAGGCTAATGTTCAAGTGTAAACATCTAGTTTGACCCTGCTGAACGGTTATTTGCCCTTGTTGCTGTAGGCTCACGTTACGATGTTCAAACCTATATATCTATATAGAACATGTCTTCATTTGCTATTCATCTGTTCTGCTATCGTTCACTTGCCTTAGGGAGACATAGTTGTGTTCGCTTGGAGTCTATCTTGTACAGCCTCTTTGGCAATGTCAGAAATCCTTCGCCATTTTATGCCCCATTCACACTTACAAGAAACACCAGTTTAATTTAAACCAGGTTATCGAATGGAGCCTTCTGATTGGACAATCCAGCATATCGAAGGCATTTGATTGGCTCAAATTTAACCTGGTTTAGATAAAGCTGGTTTAACTGTGTCAGTTTGAATGCGGTATTAGCTGCCTAATCGAGTCGATAGCTGAAGAACGATTGCTGCTATTTGTGGCTATTTGGGCTACTTTGCAACTTTTGCAGCATATTTGTTTTGGATTCACCATAGTTCCTCCTAAGCAGAACAACAGTAACGAAAGTGTGGTTTCGAAATAAAAGTATGCATCTTTGCTACATCATCGGTAGCATTTTCCTGTAGCACATTTCAAGTCCTGAGAAGTATTTCTCCTCAATACAAATGATTTTGGTTAATCCAAGACTTCCACACTTCGAAAACTACCTATATCAAACAAGAAAATAAGTCCTTTCTGGCCTTGAAAGAGCTGTCCAATAATGTCCCGGTTGAGCCAGAAAAAAGTTCCAGTATACAATAATTCGCAGCACCAAGAATAAGGTAAGGTGGGGGTAGTTTGGATCTACGGGGTAATTTGGGTCTATTTGCTTTTTCGTATTAAAGCGATCGTAAGTTGAAAATATCGATCCATGATTTTGTGGGTGGGGTGTTGAAATTTATGCTTTCAGGAGTAGTTTAAGAGGTGTCGAAGAATTATTTGATAATTTTTAGTGCTTCAGTTTCTTGATTTTCACCAGCCTAAACTTTTATCATGATCTGACAGTGTAGAAAACTTTCAATTTACGCCTACTTGCAACTCCTTTTCGTCAAAAAATCATTATAAATCTCATGTTCAATCATTTGGAAAGGTGCTAAAAGTTTTTCGGATTTTTCTTGCGATTCGATAGCGATTCGGTAGATTTAATTTCGATTATTTTGCAAGGAGGGGTAATTTGGGTCTACTGGGATTTTCATAGAATATTGTTACGAGTCGCGTTTTGCAAGAATTGGAATGGCTCGCGAATCAAACAAAAATTGAGATAATACTGCAAGCAAATGGATGATACATCGAAAACAGCATAAGGTACAAGTTTTTGTTTATGTTTTAGTGGTTTCAGAACAAGACACAAGGATTCATTTCTTTTAAATATCATTTCGAAAGAAACTTTGTTTACATTTCCATCTTCAAGAATGGGCCTAAGTATGCGCCGATGGTGGTACGATTTATTTTTAATTTTATCTGAGCAAGTTTTCAAGTCTTTGGCTGCGAAACTCTGAAAATTCAGTCACAGTTATCCATAAAAGCATTCCAAAATTTTATTTTTGTGAATTTACAATGCTCCTGACGAAATAGATACCGTTTTTTCGAATAGACCCAATTTTCCGGCCTACAGGCTGAAATTACGCGCAAAAGTGAGGAAAGTAAAAAATTCTAAAAAAATATTCAAACTTCAAATTAAAGAACGGGAACAAGTTTGACGGAACGACAAAAGATTCAATGTAGGTAAAACGAAACAAGATCTTCAATATTTCCAACAAGTTTGCGACGGTGCTCCATTTATTTTGAAAAATGCCAATTTTAGACCCAAATTACCCCACCTTAGCCTAAAAAAGACAATAATACTCTAATCCCTCGGCTTTCAATCAGAATTCGATTTATTCAGGTCCATCAAGTATTCGTGATGCTATATGCATTTTCAAAAGTGGATTTTTCTGGCTCACCCTGCGGACATTACGGTTTATCTAAAAACAAAGCATTTTACAATAATCCCCTTCATGAAGAGCTGCTTCTCCAGTAGAAGGGTTTTGAGGCTGCGGGCAGTATATAAAACAAGGGCCACGGCACTGGAAGCTTGATCCGCACTTCTAAGAAAACGTGCGGTTCTTGGTTTACATTCAGCTACTCTTATCTGAAAGGTGCTTTGTTTGATTAAAAATCATGGTTCGTAAGAAACAAAACATTACAAGGAAACCCCCAGTGCCAAGTCCCGGGGAGGGTACATGACTTGCTGATGGACGGGGGTCTGCCGCCCGGTTTTCAGAAAGGTACCCTCTTCTAATTACCGAAACTTGCTGTCATACCCACTTTTATGATGGATTTTGGCGGAAAGCCACCCATTTTGGCCATTTTCCGCCAATTTCTGGACAACCCATCCATGTTTATGGAAAATCTGCCAAAAAAGGGACCCTTCTTTAGAGAACTTTGGGCCCCAAACCCATCCATATGGGCGGCACATAACCGTACCCTTGACGTGTTATGTAACCCCCCCCCCGGGTGCCAAGCACCAGCAAAAATACAAACCATTGTGATTGCTTCGTCTCATGTTGCGTTAAGGCACCCCTCTCCTGGGGGGACATCATAGCCTGTTATTTTCTCCAAAACCAACAGCGGCACGAAGCTGCAATTTCTTTACACTATTACCTACTACCAGTTGTATTTTCTGTTAAATAATTGAAATGGTTCCAATTCCCAGAAACATAAAACAAGGGGCATTTCCTAGTAGAAGGTGGGATCCAGTTGACTAAGGGTATTTCAACCATGCTGATTACGAATTTAGCGGATCCCAAGCGAAATTCGCTCATTTAAGGGCTTAATTTGCATATTCAAAATGGCTACCAGTCGAAATCTTCAAAATGCTTTCAAGACAACCCCTGCCACCGCATTTGACTAGGATGTTCATCAATATTGAGGATATTAGGACAGAGGTTGATACAATGGTATGCAGTAACAAAATTTACACAACAGGGCAGTTTTCAATTATTTCATTACATCTGTGACGTCATCATGATGTCATAATTGAGGAATATGGCAGCATTTGCTAACTGTTGGAAATATCTCAGTTTTAGTTGATAAGTCCTTATATAGCGCCTCTAAAAATACATCAAAAGGCATCAAAAAGTAAAGATCAGACATATGAATTCCATCCATGCTCATTATCTATATCGCTTATTCATGATTTATTTACATCAGTGTGTCATTATTTCATTTAAACCCCTAATAAATGATGGAAATACTCCAAAATCTCTTAAATTATTTGTAAAGATGAAGAGAACCAAATTTGGCCATTAAAGGTTATCTATGACATTTGTTATTATTTCCATGACGTCATAAATTTGATGACGTCATCAACTTTAATATTGTTGTATGAACTCTAGCCACGATCCCGATTTTGTTAAGTTGTTGGGCTTACTGGTGTAATGAAGTTATGTAATTTCGCAATAGCTTTTCTTCTGTCTGTTGTTGTTGTGATTGTTTGGTTTTGTTGGCAACTTTGTCAACTGTTGATTTTCAGTCTTTATCCCATTTTAACGTTTCTGAGCTTTAATTAAGAAAGGATACGTTAAAGGGTTTGTGCAAGGATATAAGCCTGCATTTGCACAGAGCAGAAAAATCTAAATATAGCCCATTGAAATTGATGGTCCACACGCGTTTTTATAATCGATAGCTAAAGAAACAATGCTGTGTTTGCGCATTTTCTTTGTTCTATTTATAGAGAAGCCTATTTGCCATTGCATACTCCCTTTAATTGGTGGTGTGGGTGCCCCCATTGCTTTCCATCGTAGAGCACTGTTAACAGTTGCGTTTTTTGTTCAAGATGTACATTTGTTTTGTGTTTGGTAAGTCTGCACGTATGAAGATATCTTGTAAGCTTGGATGCCACCATAGAGACAGGATTGGCCTCGCCAGCCAAATTTGTTTCAACCGGGGAAAATTAAACAAGATGCCAACACCTTTTCAGAATGCTACTGATGGATTGTGTAGTTTTGTCAGATGGAACAAAAAAGGGAAGAATGATGGAATGTCACTGTTGCTGTTTCTTTCTGATAATGAGTTGTTTTAAGAATAATGTGTTGAATGGTAAATTGAATTTAAAGAACTTGTAGCCTCTTTGCAGGGTTTTTGTAAACAGAGTTCTCATCTAAACAAAAAATTTCCCGTCCGCTCGGAAAATTCTAATGAGTGGAAATCAGCCTTAAGACTTGTGAAAAGGTTAGGCTTATTTTTGACTTTTCATTGTAGGAAGATTGGCGACGAAGCAAAGCACATGTGTCATTTGGCTTATTGTATACCAGGTGTGCCAAAAATGTTTCCCTATCTAAGCTGTTATTTTATCGAAATTCCCCGTTATTTAAGAAAATTTATAAAGGATACAATGCCTAAATTAGATCTGTGTATTTGTTTCATCTCTGTATCTGCACGCATTGATTTTCTATAAATATTTTCCTGAAAAAAAAAAACATCTGAAAAGTTCAAAAAGAGCTAAAAACGGTAGATCAATAAGATTGCCAAATCTACCGCTCAATATCCACAAAAATTCTGCCCTTAAAAATTATCCCAACAGTTCGATGCTTAAACTCCGTAAAGGGTCCCAAGAAAAATCACATTTGCCTGCTTGCTCCCTAAAAGCACTATTTTGCTTGATGTTCGAAGAAAATGTATGCTAAACAAACAATGTCGTGTGGTCTGCACTTTAGCACGTTAGCATATTGCTGTGTTTAACTACCAATCTGTGTCATTGGCAGGCGGTTGTATGCTGTGATGTAAAACTTAGAAGGAATGGAAAATATCTGCTAGACTTTCCACCTTTTCAAAGGTTTGTCAACCATAGGATTTTTGGAAAATTCATATTCTGGAGGTCCTTTGATGAGCAGAAAGTCAGAAAGGGTTATGTGGATCCAAATGGCGTTTTAAGCAAGTGATAGCTTTCACATCGTTCAAAACGGGACAATGGTTGTTTTTCTGGAACTGTTCAATCGGGGAAAATTTCTGGACAGCCGGTATTCTACTTTCTAATTGGCCTATTTTGTTCACGTCTATGTTAGTTTTTAGGAAATTATGTTGCTTCTTGGAAATGTGATTTCAAATATTGTTGATAGATTTGTGAAACTATGTCAGTTCTTTTTGCTGTGTTGCCCAATCATTAAAATATCATCTATAAATCTTAACCACAGAAGGGTTTGCTTTGTAAAGTTTTTGATGTTGAGAATCGTCTTTTCGAGTTCAAACATGAAAAAAAGGTTGGCATAATTTGGGGAGCAAGGTGTTTCCATTCTTTCCATGGATTTGTAGGTAGAAATCATTGTTGAAAGTGAAATAGTGGTTTTTTAAGACGATATTGAACATTTGTGTTATAACTGGTTGGCATTGGTAACGGTAAGTTTTGACGGTAATATTGATACATCTGCTCAGTGACCGATTGCCCTCCTCCCCTTGTGGTATGTCAGGTATACAGAGAGTTGACATCAAAAGAAGCTACGATTGAGTTTCTTGGTAGTTTTAAGTTATTGTAGAGAATTTTCCTTAGGAGGTAAGTTGAAAAGTTTCGTTAGGAAGTAAGCGGAGTGCTTTTGGTGTAGGATTGCAATGTTCGCACAATTGGTTGTGCGTAATGGTATAAGAATCGAGAGATTTTTTCATCCGGAGAAGTACAACCTGAAGTAATTGGGCGTTCTAATATGCCCTCTTTGTGAATTTTTGGAAGAAGGTAGAAATCCTGGAGTACGAGTGGGTGACTCTGGCCAAAGGTATTTTATTATTGATTCGCTAAGGAATTCCTTGGACTTGATGGTTGTCTGGAAGGGCTTAATGCTCAGCGTGTGTTTTCTCGTTTGGTACTTATCTAGTTTTTGGTAGTATTTTTGAGTCATTGAGTTGTTTTGATGCCTCTGACATGTACATTTCACGCTGCCAGAGGACGATTTTTCCCCACGTTTTAAGCTCGCTTAGAGCTTGAAGTTCGTATTTGGTGAAGTTTTGTGGGTTTCGTTTTGGGTTTGTGCAGAGATTCCATATATTGTTTTGGAGGATTCTCGTTTGATTTTTTGTACAACTTTGGTTTTTCACTGTTAGAAATTACTTGGCTCTTGGATCGCAAAGTAAACTAGGCGGCCATTTTGAATAAGCAAATCTGGCTACTAAAGAGATCAGAATTGTTAAATTGGCAGCAAAATGAACAAACCAGCATGAAAGAGCATCAGGCGAGCGAATACTATCATTTCTACCACTTGCCAGAAACCTATGCGGTGTGGAAGGTGCATTGACTATGCCTTAAAGTTCATTAACCGGCAGCCATTTTGAATATGCAAATTAGGCCTATAGATTAGTGAATTCCGCTTGGGATCCGCCAAATTCGTAATCAGCATGGTCGAAATACCCTAAATCAACCGGATCCCAGCTTCTACTAAAAAATGCCCCTTGATCTTTTTTTAAGAACCGTTTCAGAGAAATGGAACCAGTCTGAAATCCTATTATGGAATTACATCATCTTGCAAAGTGACTTCTCAATTTTATATCTTATATATACCTATTCAAAGAAGATGATATCGCAGAGATTTTTGACGTCATGCTCCTGGAAACTCAAATGTAACAAAAGATCAACAGCGTATACATTTTATGTAAGGTCCCAATAAGAGCAGTTCAATAACACTAGAAATAAAGGCCATCTCTTGGTCACACGACACATATAATCGAACGAAACTCACAGAATCTTGTGGCACATTAAATTCTATGAAAAGTAAGATGGTTACCAGAGTCCTATCTTGAATGATAATGATGATAAGAATGATAACGATAACGATAATGATAATGATGATGATAATGATAATGATGATAATGATAATGATAATCCCAGGGAGTGAATTTTCAATTTTCCATTCCACTCAATTCGATTTCGGTAAACCAGTCGAGTCTGCATGCAGGCTAATGCTGGTCTATATCTGAATAAAACTCATCAAAGAGGGTGCAATGTGCAAATTTTGGGTACTGGGTACGTTCTGAAAGACAGGTATGAGTAATGAATGGCTATACAGTAAATCATACAACGAGAAAGTATTGTTTAAAAAAACAAATTCATCAAACAATTACCCCGCTGGACTTGGAGGAAGGCGAGTTTTAATTAACTATGGTCATGAGATATTTAAGGAATACTAGGCTCCCAGGTTCACAAAACTTCCTATTTTACAAAAGCACTTTGGTTATGTATCTTTTGCTTATCATGATAACTGACAAAAAGCACCTAGTAAACTTGTGAATTTATTCGCTTTTCTCGATACATGTACCATAAAAAACCCCGTAAAAACATGGGAATAAATCAGTCTGTTTCTCAGCCTTATTTGGGTGTCTTTCATGCACTATACTTGACCCACCGTATTCCAGCTCTACGAAATTCTTACCCCAACATACCGTATCTGAACGATAGAAATAAGCATTCTTTATCTTGCAGTCAGGCTATGGGGTGGGAGAAAAGAGATAAACACAAATACTACGCGCAAAACAGTAACAAAAATCCTAAATAGATCATACTTAAGTCGGTCAAATTATTACACTACATGACCCGCAGTAACCTTGGATTGTTTACATGGAGTCAATAGACTTTGGGTTACTTTAACGGCACATGTGATAAAGAAGGATAAATAAAACAGCAATGACAGCCACAGCAAGAGCCACCATAGCCGGTGAATATTGCATCATCCTTTGATACCAACTTCTATTATCAGTTACTTCATCTTTTAATGCAAGTTGCGCCTTTGTGCGAAAATAGTTAAGAAGGCATTCCTTCTGATCTTGGGTTAAATCACACTCTCTCATTCCGAACGTACCAATGTGGATTCCAAACAGCTTGAGAAATGCATATGCCTTTCCAGTGGTGATTTCTTCCCTGGAAAGCTTAAATTCAACAGTAATCATTACACACGCGAAGTCTATTTCACCGTTCTGGTCGCCACGCTTGCGAGTAACACTTCGAAGATACACGACTCTTCCAGATTCACCAACAGCGAACTTAAATTCCTTTTCAACAACCATATTCTCTCTGCAGTGCTTTCCATCTTTGATCACGCTGATAACGTGCAATGGAAGCTCATTTCTTTCACCATAGGTGCTTACGTATTGTATTACTCCGGTCTCTATAGTGCAAGTAGCTTCGACCCAAGTATAACCAGCGAATATTTACTACGAAATTCAGCGATAGCGAGTGTGTTTATTTACATATGTACAAGTCTGTCCAAAAGTGTATCTAGTGTATCTCTTCTGTATCTCAAATAGTGTATCTCTTCATCAAATCTTAACAACTAATTTGAACGATAGGGAACTAACCTCAAACCCAGCACAATCACATCTGGCCTAATTTCTGGCTAGCCCTACACAACCACGTCCGCATCTCAACATCCTCGTTCAACAACTCCTGTCTCCTAAAAAGTCACGTGATATAATAGTCTGCACTACTGTCCAATCAGATACTAGCTGACAAATACTGTCCAATCAAATATATGATAAACAACAGCAATAGCTACAAAACCTAACACTTTAGGCAACCTACACAACATACGAACTGCTCAAAATAAGCAATGCTGATTCCAGCCTTCACCTCACAACTTGATCTCTCATTGTAACGATCAAATTTGAGGCTGCTCATGAATTCTCTCGCACGTTCCTCCTGGTCTTTTGTGTCATTTCGCATCTTCTCGTATAATAACTTTAGAAAGCTAACACTCGTGTTAACTATCTCTAAATATTCTCTCATTGCGATGATATCTACCAGACAAGTTAATCGAAACTTTGCGCGAAGTGAAAGGTTACCGGAGACAATAACATCAACGACTTGATATGAGCAAATCAACAAAAGCGACCGTATTAATAGTCGCTTGTTGGGGATACAAAGTGCTCAACTTGTGGTTTTGACTGATTGTGTTTCAATTTTGTTGTGAGCGAATCAACGTAGAGGCCTCACATCACATGTGCATTGTTAGGCAACATTATTACTCGTCTCGTCCTCGTGTTCAAGATAGTTTGGTAACAAGTTAAATGAAATAAATCCTTACTGCACATGCGCTCGTGAGCCTTCTTTGCGGGATCCCTCGAAGCTCACAACTTGGCATATTCATATCCCCAAACCAAACTGATTCCCTTGTCTGGTGTGTGATTATTTATGCAGCAGTTAATCATTTACAGGTGACTCGTTTTGCTTGAGACCATCAAACTCTTTCGCTATCATTCATAGAGATATGCTACCACTAGAAGGATGACAATACAAGTTTAACTTTCGCTTCGACTCCATAATCAGAAAAATTGCAATTATTATGATTCTTGCCACGTTCCTTGCAATTATGAGCCTCAATTGTTAAGAAAAGCAATGGCACTGTAAATTTTGCCGCATTATTGGGGCTGGGGCGTCATGCCACCACGGCCCAAGCCTCGTAGATTTGACTTTAGATCTCTACTACTGTCTATAGAAGGTGGTGCCAGCCACAACTACAAACTAAACTAATACATTCAATGTTAGAAAAATATGATTCTCATTGTTGGGGAGGGGGACGGTGCATTTGCTGCATATATAGGTAGCTTTGGAAGCCGTAAAATCCTTCATATTTTTTCATAAACGGTAACATCGATAAAAGTGGGAACTTTCCCATGAAAGCTCCACATAAACATGGTCACTAAAGCCTGAAATACACTTTCAAATTTATTGGATTACAAAAATTTGATGTTCAAATTAAATGTATGAGAACTTCTACTTACATTCATCTTATGAATTGAAAGGATTTGTTGGAAGAGTCTCTCATTTCACTATGGACTCTGACTATGAATATGCTGCTTGATTGTCATAGTGATTTGAAATAAAAAGAGAAAAACGCTACGGAAATGCAAAGATCTGTTTGGGTTAAGGCATGTAGTCGAAGAAATGAACTCGATGCTGACAGCATTCTATTGCAAGAATTTGGATTGAAGATGACGAATCCTAAGCCTCGTTGAATTATACATGAAAAACAAAGCACAGTTCTTCATTCTGCGTTTTCGCGGCCATGTTTGCTAGCATTGCCTACTCAAAAGAAATACACAAGGATATGAAACTGGGCTTAGGGTTCTGCTTGGTGCCACAAAACAGTAGGGATTAAGAAACACAAAAGGAAAAAATTGGATGAAAGTTGAACACATCAAACTTTTGAAAATGAGGTTTCAGTTTGTTGAAACTGGGAAATGTCATCCAATATTTGTGTTTTCATTGTCCAATTAACTGAATGCAACAAATTGAATACAATAAATTTGATAGTGTATCTTTTCGATAACAAATAAAACGTTAAAGTACAGAAAACTGTATTCAGGCTTAAAGCAAATTTCAGCAATTTGAATTAGAAACTTGGCGGCTGGCCCCTGTCCACCCGCAGGCCAATTACTTCCAGGAGAACGTCATAAAATATTCAAGGCCGTAGGGAGCATCTCAAACTTGGGGCCATGACACTTCAGGGGCAATTTTTCCTTAGGCAAAAGGGGCCACCACTTCATGAAAATAGAAAATGCATTTTTTTGTTTATTGCAAAATCTTGAGGGTCCGTGCCACCAGTGCCCCCCCCCCCCCAGTCCTTACGGCTATGAAAATATTTATCTTTTTTTTTTGTATTCAAATATAAAAATTTACAATGAGTTTTACGTTTAACTATATTTATCTAATTAACTCTACAACACTACAGGTACGATACCATGGGGAGCGAAAGACAATGACTACCCCATGGCCTGCGTAAAGAGACACGTAGCATTAAACTAACTACAACTACGCTAGAATCGACTAAAACTATTTGATAACGTACTAGGATTCTTTTCCACACCAGATGTCCGGTTTTATCATCATACATAAAGGTTTTTTGGCTCACAGTAGTAAATTAAGGAAAAGACAAACAGGAGAATAATGTGCACAGCCTGAGGCGGGTGAGTCATGAAAACAGTGGGACGAAAAACAAGCCATACTTGGGTGAAAAATGAGTCAAATAGAGTGCGTTGAAATTTGATTTCAAGAAAGAACGTTGGATCAATTTAGAAGTTTATTCTGTTAAATTTGGTTAATTCTCGTCGTATTTATTTGCAATTTCATGATATTGCTATTTTAGTGAAAAGTATCGCTGGTACAAGAGCTTTCTGCTTCCTTCAATGATAAGTAAAGTAACAGCACTTATAGAACATGAAATCCGGGGAGCATAGAGTCCACCTCACTAATTCTCTTTAGCAACGTAGAAGACCTTTTCATTCTCTTGTGAGCAAAACACGTTCTAAAGCATAGGCAAGTCATTGTTATAAAACAGAAATCATGGCGGAAAATTGGTCATGATATATAGGTCACTGTAGAGGGTTTTTGAGAAGACCTTTGTGTAAAATCCCTTATATTTTCGAAATAAAGAGACCGATTTTAGTCAAAAAGTTCTCAAAATCATTTTAAATCGTTGGCTGTAAGGTGATATTATTATAATGGAATTGTATTGCAGAATTGGAATCGTAGAATTACTACGACTCGTAGTAATTCTACAGTTCCATTTCTGCAACGACAATTTGTACAAATCGCTAATATTTTGAACTTCAGCAATGTGTCAAGCCACAACCACCAAGTCCCTTTACCTATGTTCCTTTGTCTTTGTAAATTCTGCCTCATTAAGTGTCGGGTTTTTTAAGATGCAGCTCAGTGCAAGAAGGAGCTGCCCTCGTGACTGTCTTCAATTTCATCCCAACCCTCTGACCCCTCATCTAATGTCAGACAGAATCTGGTGCATTATCATTAGTTTTTCTTTTTACTCGTTAGTAGTGTACAGTAGTTGTATGTAATTTAACGTTGTCTTTATGTTTTTGGCCATGGGGTAGTCATAGTCTGTGCTCCCCTTGGTATTGTCCCTGTGGTGTTGTATAGTAATCAGATGAGTAAAGTAGTGTGTAAGATCTGCTGTAAATTTTCTTTACATGAATTGTAAAAAAATATTATCATAGCGGTGATATTCAAGGGGTAATAGCCTTTCAAACGCCGTGGATCTTTTCTGACTCACCGGGGGAATGAACCCAAGTGTCATTTATTCATGTGCATCAAAAACACAGCAACATACCTGCTTACTCCATGCTTGATAGTACAAACACTCAAATTCAACCAGTACTGTTGCCGCTTTGTTGTAACTCTTAATGATCTTCTTGGCATCAGGGTCTTTCAGTATGGTTGGATGTATCTTGAATGCATCCATTGGTTCTTGAATTCGCCTGTAAAGCTGCCTTGCCCATGCAATCTTGCCTGCAATTGGCGGAAGGTCTCGACCAGTAGGAGGCTCATTCTTGTGTTTCTGGTATATCTTTGTTGTGTGGTCAATTTCTTTCCCAAACTGCAACAGCACTTTAGTATACTGTTCCCTTATCGGTTCTCTCAGACTTGGAAGTTCCAGCCTACATAACAAAAACACCGACACTACTAATCTACTAACTACTAATCTACTAATCTTATCAAACAGTACTAATCTAACCAATCTGACAACTTTGGTCAGATATAACATGCTGCTTTAGATCCCCAAATAACATGTATCATGGTGCTCCCAAATAATCCTTCATACGAGCTTGGCAGAACAAGGACAGATTGTGTAAGGCAATAGCATCAGCTGCTTTTGCTGAAACCTAAATTCAAAGCGATGCTTGATTGCAGACAAAGGAAATTGTCTCAACCAGTAATTAAAAACAAACAAACAAACAAAACTACAAAAGTTTCCTGAAACAAATGTAGCTAGCTCGCTTGTTGTGCATTCGGAAAGTAGTTTTTAAGAGAAAACGTGAGCATGCATCGAAAGAAAGAGGATATATCTAAACATGTACCGCGTGCATTTCATTTTTGTTGTTCAGACGTTGAGCAGAAAGTGTTTTAATTACATCCAAAAAATACCAGAATTGAATCGCCTCAAAATCGGCTTCTGTACCAAAAAATAAAATGCCCACGGTAGATGTGTAGAAATGTCCCTCTTGTTTCGATTTAAGATTATGCTTGCTTTCGGAAGCATTCTTGGAATGCGTTACCTGCGTGAGTTTTGGAGAAACCATTAAGGCTCTGTTTGTTTTGAATTACTGATTGAGGGAATTCCCTTTGTCTGCAATCGCAAATCACTTTGAACTTAGGTGTCAACAAAAGCACATGATGCTATTGTCTTACAAAATTTGTCCTTGTTGCTTGGCAGATTGTTTCTGTATGTACTTTTTGAGGCCATAAGAGAGGGAAGTTGGAGGCAATCATGAGAAAGATGTTGATCCATGAATAATGAAGAAAATGCATCTTCCGTCCCAGTTAGTTATGCAGCTGATTAGCTATGACAGGCTGCAATGGATACATTTCAACCATGAAACGAAATTGCCTCCGATACTGTGGCTTGACACTTTGACGTTGTCTCGTAGCACCGTAACTAATATCATAACTTACCATTCAAATCTTGAAATCATTCTTAAAGCAGTTGGCATGTTGACTATCTTTCCAAAGATCGTCTCCATGAAACCCCTGAGCTGGATCTGTAATCAAATAATATATTGAATGATGAAATGATATCAAAACTATATGAAAGTAATTTAATTGAAGATTCTGTATACTTAACGACTTGAAAACTTCACGAGCTAGAGCACATCTACCGGGCGCGAAGATATTACAATCCCAGTTTGGGATGCTACTGCTTCCTAGATATCAAGGCGATAACATTGCAAATTACTTATTCAAGAGAAGAGATATTCAAGTATATTTAAAAATTTAGTTAACTGAAATTGGCCGGTTCCCTCTGGAATTCTCAGAGATTTTCGAGAGAAAGCCCCCATTCATGCAACCTTCAAGACAGGCCCATAGTCATGATCAAATCTCCTGGATATTTCTGCCTGACAGCAATGACTTTAGCACGTTTTAGCACGTCTTATTCTCCTAAAAGGATGAAATTACCTGGAATATCGTGCACCTAGGGATGTAACTTTGATCTTAACAAAAGGAAAATGCATGCTAAGGTATGCACAAGTCATTACTGTAAAGCAGTAGCATTGGGGAAATCTGATCACGATCCTACTCCTTGCTGAAGAACAGCTTTCTTGCGGAGAATGGATGCTGATTCAGTCGAGTAAAATCTGAAATACAATTGAGCATGTCCTCTATCATAAAATACATTTTGCGATGCTACTACCTTGCTATCGAGGGACCAGCGGCCTTTTAAAGCGAGGTTGTATTCTTACTTAAAAGCCACATTCCTGAAAGTGGCAGCTGTTGACATTTGTTTATATCAACACTTTGGTGAAGGCTTGACTATCTTTAGACAGTCTACATGATCATCCCGAGACACAACTACCCTCCGAACAACCAAATGGGCCATGAAAATGGCGACAACGTGGGCAAACCAAGACGACACGTGCAGGGCATGCTGGATGAAACAGACCCTTTAATATAGAGATTTGAAGCCTTCTACATAAATCTATTGTGAAGGATAATTTCATTTAAAAATCTACAATGTTGGGTTGGAGGTGAGTCAACTGCGACGTATATGTTTGCATCCGATCAGTCATACCAAACTTCAATTTGTGTTGTATATAACTTTAGTTCTAACAATTCTGTTATTATTGGTAAAACGAGTCGGTAGAAGCAACCATAAAATAACTCGTGGAGACGAGGGTGATCACAGCAAACAGTTTTCATGTGTTTACAAAAGCTGTAATTACGAAGACCGCCAATCGGTCAGTTCACAGAGCGAATCCACAGATAGACCCTTAGCTATTCTGCGAAAAAAATCTAGAGCAAGCGAAATTTGTATACAATTTTACATGGAATTATTATTATCATCATCATCATCATCGTCATCATCATCATCATCATCATCATCATCATCATCATCATCATCACCATCATCATCATCATCATCATCATCATCATCATCATCATCATCATCATCATCATCATCATCATCATCATCATCATCATCATCATCATCATCATCATCATCATCATCATCATCATCATCATCATCATCATCATCATCATCATCATCATCATCATCATCATCATCATCATCATCATCATCATCATCATCATCATCATCATCATCATCATCATCATCATCATCATCATCATCATCATCATCATCATCATCATCATCATCATCATAGAGATACACAGCACGAGATACACAGCACGAGGGCAGCAGGGTCAGCTGTCCACGACTTTTCTTGCAAACAGAAATCTTACATGCTGTTTTAAACAACTTGAACATCTCGTAGCCATACGGATTGCGGTTTTTGGTCAATTTCTTTACTTGATGGAGTGTGAGGATCAAATTAAAGCCGTCATCAATGACATTCGCAAAAGGAAAAAGAAACTTGCTGAAAAATCGTCGATCCTGCGTGAGATGGTTTCGCAACATGGCCTAAGTGAAAGCATCGCAGAAACGACATTGGAGGGCATGGTTAAAAGTGGATCTCTTTTTACTAAAGAATCATACTACATTCAAGATGATCTTAAAAAGAATGGTCCCAATAATAAGTGCGTTAAAAGCAACGGAGGCTCCGTTGTAAACAATGATGGAAATAACCGTGATTTTGTCGTTCAATTTGAAGGCGACGATGCTTCCCCGCCTCCCTGTTGCAATATTTTGGAAGATAAAATCGAAAACAGAGCTTTTAACCCCCTTGGTCAGATGGCGATGGCTATTACTGAGCTGAATAAGCTTCTTAATCAGGAAAGGGACAAAAGGGAAAAATTATTTCAAGAAAACTTGGAATTGAAAATTGAGATCGAATCTTCGAGAGCTGTTGATCATGTAGCCATTTCTAAAGCCATTGTCTCAGAAGTGATCAAAGACAATGAGCGCATTGACAAAGTTGAAACAGTCGATTGTCTTGGTAACAATGGGTGTTCTGATCTATGCAGCCAACAGAAAGATAAACAACATGAAAAAGAACGCGGAGAGAAACAACAGGAAAATCAGCCAGCGAAGAAAAAGAAGAAGAGAAAAGCCAAGAGCAAGCAAGGAAAAATGACCCGGAATGATGCAGATACTGCGCAGTCAGCACAAGAAACATGCCATCCATCGACTCCTAATGGAGAAGAGCCTTCCAGGTCTTCAGCCACTGAACACAATATCAATAACAGAAGCGACAATCGCAAGATTAACACTGAGAAGCATGGCAACGAGCTAAATATTAGCCATAACAAAGGTGCTACAATGCAAACGGGAAGAAATGATTGTTGGAAGAAAAATACCGTACTGATAGTTGGTGACAGTATGTTAAATAACATAGACGAAAGAACACTTAGCAAAAGATATACGACGAAAGTTCGCTGTTTCCGTGGTTCGACAGTGAGTGACCTTCATGACTACATCAAACCTCTCTTACGTAAGAAGCCTGACAAGATAATATTGGTTATTGGTACAAATGATATCCAAAATGAAGCTGTAGCTGATGTGTTAAAGGGAATTAAGTCCTTGATGGACATGATCCTTAATGAGTTACCTAACTGTCATGTGGCAGTTTCTGAAATAATCAGAAGAGCTGGGAAATCCGTAGCCACAATCAATGGAAAGATTAATGAATGTAACAGTGGACTTAAGTCAATGAATGTCGATATTCTAAGGCAGCAGAACATACTCCCTGACCACATAAATCATGGAGGATTGCACCTAAATCGAAGTGGCGACCGTCAGCTTGCTATGAACATTATTGGTAAAATCTGATCTTTTGACTCGTCTTGAAATACTGCGACTGAATCTTTAGAGGCCCCCTTGCCCAGCCGCCGTAAGGATAATGTTTTTCCTAGTCCTGCTAGTGGGGGGCGAACCCTTGGTCACCGAAAAGGAATGGTTATTGGCTCTATTAACGTAAATAGCTTGCTGCTTCATATCGATGAAGTGAGAGAGCTTATTAAAGATAAAGGGTTTCACATACTTGCGATCAATGAGACAAAATTAGACAGCACAATTGCGGATAACCTTCTCGGTGTCGATGGGTATGCCCTACATAGGCGGGATAGGGATAGACATGGGGGTGGGGTCGCTGTGTATGTCCGCGACTCTTTAAAACACCATAGGAGGAGAGATATCCCTGAGGGAGGTTTGGAATTCATTGGTATAGAGGTTGAACCTACCAAAGCTCAACCGTTTATAGTAGCGGCCTGGTATAGACCTCCTTCTGATCCGATTGAATCTTTTACTAAACTCGAGGGAAATCTTGAATTCTTTGATCGTGAAAATAAGGAAATTATATTTCTTGGTGACACTAACTGTGATATGTATTTGCTGGAGAACTCCGCTGAAAATACAACAAATAATATGATCGCTGCTGCACATATGGCCTCAATATATGATACATTTGGCCTTACCCAATTAATCAAGGATCCTACTAGAGAGACTCTGGATACCGCTACATTAATTGATCATCTAGCATCGACCCACCAAGAAAACATTCCCGAATCTGGAGTTCTAAGAGTAGCTCTTAGCAACCATTATGCGGTCTACTGTATTAGAAAATATATGGGCACATATAAGCGACAGCAGAAAATTATCACCACGAGGAAAATGAAAAATTTCGATCAAAATAATTTCTTGTTTGACCTCAGTCAAGTTGACTGGGAACTGTTAGTCGAGTCTAGTACTGACGTAAATGAGGCAGTAGAAAAATGGTCGGCCTTTGCCGACGGGGTTACCGTGTATAAAGAATATAAATGAAATGAAAAATGAAAATGAAATGGTCGTCTATACTATCTTTGATTATTGAAAAACATGCCCCAATGCGGACTATCAAAGTTTCTGATAGGCTGACCCCTTGGTTGACTACTGATTTCAGAAAACTTGCGCGTTTCAGAGACAAGCTCAAGACTTCTGCCATTAAAAACAAGTCTTCCATTCTTATGAATTCTTATAAACACGTGCGGAATAAGGTAAACAATCTTGGCAAAAAGCTCAAGCGAGACTACTTTACCAAAAAGATTGCTCTTTATAGGGGGAACTTGAAAGAGACATGGAAAACGATCAACCTTTTGTTGAATAAGAGATCAAAGACGACGAATGTCAGCTGTCTTGATGTTGAAGGTCGCAATGTAACTGACAACAGCGAGATCGCACATTCGATGAATGATTTCTTTTGTAGCATAGGTAGAAAGCTTAGTGACGATATACCGCAGCAGCCTAACCCCTTACTTTCGAATGAATATAACATCAATGAAGAAGGTACGAGTTTCCCGTTCAAGACCGTCTATTCTGTTTCTGTAGAAAAGGCTCTCAAGAAAGTGAAGACTTCATTCGGCTTTGGATCAGATGGTATTGCAAGCCATTTCATCAAAATTGCGTTTCCAGTTATCTCACATTCTCTATGTAGGATCTATAAAATGTCAATTGAGTCAGGAATATTTCCCAATAGCTGGAAAATAGCACGTGTTGCTCCCATCTTTAAAAGTGGATCAACCGAGGATAGATCGAATTATAGACCAATTTCCGTCCTACCAGTAGCTTCAAGGTTATTTGAAAAGCTCATCTATGATCAATTGTACGAGTATCTTGATTCTAACAAGCACTTATTTATAGATCAGTATGGTTTCCGTAACTTGCATTCGGTTGTCTCTTGTTTACTGAACTGTACAAATGATTGGTACGTAAATATTGACAGAGGGAAATTTACCGCCATGATTTTCATTGATCTAAAGAAAGCCTTTGATACAGTCGACCATCAAATTCTGAACACCAGTGGTTTAGCTCATACTTAGATAATCGCAGGCAGTTCTGCAAGGTCAACGGCGTCTGCTCCGATCTTGCTGAAATCAACATAGGGGTACCTCAAGGTTCTTGTCTTGGACCGCTTCTATTTTTGATTTACATTAATGACCTACCTTTTGCATTAAAACGTGCAAAGGCAACGATGTATGCGGATGATACAGCAATTTCGTTTTCTTCAGATAATATAGAAGAGATTGACGCCGTTGTCAATGCTGAACTTGCCTGCCTAGAGAAATGGTTACAGGGAAATAAGCTTTCCTTGAATGTTGTCAAGACTCAGGCCATGATCATAGGATCGTCGCAAAAGTTGAGGAAGATTGATACACCAATGGTACCGATTCCTCATTTTCAAGTAAATGGAAAGGATATCGATCTTGTGAAGGAAACCAAATATCTTGGTCTCATGATTGACGACAATCTTAAGTGGGAGAGCAATGTTGTGTGTACACAGAAGAAGATCTCCAGACCTATAGGACTTTTGAAGTATGCAAAACACTATGTGCAAGAGGATACATTAAGGAACATGTATCTTAGCATTGTTCAACCACATTTCAGTTATTGTTGCTCCGTTTGGGGATGTTGCGGGGCAACTAAACTGAAAACTTTGCAGAAATTACAGAACAGAGCTGCTAGAATTGTTACAGGTAGCCCGTTTGACACTCCGGCCGCTCCTCTATTGCAGAGGCTTGGCTGGCCGTCAATTGATAAACTAATCAATCGAGAAACTTGTACAATGGTGTTCAAATCTTTGAATGACCTCGCACCTGAAAACCTAGGTAACATTTTCTCCAAGTTGTCTGATGTTCATGCCAGGGTTCTACGTAATACCAAATGCAATCTTGCTCTACCAAAAATGAGAACAGCTTATGGCCAAAAATCATTTGCGTTTCGTGGAGCCAACGCATGGAATAAACTCGACTCGGAAATGAAATTAGCCCCTTCGATTCAGTCATTTAAAAGTAAACTAAAAGCTTCGAATTGAGAACATTCAAGGAAAGCTGATCTGCATCGAATCGTATCGAATGAGTTACCTTTTTTTTTTCCTTTTACGTTTTTATAGCTATTTAAGTATAAATTATTGTAAATAGGTTTAGATCTTATTAATTTTTTTTTTCCTTTGCTGGGACAATTGGAAAGCAGTTGCTACATTATTTTTTTAACTGAATTGTATCCCAGGATAAATAATTTTAAAATAAAAAAATCATCATCATCATCATCATCATCATCATCATCATCATCATCATCATCATCATCATCATCATCATCATCATCATCATCATCATCATCATCATCATCATCATCATCATCATCATCATCATCATCATCATCATCATCATCATCATCATCATCATCACCATCACCATCACCATCACCATCATTACCATCATCATCATCATCATCACTTTATTTCACGTTGGCGGTATCTTAAAAAGAATAGCCTAGGGATTACATCGCTGTTGCGCATATTCGAAAATACTACAATTGTCTATAGACTGAATAAAAAATATGAATCGATCCCGATTCGTTCGTCTATGCGCACTTGGTGGCCTGATTTACAAACAAATGGCGTCCGACAAAAGTACTGCTACATCATGTCCATCAAACACACAAAGAAATTCTTGGAAAACCCTTTATAGTTAAAGCTCTTTTGTAATCTGGAAACTACCCAACAAGGGTACCACGAGAACAGAGTCTACTGAGACCTCTCCAGTATGAAACATAACGAAAAGATTAATGCTGTGGATAGTGAACAACCAACTTCATACTTTTGTTAATGAGTTGATTGAACAGACTATACCAAGATTTGCCAAAAGAACACAGTACTGATGCATACAAAATGACAAAAGATAATACCTCAAGGTCACTTATTGATCTTTTGAATTCTTCATAATCTGTCTCGAATTCCATTTTACGATAATCGAGCATGTCGTAAGGCTTCTTTTTCATTGTTGTCGTAATCAGCTGGAATTTTGCGAATAACATTTCAATTCCCTCTATTTTTGACAAACCGAGCCGTTGGAAACTGTTCAGCACTGTAAAAATGTCAATTATTTTCTCAAGCCGCCTCGCAAACGTATTTATCTTTCCAAATATGTAAGTTTCGCTAAATTCAAACTGCTTCTCATCAGGGTTTTGCTCAATTTTCTTTTTCGTCTTTTGGAAACATTTCTGATATTCATCGTTAAGTTTGAGACAGTCTTTGCATTTCTTGATAAGCTGCCCTTGCTCCTCATCCCAAATCGATTTTGTGTTGTGTTCTGTGATGTAACTTTTGCAGGCTGTGATCATCTGATTGGTTACCTTCAAAATAAAGCGATAATGCTTGTTGTCGACGAATTTACATGTTAGCGGCGGCATGAAACAATAGTAAAAATACGTTAAAAAGACGATTTTCAAACTTCTAATCAAATGATAAGTCCAACCATCGATTAAAACATGAATGTAAAAAGGATCCATCAGTAAAGTATCTAATAAGAAGCAGAGCCTAAATGAAACGTAGGATCTACCGTGGGTTGTAGAATACTCTCGAGTACCGAATAATCGTCCTCCCCCCGCTTATTAATTTTTGAAAATTTTTCCAGCCCCCCCCCTCGCTTTTATTCCAACGCCCCCTTCTTCTCAATTTTTGGAAAAATGAAATGATGGTAAACATAATTTCTGAATAAACGCAAGAAAATGTCTAAAGGAGTGCATTCAACGGAGCCAGAGCTCGTAGGTAAATGTATCTGTTCACATAAATGTACAAAAGATGCGTGTTTAACTAAGAAAACGACTGCTTCCAACTTCTCCAAACACACCCCCCCCCCCGGATTATTCCAGCCTCCAGATTATTGTTTTATCCAACAATTTCCAAACCCCCCTGCGATTATTCTCACCCCCCCGTCTATTCGGTACTCGAGAGTAAAGAGTACGTGGCTGATATTCAAAACTGAAATGTTCATCTATCCGTCAAAAGCCAACTTAGACCTATATATTTTGTTTAGTAAGATCCCTTATCTTCAAGACCCAGAAATTAGGGAAAAGCTAGTAAGGGGTTTGCATGGGAACGAAAGTTCCATTTTCCATCCTGGTCCATTGTGTAATTGCCATCGAAATCTAAATTAAATACAATTATCACTTTCAGAAAAAGATTTCAAATTTCAATAGAAAGTAAATCATGAGCTAGAACTGAACTTGGGATTCCCCTTCAAATACAAACCGCTAACCAGCATTTTCCTAAGTTCTGGATCTAAACGATGAGTCATTTTACTAACAAAATTCTCACATCGAGGTTAGCCTTTGACTGATAGATTTGCATTTCAGTTTTGAAAATCGGCCACGTACTGTTATGCCACTGTCCACTAAACGCGTATCACCCGGTATTTTAGAGAAAGTGAGGGTACCTAGCTACAATGACGTCCTTTTCACGCTACGTTTTGATCAAAATCTTAAACTGATAAGCGAAGCTGAAGTTCCAACTTCATGTGGTCATGTAGATGGATAACAAGAGTCAAAGTTTTGTTTCGTTGAACTGAATTGTTATCATTTGTTATGTCGGTTGAGTCACAAAAATGTGTTCACTCCCAGAAGAACTTTTGAATAACCTTTCATGACCGATGTAGTGGCGGAGCAATTTATTGTCTAGAGATCTTACACGAAGAAAAATGACATTAAAGTGAAAATGAAGCGAAATGAGTTTTGTACTAATCCGCAGCAGAAAAATGCCCTGGTTCCGAATATACAATCAGAAATATAAAATTTTGGGAAGAAACACCCTTTTGGGGGGCATGAAAGTTGTTACGAAGCGGCGCGGTGGTCTGGGGCGAGAGTGGCGGTTTTGAGACCTCGCGACGTCAAGTGCTTTACGCATTGTAAACAATCAGATTGAATCGAAGCAAGATTAGTAGGCAGTTCACCAAAATCGAAGCACGAACGAAGCAAATAACCAGTGCAAAAATGTCTGACTGCTCTAACAACAGCGACAATACCTCGGTGAGGGCACAATTATCATCTGGTAAGGAAGATGAGCTGTATTTACCCTGACAGCACAAGCCACTTGCGTCTTCCCCTGGAGTCTGATAATCGAATGGTGGTGGTGAAAGGAGAATGAGGGATCAAGAGGATCGGCTCGAAAACGAAGCTGATACATGACACAACCGTCGCAATTTTGATACTCTATTGCAAGATTTATAGAATAAACTCGTCTTTCATTAATCAGCGAATGTTGTATAGTAAATTCATCTGTCACTGGAACCTTTTCAAAATGTTTCAGAAAACTCATCAACCTCATAGCACATGAACCCAAATCATAAACTTCAACAAATCAAGAGAAGCATTTTGTACAAAGTAATGACAATTTTTCATGCAAAATGAAGAGAATTTTAGTACTATGGTGGGCTGATCAAACAATTACATTTAGATGTACATACTATAACCGTACCTTTATCTCGCTCCGAGGTGTTTTCTCTTCTGGTTTGTTTGGGAAATCAACGATTCAGTGCATCATGTCACGAACAAGGAAAGCTTTGTGTTACTGGTGTCGATATCAACCAAAATGTATCGAGTAAGCACAGGGCCGTCGCGAAGGAAGCTTTGCAAGGGGGGTGTAATGGTCGTCTAAATTTGCCGACAAAGGGCGTGGTCATTGGGTGTGGTCATTAGAACTAGTCATGCCTGAGAAGTGTCTTTATTCATTGGTTCTCAGCTCTCTTAACTCGATTTTTACACCATGCTCTACTTGGTATACATGAAGAAGATCTTTTGCTTAGATACTAGCTTTCAGAATTAAAGCAAATTGCAAATAGTCTGTTGATTTCCAATTGCTGTTCCCAATGTTTCGAACGGCATCAACCTGTTTTCCCTTTCATATTCTGGGTGGAATATTTCGTTGTCACCTTTTCTATAGTTGTCGTCGAAAGCTCTACCACACACAAGACATTTCAGTTTCACATGTTTTCGTTTTCTGGTGACATCGGTAGTAGTACTGCCACTCATTTTGCTCCTTCTGACTTTTGCCCAACAAAATCAGCCCGAACATCGACCAGAAATTAAATATCGTCAAGTTGTTTTGGGAATAAGATCAAAGCAACTATTTATTTTACCAAAGATTGCAAACAATAGTTTACACTGCTTTTGTGATTTAATTCTGTTCTAACTCTATTAGTCATACAATAACTCACTGTTCTGTGAACATTTGTGGAGAACACCGACTAATTATTGCTGAGCAGAGATTGCCCAAATTTTACCAATTTGCCGAAAAAAGCAGGTTTGAGGGTTCATTTGCCGACTGATGCTTTTTTTAGGGGGGTGTCACACCCCCCACACCCCCACGTCGCGACGGCCCTGAGTAAGCACTTGCATCGAAATGCCGAGAGCACGAGCACAGGCAAGGTCAGTTGCTGCCGAGAGCTAAACCAAAATTCATTCTATGTCTCCATACAAGTTGATACAAGTTGCGTTCACAGTCTTCTAACTGCTGGTTGGCCTAAATTACCCTGCAAACGCAAGTCACAAACACGAACAACACCTTCGCCCTTCGCATTTCTTCTTGACATCCTAAAACTCTCTAATTTTGCGGATAATGCTGAGCTTGATTTTACAGTATTGCACCATCACTAATTGGAGGATTTAACACGTTTAATAGTGCCTGACAGATTTGATAAACAAACAACAAACCTTGCTTAATCCTTATTATGTGTTCTTTAGAAAGAAAATTGCTTGCAAAAAATCATGACTACATGGCATTGAGAGCTTCAGTGAATAAATTCCTCTCAATGAAATATCAGAATAGCAGCATTTGAGAATTGTAGAATTGTACGTCAGAATCATAGAAATGGTCAGAATGCTTCATCAACCAGTTTATTTCCTTGAGTTTCTTTGCTCTGAGTTGTGCACCCCTGGTCTCAATACATAGTAACAAGTCATATGCTTCCTTCATTCATCTCGCTGTAAAACACTTGACGTCAGAGAGGTCTGGTACCAAGCGTCCTGACCGCGTTCATGTGGCGCCACAATTTGAATGAAAATGCCGTTTTCAATTCTAATTTTCGAGAAAACTAGAAGGAATATGAAAATGAAACCAAGAAAAATGAAATCTACGATGCTGATTTGGTCGAAACGAGCAAGAAAAAATTTCGATTCATTTCCACTTTAAGCTTGTAATATCATTGCAATAAGCGGAGCAAAAACAGCTTTCAGTCAAGTTTTGATGAATTTTCAAACGAATTCTTTGCTTTTCTCGCGTTACAACCCGCTGTATTTTGTGATTTCAAATGATATTTTGAGCTTTAAAGACAAATGACGGATAAATTAAGTCTAGTTTAATAATAGAACAACAGATGGGCAACTACCATCATTTTTCCAATTGTTTTGATTATCTTGAGATAATCAAATACAGTGGAATACAACTGACTATATTTAGATTGCCCAGGCCCCTGATTTACGTTGCTTTATATCTCCGTCATTTGTCTTTAAGCTAAAATTTTTACAGACGTTTGCAGCCCATATAAAGGCCATTATGTTGGATGAATTGTATTTGATTGTCCTAATCGTTAGATAGTTCTAAAAGCATAAAACTTTTACCTTATGAAATAATTCCAGAATCTTCTTAACTCTGGACAGAAACTGCAAGAATGTAACCACGGTAAAAGATAGTGTGATGGGTTAGAAAATAGTAAAATTACTAGGGCTATCTCAAATAATGATAGAATCACAGTAAGGACTACAAACCTTGACAAAAATTGCAGTCATTCTTTCAGACGTATTGTAATATCTTGAATAACTATGAATCATGCGAATAGCATTCAGCAGTCCAGGAATCGCATCCAACATTGAAACTGGATCATTGTTGTACAACGGCTCACAGAATTTTTCTAACGTGTAAAGAAACTTGACATTGTCCTTTGCTTCATTTGCAAAATCTGTAATCCTCTTGTCGAGCTCTCGCCAAGCCTGTGAAAGAAAGCAAAGGTCTAGAAGAAGAAACATTGTAAATCAGTCTACGCCTAAACGCTTAAAGGTTGGAGTTATTTAAACAATACTCTCCCAATACTGAAACTCACATAAGATCCGATGTAAAAACCTCATAGTATAAAGCCTGTCCTCAATTGATTAACGTATGTATATTACAATAAGGGTAACATCGTCTACCTATTTGTATCAAATTGTATTGCACTGGAGATACAATCATCGTTTAACTAATAAAACAACTTCAAGATTCTGCAATCTTCGAGCTTTTGCTAGGATCAATCATCATGGCAGGGACCACTAATTCCTTGATACTTTCAGAACATACGAAATAATATTTTCATACTGGCAGCATCGAAGTTCATTGATTTTCCAAATGTCGCAATCGCATTAAGTTATTTACCATATGCTATGAGTTTGATGTTTAACCCTTAAGAATTTAGCATTGTTCAAAATGAAAGGTACCTTGACAGTCTTCGACTTGGCGGTGATGAGTATCCCGGTAACTGTCTTGCAATCAGGCAATTTTATTTGATCAAGCAATGAATTGAATTTGGCCATTCTTTTCTTCCAGTGCTCTAATTCAGCTTTTGGGCCAACATTGTCTGCTTCACGACGCATTTGCTCACTCTCAGCAAGAACCTAATGTGAGACAAAAATCGAGCAAGATTAAGCAAAACGATACTCAAATAAAATGTTAAATAAAAATCACATACAAGGCCACAGCAGCACGAAAAAACAATAGCAAATCAAGCGATGATACAATCTTACCATACACGCTTTACCATACACGCTGTTGTCTTTTGTCGCTTTTCTATGCTCTTGCTTATAAGTATCATTCCAATCAAAGAGAATCAACGGAAATAAAAGCCCTGCGAGGAAGGAGTGTGGATATCCCATTATCAGCCTATGACGCTTGATGATTTCGATACGCTTTGTTTTATGCTTAAGTTTCTAAACTAATTGAAGAAAATGGCAAAATCTCCAATAAGATCCATGAAATGACAGGCAAAAGTCTGTCACTAGTTTTCCTTACGTTTTAGAAATCTGATGATGTCGCAACGTGGAATGAGTTGAAAGATAAAGAGCCTAAACATTTTGAAAATATTCAGAATATCAATAAATGGATATCGGTAAACGTTCAAATAATACAACAAGTTCACATCAATGAATCATCAAGCTTTCTCTCTTAACTGGGGTGCCTTAACCGTCAACATGGACTTGTCACGAATAGTATTAATTTGGATTCATTGATAATAATTTTCACTGGTGTGAGCTCAAGTCTCTTTCATCTTGTCGCTCTGGTAAACAAATATGAAACTATTCGTCGTTACACTGATGATAAGAATCATTAAAGGTCATGACAAAAATTCTGGAAAACAACCAGAGGTCTTTTCAAGCCATTCAGACCAAGGAAGGAGATGATAGCTATTTATGAAATTATTGTTTCTAAGTTTCGAATCCTATGACACTGTTTCTGGTCGCGCAGAAAGAAAAAAGCCATGTCGTACCTGTTCAATCTGTTTTATCCAAATCAAAGCTTGCTTCTCAACAGCCTCAAGGATTTCACTCGAACTGGTCGCAATCGTATACGTTGATGGTGAGTGAAACTTTGACAGGTCAATCAATTCACATTCTTCAAGAGTGACGGCATCTTCTAAACTGTCTTGCGCTCCACTTAGGATTTCAACAAAGTTCTCAAGTGAATTCAGGAACTTCGTTCTTGATGGTAAAGCATCTTTTCCAGAAAGATCTCCCCAACTATCTGATGTTGAAACAGCAGGGATGTATAAATCTGACAAAACTGATTTCACTGCATTCAGTATACCAGTTTGCTTTGCATCTATGACACCAAAGTTTATGTCCTAATTGAAAACAGAAAGCTTCAATGAGAGAGACACTAGAGCAAGCTTCTCAAAGGTACATCAAGGAGTTAACGAAGCCCCGAAAGCATCTGAAACTGCAACAGACCCTTTAGCTATTCTGAAAAGAATCAGAATAGACGATTACGCTAAAGATGGCGGAAAGGAACTTTTTACCAAGATGCGTTGCGTTCGAATCACGAATCTTTGAAGATTCTATTGGAATTTGATTGAAGAGTGCAGTGCATCCTGGTAAAAAGTTCCTTGCCGCCATCTTTAGCGTAATCGTCTATTGAAAGATACTTTGCTACATTCTGTAGAATTTTCGAATGTACGCAATTGTGATAGAAGCTCTAACGCCACTCGATCGAACCTCGTGCATGAAAATATACAAAAATAACTCTCGATCCAGGCTCTTTTGTAGAATAGCTAAAAGGTCTGTGCAATGTTGCTCTTGTTTCAGACCATCGGTATCAGTAGATTCCTTATTTTTTATACGAATTCGCTCTCCTCGAGGCTTGTCCCTTTCGATTCCACAACTTGGAAGCTCCATTCTTGTCATTCTGTATTTCAGATGTAGGCCTCCAATGCAAAACTTACTGATTCTAAATGATAGTTTCAAAAGACGAAAATGGTGCCCAAGCACTGACAGAAAAGAGAGCCTCCGTCTTGGTCTTTGAATATTATGTAACACGTTAGGCAAGGGAAACAGCTTGGTTTGCATGACACAAGAGCCTGTTCTGGCTGGCATTTCCACTTTCCACCCTGGTTTCATAAATTCTCTATTGTAGAGAGAGTCAGGGTAGCTGTAGTAAGATAATAATCATGCTTAACTGTGGCACTCGTAATGTAGTTCTCCTTTGAGCATGCGTGATAAAATTCAATGCAATCTTATATCAACAATGTAAATTTGTGCTTATATCAGAGCAGCACAATTTTTGGCTTGCAGAACAAATCTTTTTCCAAATAACATCATTTTGCATAGCTACATTAGGCCGAAAGATACATGCAGCTGCTGTTACGTGGCTAGACATGTTCTTCATCTACTAGAAGGAATAAAAAATCCTCCTCGTTTGAAGAACTATAAGTTTGCATCTGCCTATCAGGTAACTAGAGAGGCACTTCCTTGAATAGCTAAGACCTTGCCTTAGCTCAAGAATGATCTGTTTTTCTCTAATCATGACATGACATTCGAGAGAAAATCATATTAAAAACTTGGAAAAGAGTGAGAACTTTTGGGAAGCTTCGGAAGGTTTCAGCTGACAAAGTAACGTAAACTTGTCTCATCAACTTGGGAAGGAAGATATGAGATCAACTGAAATCTCAATGGCTATCTTACTTTACAAGAGTCTGGATCAATAACATTTATCCACGTTATTTTTGCCGTCCAGCCTCTCTACATAAAGTTTCACATCGTTAAATGTAATCAATTGGGATAGAAGCTCCTTCATCATCACTAGAGCCTTGTTACTTAAAGTACTGAAAAATTTCGCTCCTTCCAGACCCGTTTACCTTATAGAAGACATTGCTGTCAGTCAATTCTTTTTGCACTTGACTTAACTTGTCTCGCCTCGTCAGGCTGGCAATCCTACGCGTTTTTTCTATATAAGGCGGATCGATCAAACGAAATACGGACGCCTGCCCGAGGCATCTTGCAAGAATGTAATCTCGCTCTTATTTCTAAATTTTACTTTAACTGAACCGTTTTTCTTTCCTTTCTGCTTTTCTTTTCCATTTATTAGAAGTTTCATTCGTGTTCTATTAGAATGTTAGTGTTACAAAGTTTTTGGTATTCATTTATATCGCTGAATTTTAGCTGGACAGGGGTAATGGGCACCAAGCCTGAAAGCTCATTGGAAGTCTCTCTAGGTGTCCTTTTCTACAAACTTGTTATCAAATCGGTAAAAAGTACTATTAAAAGTTTGTATATTAAATTGTGCTCATGTTTTTAGCTGTCGTAGATGTGTTGCACATTAGTAAATAGCTTGAATTTTTGATAAAATGAAGCATCATTCAGTATTCAAAAATTCCTCACCACTGCCAAGTTGCTAGTCGTAATTGCTTTGCTCTTTGATGACTTGATGAAATAAAGACAAGTTCCAGTGAGACTCTCGCAGTGTCCATCGGTGACAAACAACCTGGATTTCAGCACTTTTGTTAATTTCTTCTTTGCACTTCCCACGCCAATTCTGCTTGGACTTTTCTCTGCAAAATATAAGAGTTACAGACGTAAAGATACATGAAAAACCGATAAATAGCTAGCGATGACGACAAATGAACTAACTGTTGTTCCTATTGTTTAGCATCATTCTCCCATGCTGGGCGCACATCCAATATGAAACGGATTCTAATATTTATCAGTAATTAATCGTATTTGCAGCTTTTTGTAGTTGTTTATTAAGTTGCTATTTTCTTCATGTCTTTATGTTAATGGGCATTGGGTAGCCATTGTCTTTTGCCCCTCGTAGTCCCGTCCTGCAGTGTTGTATTGTAATTAGAAAGTATAATACCGGGTGTCCCAAAAAAACGCAACAGATTCAAAAAATTCTAACACAAGCTGTATCAACTTGAGAATTAAATAATTCTTTTCTCGAAATTTAAAATAATTAGATTAAATTTTGAGATATTTTTCAGAATTTTTGGTGACCTGGTTGCAGAGTTATAAATCAACAAACTCAAAATCTGCTGTCAGGGCAAAACCAGAGCTGCCAGAACTAGTGCAAAGCATACTGCAAAATTACAAGCGTGGCATTATCTGCAAATTTACAGGATTACAGACAAGCGCACAATTTGTTCAAGAAACTGTGACAAAGGGATCCCTTATTGATTCATATCTGGTTTGAAGGGAGCTCTCAGTTTCTATTTCCAATTAAAAGTATAACTGTGAGAATGTCCTAGTCATTTTAGAAAAAGGAAATGTGTCTTGAGCGAAATCTTCATAAACGTATCTGTTCAATGTTCAACTAAATTTTGTGTTTGTGTGCTTGTTAGCAATCTTCGGTAATTGCTGAGACTGTCATGTTTGATAATTTGACAATTTAATCCTAATGCAGCAGCTCTCGTTAATTGCTAATGCAGCAGCTCTGGTTATGACCTGGAGGCAATTTGAAGTTTGCTGATTTTTAACTTTACAACCAAGTCACCAAACATACTGGAAAATATATCAAAAAATTCATTTTAATAATTGCAGATTTCAATAAAAATAATCGTTTGCTGACAAGTATGAAACAGCTTCCATTAGAGTTTTACAACTCTGTTGCGTTTTTTCTGCGACACCCGGTAGGATGCAGATGTAACCGGTACTGTAATATTTTAAATGAATATATATTAAATAGAAAAAAATGGTAGTAAAACCAAGGTCTGTATGAAGTGTGTAGACTAGGTCGTTCAAGTTCGACCAGTACTTATCCTCGTAACGAAAATCAGTCATATTTTACTTTCCCTGCACTTCAGCTTTCGCTGACGTTCTAATCTTCTAGGCCTAGCTATGTTCAGGAGTTTTTGATTCATTCACATCACTTGTTGTCCTATTTTGTGTCTCCCACGGCTTTATTTTGCCTGCAGCAGCTTTCCAGCTGAAGCTCGCCTTTTTTGCTGCTTCTATAGTAGTCTCGCCGTATTCTCTGGATTATCTCACGATTTGGAGGAGATTGTGCATTTTTGGACTGTGCATTTTATATCACCCTGGGTAAAACCACATAGAAAAACAATAAATTAATTTCTGTTATGTTTTTCAATAACTTTTACCAGCATTCTGGCATTTTCTCTTCAAAGTTGATAGTACTGAGTGTCCCAGTTCCTTAATAATGAGTGTGGCAGCAGCTAGCGCGGACCGATTGTTTCCGAATTTTCAGCAGGACTGGGTGTGCCTTCCATCCCAAAGTTTTAGAATCGCTGTTTGTTAAACCTTTGTGATCCCTCCCTCTGCCGACAGAAGGAGTTTTTTTCACCTTGCAATCGCTTTGAGTTGGTGCCAAAGGCATTAATCTTTGGTGGTTGTTGAATGAGTTTAGCCAATGAATGGCTGAGAAGTAATGGACATGTGATTTTTAAATTTCTTTTGTTTGTCTGGTAATAAAGCAGCTCGTTTGTATCATTGGTTTGTTCTTCGCATGAAATTGAATTGGCGAGTGAGTGACGAAACGCATTCTTGGTTATTCAACATTGTTCTTTATAGCAGATATTGTTTGGTTACTAACTTATTTCTTTCTTTTCTGATATCAAGATTATTTCCTTTTTCTCTTACAGGTTTCAACAGTTTTCTCTCTAGTTAAAGGTTTATTTTGGTTATTGTTCTTTTACTGTACAGAAGTTAACACTCTTCTTTCTACAGATGACAATATTTTTGTTGTGTTTATGGGTATAGCATGATGAGTCCACTATTTAAGTCTATATCAAAATTGATTATCCTTCCGAAAAGGCACGATGAATAATCTGAAGAAACTGCACAGTGCATCTTAGGATTCTGGCTATAGATTAATCTCCAGCTTTTAAAATCAAGCAAGTGTACGATGTATCATAGCCTGTAAAAGTCTCTTAAGTTTGCTGCAAGTATATAAGATACTCATGCATTCATACCTGGTGCAGGATTCACATCGAATTCTTGATAATAGAACATCAATTGAATTCTCCCATCTGGTTCAAAAAACTCATCCATTTGTTCAACCTGCAAAGCAATACAGGAACTCGACATGCTTAAAGTACGACCAAAAACTATGTAGAGTAAAAACGTTTTTCGATGCCATTTACGCTCTATTTGCTTAATAGTAAAGGCTAGAAGGTCTCTTTCGAATGAGGAAGCGAAGCGCAATATCTTTATGAAACATTTTCGAAATCTAAACACACAGAAGGGCGTTGAAATGAATCCTCAAAAAGGGCAACTTTTGGCCTACGCAGCCGTCGAAGTTGAAAAGAATATGGTTAAAAAGCTATCACGGCTAGGCCCTTTCTCAAAACCACTGGTTTCAGGGACACTGTAAAATTTGACTTTGCAAGCTTGTATCTCCGGTGTTTGGTGGACGATTTTTAAATGCAAGGTATGTGAATCTAAGTTGGAGACTGATAAACTTACCTGTCCACTCGGAGAGTAATAATATCTTATCGTTTTGTTCCCATTTCCAGCCAAAAGGGGGTACTTTTTTGAGACACCTGGTACAAGGACTGTGTCAGCTGATGTTGTCTGTACATTTATACCACATCATCATGTCAAATTCCATATCAATCCTTAAATAGTTAATATGTAATATAATACATTTCTATTACCTGATCTCCTTCTAAGATGTGGTCGATGACTTCGCTGAAATCAAGTCCAATGGCAGCACTAACAGTGGCCAGGATATGTTCATGTCTGCCATCCAAATGGGCTCTTTTGGCTTCTCTTTCCTCTTTGGCTTTCTGTAAAATAATTTGTGACAAAAATTTGACATTAGTATGGAAACACTACATGATGACCCAAGTTACAGTATGTAGTTGCTTGACTGGTCATCCATCAAATGTCTTCCCAGAATCAACTGTTTCAAGATGCTTAAATTAGCCAGAGACAGGGATTGGGGCACTACCATTTCCATTTTTCATTTCCATTTCAAAATTCCTTATCAACAGTTGCCCTGTCAGTCAGTTGGAATGACTTTCTGGTAATATGCCATAAAGTCGGATATTTGCATAGGTTAGAAAGAAAGCAACCCTGAAAAATCTATCTGTACATTTTTCAAATTACTTTTGCAGAATCAGAGCTCACAATTAGGCTCCTTGGTCAGAAGTGACCCAACATGAGGCTACCAAAGCTCTACCCAATTGCCGGGGCTTGCTTTGAACTGGGATGGAGCCTTGCTGGAACAAGTGAGAACATATACAAACATAACTAAGTCACAAGAGTAGATGGTAAAAAAACTAAACAATATTCTGTCTGCACCAGTCTTGAAAAGGGGCACATACATCCAGTAACTAGATGGGGTCCTTCTACCTTCAGCAAGGGGTCCTTCTGACTGTAAAGGATTATGGGCCTAGATCAAGAAACAATATACTAAGACTTTGCCAAAAAAGCTTAAGAGAGGCATTGCCCAATCTTCCACATGCTCTAAATGTAATTAAGCTGCTAGGTAGGTCGTCAAGGACATGCCAAGTGAGGTAGATTTGTTGTTCTGTCTGAGGTAAACATCATAGCAATAAATATATATCAATCTTCCAGTGTCTAATCTGTCCAACATGAAATAAGCCAATGTCAAAGTTTGCTATAGGATCGCAGGACACTTGTGTCTCATATGCACTTTCTGTGCGCTTACTTTATTTCACTACTAATTAGCAGGGATAAAACGGTAATCAATTGCATAAATGAGTGTGACTGACATTCTTTCTTTCTTACTTTCTTACTGACCTGGAGCCCTCTTATATTACAAAGCTGGACTTTGTAGTCAAAATGGGTGGTGACCAGAGTCCAAGTGGCATCCTTAGCAAAATATTTACTATGTTTGGAGCATGTTTCAAGCTTGATTTGTTGACTTGCTTTGAGTATGACTTGGGAATGTTTGAGAGCTTCATTCAAGTAAGAATTTTGCACCGCTTGCGCTTGCTTGCAGTATGTATCTTTTGAACTGGAAGGCAAACTTAATCAAGCTTGATTGTAGTATGTTTGAGAATGACTTTAGCATGTGATTATTGTCAAGCTTGATCAAGCTCTAATCATACCTGCAAACTGGCCAAAATTATGTCAACATTGTCATTTCAAGCTCCTTCAAGCCAAATCACAATTTTGTGCAAGGCTCTTTGCACGCTGGGCTTTTTCAGGGCAGGAAAAAGGTCTATGTGGGACTAAAGCCTATTGACGACATAGCACAACAGATCTCAAAACAAGCAGTTATTGAAAAGATATTGTGCAGTTTCAAATGGCCAGAGCCGGCTGGTACAAGTGAAAAGTATGCCAAAAGGGTCAGCACTCTGGTCTGTGGCTCTGGCCCAGCCCTGGGCTTGCTTCAGATTTGGGCAAAAGGTATGGCACCTTCACCCATCAAACTTACTGTGAGTTTGACTGTACCATCTATTTAAGATGCAGGATGATTCAAGAGCTCCAATGTTATATACCTATACACCAATCATGTTGTTCCACTTCTGCAGAAATTTGCAACAGGCCATTTGCTGAGCTAATGCTACAAGCGGATTATACAATGATCCATCTTTTTTTAAATCCCAAAGCACCACAAGCAATTTTCTATTTGTCCATTGATTTGATTCGATTTGATTGATTTGATTTTAATTTCTTTAGGCACGGTGGCCACGTCAGTCAAAGGACTGATTTACAGTGGGCCGTGAAAATAAATACAAAAATTACAAAGTATACATAACTAAAAAACCCTATTTACAAAATCTTTTTATAAACCAATTAAGTGATGCTAACTATGACATGAAAGAGAGACTCAGCATTCGGTGTTGGCATTGTTGATACGTTTTTTGAATATATATTTCATAAGATTTTAATGATTTGACTTCAACCGAAAGATAATTCCATAATTTAGCACCCTTATATGAAAAGCATTTCTGACCGAAAGCCGATTTGCAATGGGGAACGGTCAAATCTGTTTTAGTGTTGCGAAGTTCTCTCTTGCATATATCAGACAGCCTGGCAAACATTTCTGTACGGTAAATGGGAGCTTGGTTGTTTACCGATTTGTACAACATCTTTATGGTTTCTGATTCGATAAGTTCATTGATGGTGGGCCAACCAAGTTTTCTGATTATGGGTAGGGCAGAAGCATCATAAGCACTGTTTGTGACGATTCTTGCTGCCCTATTTTGGAGTTTTTGCAGCCTATTGATAGCATTGATGTCAGCAACTCCCCATACCGGGCAACTGTATCTGAAGTATGGTTCCATCAAACTTCTGTACATTTTTTGTACAGTAACAATGGGCAGATATTTTTTGGAAAAACATAACATCCCTAATCCACGTCAAGCCAGCCCTTAGAAAATTTGATCACAATTTTGTTTGTTTTCAGTTTTTGAAAAGGAACATTTAAAGAAACTTACTCAACATAGTCTACCTCTAAAAACAGAACCAAAAGAACTTTACAAAGATTGTGGAACTAAAATTCAGGATTTTCACAAAGGATTAAATCATAGACTTCAAAATCAGTCCAGCATATGATTTATTGTGGCCTGCCATAAGTGGATAGTTCTTTAACGCACCTACAAGTATGATTTGTTCATACAATTTTGGAGGCAGGAGAAACCGAAGTGCAACAAAAAGATTCAAAATCATCCCATTCTTGCAAGCATGTTAATTCGATCTGATGTCTCTAACCTTTCCTTTCAAAATTTACTCATGGTATGTTGGATAGTTTCAAATGGTGATCCATCATCAATAAAGTGCTTCCTGGATGTCATTTCACAAGTCGAATTGTGATAGCCAATATTGTTTGTGATCTGTGTTTTGTAGAGGAAGGAGGAGGCTTTTTTGCAGGCAAGAATCTGTTCATCATGTCCAAATGACATTTGCTGAGGAAATTCTAAAGGAAACCAGAAAAGCGATTGAAATAATGCTGCGTCAAGAAAATCACCTGCTTGTCTTTGATGGCTTCTCCAGGTGCAAGCGAAGTTGCTAATCTTGATGTCTTTTTCATGTTCTGCTCCACCTGACTTCTGCGGCTTCGAAATTTCGATGTAGGCCTGCTTCCTGTGCCATTGGTCTCTTTCGCGTTGAGTTGCGATTCTGCCATCTTGCAGGCTCGTAAATCTGATCTTCTGTGAGGTTAGACGAGTTTACAGTTTCGTTTGCTTCATGGGTGAAGATAGCCTGGGCCTACTAGGCTACCGTGTATACTGTGGACACCACTCCAAAGGAGGGCCTAATTTCTGAAAAACAGTAACCTCCTACTTGGCAACTCCCCAGTAACTTTGCAGCATTGATAAAGAAACTATTGAGCACTTCTTCGTCGATTCAAATATTTCTCGCTTAGTAATGGCGATGCTATCTTGTCTTTCATTTTAGCGCCTTTGCGTCTATTTGTGCTTCTCTCTTCTCCGTAGCAACTGTACCAGCAATGTAAACATTCGGATCCGCTTCAAGAATCGCAGAATGACTGCCAGGGTACTTCATGTAAAATTTGGCGGGTTCACGAACCATGGATTTCGCCGCTCCTGCGGCGCATCCTGACAGACTCCAGAAAAGATCAGTTTCAGGTGGGTTTCAGCAGAGTCCAGTTCTTTTTCAATAGACCCTGGTTTCAAGTTCATATAATTTAAATTATCTACATAAAATTTATAACTCTACAGTACTTGCAAGTAACTAAACTACACAGATTCAATATATAATATCACAATACAATGTTACAAAAAACTCAATACAATATACAAATGCAAAGCTAAATGATAAATGGTATGTAGAGAATTACTCAAAGGAGGAGTTCCCTGAGTTCCACAGGCAATGCATTCCAACATTTAGCACCAAGATATCGAATAGACTTTAGACCATATACTGAAGATGGTTTTTTCGAGACATATATAGGTCACCTTGACTGTCCTGTCTTGTGAAATACTGATGAACATATGAACAGATAAATTGTTTACACCTAGATTTGTGAAAGGCATGAAATTGTTTGGGGTGGACTGGACGTCGCTTTGATTTGAGTGTTTCAATTTGAAATGAATAAAAGGTAGCGACTTCTTTTAAAAAATACGCTCTGTTTGCAGTATATTTTGATTTATGGTCTGCCTCAAATACAGTGGCGTGGTGACCGGGGGGCCGGGGGGCACGTGCCCCCCCCAGCGACGTTAGAAGATGGGGGCGCCGAAGGCGCCCAGCGTTTTGAGGGAGCGCCAAATGCCCGAAAGCTGCGTTCACACTAAATTACGTCGGGATGCACAAATGCGACAGAATATCATATCATCAGTTATTTTTCATATCATCAGTTATTTAAGCATGGTAGCCCATTCAACTAAGTTGGTTTACAAGGGGCAATGCATCTAAAATACTACAAAAAGCAAAAAATTTGAAAAAATATAATACAACAAATCTAGATAAAGAAAAAGAACATTTTATCATACTCTACTCCTCTACCCAACCATTACATTACTCTACCCTGCCTTACCGTACCTCGCCCTACTCTACCTCACCATACCATACTCTAATCTACCCTACCTACCCTACAATACCATACCCTACCCTGCCCTACAATACTCTACTCCTACCTTACCCTACCCTACCTTACCCTACCCTACCCTACCCTACCCTATCAGGTTAATTTGGATACCCTATTACATTACTTTGTCTTTTCTTTACCTTTATCTGTTTACATAAGTTTACAAGTCATATAAGATAAATTTGAAATCATAACGGAAAAGTTTAAATCAAAGACAGAAGAAGGTATGGGAGATATCTCCGTCTCAAATTTAGACTTCGGGCCTTTGGAGATGCCTCGATGGAATTAGAAATTGAACTGTTCGATAGCGAAGTGATAGCAGGCTAATAGCTTGGCAGAAACGCATTTGATATGTTTTTTGGAAAACGCACTTTTTATCCTAATTTTGAGGCGTTTAATACCAGTGTGAACTAAGCTTTAATTCAAGCGAAGCCAGACAAAGATACTCACAAAGATCTTACACGTCTGATTTCCTCGTAAAATCAAAAAAAGCAAGCTCGTCGGATGTAGTTGCCATCAACAGTGCGGAATTCAGAAACCCTTTGTCAATTTAAAAGAGAGATCAAAAATTGGTACGGAGAAAACTGTTCCTGTAAATTATGCCGAATCTTTATTCCAAACCTGGGCTATTTATAATGATTGTTTTTAGATATCCGGTTTTAATTGTATATTTTAATTGTATATTTTGATGACTTGTAAATATTTTATCTATTACTTTCTTATACCATATTGTAAATACATCTTGTAACGTTGGAATTAATTAGCTACTTTTTTATTTTAGCTATCGTATCCTATTATCCAACGATAAATAAATTGCTAATGATAAAAGAATAATAGCATCATGGAATGGAAGATGCTGCGGGCTTCAGCATCCAGGATGGGGCTCAGGACTTTGATATCATTTTTATTTACTTGAAAAACGTTAGCGTATCAATCGCGTTCTTTATCCTGAAAATTTACTTTGGAGTTGGAGTCTCACTTTCTTGGCGGGATTTAGAATCGCTAAATCTATTAGACGGAAAAGTGGATCCAGATGACTTTTCGTACAGGTGCATAGAATGAATATCCAGGGTTTGGGCATTAAGGTGAATATCTGTTGTCGCTAACTGTCCAGAAGAGAACGAAGAGGAATCTTGCAAGTTTTATTAGTGTTCCTGTTATAACAAGGCAATCTTCGAGATTTTGATGCCATATTCTGAAAATCTTCGAGAAGCCTCTCAATTTCATATTCTTTTTTGCAGCTAAATGTGGTGAATTCTTCACTTCTTCTTCTTTTTCATGTTCCTTATCTTTCGACGTTGGATGACACAGTAACTCTCCACATTTCTCTGTCCATTGCTATTCTTGTTGCCTGTTCATATCGCAAACTAGTCCATTCTTTGATGTTGTCATACCAGCTCATCCTTGGGCGACCTCTGCCTCTCTCTCCATCAATGTACCCCTCTAACAATGTTCTGTATACGTTATTTAGCCGTATCAAATGCCCAAAATATCTTAGTTTCCTTGCCCTCAATATGCTGATCAATGTTTGTCTTTCATCTTCTCTTTGGTAGACTCCTCTGTCGAATTCTTCACAGAAGGGGCATTTTCCAACGATTTGAAGATCATGGTCTCAAAAATTTTCGCTCGCTTCGCTCGCAAATGATTTAAGCCCATTGCAAACTGTTTGATTTTGGTATATTATGACGGAATTATAAAAGAAGCACAGTTATTCAATTTCAAAGCATTGTCTAAAGAATGAACAACCTTTGAATAGCCACGGCACATTGTACAGCAAATAACAGTCAAAGTTTTCTAGGGGGCGCCAAAACTGGCTGTGCCCCCCCCCCCAGCCAATGTTGAGCCACCACGCTACTGCTCAAATGATTAGGCCTGGCTTAGACGTCTAACTTTTCAAGCGCCTAACTTAATGCAACGAATCAAGTTCATGAAAAGTAAGACATCTGAATCAAATTGGTTCTGCACTACCCTGGATACCAGGCTCTGGTACCCAGGGTAGTTCTGCACTTATCATTTAGGTCGACCTAATTATTAAGTTCGACCGACCCAATCGTACTTAATGCTAATGAGCCACCACATTTCTCTCCGTATTTAATGCAGTTCGCAGGCACATTTCTCTCCGTATTGCTATGCGGTTTTCGAAGAGGTTTCTCTACACAAAATGCTCTTTTGCGTTTTTTAGAAAAAATCAAAATAGGATTAGACAACAAAAAATTTGCGGGTGCAATTTTGATGGATCTATCAAAAGCCTTTGATTGTTTGAATCGTGAACTGCTGATAGCCAAACTCGATGCATATGGCTTAGGCAGATCTGCACTTGATTTTATCTATAGTTATCTATCAGCGAGGAAACAGCGTGTAAAGGTAAATGGCTCGTTCAGCAATTGGCGTGAAACAAATCTCGGTGTTCCACAAGGTTCCGTTCTGGGACCACTCTTATTCAACATATATGTAAATGACATGCTCTATCTGATGGAGGATGCCGAAATTTGCAATTACGCTGACGATACCACTATTTACGTTGTGAGTGATAAAATAGATGATGTTGTGCGAAGATTAGAAGATGGCATTGCAGCCGTCTTAAACTGGTTTCCTAATAACTATATGAAACTTAATGAAGAAAAATGCCATGTAATGATTTTTGGTGGAATACATGACGATATACGTGTGAAAATTGGTACTTCTGTGATCAAAGAGACCAAGGAGCAAATGCTCTTAGGAATCAACATAGATAATAAACTAACATTTAAGTCCCACGTTGAAACGCTCTGTAAGAAGGCTGCCCAAAAATTACATGCTCTGGCTAGAATTGCGAATTACATGGAAACTGAACAGCTTGCATCATTGATGAATGCGTTCATCATGTCACATTTTAGTTATTGCCCATTGGTATGGATGTTTCATGATAGAAACATAAATAAAAAAGTCAATAAGATACAAGAGAGGGCCTTACGTATTGTATATAAAGATAATCACTCAGATTTTGAAACCCTTCTCGTGAATCAAAATTCGGCATCTGTCCATCAGAGAAATCTGCGGTTACTTCTAACTGAAATATATAAAACGAAATCAGGAAACGCCCCTAGCTTTATGAAGGAGATTTTCATGGAAAAGGTGCCTTCATATGGACTGAGGGATGGCGGAAACATATGTTTACCAAAAGTTAAAACAATGAGGTTTGGAACAGAAACTGTGCGGTTCCTCGGGCAGAAGCTCTGGAGGACACTACCTACCGAAATAAAGGAATCAGAATCTCTTTCAGTGTTTAAAAGAAAAATTAAAACGTACACGGTTAGTTGTGACTGTAGACTATGCGAGCGATATGTGGAAAATTTAGGTTACATTTAATTTAGAAGAAAATTTAGGGTAAATTTAATTTCTTTATTTTTATTATTATTTTTTACATGATTGTAGTTGGCCTAAATTAGCACCATGTGCTATTAATTGTATTGTTTATATAGCCAACGTTAAATAAATTGAATAAAAAAAAATAATAATGCAATAAATACGGTTTCAGTTCAAACGTCGAACTTTTCATGCGCCGAACTAAATGCACAAATTAAGCTAATGTAGCACCTTGGATCAATCCTGACGTAGGCATAATGTTTCCAGTCATCCCTTCGACAATGCTCAAAAAAGTGCGTGCAATATTCTTGGAAGTTTTTTGTTGGATTTGCAAATGGCGTCGTCATCTGATACGTCTGACAGAAATGTTGTGGAATCTTCGCTTTGTACACCTCGCCTTAAACTGACGAAGTATTCCTGCATCAGTTGTCCAACGATGATTTGCAAAAATGTTTCTTTTTTGAAAACGCCGAGGAGCCTGACGGTTGGGTAGCTCGAAAATCAGCTGGCTACTGCAGATTTTGCTACGACGAAAGGCAAACAGCAACATCGGCAGAGCAAGGTCACCAACGCCTAAATATCAAGGAAAAGCTACTTGCCCGTTCCTCTATCTAACTTATTACTTTTAATTCTTATTGGTGGTAACTCGATGCATCTCCTTTTCCCCCGGTATTCAAACGCAACAGACATACAGTCGCTTTGGGCCTAACAATTTTACATCAACAAAACTTTGAGTAGGCCTTCACTCGGAGAAGCCAAGGCGGGTCTGTCTCCTCTCCTTGTTTAGTGAAATTAGGAGAGATTATAATTCAACAAACAACGAATTTCAAACTATTTTGGGACAATATGAAGCCGGCAAAGCATATCATTTGCCGCCTTCAAGCCTGATTCGAAACTCCGTGGGGAAAGAATTGTTTTCCATCTCTCCAGCATTTCTTGCTCAAGAAAAATCTTCCAGAAACTTTTATCAAATTAATGTTTTGTTTTTAAACAGAAACCATTGATATCGATGATGAAAGATGGTGAAATTAAGAGTGACACTGATCATGAAGCGGCAGAACAATAAGTTCGACACATGAAAAGTTCGACGTCTGAATCAAATGGGAATTAACTGTATTTGGGGCGACCCAAATTCGCATTAACTTCGGCGCATGAAAAGTCGTCTGAACCAGGCCTTAGCTGTCACCGGCAAATGCCCACAAATAACAACAATAATATTTCTTTGCAAAGAAATTCTGCGTTATCGCAAATCTCAGGTAAAATCTAATATGAGACGGACTTTAGTAAACAGAATTTCGAGGCATAGCTTTATCTTGATTGCATTTTCAGAACGTTGGAAATATTCAAATTTCCAAATAAAGTTTTACAAGGGTACAAATGACAATGTTATAAGGGGCCGCAAACATATCGACTTTTTCCTAACAACGTCCATTAGACGTTTTCGTTTAGAACCCCCTTCCTCGCAAAAAAAAAAACGTTCAGGACCAAACTTTCAATATAAGCGATATTTGTGCATGTCATAGGCCTGGGCTTTGCAGTGTTACTAGTTAGCGTTGGAGACTGGCCTTACTTTTATATCAAATTTCACAGCTAGGAAATGAGTGCTGTTTTCTTTGGATACAATACAACAAATTATCAAAGGGGACAAACTACCTTAGAAAGTAACTGCTGCGAGTCATTGTGCTCCTTTGTGTGTGATACATGCATTTACTTGAAAGAAGCTCAACTCTTAGATCGCCAAAAAAGTAAGAAACTCCAGTAATGGGAAAAATAACTTAAGAAACTATTTTTGCCAATAACAGAATTGATCGTCGTGTTTTTACTTCGTTAATCTCGTCTCGAAGTGCTTGAGTGATATCACAACATAGAAAGGCTTCAAAAAGCAGTGTTTGAAAATGTTCAGGAAGATTGCTATGGAGCCTTCCAGAAACTCGCAACTGCGAGCATTTCAGTACTGGCTTAAATTCTTTGTCTCTTTTAAAAAAGATACATTTTAATAGAGAAATGATATCATTTGAAAAAATGAGCCTGTAGAGGATTGTTATACAAAGGCAGTGACTGAAGAATATTCTTGCAATCCTTTGCCCTTTCTGTACCCTGGGTACCAGAGCCAAAAAGATAAAGGCTCTGGTACCCAGGGTACCCTTTCTGGCGAAAGTCCTATAGAATCTAATATGCCCTGCACAGTGTTGACACGAACAGGGGCGCACATTCAAATTAAGTTTGGGGGGGGTGTCAGCATGTTTTGGACCGACTAAATTTGTTTAGACCGACTGGATGTATACTGGCTGTTAGTACTCTTAAGGAACTTTGATACAAGCAGTACAGATTAACTGAGGGTGCTAAAAGGAGGGGGTCTGGGGGCAAGGCCCCCAGGAAATTTTTTGAGGACACGCCCTCTACTTTGCCTTGGAACACCTCTCCTGATCCCATGTTTGCCGCTTCTAAAAAAGAATTTTTGCTATTTTGTAACAGGTTTTTTCATAAATTGGCATCTTCAGGATAACTTTCAAGTAAACACCTCTCTCTTAGAAAAGCAGATTTTTTCGCAAGGAAAATTAATCGCAAAGCAAAAATCACTTTAAGAGTGAAATAGCAGCCTCTCACACTTATTTTCTCAAAGCTTTCTGATTCGACTTTGCCTGTTTTGCTTTTACGGGGAGGTTTTTCCTGTCAGGCCAGGTGGTGGTGTCCTATTTCCAACGCCATTCAATTACCACCACCGACACCAGGACCGCCAAGGAGTTTTCGAGCAAAATTATAAAATGAGGTCCCATGCGAGCGAAGCGAGCAGAAATTTTTGCAATCACGCTCTCTAGATTAGCTTCAATGGCCTAAAATGCATTTCAGAACATTTCCTGCAGTCAGAATGTTAAGAAATCTTCAAATATGAGCCCCCTAGACCCTGGGGGCAAATTGCACACTGCTCCCCTCCGCGGCCATTCCATTTTCAACACCCCAGTGCCAGACTAGAAACTTCGAGCATTTCCAACAGCTCTCTACTGTATATTTGGACCAATCTTTGGGCAAAAAAACACCTTTGCTTCGCCTTAGAACTCTCACAATCCAATGATTGCTTGGCCCAATCGTAGACTGGGCACTTCTGCAATAGTACGTCTGGGAAAATTTTGTTAAATGTCGTCCTCTACTTTGGCTTAGAACAACTCTCCCGATCACTGTCGAGCATTGCTTGTAAAATTTCCAACCGTCATCATGGACCGACCCCTGCCTAAAACATTCAGAAGTCGGACCAACTTGGATTCGAACTATCCAAGCTTTGTCATGGACCGACTTTTCGTTTATGAGAAAAATTTTGGACCGACCCTGAAAATATTGGGGGGGTGTCTCACCCCCCACACCCCCTAATGTGCGTCACTGGACACGAAGCCCTTTCTTGCATGATTGCAAAAGTCCTCGGACGTTGGCATACCTTCGCCACCAAGACAACGATTCAGTTGATCTCGTACTATTGTTGAGTTTAATTAGAAGTTGATTTCATATCATTGCTGAGTGTACCCTGGGTACCAGACCCTCAAAACAATAAATAAAAGATGAAGGAAAATTTATATTTTTTGAGGCTCTGGTACCCAGGGTATGCTGAGTGGAGTTAAAATAAACCTTCGTGTTGTGGCTTGAATGTCTCTTTTAGGCCAACTTTTAAAACCAAAAAGTTTACGATCCGAGCTTACTTAGAAAGTTCATACTGACAATAAGAGACAGCGAACAAAGACAACGTTCAAATTTTACAGGCTATTATTTATTCTTACAAGACCTTTTCTCGATATAAGAACTCAATTTGAAAACGTCTTGAGCAAACCCCTGCCCCAAAACATCCAATCGACGTTGCTGGGAAAAATCGACATGTTTGCGGCCTCTAAGGTTCTTTTTATGACTATCTTGAGCAAAGGCCTCCCATGCACTCAATGTGGTTTCTGGGTTCACAAAAGGTGTGACCAGATATCTGATACAGAGTTTGCAACTATATCCAGGTCGATTGAGATTGAATGTAGGTACACCTGTTTGTCTTGCAAGAACAACACCAAGGTCAACCTTTGGCAAGAGCTACCATTTGCTGATGATTGCTCTGCTGATGACCCCTTGCCTGAATGTTTTGAGGAACAGCCTATACCCACAGAAGACAACAACGAAACCACCCAAGAGCATTCAGAAGATTTGTGGAATCCATTCAGAAAAAGAGGCTTACATTTTCTTCCCCTTAATATTAATAGTCTGCTGCCTAAAATTGATGAATTGCGCCTCATTGCCAAAAACTCAAATGCTGCAATAATTGGGATTACAGAGTCAAAACTTGACAAAACCATACTAGATAATGAAGTTAAAATTGAGGGCTATGAACTGAAAAGATCTGACAGAAATAGACAAGGTGGGGGTGTTGCTTGCTATATCAGAAAAGATTTGTCTTTTAATGTAAGAGAGGATTTTTCACCAGATTTCGAAAATATATTTTTTGACTTACTCTTGCCAAAATCTAAACCAATCCTCATTGGCATCCTTTACAGACCGCCTGACTCAAGTGGTTTCCTGAAAAAACTCAATGTAGCCATTACGAAAACAGAAAATTTTGATAATCAAGAAGTTTTCATCCTGGGGGATTTGAACATCGACCTGACAAACAGTAAAAAGAGTAATTCTAATGGGATCAAGCGCTATAAAGAATTCTGCTCCCTTCACGGACTTGTACAACTGATCCAAGAACCAACGCGCATAACCAAAAAATCCGAAACTCTTTTAGACCATGTAATCTCCAATTTGGCGCAAAAATTTTCCCAACATGGTGTCCTCAACTTGGGCGTATCTGACCACCAAATGATCTACTGTTCAAGAAAAAGTCCTAAAACTAAAAGCTTTGGTCATAAATACGTTAAAATCCGATCGATGAAACATTACAATAGAGAACTTTTTTTGAAAAAGCTAAGATTGATCAAATTCCCAAAACATTTTGAGTTTATAGATATCAATTCAGCGTATTCTCACTTCATGCAAGTGATTATTTCCATTATCGATGAAATAGCTCCATTAAAGGAGATTCGCATAAGAAACAACACTCAGGAATGGATAGATGAGGAGGTTCTTGAAGGGATCAGAATTCGAGACAAACTGCTTTCAAAATTTAAGAGGACAAAAAGTCACATGGACCATGTAAATTTCAAAAAAGCTGGAAAAAAAGTTTTGTCTCTTATAAAGAAGAAGAAGAAAACTTGTGTTGTTGGTAAACTAAACGAAAATATTGGCAAGCCAAAAGAACTATGGAAAAGCCTAAAATCTCTGGGACTTCCTTCCAAACAAGACAAACCCTCAAAGATCTGCCTAAGAAAAGATGGCGAGCATTGTTTCGATGATAAAATTAACTCGGAAATTTTCAAAAATTTCTTTTCAACTTTGGCGAAAGAACTAGTAAATAGGCTACAAATCCACCCTGTAAATTTGGAACAGAAAGTGTCAAAAAAGTATTACAAGCACCTGAACCTTGGAAAGAAAACGTTCACACTGCACCATGCAACTGATGAAAATGTTCTTAAACTTTTGGAAGGAATAAATCCCGCAAAAGCAGCAGGACCTGATAGTCTTGCAGGAAAATTCCTTAAGGACGGTGCACCAATATTGACAAAACCAATTACAGAGCTATGCAATCTTTCCATCGCACTATCACGTTTTCCAGATGATTGCAAGCAAGCTAAATTGAAACCACTTTTTAAAAAGGGCAGCAAAGATGAACCAAAAAATTACAGGCCAATCTCACTATTGCCGCAAAGTTCTAAAGTGATTGAAAAAATTGTCCGTGAACATATACAAGAATTCCTGGATACAAACAAAATTCTTTATCGATACCAGTCTGGCTTTCGTCCCTACCACTCAATAGACACATGCTTATCATACCTAAGTGATAGAATTATACGAGGGTTTGAAAACAGGATGTTTACTGGCATGATATTGATTGATTGATCTACAAAAGGCATTTGATACGATCGACCACGAAATTTCCTGGAAAAAATGAAACATCTTGGTTTTGCTGATTCAGTCACATTTTGGCTTAGATCTTATCTAACAAACCGAACTTTCTTCGTAAACATAAGGAAAGAGACCTCATCACCTAGGGAATTATCATGTGGAGTTCCGCAAGGCTCCATTCTTGGCCCACTCATTTTCCTCTTGTTTGTTGACGATATGCCTCAGGCAGTTGACTGTGACCTACTTTTATATGCTGACGACTCCTGTCTTGTGTTCAGAGACAATGATATCAATGAAATAGAAAAGCAACTGAATAAAAATTTTAACTCTATTTGTGATTGGTTTGTTGAGAACAAACAAAGCATTCACTTTGGAGAAGACAAAACAAAGTCTATACTGTTTGGCAGGAAAAATAAAAGAACCGGCAGTAAGAAACTGGACATCAGAAGAGGTGACATAAAGATTAAACAATACACATCCGTGACATACCTGGGCTGTATTCTTGATGAAAACCTGTCTGGTGAATCAATGGCTACCAGGACCCTGGGTAAAATCAATGGCAGGCTAAGATTCCTTTATAGAAAGCAAAACTTTCTTGATTTTTTTCTTCGTAGGTTACTAGCAAATGCACTGATCCAGCCCCATTTTGACTATGCATGCAGTGCTTGGTTTCCATTGCCAAACAAAAGATTAACCAAAAAGATTCAAACAGCTCAAAATAAATGTATCAGGTTCTGATATAAATTGGCTCTCCACGAAAGAGAGATTTGAACAATGCACTGCTGCAAAGGTTTTCAATTTTTTTGATAATTCAGCTCCATCCTATATGTCGGAGATATTCTCACCAGCTGGCCAGATCCGGGCCACTCGAAGATCTAAAAGCAAACTTGATAAACCTGTTCGAAAGAGTAACAAAGGACAAAATGGTCTCTCCTACCTAGGACCTAAAATCTGGAACTCTCTAAACTCAGACCTAAAATCTACCAATAATGTCAACAGCTTCAAGCATAAGATGAAGGGCAAATTCTTTAAAGACCTCCATACTCAGGAAATTAGTCCCTATATATTTTATTAGGATCCTAAAAGCTGTAACAAAACAGTCTATCAACAATCTTGAATATGCAGCATTTCTCATATTACCTGTCCAGAAAATTTTTTTTTCCTTTTTGTCAAACATTCTTTTCTTTCAAAGACACCTCTGGAGGGACCATTATGGAAACAAAGTCGCACTGACCTTTTTAATGCTATCCCTGCCATTTCAAACTGGGGGTGTTTTAAATAGATTTTTAGCTTTTTAACATCTTAATTTATGTAAACATTGTAATTAGATTTTTTCTTTTTTTAGATAATAATTTTTAAATTTTAATTTAGTGATGGCAAATTTTACATACATACATATAGGAGCCCAATTGACATATTTTCCACGAAATGCTGGCTTCCCTTCCTGACTGGTAAGAAACAGAGTATGGTAGAGCATGGTATGGTAGGGTCCCGGGGGGGGGGGTACATGACTTGCGGATGGACGGGGGTCTGCCGCCCGGTTTTCAAAAAGGTACCCTCTTCTAATTACCGAAAGTTACCGTCATACCCACTTTTATGATGAATTTTGGCGGAAAACCACCCATTTTTTGCTATTTTTCACCAATTTCGGAATAACCCACCCTTGTTTATGGAAAATCTGCTGAAAAAGGGACCCTTGTTTAGAGAATTTGGGGCCCGAAAACCCACCCATATGGGCGGCACATACCCGTACCCTCAACATGTTATGTACCCCCCCAGGGGTAGGGTAGGTAGGGTAGATTAGGGTTGGGGAGGGTGAGGTAGGGTAAGGCAGGGTAGTGTAAGTTAATGGTTGGGTAGAGGAGTTATGTTCTTTGAAAACGTAACGTAAGTGGAGCGTATGATGTTATGTTCTTTTTCTTTATCTAGATTTGTTGTAATTACTTTTCTTCAAATTTCTGGTTCTTGTAGTATTTTAGATGCATGGTCCCTTGTAAACCAGCTTTGTTGAATGGGCTACCATGCTTAAATAACTGATGATATGATATGACATAGACCATCGTTTTTGTCATTTCTCGATGAAACAGATTCATTCTCTCGTCGATTATGTCACAGGCAAACCAGAATAAATGTTAACCGTTGCATTTATTGTTTGATATTGATAATCTATATTATTTTTCATTAACTTTGCGCATTTCCTCCCTCGCTTCACGCTCCCTCCCAGAGGAAGTTAGCTGCGCGGCACATTAGAGGTCGCGGAAAATGAATAAGAAATGGAGTTGCAAAGAAAATAGAAGAAATTTCCAAATAACAAAGTTAATGAAAAATAATATAGATTTTCAAACAATAAATGCAACGGTTAACATTTAATCTGGTTTCCCTGTGATTATGTTGTAAACCACTGCTTTTGGACGTATGCAATGCTAAGCAAATTTTGACAATGATCGCAAGGATTCAATTCCTTTACAAGTTGTACTTGTTCGTCCTTGTATCAACAAGAGGTATGACATTGGATAAGCTTCTTTTACCTCGGTTTTCGAGCTTTCTGCATTACAAGTAATCTGGAGGTCTCTAATTTCTGCTACATTAAGTACAAAAATTTTCGGCGTGACAAACTTTCGGACAAAGACTTGTCCGAAAATTTATTTGTATGAAATATGGTACTGTCCGAAAATTTGTCACGCCGAAAATTTTTTCACCGATATGCGCATGCGTAGTGTGAAGTGAATGACAACAACAGGAACGGAGACAAGAAATATGAATCCGAATCTCAATCATGGAACGAAGGATTATCATAAGCATGCAGAGTTTTGAGAAGAACTATGTTTCAAATCCAGCATTATTGTGATTAGTCAAAAAATAACAACAATATTCTCACCATCATTTTTCAAAGTGACGAAATACGAATACAGACAAGAAAACTGGTAAACATTGCTGTGCTATGTTAGAAGTTAGAAAATTTGACGTGAGAAGGAACTTCAGGGCATGACGGGAGGCTAGTTGGAACTTTATAAAAATGTTTAGTTTCAGTAAATCATAAACCTGATGCGATTTTTGCATTAATGGTTTAAAGGCTTGTAAAAAATTGGTCCGAAAACTAATTTGTCCGAAATATAAAAAATTTGTCCGAAAATATTTTCGCCGAAGTTAATTGTCCGAAATTTTATCTTTTGAAAATTTATTGCATATTTTTGATCTTTGAAAGCTCGCAACTCAGTGAATTTTCAACCGATTTGCAAGATTCTGGTCTCTAAAATTATATCATAATCTTACGGACAGAGTTATCTTCCAATGAGCCGGTCCATGTTGTCGTTATTTTTCAATATTCAATCAAACATCGAACAATTCTTTTGAGACACCCTGTATATGAACCCAGCGAGGCTGAACTGCAAAATTTTAGCTTCTTATACGTGGGATGTTGCTGTGGCTAAGATTTGGGCTGGGACCAAGTATTTTTAGACCGTAGATTTCGTGACAAAGTGTCGAGTTTTATTACAAAATGGGAGCGTGAGAAGACAATTTTCGGGGTTATTACAATTTGCGACGGTGTACCTAAACAATTTGGTACATCTGTTGGTCCTCCTAAGATTTTTGAGGGTATACTTTGACAAAGTGTACAAATTCGGTACAACACTTTCAATCATTTCTAAATCACACCTTTCCATGATACTAATTTCGTTCTGCTTTAACTTTACTCTTACAGCAGGAAACAGCAGTCAGGTAGATCACGTATAGCGGGAAAAAATTTCAGTCACTGGGTTGCAAATAACATGAATTGTGCAAACGAACGGCTGTGCAAACGAATTCGAATGCACTGTAGTTCGAAAGGAAAATTGATTAAAAAATTCTTCTTGTTGCATGCAGTTGAATACCACGAGGATAAAGAACTAAATAAAGTAAGATATTTGTTCTTGGACATTTCACATAAACAGAATAATGGATAGCATGCGGGCAGACTTTACCCGACTTTACCTTTCCACCCGAGGGGGGTACATAACATGTTGAGGGTACGGGTATGTGCCGCCCATATGGGTGGGTTTCTGGGCCCAAAATTCTCTAAACAAGGGTCCCTTTCTCAGCAGATTTTCCTTATACATGGATGGCTTTTCCAGAAATTGGCAACAAATAGTAAAAATGGGTAGTTTTCCGCTAAAATTAATCATAAAAGTGGGTATGATGGCTAGTGTCGGTAATTAGAAGAGGGTAGCTTTCTGAAAACTGGACAGCAGACCCCCGTCCATCCGCAAGTCATGCACCCCCTACCCCCGGGCCTTTCCTCTGCGAAGTGAGAGCCACCGAGGAACTTGCAAATCCTCCTTAGCTCTCCTTAGCAATGGCAAGAAAAGTTTGCACCGTGTTCATTATCAAGACAAACGGCTTTGCTTTAAACGTCATTCATTTCATTTCATTTCATTTTTTATTTTTTATCCACGGTAGCCCCGTCAATCTGCATTGATTGCTTTGCAGGGGGCCGTGCAAAAATACATATTATTCTAAGTGAAACAGCGACCATAATGTTTAAGTCAACAAATAGTCTTGCGCCTGAATATCTTTCCGAGCTGTTTGTAAAGAACTCAGCGCTTAACACAATGAGGCTTAGAAATACCGAAGCTGACTTGCGTGTTCCTCTCTTCAAAACGGCAAATGGGCAGAAGTCAATACCATTTCGTGGGCCTAAGCTGTGGAATCAATTAAGCTCTGATGTCAGACTTGCACCCTCCCTTTCTACCTTCAAAAGGAGGCTTAAAGATGTAGTAGAGGGTTAAAGATCTTTTTTATGTACATTCATTTGATTTTTTTTCGTTTTTGTAAACACAATTGTAAATTAATTAGGATTAGGTTTTAAATTTGTAAATTATGTCCGAGATTGTTGGCCACCCCAGCCTTTTAATCAGACCAGTTGCTGAAACATGATAGCTGCTATTCGTAACAATTCTGGCAGCTCGATTTTGCAGTCTTTGGAGGGCATCAATTTGAATTTTGCCGCAACATCCCCATACTGAGCAACAATAACGAAAGTGGGGCTCAACAATTCCTCTGTACATTTTACTGAGCGTGCCCTGTTGGAGAAATTTCTTTGCATATTTCAGAAAGCCTAAAGCTCGAGAGACTTTGTTTCTCATACCCTTTATATGCTCATCCCAAACAAGATGACAATCCAACTGAACACCGAGGTATTTAGTCCTCTTGACAGTTTCTATCTGTGTGCCATTTATGAAAAAGGAAGGCTGCTCACTGACTTCTTCGGAAATCCTCTTGAGCTTTGGACGGGATCCAACTACCATTGCGTGAGTCTTAAGGACGTTTAAAGACAGTTTGTTTCCCTGAATCCAATCTTTTAAACAATCTAGATCTTCGTTCATAAATTGGTTTAGATCATCGATGTTATTTGATGCAAATGAGAGACTAGTGTCATCTGCATACATGGTCACTTTACAATTATGCAGAGCACGCGGGAGGTCATTAATATAGATTAAAAATAACAGGGGACCAAGGCATGAGCCTTGTGGAACACCGCAAGTGACATCCATTATGTGCGACAATGCACCATTAACTTTGCACAATTGCCGTCTGTTATTGAGATATGAAACGAACCAAGAATGTTCCAGATCTCTGATACCATATCTAAGTAGCTTGTTAAGGAGAATGTCATGATCTACAGTATCAAATGCTTTCTTAAGGTCGATGAATACATTTGCTGTGTATTTTCCGTTATCCATATTTACGTACCAGTCGTTAGTACTTGCAAGCAGACAGGTTACAACAGAATGTAGCAATCGGAAAGCAGATTGATTCGAGAACAGTAGATCGTTTTTGATCAGAAAATCATAGATCTGATTATAGACCATCTTTTCGAACAGTCTAGCTAAAAATGGCAAAACAGAAATAGGCCTGTAATTTGAACTGTCATCTTGTTCACCGCTCTTGAAGACAGGGGCAACACGCGCAATTTTCCAGCTGTCAGGAAAAACACCAGTAGCATGAGAGAGGTTGAAGATGTCGCATAGGGATTCAGCTATCACAGGCAGTCCAATCTTTATGAAAAAATTGGCTAGACCATCAGGGCCAGACCCCTTTGAGGTGTCAAATTTTCCTAAAACCTTTTCGATTTGAGGAACAGTGATAGGTTCGAAATGAAATTGCACGCTTTTAGGATTCACCTCGTAGTCATTATCTAAAAGAGGATTAGATGACTGAGGTATTTTGTCACTGAGGGTCTTGCCAATTTCACAAAAAAAGTTATTCATTGACTCTGCAATAGCTGTATCTCCCGATACCGTTTTCCCCTCAACCTCCAAGGATGTAATATGGGTGGTCTTTGACTTCTTATTTAGAACTTGATTAATTGTTTTCCACGTGTTTTTTAGGTCGCCATCATAGGAGGCGATCTTGTTTGTGAAAAATTCGCGCTTCAATTTCAAATTCAATTTATTTACACGATTCCTCATCTGCCTATAAGCCTGCATCAAAATTTCGGACTTAGAACTAACAGCAAGTTTCTAAAGCCTATCCCGAGATTTACACATGAGTTTGAAATCTTTCGTCAACCAGGGGGAAAACTTTTCAGATACTCTTCTGTTTCGTGCTTTGAAACTACATATATCTTACTTTAAACTTTATTTAGTTGATTATAGTCACAAAATAATATCATAACGTACCATTACCTGATAAAAACTGATCTTCCATTCCATCGAGTCGTGTTTAGCTTGATACATCGAGGCTCATCAAGTGGGCATCAAGTATACATTTTCAATTGTTTTTGACGAGGCAGATAGATGGCAACTGTACCCGACATGTGAAAAATTCTGCTCCCTGAATGTCAAAGCAATGAGATTGAAAAACTCTCTTGTTTTATTCCCGATATATTCAGCTAGGTTCAACAGTTTACCCGGCTTTAATCGGCCAATCCTTCACGTCGAAATAAGGGGGATTTTCTGTAGCACGCGTCTTCGAAAAGTTGCAAACACGAGTGAAAACATGAAGCAAGGTTTCCTTTTGTTCTCCCCCTTAGCAATGATGACACTGGCATGTTTTCATGTATTTCGACTCTTGTGAAAATGGAATCCCTCCCGGGGGAGGGGGGGGTAACTTGAGTTTCCAAGATACGGGGTTGTGCCATTCAAATCGTAAAAGTACCATCCATAAATCCGGAGAAATTTATCAAAAGTATAGCCATAAATCTGGAGAATTTTCTGAAAATCATACCCATAAATCCAGAAATACCACAACAGCTCACCAATAAATGAATTCTTACAGAAAACTACACCCATAAATCCGGAAAATGCAAAAGAATGTTGAAACCATACCCATAAATCCCGAATCTATCATGAAAAAGGTGCCCTAAAAAATGGCACAACCCCGTACCATGGAGAAGTTAAGTTCCCCCCGGGGGAATCCCCTGAATATGTTATTCATGCTAGGGGGAAGACCTTTTCATTCTCCCAAGTGGATAACACTTACTAAAGCGTGCTCTGTGAATTTCACATAAAGGGAAACTTACTCCTAATTTTACGACAATTTTTAAAGGTTTCTCTAAAGGAAGTTTCTAGAAAATTCATTGCAAAATCTGAACGGAGCTACCAATTTCAGCCAGGAAAAATTCTAAAAATAATTCAACATAACGTATTTTCAATCGGGTATTGCAAAATATCATTGCTTATATACTTCGGGAGCAGTAGCCTTTCAAACGCCGGGCCTTCTTTGACTCAACCCGGTACTGTTCCAAAGTTCGAGGCAAGAGTCATCTGTTGTTCTATGGTGCTGACAGCAATATATTTGAGCTATGAAACATTTGTTGTTTTTCACCTCTAGTGACTGCTATGCTGGCCACACTTCCCGCAAGTAATGTCAAGGAACTGCGGATGAATTTTAAATTCACAATGGTAAAAAATCTATCCCAATTCTCGTTACACTAAAACGACTGGACGGCTATAGAAGGCAATGCGTATGCTTTTGGAAAAATCTTCATTAGTCGGAAAGCGCAGCTCTGTTATGAACTTCAAAATAAGGAACACGACCAGCATCATTTTGAAGGTTCAAAGAGAAAAACACGAGACAAATCCAGTGTAAATCGACGTATCCAGTGATAAGTCAATCAGCTACTAGCTTTCTCATTTTCAGCTAAATAAAGATTATACAGGAATTTTCAGCAAAAAATATTTTAATGTCATGCATAAATTAAGTTATCGATCACACGGTTTGCTAAATAAGAAAAATCATTGACATGAACAAAATAAGGAAGTTCATTGAGATTAGAATAATAGTTGGTTGAGTGCATGACGAAAGGAAGTGTTAAAACAGATTAGAGGCCGGCGAGGCGTTGTCAAAATTTGATCATTCTGGGTCAGTGGCTCAAAGTCTATCACTTACTGCAAAGACAATGGAGTCAAAATCGGATTTAAAGAAGTTGAATACAAATATTTCTCATTTGTAATCTCTTTGCTGTTCTTGAACAGTTTACGAGCTAACCAGAAAGCAAATCATTTGAAGGTAATCAAAATGTGACAAGATTGTACAGATTTTTATACATCGATGATCAACATATACCATTATCTCTAGCAACACTTGTTTTAAAAAGTATAGTTGGTCTTGCAAAAGAGATATTTCTTGCGATATAGAGTGAAAGCTCAAGTCATTTGAAAGCCTTATCAAGAACATAAACACCAAAGTAGGTCATGCAGAATCAAGGTGCAATGCCACAATCTTCAATTGAGCAAAATTTGTGCATACTTCAAACCAGGAAGCGTATCCAAACAAGACTGGGTGAGTCAAAAGAAAATTTAGCCGTTTGTTGGACTGTGGAATAAAAGTACGTGGCCGATACTCAAAACTAAAATGTTACTCTATCGGTCAAAAGCCAACTTGGATGTGAAATTTTCGTTTAGTAAAATCACTCATCTTTAAGACCTAAAAAAATAGGAAAACGTCTGAAAGGTATATGCTTGGGAGAGAGAATTTCCCATTCCATTCTGGAACATGATTTACTTATAGACCAGAATGGAACGTGGAATTCCCAATCCATACAAACACCTTGCAGGCATTTCCCTAGCTTTTGGTCTTACAGATGAGTGATTTTTTCAGTTTTGCATATCGACCACCTACTTTTTATTCCACAGTCAACAAAACGGGTAAACATTTTTGACTCACCCGGTACATTATGCTTTGTCTCTCAAATCAAGTTGACAATTTATTCAAATCAATGAAGAGGAAGTTTCAAGATCAGAAATTTTTGACAAGTAAACAAAGCATTTTACCAAATTGTATCATACAGCCATTGGCAGTTCTGACACTATTTTTGTGATGCCCGAACTGCCTATGAAATAACTAAGAAACGCGATGATCTCCTCACCTCGCCAAACTAAGCTAGAGTACCATCGCCCTGAATCGGCACCCTAGCGCGTTCTCCGAGATTTTGGCTTGTTTACAAACTTTTAAAAATGGAACGGTCTAGGGACTAGTATATGAAAATAAAGCCTGATAATGGTTTGCTGACGCCATATTCTTGCTCTCTGACTGTTCTTGCTTGTTTCCGTGGCTTTGTTTACATGTTGCAAAGAAGTTTTCAACATACCTGAAAAGTGACGGTAAGCGTTCGTCCAGTTCTCCATTTAGTTTTCGAAGCCGTGTTTTTGTTTTGATTCATTTTCATTGATAAAATAATGGCAAAGGTCAAATAACTTGTTTCAATAGTTTCTTCTGCCCCTTTGAATGAAATATTTGAAAAGTCCTCCAAGTTGTCGATTTCCAGTTTTGTTCAGGGGGTTTCTTTTCCAAAGCGAGTGGATTGGCTAAAAATCACCCTGAACCGGCATAGTGTGTGAAAATGGTCTGGTGTAATGCATAGTGACCTCCCCCCTTTCCCCTGGACGACTTTATGAATAAAATATTTTGATTCTAGGAACACATTTCTGACTTGGTGACATTTTTGGTGGAGTTGGAAGAGGTGCATTTTTGGGATAACGTAATGACGGCAGTATGTATGAGAGGTTAAAACTAGGGAGGAACGAAAAGCCTTAATTTTCCATCCGATCAAAATGCAATGAATATTAATTACATAGGGGATGTGACCCTAGAAAATAGCTGTTTTGACAGTATAGTGCGATTTTCTTGCGAGATAGCTGATTGCGGTAAAATGAGGGGTGCCGGTTCAGGGCGATATAATTCATTTAGGCCGATTTTTACCGTTGCTCCTTTAAGTTCTGGCTATACTTCAAAAAGTGGGAAGATTAAGTTGATGAAGTGGTACAGTAAACACCATGAATTGAAGAATCTTTTGATGGCAAATTATTATTTTAAGTCCCTATCATAACGCTCATAATAGGTGATTTATCTGAAAGGTGCCGATTCAGGGCGATGGTACTCTATGTATTGTTTGTCTGTTAGGTTCTTCTGTCATCATGTCTTTCATTTAGGCCAGAACTTCACAGTTTGAATGAAAACTCAGCTGCAAAAACATTCCGCCTCCCATACTAACCCAAACAAAACGCCCCTTGCAGCGACGAGCACATGAGAAAACTTAGATAGTATGAAAGTTAGATAGATTTAAACAGTCTCTGCTTCCCCTTCACTTTTCCCGGGATTCACCGCTGGCAGGGCATTTCGTTTGCAATTTTTAAATTTTGAATTTGGGCCTAAACGAAAGACACGATGGCGCAGCGAAACAACATAACAAACACACAATATTTGGCTTGGGTTGGCTTGTTGAGTAAATCAACTCACTTATTAGAAATTTCATGCACAGTTCAGCCAGCACAACATTAGTATCTGAACTGCCCATGGTACAACTACAACAATATTCAAAGTACCAATAAGCAAGCAGACACAAGCAACAATAACTTATCGAAAAGCTTGTATTAAGCAACGGTGAAGCCTAGTAAATACATCAAAATCCCAAAAACAGATTCAGGTAAGCTATGGCAGGCTAATTTGTCTACAGTCCATGACTTCTCTCCTCAATTAGCTTTGCTACTGAGAGAGTTCCTCCTTAAGAATTCCCCTTCATACAAGTCCTCTTGTGTAATGTAATTTATCTCTGTTTTTATTCTTTATGTATTGTCTTATGTATTAATTATAATTGTTGTGAGTAGTTTAATATTGGAGTATTTGTATGTGGTGGAATTTAAAATAAATGAACTGAAATGAACTGAACTGAACTATCAAAGCATAGTCCAGATGCTCTTTGTTTCCGGCATTCGACCATTATACAAACAACTGCAAGCTGATATTTTCCACGGTGGGTTTATTAGCTTCCATCACACTTGAGTCATAAAGCTATCTACATTCTTTGAAAGATCATACAATGAAGAGCTTAAAGCCAATGTGAAAATTGCAGTTCTATCATCTGACAGCTTGACTTAATTTTGAGAATGTGTTCATGATTCAAAATGCACAATCTTAATCACGACTTAAGAGTCCTGACAACTTGCTACAATGCACTTTGGCTAAACTACAAGTGATTGGCCCAATTTAACCCGCATTTGAAATGTAAAAATGGTAAGATAACGTTTTTCTTAGCTCATACATGGCCTTTGAAGGATGGGGAAAACTATTGAAATGTAATGCTTTTGCGTCAGTTTGTTTTAAGTATCAAAATGTGATAATTTACATGACAGAAAATAGCCTATTTTGGCTGTTTCTGGGGAAAATTGAGAAATATCGGGTGAGAAAAAAAGTGTACGCGTTTTGCAGGCTGTGGAATAAAAAGTATGTGGCCGATATTCAAAACTAAGATTTTAATCTATCAGTCAAAGGTTAACTTAGATGAGAAAATTTTGTCTGGCATAATCACAAATCTTTAGACCAAACAATGAGGAAAATGTCTGTAAGAGGTTATGGGAATAGAGAATTCCACGCTCCATCTGGTCCATGATTTATGTGGTATCGAAGTTTTACATTCAATGCCATGGTCGGTTTCACAAAAAACTTAATTTCAATAGCAAGTAAATCATGGACCAGAATGGAATGTGGACGGAAGTCTTGTTTCCAAACATCCCTCTGACTAGTATTTTCAAATTTCTTGGCCTAAATGATGAGTGATTTTACCAAACAAAATTTTCTCATCTAATTTTGCCTTGGTCTGAAAGATTAACATTTTAGTATGAATATTGGCCAAATGCATTTAATTCTTTAGCCCACCAAACGCATAAACATTTTTGACTCACCTGATAGAATGTTTGGCTGGATATTGGTAATGTTTACTTACACATACAGTGGAAATGCTAATCTCAATAAACTATACAAATTTACTACCTGGTCTTGTTTCACCAGAACCAAATTTAACGGTTCAAGTTTCATTTGCCGACTTTCACAGCCACCTGAAGAAAGAAAATTACTGAAATTATAATACCCACTATACCTTTTCCAACTTTGGATCAAGGGGTATAGGACCCGTGTCAGGTTTCCTAGAAATTTCGTTGCCTTTGTAGCGTCCTACACGAATAGATCCCGGAGTGCTGGGTAACTCAAATCTTGGATGACAGGGATGTGCCGCCCAGCATTTTAGGGGAAGACCCATACTTAAGGATTTGTTGCTAATTTCCATACCCATTTTTATGGATTTTAGGGAGACAAAGCTTGTTGAACATCTCAGAATTCAAGTTTCATTTCATTTTAAATGCACAATATGAAGGTAAAGTTGCAAACAACCACGTTTCACAGTTATAACGATAAAAATCCAACGTTGTAAATGCTAACTTACAAACATTTACAAACAAATATTGCTTTAAATACAAGCGTTTTTCGTTGCAAGGCAAGAAGCTATCCATTTCTAGTGAAAGATTTCAATTCCAAGACCCATGCTTAATGATTTTCGAGGTTCTAAACCCATCGTTATGGGCAGCACGTACCCGTTGCTCCATATATCCCGTCACCTTCCGATTTCACTCCACACTGCCAAGAAGGTTGGACCATAGCTTATTGTTAAATGGAAATATAAGCATACAAAGGTGGTTCAAGCCACTTGCAATCAAATTCTAGCCCGCTGTTTGCAAACCACGAAACCACGAAATCACGAAAAGAAACAGCGAAATAGCGAAACGAAATACATTTTGCCAAAACATATATTTGAAATATGAAGTAGTCGTTTATATGAATAAATCGAGGCCCAAATAATAAAAACTGACCCAGTGACAGCAATTGCTATCCTTCTTTTCCGTAAAAATTTTGGAAACCTTCGGGGAGATTCCCCAGGTCAACTTAGACATTCCATTTTAGATCCTTGCCATTTTAGATTGGGCTACTTTAGCGCGAAATTGGTAGAAAATCGTTGAAAATAGGTACTCTTCCCCAAAATTCATCACAAAAAAGGGTATGAAGACAAATTTTGGCAATTAAGAGGGCATAGCTTTCTGGAAATTGGGTTGCATACCCCGTCCATCACCACCTCTCCCAGAAGAAAGCTTTACAATTAGTGCCTTATATACGAGAAGCCCTTACGCCTGGGTCTCTACGGTACGTAACAATGTTCTGCACTCACTTGAGCAACATCGATAATGCTGACCCCAGCTTCAACCATTCTTTTCTTCTCTTTTGTAATTGAGTCATGCGACACACCTCTACTTGCATCTTCAATCATATACGTTTCAAAGCCATGCTCTGCGGCATCCACTGCACTGTATGCAACACAAAAATCAATTGCAAGGCCGCAGACAAAGACCCTAGTGATATTATGGTGCATCAGTACAGAGAACAACTCTGTTTGTGACTTTTTGCCATTGTCCCAAAATGCCGAATAACTGTCAACCGAAGGAATCTTGCCTTTGTACACCAGGATGTCTGAAGAGCTCACCTACAGAAGGGAATACAATTTGTCATTCTTACGGTAGGGCAAGGTGGGTGTACATGGCTTAAGTCCGAGGAGAATGAGGAGACGAGGAGGCTACTTTTCAACCCCGAGGAACCGAGGATTTGCTTTTTTCGTGCGAGGGAGGAGCCTCAAGAAATTTCAAAACCCAGCGAGGTGCGAGGAAAATATAAGAGAAAGCGCTGAAAACCGAGGAGCTCAGGTTTCCTTTGCATTAAACAGCGAGGAGGAATAATAGTCATAAAAATGAATTATGTTTTTTCGCACTCCAGTTTTCGTGACAAAGTACGCAGAGCAATACCTGTCCTGTCAAAATGACGTAAAATGATTTTGTGGTTTCAGATTCTAGTGTTGATGTTGTACGATTTCAATTGTTATACCAGATGACCACAGGGTACCAGACAGCGAGATTTTTGATAGGTCTACATCAGGGACAAAATTGGTGGGGATGTGGGGATGCGACACCCTTCAAATACAAATAAAGCGCATTTTGCAGGGCAATCGACGATTTCGCAGTACGCCCAGTCGAATTTGATGTCAGCGCAGTAAGTAACCACGAAAAAAGAGTTGTAGTCATGCGAAGCTACCTTGAAATTTGCAAACAGTTGCTGCCAATTTGAATTGTGTTTTCAAGCTTCCATTTTAGCTCTGGTAAATATGGAATCTCGGGGTGCCTTCTGAGCCAAAGTAAACAACGTGTCCTCAAAAATTTTTTCTTGAGTATTGATATATAGAATGACTGTTAGAAAATAAACAAAGTTTCTTTGTCGCTAATGACAAGCAGGATATTGGGAGATGCATTCTAAGCCAAAGTAAAGGGCGTGGCTCAAAATTTTGTTTTTAGGGCTTTGTCTCCAGATCCCTCATTTGTCCCTGCGTTAAGGTAGTCGCCAGGGTTAAAAGGTTTGTTCATCAACAAAGGTTGGGCACGAATAAGATTTTATCGAACATGGTCAAACTGACGAGTGCAAGAGCATTGGAGACAAAGAGTGTGTGGGTTTTTCTATGTTCTATTTATAGATCAGGCCCGTCGGAAGCGGGGAGGCTGGGGGGCTTCAGCCCCTCCAATAATTTGCTGAAGTTTGTTGATTTTGTAAGTGAAAAAGGCTGTAAAAGCCAAGGTCGTAAGAATGAAGATTCAAACTCGTATATATTCGAGAAGCTACCAGAATCTATCCAAAATGCAATATCTTTTGATGTCATACAAGTAAATAATTGCAATATTTAGAAAGACCCTCATTAGTCCTGATCCTTTGCCTCCGTCAATGGCAAATTTCCAAAAATGGGGCGTTTTCCAATGATCTAAAGGGCGTGGTCATGAAACATTTTCCCGGGGGCAAGCCCCCGGACCCCCGTATTTGCTCCCTTCGCTCGCAACCTTGTTTCAGACCCCTCAATCTCAATTTCCTTCCGAAGGGCCTGTAGAATGTCCAATGAGACGGTCGTATGTACCTGTGTGCTGCCTTTAATTTACCCCTGCAATGCTACTGTCTGCAGGGCATCACTCAATTTTGTAGGGCAAATACCTTTATCACTCTTTCAAAATTATTGGCCAAGTTACGCCCTTGTCAGCACTAAAAGAAGCTAGAATTTGAAAATCACCATAACGAAAGAGACCATTTTTTCTTTTCTTGTACAAGGATGAACAGGACTGCAATTACTCTCTTTACTAGTTCATGAAAACAGGACTGCGAATAAACACAGCTCTTACAAGGTAGCCGTTAAAGTCTGAGGTTATGTTACTTACATCCGACGGACAGTTCTGTCCAAAAAAGCTCCAAATTGACACTCCTGTCTGTGTTCACACAACATTTATAAGTTGGCTGCAAAATTACGATTGATCTAGTCAAAAGCACGAAAAAAGGTCTTTTGCGTCTTGTTTTGAAATCTGCCCAGTCTACACCAACCAATTACTGTGTCCTTGAGTTGTTAGATTTATTTCGTTGTGAAATCGAGGAGCGAGGAGTCAACTTAGTAACTTTTGAAATGCGAGGAGGAAGCAATTTTAGAAAAACGTATTTGCGAGGAGTCCTAAAGGAGTTAAATGCGAGGTTGCGAGGAGGGGTTAATTTTTTGACCCCATGTACACCCACGGCAAGGCCACCGAGAGCTTTTGGAGTTCCAGGGGCATGTTAAAAATCTTCAACATACGATTGCGCTAAAGATGGCGGCGAGGATTTTTTTACGGAGATGCACTGCGTTCTTTAATCGAATTCCTTATAGAATTGTTAAAGATTTGTAATTTGAACGCAATGCACCTCAGTAAAAAATTCCTCGCCGCCATCTTTAGCGCAATCCTCTATTATGAGGCCCGTTAGATTCTGAGGGCCTGGGGCAAGTTACCCTCTCCTACCTTCCTCTCGGCGGCCCTGCGGTAGGATGCAAATACTTGCAAATACTTAAATCTCGTACAATTTCGTGTGTAATTCAAACATTCCTTGCTCAGCTTCTGATCAAGGAATAGCATTTAGGTGTCAGAAGTTTGATCATATCTTTTTTCACTAAGTAGCAGTTTCTTTTCTTCAATGCTTACTTTCGCGCGAACAACGTTTGAGTTAGACCACTTTTACACTGTACCGCTACAGCTTTGTCCCGCTACGGAGTAGTTACGGTTCAAAAAGCGTTTACACTGCTCCAGAACAAAATAATTCTACAAATAGAAGTAACCAAAGTATCGCGGATGTATGAATGGGAAGCTGATCCGTTACACTTTTGTTACGGATCCATGTTTGCACTGGTAAAGAATAAATGGGGTCTTTGCCGCCTCGTCCGGATCCTATTCTCCAGAATACGTTCTCACATTTCGTTAATTCTTCCACTTTACAACGGCCGAGATCAAAAAAAATTCTTCTCTCCAGATCAAATTCTTAATGACGTCAGTGTGACGTCATGGGTCATAGGCACGACGTCAGCCACTGTAATTCTCTCCAAAACAGATAAAGCAAGGCAATTTTTTGAAGAATCATGATGCCGTCTAAGCTGAAACAGTGATGTAAAAGATTCTAGATAAGAATATTTAAAAACTGTTTCTTTGGTAACGTGACGTCACGGTGACGTTTGATAGAAAGGAAGTAAAAAATAAGAACTTTAACATACAAACTTTAACAGTTATCGAGTCACAACAAGGAATCAAGTATTACAAACTCAGTGGCCATTGGTTATCTTAATGATCAGTTTCTTCTTCTTCGTCATCTTGATACTGCATTTCAGTGCTAAAGTCCGTATTCTCACATTCAATGCAATGACTCATTTTGGCGCAAGGTAATCTCTTACTGTAGCAAGAACATTTGCTTGTTTCACATTTGCATTTACAACCACACTTGACCAACTCCAATATCTCCTTGGTGCTATTGGGCTTGAACTGACTTTAGCAATGAATGTACCTGTTTCGTGGTCCTTTTGCCAACCAAACTCTTCAATGTTTGACGAAAAATTTTACATGCTTGATAGGAACGGTTCCATCCGGCAGCAGCCTAATGGGCTCTCCTTACATGCTTATGGTGAGCAGACGAAGTTGGTGAAAGCATTTCGCAGGCATCAGGCGATTTGCAAAACATACTCATCTGGCTTCAGCAAGGTCATCAACTCTTACTCTTGTATCATAGAAGACTTTGCATGCACGCAAACCCCTCCAACACAAGTAAGTTATCCTCGATTAAGTCCTCACGACCAAGAGCAGTAAACGCAGAGATGACATCATCTTCAGCATTATTATTATCAATTTTTTCATAGTTGGATAACAGCAGAAATAGCTAACAGTAGTTAGCTAATTAATTCCAACCTAAAAACATTACAAAATACAAATATTACAAAAAATGGTGGCTAAAATATTTACAAATCATCAAAATTAAACAGTATAAAAACAGATATCTAAAAATGTGCATATCATAAAAAGCCCAAGTTCGGAACAAACGTGTGGCACAACCTGCATCGACAATTTTCTCCGTACCAATTTTTTATCTTTGTTTTAAACCGATAAAGGGATTATTGCGAAGTCAAAAGTCAAAGAAGAATTGCGTGTCGTTGGTGGTAAAGTTCGCCGCACCTGCGTTCCTTTAAATTTGATCAACATCGTTGCAAATAACTTTTTATATGCCCTTGGTTATTGACTACCTTGCAGAGCACCAAGGCTCTTCCTAATCAGCCTTTAGTACCTATGTCATCTAACGCAGCTACTACTTCTCAATCAGGTGAGAGTGCACATGATGCAGAAAGGCTGCCCTTAAACACAGAAATTTCAGCCATTCCCTTAGACTCCTCCGCAGCTAATACTCTTACAGCTGATACTCTTGCTACAGATGCCAAATGTGCGTTAAAATTGCTAAGAATAAGAAACATTGGTAGGGTCATCATTCAATACCTAAATATCAATTCTGTTAGAAATAAATTTGATGCACTCAAAGAAATTGCAGCACAAAGTTTGGATGTATTGATGATTGCAGAAACAAAAATTGATGCTGCTTTCCCAACAGGGCATTTTGCCATAGAGGGCTTTGCAACTCCCTTTCGATTAGATAGAAATGCAAAATGGCGGTTGCTTACTAGTTTATGTCCGGAGTGATACACCTACCGAGTGTCCCAAAAAATGCAACGGATTTAAAATATTCTGACACAAGCTGTTTCAAATTGATAACTGAATAATTATTTTTCTCTAAGTTTTCAATAATTACTTCAAATTTTGATATATTTTTCAGAATTTTTGGTGACTTGGCTGCAGAGTTAAAAATCAACAAACTTTAAATTTGTTGTCAGAGCAAAACCAGAGCAGCCAGCATTAGTGCAGACTACTAAACTGCAAAATTGCAAGCATGGCATACATGCAACTTCACAGGGCTACAGACAAGCACACAATTTGATCAAGAAACTTGACAAAGGGATCCCTTGCTGATTCATGAGTTATCTAGTTGTGAGGGAGCTTTCAGTGTTAATTTCCAATTAAAAGTATAGCTCTAATTAATGGTGGCCTAGTCATTTTAGAAAAAGCTAACTGTGCCTTGACCGAAATCTTTATAAAAAGTGTCTGTTAAATGTTTAATTAACTTGTGTGTTGCACGCTTGTCAGCGGTCTTCGGTAATTGCTGGGATTGTCATGTGTCATAATATGACATTATAATTCACTATTGCTAATGCAGCAGCTCTGGTTTTGACGTAGGGGCAATCGTGAAGTTTGCTGATTCGTAACTTTACAACCAAGTCCCCCAAAATACTGAAAAATATATCAAAATTCATTCTAATTATAGCAGATTTCAATCAAAATAATCGTTTGATAATGAGTATGAAACAGTTGCCATTAGAATTTTTCAAATCTGTTGCATTTTTTCTGGAACACCCGGTACAAGTCAATTAAATTCCTTCAATTATTCTGATGGTATCGAATGCATTAGTTTCGAAATAAATTTGAGGAAAAAGAAATGGGCATTTTAGTGTTTATTGACCACCATTTCAATTTCAGGATAATGTATTTAAGAATCTTGGTCGTGCACTCGATCACTACAGCGAAACCCTGAGTACAACTATGAGAAATTTATGTTTTTAGGGGATTTTAATATGACTGAAACTGAGGAACAGCTAAAAAAGTTTTTGGAACTATATAATCTCAAAAATCTTGTCAAGGAGCTAACGTGCTACAAATCTCACATGCCAAGATGTATAGACCTTGTTTTGACAAACCGAAATAGGGGCGTGCAAAAAACTACTACTGTCGAAACTGCTCTGTCAGACTTTCATAAAATGGTTGTTACTGTCCTCAAAACTGCTTTCCCAAACAAGGACCTACATCTACTTACTTCTACGAATAGTTTGCACCAAGATGCTTTCCCTTTCCCACGAAATTTTCCTATAACATCACAACCCGCATATGCATGGAATCCTGTCAGGGCAACACATCTATTGAGTGAAGTGGCATTTTGAATACCTTGTACTCGAATAAGTCTGTAGGCTGCAAAGGCAAATATACGCTCTTTCGGAAAGGGCAGGCACGTAAGCATATAAAATGACCAGCACATCGGCATCAGGAGAACTAACAACTACTCGCATGCCAGGATAGCATTACCAGCATGTAGTACCATCAATCATGTATCATGTATCCGCTTCTTCAGGATTATTATGTGCAGGAATATCATCAACAGTTCCAAGTTTTTCTGCACCAGCAGATACTAGAGATGGAACATTGTTCTGGCGTAGGTGGTCAACTGACTTCTTTGCTAAATACGATGCCAAATCCCTCTTGGTCACATGAGAGAAATTTCTTAAGAGGAACTGTTATCTTAGTACTATCATCAATCTTGTAGATAGTTGGGGCGATCTTTCCTCGTCGATGGCTCCTTGTCATCTCTTTCAGGGAATGCTCCCTGTACGTGTAAGAAACTAATTGAACTTCCAGGTTGTTTCCTCGTTTTTGCACAACTGTTCTTGTGAAAGTATCAGTAAGATCTTTGCAGTTGCTGATCTCTGTTGATGTATTGATCGTTTGCGGAATCAGCATTGCATCAATTATTGCACACGAAAGGCCATTGTGACCTTGTCTGACAGGCAATGCATCAACTTTGATTTTAACACATGTCCTGGTATCAAAGAACAATCATTGTTCATGAGGCTTCTTACGGTTACAGAGAGTTCAAAGTTGCTGATCACGTCTTTCATATCGATGTGTATTTGGCTCCTGGCAATATACCTTTTGGCTATTCTGAGAAAGAATCAGAATCGAACGTGTTTCGATGCACTTTAAAGAACTTTTAGAACGTCCACAATGGTGTTGGAACGCCACTCGATCGAACATCTTGTATAAAGAGGTATAAATATAGCGCTCGATCCAAGCCCCTTTGTAGAATAGCTAAAATATCTATCACAACCTCGTACCCAGGCCCACAACGGTCTTCTCGCAATCTCAACCGTCGACCGATTTGGGTTATCGACGCAGGAGTAATGGCCGTTGTATCAAGGTTGTTTCTATCATTGCCATTCTACCGAATAGACCTCTACGCTATTTAACGACCTGGTTCTTCTGCTCCTTTGCAGTCGTGATAACTTTGTTTGTAACTGCAAATATTTATATAGAAGCTCGTTTAAAAGGTGCCCAAATGCTTTCTTTGGATCTGGTGAAAGTCTTTCTTCAAGAAACGCCTTGTTAACATCTTCGCTGCTAGCTTCGCATTTCAGTAGCCTCTGATGATGAACTTCAGGAAGAAAAACATTGATGACAATGTTGCAAAGACTGCTTTTTTCTTCTTCAATAAAACTGGAGTTTGAGGACGAGGTCATTTTGTCTCCTGGTCGAACACTGATTGGCCTCGTGATGTTTTTTGCTTTTCTGCATTGCTCTCCATGAAATTTCTTTCAGATCTTTGGATAACTTAGCGAGAATTGGAGCTGTTAGGACAAACCTCATTCTTGCCTTTGGATTGTTTGATATCCCGACAACTCCTCCTTCGATCCTCAAAATCTTGTTGACTTGCTCCCCTGCATGATCACAGCCTATTGCAATGTGAGGACTTTGACTTTTCTGAACGCAGACATTGCAAGCCATGAACATTTCCCAGTCATTTCCCACAGGCTGATTTCCACTCAGTAGAGTTTTCTGAGCGGACCTACTTTAGGGCCAGTCTCCGGTCGGCTGGGTTTTCCGAGTGGGCGGAATTTTAGACCGTTAAAGGTTGCTCAGCTGTAACTGTCTATTCATTTTCAGAGGAACATTTTCTCGTGCAAATGGTTGAAATTCCGCCCGTTCGGGGGAATTCTGCTGTCTGGAGAACAGTTCAGTTCAGTTCAGTTTTTTCATTTTAAAATTCCACAACATACAAAATTCAAATAACATAAAAACATCTAAAATAAACTATGACATAAATTACAGTAATACATACAATTAACTAAATAGAAAATAATAGACAGGCAACCTCCTGCAACCACCCAGCGACCCGCCCAGCCCCCAGCCCCATGCCCGACCCGCACCAAGCCAACCGCAGCAACCAAGACCAGACCCGGATACATCCGGAATCCGGACCAGAGGAGCCACCCCCGATGATGCAACAACAGCCACCCCCAGAGCCAAACCCGCCACAACCCCCCAAGCCCCGTCCAACGCGCCAGAAAGCACTAAAACCAGACAGCATCTGCTGTCTAGCCCCAGCACCCCAAACACGCCCGACCAAAGCACAAAGAGCCCCGGCGAGACCAGCCCCAGAAATGACAGCCGCCACACCACAACGAGCGACACCCCCAGCCAAAACCCAAAACACACCCAGGCCCAACCCCAATCCCACGGCCGACCAAGCACAGATCAAGCACAAAACCAAAGGCCAGACCGGCCACCAGACAGCCACAGGAGACCCCTGTCAATACTAATAAAGAAAACAAACAATAATAAATTTACAACCATAATTATATAGAATTTTGTATGGAGAGGAATTTCTTAAGGAGGAGCTCTCTCAATAGATAAACTAATCGAGGAGAGAGCACCCCCTTTCTTGAAGACCTATTTTTCAATTTGCAACATTTTTACTTGCTATGATCCATCAAAGGGAAAGAAAGTTGAACTAACACGATATTCAGGACTGGTACTTTGTGGAGAAAAGATGAAGTTTCATTTCGCGACGGAAAATCATTACTGAAGGGGACTGTTTGATCTTCAATGGGATGTCGTTCCAGCATTTAGCACCAGCATATCTGATGGATCTTAAGCCATATCGCTGCGTATTCTTACGCATCATAAAAATATCACCCCTACGAGCCTGCCTGGTATCATACTGATGAACAGATGGCAAAGTTTCAAAAAAATTGTGGAAGAAAATAGGAGAAATCAAGTTAACAGATTCATACACAAAGGTAAGTAGCTTGAGATTAGATAAATCATATAATTTAAGAAATTTTAATTCAGAGAAAATAGGTGTAGATGGAGATGTGAAATTCTTGAAGGCAATAGCTCTAACAGCTTTCTTTTGTAGAAGGTAAATTGGCTTAGTATGGGTGTCACAAGCAAGACCCCAGACAATGATTCCATACTGAAGAAAAGAAGCAAATAAAGAGTAATATAAAGAAACTAAAACATTAGTTGGTAGAAGATGCCTTATCTTAAAGAAGATACCACAAGTTCTCGCTAGTTTCTTTGACAGGTCACTTAAGTGATACCTCCAGTTGAGATTTTCATCCAAGAGAAGACCAAGAAACTTAACATATCTAGCCTGATTAACAGGCTCCCTACCAATCTTAATGCTGACAGTTCTATCTAAAGAATGATGAGGAGAATGGAAGATGATGAAATTTGTTTTGTCAATATTTAATGCAAGTTTATTAGCATCAAGCCACTTTTTAACATGCTTAAGTTCTTTGTTTACCACTTTTTCCAGGTGGTTGAGATTGTCAGATTCAAAGTAAATGTTTGTGTCATCAGCAAAAAGATAAAAAGATAGCTTGTTAGATGACTTTGGAAGATCATTTATATAGATGAGAAAAAGAAGTGGTCCAAGGACAGAGCCCTGGGGAACACCACAAGTAACATTAAGATGACTAGAGTTGTGGCCATTCACGGATATATATAATAATAATCAATTTCTTTAAAGTTGGCTAGTACATAGCTAAGTATAGTAAAAACACTAAAATTGCTAATTAAGGCCAACTACTTAAAAATATACAATTTATAAAAAAGTGTGATAAAATGGTTTGATATAAAAATAGCAGATAAAATGGTTTGATGCAAGAAATGACATAAAATGTAGATAATAAAAAGCCCAATCATAAAAATTCATAAAAATCCGACGTTTGGAATAAAAGGTCGACATAGTCTGCAAGAGCATTCTTCACCGTGCCACTTTTTTATCTTTGATTTAAACAATGAGAGAGATTCAGTATTCCTTATATCTTGAGGGAGGGAAAACCAAAGTTGAGGCCCTCTGTATCTGATGGATTCAGATCCAAAATGTACGGTCTTTATACTTGGTAATACAAATTCATTGTTATTTCTTAGGTTATAAATATTATCTCGCTCTCTGAAGATCTCATTCATAAAAGGAGGGTTCAGATTGTTCTGCGTTTTAAATATTTCTGTCATTAGGGTTTGTAAATTCTTCGTGTGGATAGTAACCGCTTTATCTCTTTCTAATAAAACGTCAAAACTAGAATCATAATCTTTGTAAGCAATTCTTAAAGCCCTTTCGTGTATCTTATTAATTTTGTTATTCAAATACCTGCTGTGGAACATCCAAGCCAACTGGCAGTATTGAAACTGGCTCATTACAAAGGCTCTCATTAAGATTCGCAGTTTGTTGGAGTTCATATATGGAGACATCCGAGAGAGTGCAAAAAGCTTATTACCAGCTTTTTTACATAACTTGTTGATATGTGTCTCAAAAGTTAGTTTTTTATCAATCGTCACCCCTAATAACTTTTCCTCGTCGGTATTTCCAATAACGCTGCTACCCACGTTAACAGTAACATCTTGATTTGAACTTTTCCCTAGTACCATGAAATGACATTTGTCGGTGTTTAATTTCATAAAGTTATCTGTAAACCACTGGATAATGACAGTCGAATCATTTTCCAATCTCCAAATTACATTGTCAATATTCTTGTGGCATGCATATATGGTTGTATCATCTGCATAGTTGCAGATATCAGTTTCCTGAATGGAGAGCAACAGATCATTTATGTAAATGTTAAAGAAAAGGGGGCCAAGAACCGATCCTTGCGGAACACCTAGGGCAAGATATTTAAATGTACTAAACGATCCATTGATTTTCACCCGTTGCTGCCTATTCTCCAAAAAGCTGTGAACAAGGGACAGGGATTCACGGCTAAAACCATAAGCATGTAGTTTTGCTAATAACAGGTCATGTTTAATGCAGTCGAACGCTTTTGAAAGGTCCATCAGGATTGCACCTACGTTCTCTCCATTATCTAAACTGACTTTCCATTTTTCGAGCATCCGAATCAAGGCGTGTTGTGTATTAAAGCCTTTGCGAAACCCACACAGTAGAATTGATAGAAATGGCGTTATGTATTTAATTATCTGCCTGTCCATAATTCTCTCAAAAACTTTGGAAACCGTTGGAAGTACACTTACAGGTCTATAATTTTTCTTTGATGTTTTCGCCTCTGCTTTGTGGAGAGAAGAGACATCTGCAGATTTTAACTTATCTGGAAACGAACAATTTTCTATACCGTCATTAAAGATTATTTGCAAAGATTCAGCACAAATGTCAGAACTTCCTTTCAAAACTTTTGGAGGAATATTTTTGAAAGTCGTTGCTTTACTAGGATTGAGTCTGCCAATTTCCGTTTCCATCTCTTGAACCGAAACATTATTAAAATGAAATAAGCTGTCATTTTGCACAAGACTGCGGATTTTCCTGATGCTAGGGTGGTTGGAGTATTTAATAAGAGCCTGGTCTATAGGATCCGTTACACCTTCTGTGCTTGTGATAGTCTCACAATTTTCTATAAGACCAAGAGAGTCAGTAACAGTTACAAAATAATCATTTAGAGTTTCAGCAACTTCCTCGTCCTTAGAAATTATCCTTTCATCCTCAATCAAAATGATTTTCGCTTTAGCCTTGTTTTTATTTGAAATGAAAGGTTTTACGGTGTTCCAAAACTTTTTATTGTCTGTTATTTGAGAAATATCTAAGTTCTTGTAGAAGTTTCTTTTTTCAGTCCTGAATAGTTTTACGCATAAATTGCGTTGCTTGCGAAAAGCTTCCCAATTTTGAACTGTCCGGCTTTTATTGTATTTATTCTTTAATCTCGTACGTAACATAACGGCTTTACGGAGAGCTCGATTCATGAAGGGACCATCATTCGCCCTTGCATATTTCTTTTTCATGGGGGCATGCTTATCAAGCACTTTTTCGAAACAGTTTTGGAAGGAATCGTAACTTAGATCAGATGATTTGATAATTTCTAACTCTTCTCTGAGATCTTGTTTAAAAGTTTGCTCAGAAAAATTCTTATAATCTCTATAATTTACAACCGTGGGCCCAGCTTTTTGGTAAGTTGTTTTCAAAACTGTGAGTACCATTTTATGGAAATCAGAAAGCCCTGTCTCAACTGTGGTAGTATTTTGGAAACTCCTGTACCTGTTGGTTAGGATAAGGTCGATACACCTTGGATTTTCAGATTTGAAGCAAGTTGGCTCCTTTATCAAATTTTTGAGCGCATAACCATTCATAAAATTATGAACCTGCTGATCTGTTTCCACTGCACTAAAGTCACCAAGAAGCAAAAAGTTTTCATATTTCTCACTGTAATGATCAACCGCTTTGCCAAGATTTTCAAAAAAGTGAGCTTCCGATTGTGATGGTGGTCGATAGATACTGAAAATAACCCATTTCTTACCCCGTAAATTGATCTCAAAACAAACACATTCCACATCATTGTCAAACTTGAAAGATTTCAGTTCAGTGGATGGTATATCGCTCCTGACATATACCAAGAGACCACCGCCATTAGCATCCCTATCCAGCCGCAATGGATTAGAGTAACCTTCCATGAAAAATTGCTCTTTTGGAAAAGAATCATCAATCTTTGTTTCAGCGACCGTTAAAATATCAATGTTTGATGAGACCATGTCTTTCAGCGTATCAAATTTATTTCTAATCGAATTTACATTTAGATAACCAACAATAACGCGACTGATGTTTCTTCGCCTCAGTTGTTTTAATTCAGATTTAGCGTCACTCTCATCTGCTGGGTGGTCAAGCCCAATGAATTCCATGTTTCTCTCCTCCACTACAGATGAGACAGGGGTACCGACGGGGGTATCGAAAGCGGAAGGGTTAGATCGCTCAGACTCTGGAAGAGTAGCATTACCCTCGTATGGGTCAGAACGATCCCCTGAGAGACACTGTGGGGAGCCTAGACTTAAAACAGATGTCGTTTGATCTATGACCTTGTTTTCGTATGATGTGTCGTCGGAATCGGAAGAATTGATAATTTGCTGTGTGCCTGAAGCCCGGTCAACAAAATTTTGTCAGAAATAACCTAATTCATGCAAAAAATTATTTGCCAAAAGCCTTGTTCCCTCTGAATTTAAGTGCAGTAAACTGCGATTAAGGTGTTCTGTATTTATGTTAGCATTGTCAATGAATCTCAAATCTTCTTGTTGGCATCTCCTGGTCAAAAACCGATTTACATCTCGTACCTTAACGTTCCAATGATCCCCACGTGCCACCAGACCACTTACAAATACAGTGTTTTCTTCGGTCTTCATTGCTTTTGCCAGTTCGATAATTTCCTCTGCGATGTTCTCAGCTGAAGCTTGGCTGCGCAGATCATTTGTTCCGCAGTGCAGAATAATTCTCTTTGGATTTCGTTTGATTGTTGGGCATGCATGGCTGTTCATGCAGTCTGTTGTTGCTCCACTGAATGATTTGACAAAGATCTTTTCTTGATTATCACATGCTTCGTTCATCTTGTATCCTCTGATATCTTTTATGATGGAGTCACCAATAATTTCTGTGCAATTCTGAATCTTGTTAGTTCTCTGTGAGCGGTATTGATTCCTAGCTTGACTTGTATTCGAAACTCTTGCAGATTCTGTTTTCCTGTTTGTGTTGCTGTCTGCAAATTCGGTTTGCAACCTGCTACGGACTGTCGACGATTGAGTTCTGCTTTTGACCACAGATGCATACGATTCTTCAATGTCCGGGTGGCGTGCCAAGCATGCATATCTATTCTCATTCATATCAGTTGGCTCCCACGAGGGCTTCGGAGATTGAAGTCTGGTCGAGTGTCTCTTGCTTGGTAATTGAAATGAGCTCTTTTCATCTCTTTTCTCATAATGTGAACTGTTTTGCAATAAGTCGCTGGGGGCCTCCGGACGATTTCTGCAGATGATACCACCGAGCGGGTTTTGATCAAAGTTTGAACCAAAACTACCCATAAACGGATTTTCTACATCCAAACTTCGAATCAATAAGTCCTTCCGTCTTAATTCATTTCTCAGGGATTCGTTTTCTTTTTTTAACAGCAAGATTTCTTGTTTTAACTCTGCCTCACTCGTGCCTTGGGCAGCTTGGCTTCCTTCGTATGCTTTTACAAGGACTTCAACTTTGGCACGTAACGAAAGAAAATCACTGTATGGTGTGCATTTTATTGTGGCTTCATCTTTTTCTTTGGAATCATTTTCTTTGCAATTATTGACTTGTGAGGCTTGGGGTGCTTCAAGAATGAAGAACGAATCTTTGCCAATGGCGCCACGATTTTCGATTAGGCCATTTTGCACGAGGTGGTTCAAGCTTGTTTCGACTTCTTCCATACTGCATTTGATTCCCTCTTTTACAAAATGATCATATATGGTAGTTTTCCAAGGTCTGTGATGTGTTTTGCCACGGATATCTACGATTGCTTTTAGGATTTTATCCTCCATTGTCAATGAAAACTTATGAGCCACAGAAAGCACGTCCGTCTCACACCAACTTGCAACTGCCACTGATACATATTGACTTCTATTGCTAAGATAAGAGCTGAACCATGAGAGAGCTGTACCTCTAATACCATAATGTTCAAGTTTCTCAAGGAGAATCTCGTGGTTGACTGTATCAAAAGCTTTTTGAAGATCAATAAAAATTCCAGAGCCAAAATGTTTGTTATCTAGGGAGTTTTTGATAGATTCAGTTAAGCTAATTAAGGCATGATTTATTGAGTGGGAGGCATGAAAACCAAACTGAAGATTATACAGGACATTATGCACTTCCAAAAAATTGTATAAGCGTGTGTACATCAATTTCTCTGTAATTTTACTGAAAACAGACAAGAGGGATATTGGTCTATAGTTGGAGACTGTCACAGGACAGCCTTTTTTAAATAACGGTATCACTATTGCATGCTGCATTTTTTCAGGAAAAACACCAGAAAGGAAAGATTCATTTATGATTTGGGATAGTGGAGAAGAAATATGTGGAGATAGAATTTTTAATAACTTTATGGGTATACTATTAGGACCTAAAGATTTACCAGTTTTAAGCACATTTATGATATCTACTATTTCAAGAGGGGCTGTAGGAGTTATAAAGAATGAGTTATGATTTTTATTATCAAGATAATCTAAGGGGGATTTTGGTGACCTGGGTATTCTCTTTGTAACACCATCTGCTACATTGACGAAAAAATCATTAAAGATAGTAGCCATAGTTGCTGGATCAGTTGTCATATTACCATTTTTATCCTTGAGTTTGTTTATGACATTAACCTGAGAATTTTTTATGCTAATGATTGACTTAATGCCTATCCACAAAAGCTTCATATTATTACTGTTTTCATTAAAGTAATTGTGAAAATAACTGGCTTTGGTTTTTTTAAGCTCTATGGGAACCCTGTTTCTAAACTTTTTATACAAGAGGCTCTTCGTAGCATCGGGTTTTTTCCTGAGCTTTTTCAGAAGACTATCCCGCAGGCACATCATTTTTTGAATTCTACTGTTTATCCATGGTTTGTTTCTTAATTTCAAATCTCTTTTTGTTAATTTCTTCAATGGTGCATGTTTGCTAACAATTTCATTGAGATTGGCAAGAAACCTATTGAATTTTGCATTCACATCAGTTGGATTGGCATTCAAGTACTCAAAATTAAGGTTATTAAAATCTGCAAGGAACCTTTCTTCATCAAATTTTGAATAATCATGCTTGAAGTATGACAAAGTTTTGTTTGCAACACCTGCTCTTTTAACCGTCAAAAACTGTGGAAAGTGATCTGCAATTTGTGTCAGAATTTTACCATTTTTGGTGTCTAAATTGCAAACATTAGAGAAGATATTATCAATAATGGTAGATGAATGGTCAGATACACGTGTAGGATGAACTATAAATGGAAGAAAGTGTTGTGAAAGTAGAAGACTGACAAAATCATTAGTAGGAGTATGAGAGTCATAATTTAGCAGGTTGATGTTAAAGTCACCTAAGATGAATACCTGTTTGGTTGTAACAGTAGGGTTAGATAAAGTCCTTTGAATATACTCAGTGAAGTGTTCAATTTCAGTACTAGGGTGACGATAAGCACAACAAATCAGAATATTTTTTTCTCTATAAGTCTCCACTTCAGCCCATATTGTCTCATACTCATCACTGATACTATTTAAGTCAGGCCTTGGAACTGGATCTCCCTGGATCTAAAGAACTTTTAATATAAAGACCAACACCACCATTTTGACTTTGAGATTTTGAGGAGAGAAAAGTATATCCAGGGAGTGTAACATTCATAGTTATTGGTCTTTCAAATGAATCCCAGGTTTCAGAGACGGCAACAACATCAAATCCAATCTTTAGATTAGTTAGAAGAGATAGAAGCTCATCAAAGTGACATGAAAGACTTCGTATATTCATATGCAGGAAAGAAAGGTCAGTTGGAGAAGTTTCAGAGGTAGATAATTCTTGTATTGTATGATAACTAGAATCAATATTAGAAGGCAAGTGTTCATCAATATCATAATCTTGCAGGTTAGGCAAGTTAGTGAGACGGGAGGTGATTTCAAATGACGGTAACGAATCAACAACAGATGAGTTGTCAAAATTAAAAAGATTTGATAATGCTTCATTTTCAATTGAACCAAAAGGAAAAATGGATTCATGATAAGTTATGGTGCAGTTGATACAAAACCATGAAACCAGCCTTTTCACAATCGCTTATTCGAGTGTCACGCGCAACATTCTATTTCAATTCAGAGCGACATTTTCCCACGTCAACTATAGATTTCATGTCCGGTCGGAAGAATTGGCTGAGTGGAAATCCGCCTTACCAGGTGAGTCAGAGATACATTTCTTTGACGCACCTGGTACACCCAAATTTTTTTTGTAGTGTATGTTTTTTTTGCTATACTAGACTTATCGTTGTATTAAATTTCTGTATATGTCGTTCGTAGTGGGAACTCGATGACCTTGTGTCCATTCTCGCTGCGAACGACATAATTTTCCTTTGTGTATTCTAGTTTAACTGTTGTTGTTGTTTTTGTATATTTTGATATTTTAGGATGATAAAAAAAAACAATTCCCAGATTAATGACTCTTCTTTCTCTGAAGAAAGCATATTGGCAATGTAGGCTGGCCATAATCAACAATACCTTTCCCTTTCCATTGTACAAAGATCTTGGCACAGGCCTTTGTCATTTTCCAAGTGAAGGAACCAATTTCTTCTCCTTGTGGCATAAATGAAGATTAGCAGGCGCTCAACCATTCCCACATAGATTATGAAATACTGGAGCATCTCGTTGTTCAGTGTCTTTTCTCGAGAATCCCTTGTAATGCATCATAGTTACCTGGTTGCAAATGCAGCATGATTACTGTTGTCGCTTCACTAAACTCAGATTTTGAGCTGGCCTGTAATGCTGTGGCAACCCATTGTACAAAATTCTCAATGTCTCCACAAGGTCCAGAGAAAATGCGTGGATCTCCTTTCTTTATCATCTGGAAAAGAATCCTGTAAATACCGATCAGGTTTATCTTATGAGCAGCTACTGCATGTTCTATATACGAACAGTTGATGATCTGTTTAACAACATTTGGACCATATGTTTCTGTTGTTGCCCACATGTCGTCTATGCCACTATCAGCAATGAAATTTCCAATTGCCCTCAGGTGCGCAAATACTGCATGAAATTCTCCGACCCTCAAAATAAATCTATTTCGATTTTCGAAGCTCTTCCTTTGACTGTACCACCATCAGAGCTCTTGCATGAACGTCAAGATCCTATGAAATGGCTGTCTTCAAAGAAGGTCCCATTGTATTGAATTTGCTGGGCATGTTTCAAGGCAGTGCACATGGACATCCAGCTCTGTGAGGATCCAGGAAAGAGGGGCATCATAATGGCAATTGTTTTGTGCTCAATATCTCTTTGCATTCGAGAACTGAAAACTGACCACGTGGGCATGGACAGTGAATCCAACTTTGCTTCCTTGTCTTCTGTTGTTTCGGAAGGATCATAGAATGAATGACGGTCTGTGACATCAATACCAGAAATGATTGCATCTTGCTCTTCTTCCTCATTCACAACAATGGGAATTTCAAATGGAGATGTAAGCACAGTGATCCAGAATGGCAAAATAATGTAATAAATGCCAAAAAATGAATGTTCTCAAAATTAATCAAACTATAGCTCTTTTGAAAGAGCAATGATTGACAATCAACATAAAAGAAGAATTATCAAAATCGGACCAGTGAGAGCCAAGAAACTGATTTTTGAAGTTTCAAGATATCACAAGTTTACAAAGTTCACATCAAAAAGACAATGATCACTCCATTTACGCTAACTTCAAAATTCAATTTCTCTGCCTACACTAATCCGATTCTTGAAATTCTTGTTTTATTTTGATCGTATACATCTCAGCATCATTTCTGACTCATATAATTGAGAAGAAAATTGAGAAATTTCACGGATTTCGCGAATTACGAGATAGTACTATACTAGAGTATAAAAAGCTATATTTTGATAAAAACAGTTAAAAATCTAAAAGACGGGGTCAAACGGTGTCTTAGCAAAAAATATAATAATTAACTAGAACACGTCTCGAGTGCATCTGCCAAAGGATGTGTTCAGGAACCTTCTGCGAAAAATTTTATGAAAGTTTCAGAATGTGAGGTCATTTTCTTAAAAACGACATGTGGTCGGATGTTGAATCAGTATTGTTTTATGTTGATTGAATTACTGTTTAAATAATGCCCTAAACTCATTTCAAATCAAAGCAAAGTCAATCAACTGAGTTGTAAAAATTCGCAATAGTCGGAAAAATTGAAAATCAAGATACTTTAGCGTACAGTGGATTGAAGGAACAACACTTCTTCTTTGTCGTTATGATGTCTGAACTGAATATTACGTCAAATAATATCAAGTTCTGTTTCGTACCACAAAGTTCTTAGTGTGAAAATTTGACTTATTGCTTGCTCTTGAGCTTTAGTATGCTTGTTGACTGTTGTTGGCCGTACTCTCTTCAGTACAAGTACAGTTGGTCATTAATCTGATAGATGATTTTAAGAAGAAGGCAAAAATCTTTTTATTCTGTTGCGCTGCTTTGATGTTTGCTTCACAGTTCCGAAAACGTACACAATACTTAACTATCAACGTTGATGAACTGAAGCATTTCTGTCATATGTTTTATGATGCCGCACTTAGTAATCAATTTTCCCCGCGTAAAGATTTTCGTCTGTACACCAAATGCTTGCCCATAACTAGGAGCTGTTTGAAGTTCCCATTAAGTTCTCAAAAAGGCTCTCTGATAGCTTATCGGTTCGAAAGCGGGCCGGACGCCTTAAGCAAACATGTTTGGAGCTGGCCTAGGATGAAGAGCAAGACAAACGTCTGTGCAACTTGACTTATATGACTCTTCGTCAGAATGCTCATAGCGTCTGCCCTGCTGTAGTAAAAGCGAGCCACATTCTGAAAAGTACCTTCAAAGTCGGACGATAATGACACTGGAACTCAAGGGGAAGAATTAAGTCAAGCTTTTATATAGCTACAGTAGTCTTAATAGTGACGAGAAAGAACTTTGTGGTACGAAACAGAACTTGATATTATTTGACGTAATATTCAGTTCAGACATCATAACGACAAAGAAGAAGTGTTGTTCCTTCAATCCACTGTACGCTAAAGTATCTTGATTTTCAATTTTTCCGACTATTGCGAATTTTTACAACTCAGTTGATTGACTTTGCTTTGATTTGAAATGAGTTTAGGGCATTATTTAAACAGTAATTCAATCAACATAGAACAATACTGATTCAACATGCGACCACATGTCGTTTTCAAGAAAATGACCTGACATTCTGAAACATTCATAAAATTTTTCGCAGAAGGTTCCTGAACATATCCTTTGGCAGATGCACTCTAGACATGTTCTAGTTAATTATCATATTTTTTCCTAAGACACCGTTTGACCCCGTCTTTTAGATTTTTAACTGTTTTTATCAAAATATAGGTTTTTATCCTCTTGTATAGTACTATCTCATAATTCGCGAAATCCGTGAAATTTCTCAATTTTCTTCTCGATTTTATGAATCAGAAATGATGCTGAGATGTATACGATCAAAATAAAACAAGAATTTCAAGAATCGGATTAGTGTAGGCAGAGAAATTGAATTTTGAAGTTAGCCTAAATTGAGTGTTCATTGTCTTTTTGATGTGAACTTTGTAAACTCGTGATATTTTGAAACTTCAAAAATCAGTTTCTTGGCTCTCACTGGTCCGATTTTGATAATTCTTCTTTTATGTTGATTTTCAATCATTGCTGTTTCAAATGAGCTATAGCTTGATTTATTTTGAGAACTTTCATTTTTTGGCATTTATTACATTTGCTGGATCACTGTGGTAAGCTTCAATTTTCAAGTTTCGTAGGCTATGATTGTCAGCTATCTGTTGGACAAGCCCTCCTGGAGCGCAAAACAAGTGTCCCTATTTGTGCAACGTACTACTACCATCTTATATGGGTTAGATGTTTCAGGTATACATAAAAGTGACTTAAAACTGTTGGCTTGTCAAAGTTTCTATCAAAGGGTCCTGAAAAATTTGAAGCGTGTTGCTTTTGCTAACTTACTACTCATTGTTTGCCAAGGCTTGTATGATCGCGAGTCCATTAGACTTTGGCCTGCGTGGCCTGCAGTGATCGATAACCTTGCGTGGCCTGCGTGGAGTCTTCCACAAAGGGAAGACTGGATGCTGTCAAATTACACTTGTCATGCTCATGTAGTTACATGTTCCGCCATAAAGTATACTGCCCTCGGTACAAATTTAGGGCTCCCCCCGGTTAAAAAATTGATCCCCATGTTCCCCATCGAAAAATCACTGGGACCCCGGCAAGTATCTCAAATCTCACCGGGGCACTTACACGGGGGTGTATTGAAGGTTGTCTCATCCACACACTTCTTTATGTGAGTCCCAAGGTTGACTTCGAGCCAATCAAATGCAGCTGATTTCTTGTAATGACCAAACAGAAGTCCCATTCGATAACCTGGTTTATATTAATATGGCTACTGTCAAACGTAAATGGAGTGTAAAATAAGCTTTATTTGATATTTTGCAACACGCTCTAAATCATTCGATTGATTACAAGATTTTAAGTTGTCGCTCCTCTGTCACACCTGATATGCCCGGAGCGACCTTTGAAACAATTCTCATAACTTAGATGGAAGTACTGGTGATAACTTGTTTATTCAATCAAGCAAAATAAATCATCTTAATACAAAACACCTGCATATCTGCTTCCAAACATTTTGGGATTTTATGATACTGAATTTGCTGCCTTAGAACCTTACCTTCAAATCAGCATGCAGTTTAGCTCCGTCACTGCCCTGTACACAATGATCAGGCCACAGCACTTGCTCCATTGGTGGTTCTCCATCATACACAACAACATCAAATACTTTCGCATCGTCTGCCTTTACTTTCGATGACTCGTGGATGGGATATTTCTTGACATTTGATGCAAAAGAACAATGAGCTGCCGGATGCCAATCCAACGAGAAAACAACCAAATCAAAGGAAACATCGTGCTTTAATTTATTGATAACAGCAACCACTTCTTCACCTTCCTGTTTAGCAGGGCAATTTCTCAATGCCAACGATCCAGATATGAAATCATTTTGAACATCAATAACGATAAGTGCCGACTTTTCACTCACATCCTGAAATAAAATTTTAAACAAATCATACAGGGGTCTGGTACCCAGGATGATGTGAGAGCCCATGCAGTAATTGACTTTAAATTGCAGGGGGCGTGTTCACCAAAAGATCCTTACTCTGCTCCAGAATTTTTTCTCACGAAGATAGCAACTCAACAAAAAATTGGCGAAAACATACTCCAAAACGCGCAAAAATCAGACTTATTAACAGCAGCGCAACCTAGCCCTGTTTAATAACTCTTGACACCTGGCATTAGAGAGGTGACAGCTATACACTGAAAAATAGTCATGTCAGACAAATATATTGAGCATCCCCCTTCCCAGGTGTGAGTGATAAACAAGAAGAAATCTGATAAATACTGATAGCACATGATTCAGATCAAGTCGTTATAGTTACAGCAGTTGTCATTAGAGTCGTTTCCTATGAATTAAAGACACAAAAGACTAAATGTGAATGGCAAAAATTAGTTGCTGGGATTGTCAGAGTCACAGAAGTGTTTATATTTCCTGGTAACTTTCAGTGTTTATATAGTGATGTTAAACACTTGCAAATACTTCTTTCTTGTTGACGGAGGGGGACACTTCAAATGTAAAGGCCTATTCCTAACATGCCATGGTCTAGTGTCCTTATAATTGTTTTTAAAGCAAATCTGCACAGGTTTCTTAAGATCAAGGTAAAAATAGCATTTACCCTTCGCATCCAGTATTTAAACCAGGCCTTCCATGTCTTGAGATCCACTGTGCTACCAAGCTACAAGGTTAGAGAAGGTCATTGATATTTGATTTATAGATAATGAATACTTGGGGCTTACAAACAAAGGAATCAATCTATAGACTGATTACAATTGGTGCTAAATTTTGCTCGTTTTTCTTTACTTTTGATACTAACCAAATCTAATAAATAAGTAGGTAAATTAATATAGTTGACCAGATAAGTAGGTAAAAAAGTTTATGTAATTGCGATTGAACACTGGGACAAATTGTAATAAGACTAATGAGGCCCCCGAAGGGATCTTGGGCTCAGAGTCTCCAGGGCGTATTTTAATGGGCTCCGGGCTCCCAAAGACAAAATTGCTGTGCTCCAGGGCTCCATTGCATGCTCTTCTGGGCTCCAGAGGCTCTATTTCTTAAAATTCGAGAAAATTGGCATGGGAATTGTCTGGGCTTCAGGGCTCCAATCTCAGCTCAGGAAGTTGGTATATGTGTAGAGCTCTACCCGATCACACCCAAACGATAAACTGAATATTTTGCTCAGGTGGTTTAGGAACAAATGTTTTGGCAACGAGGAACTCTAAATTTCAATGATAAGACTGCAAGCCCACTGCAAGTCTTAATCCAAATTATTTTGATTTTGAATCTGAATGGAAATGGCTTTGCACCAAAACTTAGTAAAAAATAAAAAAACAGTTTCTACACACTCTGCAATAGACCTTTTAGCTGTTCTGAAAAAGAATCTCAATCGAATGATACTTTGCTACATTTTGTAGAATTTTCGAATGTGCACAATAGTGATAGAAGCTCTAACGCCACTCGATCGAATCTCGTGTATAAAAATGTATAAAAATAACGCTCGATCCAGGCTCTTTTGCAGAATAGCTAAAAGGTCTATTTGGTACCATATGCCCTGTTGTTCTTTCAGAGTTTGCAAGTTAGTCCTGGGGGGGGGGGCTACATGACTTATAGATGGATGAGGGTCTGGGATCCAGTTTTCAGAAAGATAAACTACCAGCACTCACCGTCATACCCTCTTTTATCATGAATTATGGCAGAAAACTACACATATTTTTCATAAACTGTTGATATGAAACTCAACTCTCAGATCGCTAAAAGATAAAGAAAATCCAGTACTGGGAAATATAATGCAAGAACTAATTATTCTGACAAACGAAAATCAGTGACATTGTCTTGCCTTAGTTTCACGTGTTTGCTATATCATATTACATGGAAAGTACTTCAGTTATGTAACTCCCCCCCCCCCCCCTAGGAGATTAGTGTGTAGATTGTGAATGTTTACAGGAAACTTGCATGTTTACAGGCAGCATCAAACAAACTGTTGCAAACTGGTTTGATGCAAAATTTGAACTGTAGCTAGCACAACTTTGAAAACTTCATAATTCTAACATGCTTTATAAAACTTCATAGAGGAAGTTTTGGACCAATAAGAGAGATTGATACATACACTGTTGTTTGAAAGTGCTTTGATAATTTCATCCAGCTGATTTTCACTCAAATCAAATATCACTCCTGGTGCAATTTCCTTCAAAATGTTTTTCAAAGAGTCATGAGGAACCTTGTGACCAAAGCTGCAGTGAGATAACACAAAAAATATATTTTGAGTATACTTTGTAAATTTGAGTAGGATGAAACTTCAGAACTGTTTCTACTGGCAGCCAAATGAACCGGATCTGTCAGGAATACTGCATCTGTCTCAAGTTTGATGTTATGTGAGATTTACAATACGCAAAATTACTTGCGCACACTTCAATTCCTGTTATTCGTGGGTATTTGATTTGAGACCAGCATTCAATAAGATAACCTCTGCACAGAATTTGAAGCATGGTGTTTTGGTTAAGTTATGTCCCCTAACCCAATCAATGGCATCATTGCTTGCTGCGATTCTGCAACTTTCCGTTCAAATTCAACTGTAATGTTTGCATATGAAATAAAACTTATTACATGTAATGAGTTGTCCTTGTTAGATTATCAAAATCCTGACCTTTGTGGGATGGAACATAGTTTAGTAGTATCCATAAGACATTAAATCATTCATTGTGTTTTTGTATATTAGTTTGAAATCAGTAGCGTAGCCAGGGGGCAAGGGGGGCAGCCGCCACCCCAATCATCGCCAAAGATGAGTTTTGTGATGCTTCCAAATCTGTTGAGAAACTGAAGGAGGGGGGTTAGCTGCATTTTTTTCCAACACTTTATGGCAGTGTGGTTTGTCAATGTTATAAAAGAAACAGGAATGAAATTCTTGAGCTAATAAATGACATCTTGGCACGATTTAGCCAACAAAAGTATCTAAAAATTTTCTGCTCGCTTCGCTCGCACTTCCATACGTGCGTCACTGTATTATCTTTGTACCGCCTGCCAGCCATCATGTCTTCGCAAGGCAAACAGCTTCATTAGTTTCTTTGAATCCGATTTAGGCACCCCTTTAATTTGATGATTGTGTATGAGTCTATTTGGCACAGAACATAAGTCAAGTTAATCACATCTCTCGGCTTGTATCCTTGAACGATTTCTGCATTTTCCTATATATCAAGCATTACAAGAATTTATGAATCGAACTTAAACCTTAACTTTAATTGACAGTGCATCTCTTCCACAGTGATGTGACATTTCAACCATCCAGTGAAATTCAATGTGTGCTTCTCAAAAATGTTCGGCTCGCCTCACTCGAATTCTCTTCCTGTTCCGCATACCCCATAATCTTCGTTGCCCCTTTCAGAGTTTTTTATCAATGTTGATGGCTCAGCTCTTCCTCATAAAAATGTTTCTAATCGATCTGCCAAGCGTGACATTAATATTTTCCTGTTTCCTGTTACAAGCGACTTTCTAAATTGCTATATTTTTACTTATTCTGTCTCAGGTACCTATGATACTACATTGCAAAATTTTGGGCGAGAATTGAAATATGACTGAAAGAAAACAGAAAAGCTTTTGTCCCTTTCATTTTAAAAATAGCGTAGAAAATTTTCTCTGCAATTTAAGTTCGGGTGCATTCTTGCTTTTCCAGTGGCGTATCTAAAGGCCGGTTTACACGGGCATTTTTTCCTAATTTTTTTGTAAATTTTTTAAAAAATTTTCAACATTTAGAAAAAAGTTATCGTGTAACAGGAAAACATTTACTGCGAAGTTTGATCTTATCTCCTATTTTAATCTCGTTAATTGACTTTAATGAGCCATCGTTGACGATTTTATTCTGATCCTGGGTCAGAATAAAATCGCTTCTTAAATTTTTTTCAAAGGAGCCGACAAAATTTGACGTAGTTGACAGACTTTGCTCGAATATTTTGGCGCGCGATTTGAATGTATCTTCATGGAGTGAAAATTTATTCGAATTGAGTATCTCCAACGAGGCTGTAGATTAGAAGTACTTCCATAATAAGGATACTTCCTCTTTCGATTTTGTTACAAAATGATGATGATGATTATTATTAATTATCTATTTAATGACAGAGCACGACAAACCGGAATAAGACCATGACGTCACTAGCAACTCGTTTCCACTCAATGTCCTTGCAGGGGACCGTCTGGATTGAAACATAAATTGGAGATACGTGAAATAACAGCGGAATACCGAATGCAGGATACATATCTGCGATTGCTGTCAAGAGCCAGTATACCCATCCTTTCACCAAGAGTAGAACTTGGGAGGATAAAGTGAAACAACAGAACAAACTAGTATTGAAAGAAAATTTTAACTGTAAAAGAATCGTATTTTTGTTGATAGCTGTTGCCTATTGAAGCAGTATTTTGCTTTGTCATCTCTAGATGCTGTTTTCCAATTATCCACCAATCCTCAATGAAAATAAATTCAAATCGCGCGCCAAAATATTCGAGCAAAGTCTGTCAACTACGTCAAATTTTGTCGGCTCCTTTGAAAAAAATTTAAGAAGCGATTTTATTCTGACCCAGGATCAGAATAAAATCGTCAACGATGGCTCATTAAAACCAATTAACGAGATTAAAAATGGGAGATAAGATCAAACTTCGCAGTAAATGTTTTCCTGTTACACGATAACTTTTTTCTAAATGTTGAAAATTTTTAAAAAAATTTACAAAAAATTTAGGAAAAAACGCCCGTGTAAACCGGCCTTAAGAAAGAATGCGGCGCCCTAAGAAATTCTTGAACAATGTTGGCAGAGGCATTCTATATGGAGTGTCGTTTGCGTCTAAATGCTAATGGTTAATTTTCATGGTCTTTCTCAGTTACATGCACTGTTTTCTCTTTCCCTTTCTGTTTTTTCATGATTCCCTATCTGTTTATACCATTCCCTTTCTCGAATTAACAACATCTTCCTATTCCCTTTGTCAATTCTCTTTCCCTTTATAGTTGCTTATCATTCCCTTTATCTTTATCATCATTCTCTTTGTCTAATTACAGCATTTCTAATTCCCTTTGTCAATTCTGTTTCCCTTTGCCAAATTCTAATGGTCTTTCTTATGTGCATTTCTTATTAGATTTGGCCATTTATGGGGTGTCGTTTGCGTCTAAATGCTAATGGTTAATTTTCATGGTCTTTCTCGGTTGCATGCACTGTTTTCTCTTTCCCTTTCTGTTTTTTCATGATTCCCTATCTGTTTATACCATTCCCTTTCTCGAATTAACAACATCTTCCTATTCCCTTTGTCAATTCTCTTTCCCTTTATAGTTGCTTATCATTCCCTTTATCTTTATCATCATTCTCTTTGTCTAATTACAGCATTTCTAATTCCCTTTGTCAATTCTGTTTCCCTTTCCCAAATTCTAATGGTCTTTCTTATGTGCATTTCTTATTAGATTTGGCCATTGCCTTTCTCTTTGGCATTCCCTTTCTGTTTGTGTTCATGGCCTTTCTCTTTTATCATTACATGATGCATTGCGGCATGGTATGATGCATTGCGGCATGGTATGATGCATTGCGATTTTTAGTGCGAAATTTTAGCCGAATCAACACACGCGGAAGGAACGGCCTAAGTTTCGATGCTCAACACGTGTACGTCGATTCTCGGTTTCATCTGGTTTAGGGACCAGTCATTATTAATGGTGGGGGACTGGGACGGAAGATATTAAGAGGGGTCACCAATAATTTTTCTGCCTAGAAGGGGGCCAGATCAAAATCAGACAGCGTGAGGGGGGCACGAAGATACTCAGTCAAAATTGATAAGTGTAATTTTATTAAGAAATAAATGGCAGTACAGCTTTTACTTGTATTTTCTTGAATCTGATAGCTGATCTAGCCAAAAAGCAACCTGGATTGTCCGCTGCTTTCAACTCTATCTGTTTTGCTGAACTTTGCTTTCTAGCCTCTGCCTAAGAAACTCGTTAGTTGGGACTGAAACTGCAATGAACGAGAAGAAGGTGGTAAGAAACAAGTCACCATCGAGAAGAGGAGGAGTTTATACCTGGAAGAAGCAAGTTGTTGGAGCAATATTTCTCAGAGATGTTGGAATGTGACTGAGACAGTACCCTGGGTACCAGAGCCTCAAAATTTAAATGAAAGTGGCTCTGGTACCCAGGATACTGAGACAGGCGCTCTAAGCCAATGTAAAGGAAGTTCTTTAAAAAATTCGTTGGGACGCTAAATTAAGACAAAGTACCGGGGAATTTTCAAATTTTTCATGTGAGGAGCAGGCAAAAATTAGATTGTGATAAGCATCCTAAAACAAAGTAGGAGTCCTTTCACAAGTTTTTAACATGTTACTCATACAGTACATGCTACTCAAATTTTTTGTTATACTTATGAAATTTTCATTGTTGGCTCCCAGGAGGGCACTCGGCACATGCACATACGGGGAGGTAAGTCCGATATTTTTGAGTCAGAATGTTGCCAAAAGTGATATTTTTGGGTCCAAAGAAATCTGAAACTATGTTCATGATATTTGTTGATACCAAACATCGTTATATTGATATTTCTGGGTTCGATGGAGGCAATCCTGACTTCTATTTGCATTGTTTGGGGATATTTTATGTTCATGTACAGGTTTATATATACATAAAATGAGCTGATATTTTTGGGTTGCAGTGAAGCTGAAGTGATTTTTTTGGGTTGCATGAAAATTTCTTGGATTGACCCCCCCGTATGCGTAAGTGCTGAATGCCCCCCTGAGTGTTTGCTCTGGCAAACAAATTGAAAGAGATCTTCCAAGCCAAGGAAAATCATATTTACTCTAAACAGAGACTCTGTTCTAAACTTTTCTTGGGATGCTAGTTTATAAAGATTGTGAAAACATTTTCCAAAATCGCAATTCATGGGGTTGCGAGAAGCATTCTGAGCAAAAGTAGAAAGCGAGCCGTCAGAATTTTTCCGGGAGCTTCGCCCCCAGACTCTATGCTGCTTGGATCAGGGGAATGAAACTCCATCTTCAACTTCATCTTTTGGGTATGAAAATTGACGGAAACTATGCTTTATAAGTCTGTCTGGACAGTTTTCTGTCCTAATCTCCGTCTCAACTCTCTCTGTGATAAAATAGTAGCATCATGGTTCATCAGCTTATATGATTTCTGATGATATCTTTCTATTTTATAAAGGGGGCTACGAAAACTTATACTTAAATTAAGGGGGGTCATCATTTTAGCTGTATGATTTCAAGGGGGGTCAAGGAGAACGCCACACTGTTCCAAAAATATCTTCCGTCCCAGCCCCACCATTAATAATGACTGGTCCCTGAACCAGATGAAACCGAGAATCGACGTACACGCGTTGAGCATCGAAACTTAGGCCGTTCCTTCCGCGTGTGTGATTCGGCTAAAATTTCGCACTAAAAATCGCAATGCATCATACCATGCCGCAATGCATCATGTAATGATAAAAGAGAAAGGTCATGAACACAAACAGAAAGGGAATGCCAAAGAGAAAGGCAATGGCCAAATCGAATAAGAAATCCACATAAGAAAGACCATAAGAATTTGGCAAAGGGAAACAGAATTGACAAAGGGAATTAGAAATGCTGTAATTAGACAAAGAGAATGATAATGAAGATGAAGGGAATGATAAGCAACTATAAAGGGAATGAGAATTTGGCAAAGGGAAAGAGAATTGACAAAGGGAATAGGAAGATGTTGTTAATTCGAGAAAGGGAATGGTTTTAACAGAAAGGGAATCATGAAAAAACAGAAAGGGAAAGAGAAAACAGTGCATGTAACTGAGAAAGACCATGAAAATTAACCATTAGCATTTAGACGCAAACGACACTCCATAGCCATTGCCTTTCTCTTTGGCATTCCCTTTCTGTTTGTGTTCATGGCCTTTCTCTTTTATCATTACATGATGCATTGCGGCATGGTATGATGCATTGCGGCATGGTATGATGCATTGCGATTTTTAGTGCGAAATTTTAGCCGAATCACACACGCGGAAGGAACGGCCTAAGTTTCGATGCTCAACGCGTGTACGTCGATTCTCGGTTTCATCTGGTTCAGGGACCAGTCATTATTAATGGTGGGGCTGGGACGGAAGATATTTTTGGAACAGTGTGGCGTTCTCCTTGACCCCCCTTGAAATCATACAGCTAAAATGATGACCCCCCTTAATTTGAGTATAAGTTTTCGTAGCCCCCTTTATAAAATAGAAAGATATCATCAGAAATCATATAAGCTGATGAACCATGATGCTACTATTTTATCACAGAGAGAGTTGAGACGGAGATTAGGACAGAAAACTGTCCAGACAGACTTATAAAGCATAGTTTCCGTCAATTTTCATACCCAAAAGATGAAGTTGAAGATGGAGTTTCATTCCCCTGATCCAAGCAGCATAGAGTCTGGGGGCGAAGCTCCCGGAAAAATTCTGACGGCTCGCTTTCTACTTTTGCTCAGAATGCTTCTCGCAACCCCATGAATTGCGATTTTGGAAAATGTTTTCACAATCTTTATAAACTAGCATCCCAAGAAAAGTTTAGAACAGAGTCTCTGTTTAGAGTAAATATGATTTTCCTTGGCTTGGAAGATCTCTTTCAATTTGTTTGCCAGAGCAAACACTCAGGGGGGCATTCAGCACTTACGCATACGGGGGGGTCAATCCAAGAAATTTTCATGCAACCCAAAAAAATCACTTCAGCTTCACTGCAACCCAAAAATATCAGCTCATTTTATATATATATATAAACCTGTACATGAACATAAAATATCCCCAAACAATGCAAATAGAAGTCAGGATTGCCTCCATCGAACCCAGAAATATCAATATAACGATGTTTGGTATCAACAAATATCATGAACATAGTTTCAGATTTCTTTGGACCCAAAAATATCACTTTTGGCAACATTCTGACTCAAAAATATCGGACTTACTGTGAAAGAGGTTTTTCGGTAAGACACTGAATTTTCGAAGAACGGAGCAAGAAAGACACACACACTTGATGTGGAGAACGGTTCGTTGTATATCCTTCCTCGAAAACAAAACCAAGGCTAGCATCACCTACGAAGGCTACTAATGAGCACTGCAAATATACGAATCTCGACAATACAAATGGCCAATGATATACAATGGTACAGAACAGTCTTTCGCAAGCACTGCCTGCCCTTATAATCCAACAGTAATCGATACGAGAGAGATTCTTAGAAACTAGGCCACAAGAGCTCTCGCAAGCCTCTTGGGCTAGACGGTTAACTACCCCTATGCTTAGCCTTACATTTCCGTGCTGTTCTAACTAAAATATCTGGAATACCGTTTATATAAAGCTACGAATAAGTAAACAACAGGAAGGCATAAAATGTTTTACGTATAAAGATTGCGTAGTAAGAATGAGAATTTTCCCGACTGATGTGATTTGAACAGACTTTTTATGACGACATGTTGATCCTCGGAAATCACGTGACCGAGGTGCATTGAAATCAATGACTATGATTTAGTTGGAGTGAAATCACTTAGTCTGGAAGTTTTGAATACTGAATCGGTGGAAAGAGAGTTGAATGAGAGTCGAATACTCGCATCAGGACAGATGTGAGAAGAACTGGACTCATATGATTTTTGAATGACGTGTAATACGAATTTCGTGTAAGAATTGATTTTATACATTTGATGCGATTTACATAATTTCATGCGTGTAATTCGTGGATGGAAGCTTGTGGGTAGGAAGCGCGTGCGTTCGTACTGTAAATTATGGAATTTCTCGGCGAGACTTACTCGCAGTACGGTTTACCCCAAGTTTTCCTGAATTTATTCATCATGGTGCCGTGACCCGGGAACGTTGCTAGTTTAAAGGATGGCTGAAGTGAAGAGGAAGTTGAAAAGTCGTAATGGCTACCGTTTATTTATCAGAAACATTTTGAGAGATTACAAAGCGGACTTGCCTGACAGCGGAACTGAATTGACTGATGAAGGACGAAAAAGAATTGAGAAACATTGTAGAAATTTGAAGAAGCAGGCTTCTGAACTGCATAATCTGGACAAAGAGATAGTCCAATTATTAGATGAGAATGCGATCGAAAAGGAAATTACAGAGAACCTTGACTTTGAATCGGAAATAGACGAAGCGATAAGTGTGTTGGATTCTGTTCTTGCGTTTAAGCAGCCTGAGAATGTGTCGACTTCCAGTCAACCAAGCAGAAGTTCAAGCCCGTCTAATTTTCAGCGACATGCTAAACTGCAGAAGCTTACTCTGCCAACATTTAATGGCAAAGTTGAAGACTGGGTATCGTTCTGGGATATTTTTGAGTCTGCAGTGCACAATGATCCAAGTTTGCCTGACGTTACGAAGTTTCAGTATTTGCAATCCTTGCTGAAAGGACCAGCTTTGAGTTCGATTGCTGGTTTGAAGGTTACCAATGCAAATTATCAAAATGCTGTTGAAGTTTTGCAAGAAAGATTTGGCCAACAACAACCTATCATATCAACACATGTTCAATCATTGGTGAAATTATCTGCTGTTCAGTCATGCTCCGAACTCGCAAATCTGCGTGCAATTTATGACAAGACGGAATTGATCGTTCGTAGTTTGGATAGCATTGGTATAACGACAGACAATTATGGAATATTTTTGACGACAGTTTTGATGGAGAAGTTGCCTGAGGAGTTGAGAATAATGTTCAGTCGGAAGTTGGGTGTGAAATCCTGGGATTTAAGTCGAATGTTGGAGATTTTTAAGGAAGAATTGTTGGTGAGAGAAAGCTGCAAGTTGATGCCGAGTAATGATTCCAAGAAGAACTTTACGAAGAAAACTGAATGGGTTGGAAGAAGGGAACAGCCTTCTACAACTTCAGCGTTATATTCCTCTGAAAGTGCTGCTAATAGTGGCCCTGTTTGTGTGTTTTGCAAGGGAAGACACCCGTCAAGTCGTTGTCAAACTGTGACCAACAATGCAGCCCGACGAAGAATTTTGATGGACACTGGAAAATGCTTTGCTTGCTTTAAGGGTGGACATGTTGCTGCTGCATGTGATTCTAATGTGAAATGCTTTAATTGTGGTGCAAAACATCATGTTGCTGTGTGTGGAAGAAAGAGGAATACTGGTTTGGACAACCAGTCTACAGGAAAGTCATCTGTAGAGAGTAGAGAGGCTCCTGCGAATGCGCAGTCCTCAGTTAGCACTACTTCAAGTCATTTTGTTGAGCAAGGGGTTAGGTGCATTCTGTTGCAGACAGCAAGGGCCAAAATTTCGACTCCTGGAAAAGCAGATCATTCCGCAAACGTGAGAGTTTTGCTTGATAGTGGCTCTCAGAAAACGTATATTAGTCAAAGAGTCTGTGACAGGTTGCACCTTCCCGTTGTTGGAAAGGAAAAGATCCAAATAAAGACTTTTGGTAATACTGAATCTACATTACAAGAGTGTGACGTTGTCCAAGTTTGTTTAGAGTGTCCGGATGGCTTGAAAATGTTTTTGAATGGGTACTCTGTACCAGTTATTTGCAGCCCCTTAACAAGCCAACATATTGGGTTTGCCCAAAGTTATTACCCACATTTGCGTAAGTTACCCTTAGCAGATTTTGCAAATGGGGATGAGCCCTTAGAGGTGGACATTCTTCTGGGATCTGATTATTACTGGTCTCTTGTCATTGGCCAGCCCGTAAGGGGGGAGTCAAATCGAGGCCCAACAGCTGTGAAAACCCGACTCGGTTATGTTTTAAACGGACCTGTGGACGTTCCGAACCGAGGTAGGGCAACCAATTCTAGCGTAAACACCACTCATTTGATGAAGGTTGAGACTCTGACAGCCGTTGAAGAATCTTTTACGAGTGATGTCAAAAAACTTTGGGACTATGAAACATTAGGAGTCAAAGAAAATGAGCCGTCTGTGTATGATACTTTTGTCGATCAAGTTGAATTGAAAGAGGGACGTTATGAAGTCAACCTTCCTTTTAAAGATGATGAAATATCAGTTTCGGATAATTATTCTCTCAGTGAAAAACGCCTATCTTCTTTGTTAAACAAATTGAAAAATCAACCAGAAGTTTTTAGTGAATATGACAAAATTATTACAGAGCAACTTCAATCCGGAATTATTGAAAGAGTCGAGAATGTTGATGAATCTGAAGTTGGCAAGGTACATTATTTACCTCATAGGCCGGTTATTAGGCTGGATAAATCTACAACGAAAGTTAGAGTTGTGCATGATGCTAGTTCCCATGCTCCTGGTGAACGCAGTTTGAATGACAATTTGTATGCAGGACCACCATTGACACCGTTAATCTTCGATATTTTGCTTCGGTTTCGGGCTGAAAAAGTTGTTTTGATTGCAGATATTGAAAAAGCATTTTTGAATGTCGGTGTCAAAGAGAATGAGCGGGATTATTTACGATTTTTATGGTTCGATGACATCAACAAGGAGCGTCCTGAAATTGTTGTGTATAAATTCCGCACTTTGGTCTTTGGCCTAGTCTGTTCGCCGTTCCTTTTAAATGGGACAATACGATCTCACCTGGCAAAATATGCTGACCAAGATGAATCTTTCGTGAAAAACGTGCTTGAATCTCTTTACGTCGATGATTATGTTTCTTCATTTAAATCCGATGAGGAGGCACTTGAATTTTATCGAAAACTAAAATCAGTTTTTCATGCTGGAGGTTTTAACATGAGGAAATGGGATTCAAATTCGGAAAGTTTGTTAGACGAAATTGAAAAGGAGGAATCAGCTCGTACCGAGCATCCGCTGAAATCTGTTCTCGAAAATTCGAAAGAAAAACCAGTTTTTGAAGCAGAAAAGTGTGAAATTGATTGCGACGTAACTGCGGAGGAGGACGAAAGTTTCACTAAATCTACGCTCAAAAACGCTTCGGCAACCCAAGGAGCGAAAATTTTGGGTTTAGAATGGGACAAACAATCTGATTCATTGAGGTATGATTTTAGTGGAATTTTTGGCAGTGAGGAGAGGAAATCGATTTCAAAACGCGATATATTGAGTTTGACAGCGCAAATGTACGATCCAATTGGATTAGTTTCGCCCATCTCATTACCTTTCAAGGCGTTGTTTCAAGATTTGTGTAGAGAGAAAGTTGAGTGGGATGATTATTTGTCCGAAGATATTTTGGGCAACTGGAATGCGTTAGCGTCCAGTATCAAGGAAAAGGGCCCAATTACTGTCAATCGTTGTGTAAATAATCTTGATTGCGATAACATTGAAACATTTGAAATTCATGGTTTTGGTGATGCAAGTAAAGTTGCTTATGGAGCGGCAGTCTATCTGCGAACCGTGAGAAAATCGGGCGAATCTTCCGTCCAATTAGTGACTGCCAAAACGAGGCTTGCTCCTCTCAAAGGAGAAACCATTCCGAGACTAGAGTTAATGGCTGCGCTTCTTTTGTCACGTTTAGTGAATTCGACCGTTGAGGCATTGAAAAGTATTATCCAAATTGATCGAATTTTTTGCTGGCTGGATTCGCAAATCGTTCTATGGTGGCTTTTTGGTGTGAACAAAGAATTTCAGCAATTTGTACAAAACCGTGTAATCGAAATTCGAAAACTTGTTACCCCAGATAAATGGAATTACTGTCCGACTGATCTAAATCCCGCAGACATTGCGTCTCGAGGTTCGAAAGCTACCGAATTATCAGACAATCAACTTTGGTGGACAGGTCCTGACTTTTTGAAGAAATCGCCTGAATTTTGGCCTAACATTTTGAATTTTAGATCGGCTCAAACTCCGTCTGATGAAATCGCAGCGGAGGTAAACAAAGCAGTTAAGTCGAATCCGCGAAAAGACTTTTCGGATGTGTTTGTAAACACAGTTACTAGTTTGGACTTGAATATCGAAAGCGTTATCTCGTGTGAAAACTATAGCAGTGCAAAACATTTATTTCGCGTTACAGCATATGTAATTCGCTTTGTACAAAATTTGAAGAGACGTGTGAAAGGAGAGGATTGCGTAATTGGAGAATTGAGTCTTGAAGAGTTTCTTGATGCGAAAAATTTGTGGTTTCGCCAAATGCAAAGTTCATTGAAATCGGAAAAGGATTATCAGAAAAATTCTGTTCTTTTGAAAGCTTTTGATGATGAAAATGGCCTAATTCGTTGCGGGGGTCGAATCGAAAATGCTAACTTGCCTTTCGTTACTAAATTTCCTATTTGGTTGCCAAGAGACCATCACGTGACCAAATTGTTAGTTTACGAAGCTCACGCTAAAGTCGGTCATAACGGTTTGAGAGAAACATTGACAGAATTGCGTTGCACATTTTGGATCGTTCGTGGACGTCAAATTGTTCGATCTTTGATTTCGAAGTGTGTCATTTGTAAGCGTTTAGAGGGATTAGCATACAATTCCCCGTCAAATGCACCATTGCCTATCTTCAGAGTGAATGCAGATTTTGCGTTTTCAAATATTGGAGTTGATTTTGCGGGTCCAATTTACGTCAGAAATATATTTGGCTCGGATAAAACGATGTATAAATCGTATATTGCTTTGTACACTTGTGCAACTACCCGTGCAATTCATTTAGAGCTTTGCCCTGATTTATCAGCACCCGCATTTGTTCGAAGTTTGAAAAGATTTCAAGGTAGACGGGGAATACCTTCTCTAACGGTTTCAGACAATGGGAAAACATTCAAAGACAAGAAAGTTCAGCGTTACGCGCTTGAAAACAGCATAATTTGGAAATTCAACGTTCCAAGAGCAAGTTTTTGGGGAGGTTTCTTTGAAATTATGGTCAAGCTTGTTAAGAGATGTTTGAAGAAGATCGTTGCCAACGCACATTTGACTTTCGAGGAGCTCAACACGATTTTGATTGAAATAGAAGGAATTATTAATTCGCGTCCTTTGACGTACGTTGATGCCGATTCGTTAGATGAGCCGTTGACACCATCGTCTTTGGTATCTGGTCGTAGACTATTAACTAAAACGCCGTTTGATCCTAATTTGTCATTAGATTCATCGAAGACTTCGTTATCGACAAGGGAAAGTTACCTAAAGTTATTATTGAAGCATTTTTGGACAAGATTTCTTCGAGAATATTTACCGGGACTCCGTGAGTTTCATCGAAATGCTTCGACTCAAAACAATCGTTTAATTGGGTTGGGAGACATTGTTATCGTGCAGAGTGATAGAGTTCCACGTCAGAAATGGAGAATGGGTAGAGTTATTACGTTGTACCCTGGAAAGGACGGTATTGTAAGAGCCGCCGATGTGAAGACTTTAGATGCAGCTGGAAGAGACATCGTTTTAAAGAGATCTATTGTACATTTGTATCCGCTAGAGATTAGAGAGGAAAGAGACTGTAGTACAGTTGAGGAGGTGAATACGCAGCGAAAGAACTCGACAGAGTCAAACATTGAGATTCGTTGTGTAACTGATAGTGACGTTCCTAACATAATTGTAGATACATGTAAATAGTTTTTTTGTCGCTTGTGATGAACACTGAACATTGATGATTGAGTCCCCTCAATCAGGGGGGAGGATGATGTGATTTGAACAGACTTTTTATGACGACATGTTGATCCTCGGAAATCACGTGACCGAGGTGCATTGAAATCAATGACTATGATTTAGTTGGAGTGAAATCACTTAGTCTGGAAGTTTTGAATACTGAATCGGTGGAAAGAGAGTTGAATGAGAGTCGAATACTCGCATCAGGACAGATGTGAGAAGAACTGGACTCATATGATTTTTGAATGACGTGTAATACGAATTTCGTGTAAGAATTGATTTTATACATTTGATGCGATTTACATAATTTCATGCGTGTAATTCGTGGATGGAAGCTTGTGGGTAGGAAGCGCGTGCGTTCGTACTGTAAATTATGGAATTTCTCGGCGAGACTTACTCGCAGTACGGTTTACCCCAAGTTTTCCTGAATTTATTCATCACCGACAAAGCTAATACATACGTAATAACGAAGGCAGTTAAAGTCGTGAATCATAGATAGAGAAGTGATTAATATTGAGAAAAAGAAATTAAAGAATGAATGGAGGAAAATATTTACGCAGAAAATAATAGCGAAAATGTAGCAGTATGACATACCTCCCCATCAAAAAAAGAGAATCGCCCTCGATTCTTTATTGTTGAATGTTCGAAAGTCCTGAAATAGATAAATCAAAAACGACAGTCCAATGTTGATTCAATTCACCGCTCTAAAGTCCACGTTCTCTTTTTCTTCATCGTTAATTTGCGTGATCTTAACCATCTTGAAACTCAGCCCCCTCCTGTCAATCTTCTCGCTGTTTCCACTTGAAAAACGAAAATATTTCAGTTTGACGTGATCCTCTGTCTTTCTCGTCCATAATTCCCAATCAATAGATCTTGTGATGGGTTCGTGGTCTTTTGCAAGAACGAATTATCCCGCGACGATGTCACCAATGTGAAAGAGGTTTTTCGGTAAGACACTGAATTTTCGAAGAACGGAGCAAGAAAGACACACACACTTGATGTGGAGAACGGTTCGTTGTATATCCTTCCTCGAAAACAAAACCAAGGCTAGCATCACCTACGAAGGCTACTAATGAGCACTGCAAATATACGAATCTCGACAATACAAATGGCCAATGATATACAATGGTACAGAACAGTCTTTCGCAAGCACTGCCTGCCCTTATAATCCAACAGTAATCGATACGAGAGAGATTCTTAGAAACTAGGCCACAAGAGCTTTCGCAAGCCTCTTGGGCTAGACGGTTAACTACCCCTATGCTTAGCCTTACATTTCCGTGCTGTTCTAACTAAAATATCTGGAATACCGTTTATATAAAGCTACGAATAAGTAAACAACAGGAAGGCATAAAATGTTTTACGTATAAAGATTGCGTAGTAAGAATGAGAATTTTCCCGACAAAGCTAATACATACGTAATAACGAAGGCAGTTAAAGTCGTGAATCATAGATAGAGAAGTGATTAATATTGAGAAAAAGAAATTAAAGAATGAATGGAGGAAAATATTTACGCAGAAAATAATAGCGAAAATGTAGCAGTATGACATTACCTCCCCGTATGTGCATGTGCCGAGTGCCCTCCTGGGAGCCAACAATGAAAATTTCATAAGTATAACAAAAAATTTGAGTAGCATGTACTGTATGAGTAACATGTTAAAAACTTGTGAAAGGACTCCTACTTTGTTTTAGGATGCTTATCACAATCTAATTTTTGCCTGCTCCTCACATGAAAAATTTGAAAATTCCCCGGTACTTTGTCTTAATTTAGCGTCCCAACGAATTTTTTAAAGAACTTCCTTTACATTGGCTTAGAGCGCCTGTCTCAGTATCCTGGGTACCAGAGCCACTTTCATTTAAATTTTGAGGCTCTGGTACCCAGGGTACTGTCTCAGTCACATTCCAACATCTCTGAGAAATATTGCTCCAACAACTTGCTTCTTCCAGGTATAAACTCCTCCTCTTCTCGATGGTGACTTGTTTCTTACCACCTTCTTCTCGTTCATTGCAGTTTCAGTCCCAACTAACGAGTTTCTTAGGCAGAGGCTAGAAAGCAAAGTTCAGCAAAACAGATAGAGTTGAAAGCAGCGGACAATCCAGGTTGCTTTTTGGCTAGATCAGCTATCAGATTCAAGAAAATACAAGTAAAAGCTGTACTGCCATTTATTTCTTAATAAAATTACACTTATCAATTTTGACTGAGTATTTCCGTGCCCCCCTCACGGTGTCTGATTTTGATCTGGCCCCCTTCTAGGCAGAAAAATTATTGGTGACCCCTCTTAATATCTTCCGTCCCAGTCCCCCACCATTAATAATGACTGGTCCCTAAACCAGATGAAACCGAGAATCGACGTACACGTGTTGAGCATCGAAACTTAGGCCGTTCCTTCCGCGTGTGTTGATTCGGCTAAAATTTCGCACTAAAAATCGCAATGCATCATACCATGCCGCAATGCATCATACCATGCCGCAATGCATCATGTAATGATAAAAGAGAAAGGCCATGAACACAAACAGAAAGGGAATGCCAAAGAGAAAGGCAATGGCCAAATCTAATAAGAAATGCACATAAGAAAGACCATTAGAATTTGGCAAAGGGAAACAGAATTGACAAAGGGAATTAGAAATGCTGTAATTAGACAAAGAGAATGATGATAAAGATAAAGGGAATGATAAGCAACTATAAAGGGAAAGAGAATTGACAAAGGGAATAGGAAGATGTTGTTAATTCGAGAAAGGGAATGGTATAAACAGATAGGGAATCATGAAAAAACAGAAAGGGAAAGAGAAAACAGTGCATGTAACTGAGAAAGACCATGAAAATTAACCATTAGCATTTAGACGCAAACGACACCCCATAATTCTAAGCCAAAGTAGAATGCATGTCATCAACAATTTTCCTGGTGATTTGATCCTGGACCCATCCATTTAATCCCCTGTTCTGTACGCTGAAGAAGAATTTCTTTTGCAAAAGTTTCTTGCAAAAGATGCTGTAGACTGACAAGATAATGATAAAGTAGTGAAAAGAGACCATGTCGTATTTCGTACTTGATATGTTGGACCGCTTGTAATTGTGTAAGAATTCTTTTGCTTTCTTAGTAACTTGCTATAATGAGCATAAATTCTTGATCCCAAATGAACAAAGCATTCCGCCTATTTTGTGTTCAATGTAGTCATGTTTATGATGCAAAACATAACTGAAAAGAGCGTTTCCTTCGTTTTCCGAGCATCTCAAGGGCGTGGCCTCCAATAATTTTTCCGGGGGCAAGCACCCGGACCCCCATACCTACTCGCTACGCTCGCACCTTGCCCCCAAAAGTTTTATATTTTTGTAGTCTAGTTCTTTTTGTATGTATCTTTAATATTTTTGAATTGCATGTAGTGGAATTTAAAATATATGAACTGAACTGAAGAGCCAGAAATCAAGAATCAAGTTTAGACACCCTAATTTAAAAACCAGAATTCAAGAACCAAGTTTAGACACCCTAATTTAAGAACTGGAATACAAGAACCAAGTTTAACAAAACACCTAATTTAATTAAGAACCAAGTTTAGGCACCCTAATTCAAGGTTGCGGTAAACGTTTTCTGGTTGAAAATATCCATTCTTCTCTTTTTTCATATTCTGTTAGGCGAACTTTCAAGGCACACAATGATACCTTGCTTGAAGCCAACAGAAGTTTTGAAAATGGAAGAAATTTCATGTAAACGAAGGTTTCCACAACTTCTTAAACAAAGTTTTTTGTTCGTGGTCTTCAAAATCCATACCTAAATGCTTGACCTGTTAAGCCGATAATCCCCAAGTCCTTGTGGTTTGTGTGAAATAGCATTGCGCGTTCTTGTATGGCTGCGTTTATCGGGTAATTATTTGAGGACTCTAACTGATTTTTAAGCCTAAATGGCTTGATCCGGATAAGTGTGGTTTACATGGTCCCGTTGTGTACTTTACCAGTGCCTTTACTTAAAATCAATTTTTCTCAGGACTGAAAAAGCTATTTTGTACGTACCCTTTGAGCCAATCGAATGGCTCGAAAATTTGCACATGGCCGGGAAAGACTTGGAGCTTGGAAAGTGTGTCCCAAACTTTTTGTATGTGTCCTAGTCCCGGGGGGGGGGGGTACTTGGCCTATGAACATACGGGGAGGTGCCGCTGGAAAATCTAAAAAGCTACCTGTCCCGCAGTCAAATTCCTGAAAAAGATACCCAGTCCCGGAGTCAAATTTTCTGAAACAATACCCTGTTCTTTAGTGTCTTCAGACAATATTGTGCTCTGCAAGGAAATTTGTACGAAATCTATCGAAAAATGTGGAAATATTGCCTTCCAAGCGATTTGAATCACATTCACAGAGTGCAAATGGCCTAAAGCGACCTTTCGGAGTCAAAAATGACGAATATGGACCCTGTCATGGAGCCAATTTTTACAAAAATAATACCCTGTCCCGGAGTACCCCCACGGGCCTGGTCCTTCTTTTGTAGCCAAATACAACTGTGGGAGGGCAGAAAAATCATTTGCTAATTTTTGACAGAATGTAGTTCCCAGGGGGGGGGGGCGGCACTCAGCACATGCACATACGGGGAGGTAAGTCCGATATTTTTGGGTCAGAATATTGCCAAAAGTAATATTTTTGGGTCCAAATAAAACTAAAACTATCTTCATGATATTTTTTGACACCTAACATCGTTTAAATGATATTTTTTGGTTCGCTAGATGCAAGATACTTGTCAAAAGAAGCCACAGAATCATTGGTCCATTCTTTTGTTTCATCAACACTTGATTATTGTAACGCATTGCTTTATGGGTGTGCAAAACGCCTGCTGGATAAATTACAAAAGATTCAAAATTGTGCAGCACGGGTTGTGATTGGAGGAAGTAAATATGACCATGTGAAACCCCTCAAAGCTCTGCATTGGTTGCCAGTGGCACAAAGAATAGATTTCAAAATTGCATTGTTGACGTATAAATGTCTCAATGGATTTGCACCGAAATATCTCGTTGATCTCTTGGAAGTTCAGGAAAGCTGCAGAGTACTGAGATCAAATAAGAAAAATAGATTGAAGCTACCAGTTACCAGAACTAAAACACTTGGCAACAGAGCTTTTACATATGGTGCTCCTGCAGTATGGAACTCTTTACCGGACAACATAAAGAACACAAAATGCATAAATACCTTCAAGAGGCTCATGAAAACACATTATTTTGAATTAGCATTTAATTAATGTCTGAGATGGGCTAAGTATATACTGTATATGTGGTCATAGACAACTTTTTTCCAATAGGTCATTGAAAATTGTAAATGCTAATATGCTTTTTATCCTATTGTTTTCATACTTATTCTTAATTCGGATTCTTAAATTGTAAATAGAACCTAGACTGTAAAGCGCAACCAAGTATCATTTTGTATTGTGGTCCTATATAAATTTTGCAATATTATTATTATCATTATTATTATTATTATTATTATCATTATTACGCAATCCTGACCTCTATTTGCATAGCTTCAGGATATTTGATGTTAATGTACAGGTTTCTAAGTATAAAATGAGCTGATATTTTTGGGTTGCAATGAAGCTGAAGCGATACTTTTGGGTTGCCTGAAAATTTCTAGGATTGACTCCCCGTATGCGTATGTGCTGAGAGTCCCCCCTGGGATGTAGTTTCAAAGAAAGAAGGAATTTGAAAAATTCCAGACACACTTTAAAAGTTTAGGATCTGCAATTCCTGTTGATGTAAGTCAGATTCTGTTACCTCAAACGTAAGGGTACAAAATAGCTTTTGAAGGTGGCACACTCTTTTAAGCAATAAATTTGCCTGGAAAATATCATTTTACAGTATTTGCCAATAATTTTAATATGGTTGAAATCCTCACCTTCTTGTTCATCGAATGAGGTATAGTTTACCTAGATTTTGTCAATGGTTTGGCTTTTAGGGAGCGAAAACCAAATTTCGTGTCACAAACGTTTACGGTAACCTTAAGAACAGCAATTCAGGAACCAAGTTTAGGACCAGGTCCAAAATGCGACCAACACGGAAAATTTCGAAAAATGTAAAGTTTCTGAATTATGAGGAATTATGTTTTTATTGAATTGAAATATCGGTAAGAAGCCCCTTTGATAAACCAAGAATTTCATCAAGAAGACAAAAAGGAAATTTCCGCATTTTTTCCCGTGTTTTCGTTTTAGCTATGGCTGATTTTCAACGATGCCGAAAACGCGGAGAAACTACATCTTACAAAACAAGAGGCTCTAAGTTTATTTACATGCTTCATGCTTCAGTATGGCAAAATGACAAGCTGTGACTTGCACATTGCATCAGAGTGGAATACGATCAAGAAATTATGAAAAAGTGCCCTTCAAATTCCAGTTAGGTCCTCAGGCCAATTGAACTTATATCTTATGATCCAAACGTCTTCTTTTGAGCTACAAAGTCTATTTTGGAACAGAAATTATTACCAGACAATGCTTGACGTCTTATTTGTCAATATCCACAGTATGAAAAGCTACTGATAAAGCTTGAAATAAAGAGATTTCCGCATTTTCTGCATCTTACGAAAATCACCCAAAGGTAAAACAAAAATGCGGAAAAAAACGCTAAGATTTCTTTTTCATCTTCTCAATGGAATTCTTGGTTTATCAAAGTGGTTTCTTACCAATATTGTAATGCAATAAACATTATTTCTTGCAATTCAGAAACTTTAAACCTTTTTCGCATTTTCTACCTTGTCTGCATTTTCAACATGGCACTAAACTTGGTTCTTAATTCTGGTTCTTCAACCAGGGTGTCTAAACTTGATTCTTGAATTATACTTTGATCTCAGTTCTGACACATTCTTCCATCTAAAATCGGTACAAAACTCAAACGGGGAGAAATTTTGAAAGTGTGTCCGCTAAAGTGCAAACTACCTAGCCCATACAAACAACAAAGTTTGGACTTTATGTCAGAGTCCAGAAAAAGGTCAAATCTTCCTCCGGCTGTCAGTTGCATAGGATGAACCTTCCTCATTTTAGAAAATCAAAATAACAAGATTATCAAACTCTTTGCATTGCTTTTAGCCACAAAACTAGAAACCACTTCCGTATATTGTGGTAATGTGAACATTCTATGTGCATTCTATCATATTGGATGGAAACAGTTTACAAAAGTCACACATACTAACTTAACCAAGGACCACGGAGCACATTTTGGATTGGGGGGCTAAAGAGTAATAGAGAATCTGAGGGGGTCTGGGGGCGAAGCCCCCAGAAAAATTTTCTATGGCCACGCCCTCTACTTTGGCTATAAATGCGACCAACGCCCCTTTCCATAGGCAAACACGCCTTGGAAAAGACAGTTATCATCAGCATATCCAATCACTAAATCACCTTAAATATTACATTTTGATATTTCATAGCGAAAGGCTCAGCCTAGAATGAAAGGACGAAGTTAAAAAAAACTTTCACAATCTCGTGGAATTATTATCTCCGAATAATAATGATGTGGAAACACAGTCTCTCTGCTTTCAAAAGCAAACATTTTAAACCTAGAGGACCTAATGATGCAAACACTGTTTCAATTTTTAATTTTGTGGCACTAAACAATCCAATGATTTTTTTCAAATTTTCGAAAACTTCGTACTCTGTTGTTGGGTCTTTTCATGAAAATTAGTTGGGACGTCGATGGAGTTTATGTTTTCTGTGAGTATTAAGAATTGCTAAATTATACTTGTTTGGATATTCCAGAGAGCGATGCTGAGTCCATAGACGTCTTGCTAAAAAATTATCGTTTCACTCGTTGCCGGGTTAACGTTTCTACGATTTACAGGTTTGGAGAACTTCCCTCATCAACAATCTTTCAGGAACTGAAATTCGCTTTAAAAATAGCCGCATACCATGAAAGCATTTTACTTATTGCTTGCTAAAACTTTGGGTATTTGAAGCTGTGCTAACGATGATGAAACTGTTACATCTTGGCAAAATGCTATTGGACGCATTTCATTTGTGACAAAACCTTTCAAAACATTCTACTTTGGTTGAATTCTGATGAATGCACAAGAAACGGTACTGTGGGGGTTTACAGACTTTTGCAAGTAAGGATGTTAACAATTTAATATGCAAATGGCGATATTTAATCATAAAAAAAATTTGTTGGAAAGCTTAAAACTATCTCTTGAAAATTATTGGGGGGGCTAAAGCCCCCCAGCCCCCCCGGCTCCGCGGTCCCTGAACTTAACTGATATTGCTTAAATAAAGTGAGTTTGTCCCAAAATATTATGAACATCGCAAAGTTATTCATATCAATGTCACATCAATGTTGCAAAAGTGATTTGTAGCATCTTTGAAAACCGTATCCCTGCTATATTGCTACAAGAAATTTGATATTCCTGAGTGAGGTCAGGTATGCCTCTGGCTGGCCTTGAAGCCTGGATACAAAGTTGGCATTTTGACTTTTTATCAATTTGAAAGTACGGTTTGACCTCATCCTTTGATTCCTGGACTGCATTGAATTTGGAAAGCCATTTAGGCTTACAGTCTAGATGCTTTTGACCCTCTATTAATTTGGACTAGAGTGGCTGTCCATGATGCTTTGTGTTTGTTCCTTTTGCGGTTATTGTTTCTATACTCTACCCCACAACAGCAATGTTTTTCTCTGTTCACAGTAGAAACAAACAATACGATTCATGTGTCATCCACCTATCGTTCCTCAGCCCCAAATGTTTCCTGCCAAAAATTGTCTAATTTATATGTATTGAAAAGAGGCTTGGCTTGACAAGTGCCAAACAATGTAATGGAGGCAAAATGGGGAATGACAAGGGACAATTTTGAGAGAACAAATTATGTGATGTTAATCCACCATGTTTGCATTGTCATAAACCAGAAGTACTCAAAGATAATAGGATTATGTCCATAGTCACTGGAGGATGAGTTCACTAAATTTAGATTTTTGATGAAGAATTTCGTGCGGATGCCTCTTTCTTGGATCCTGGGATTCATCCATGGCCTGTCTTCATGAAATCGTTTTAAAGACAAATGACGGATATATAGCGGCAAATTTAAAAATAGAACAAAACTTGGGCGTCTGCCATCATTTGTCCAATTGTTTTGATATAATCTCTGGAGATCATCAAATACAATAATGGAAAACAATAGACTATATCTAGATTTCCCAGGGCCCTGATTTAAGTTGTCTTAGATTATGTCTTATAACGCCTAGCTTACAAAAAGAGCAAAAGATGGCCGCCTGCCATCATTTGTCCCATTGTTTTGACAATCTTTTGAGATCATAACATCTATAGGAATACAAAAGGCTATTTTTAGATTGCCCAGGCCCCTGATTTAAGTCGCCTTATATCTCCGTCATTTGTCTTTAAAGCTGGTGGCTTGCACATGCATATGCTGAAAGAAAAACAGCTAACAGATGAAGTTCTAGCCTGCATACAGAAGGCTGGCTAGTGTCTGCCATTTTATGGATAAAGGATGGTGATATTTATTTGTGATGCTGACTTTGACCCATGAAATCATTCAATGATGGTACATGAAATTGAAATGAAAGTCAAGACAAGAGATCCAGAATCCCACAGAAATATATTATTGTGCCTTACAGAATTGACTGTTTTTAGAATAGTACCTAACCTTGGCAGATAGCTGGAGTTTTTTTTTTTTTTCTTTTTTATAGATCTAAAACAACGTTAAAAACTCAAAATCGATACATTTCTATGTACCAGCCACAGCGGAGAAGGACACTTGGTCATCTGGTCTCCACTAGCTGGAGTTCTTAGGCCTAGTAAAATGCTAGGCCTTGGCCCTTGAATTATACAGTTTCATAACATATTTGACTTCCAAAGTAATAGAAAAATGGAAATGCACAACTATCTTGTGGGCTTGCTTGGGTGTCTCGCAATATAAAGTTTATGTGGTAACAAGCATGAGAAAAAATTGATAACCATAAAGTGGATTAAATGCAGGATTCACATGATAAACTTCACATTATTGCAAGCCCTCCAGATACAGGCCCACCAAATAGCTACTGTCTGTGATTCCAAATGGTTTCCTATTATTATGAAAGTCAAATATGCCATGAAACTGTATGATGAACACTGTATTTTTGAGGAAAATATACATAGTACAGTCACATATCTAACCCAAAATTTTCTTATCTTTTAACAAAACATGACTGGCCCTTCCTCAGTCAAGATGTCATATTAACTGAAAATTGTCCTCAAAAACTAAATAAAATTATTAAACCTTCCTCAAAAGTGACAATAAAAAGTAAAACCTTGTCATAAGCCGTGGAACCGTGACTTTTTCTGGACTCTGCTTTGTGTAATCGTACATAAAGCCGTGGAACCGTAATTTTTTCTGGACTCTGCTTTATTGTTTTGTGTAATCAAAAACGAAAACAAAAAGAACTTATGGAAAAAGATAGACTGCATATTCATATTTTAGCTTCTGAAACTTACCTCGAAATATCATGGCTTGCAAAGGCCTTTTCCAGCAAGTTTCCATCAACTTCCACACCTGCCTTGCGACAGGAATCGAAGTAGCTTGTTATTTTCTTCAAATTTGCGGCCATTTTGTTTCGTCGTCTTCCACCTGGTGAATTTACTTCCTTTTATTTTTTGCTTCCTACTATTGCGCAGTGCAACATTGCGCAGCTGTGTGGGGGAATTTGGTTGTGGCTGTTGTGGTCCAGGGATTTGGAATGAGGAAGACAAAAGAACCAGCAACAAAATTTTTGTGTCTTGTAATGAAGCTTTGGATCGCTTGCACGAAAAACCACGAGAAGATCTTGTCGTTGAATATCAAAAGAGGAGCAGAGCAACACCCGGGGGGGGGGGGGGGGGGGGGTAACTTAACTTGTCCATGGTACGGGGCTGTGTCATTTTTAGGGTACCTTTTTCATGGTAGATTCCGGATTTATGGGTATGGTTCTCAACAATTTTTAGCATTTTCCGGATTTATGGGTATAGTTTTGTGTATAAATGCATTCATTGGTGAACTGTTTTGGCATTTCCGGATTTATGGGTATGATTTTCAGCAAATTCTCCAGATTTATGGGTATACTTTTGAGAAATTTCTCCGGATTTATGGGTGGTACTTTTACGATTTGAATGGCACAGCCCCGTATCTTGGAAACTCAAGTTACCCCCCCCCCCCGGGGAGCAACAAAAAGGGTTCCGTATCCTCAATCCATGCTTGTTGGGCACATCGGGCTTATGGTATCTCTATCTAAGGTTATGCTTGAATTTGTGGAAATCTAACTTGCTGAGACTAACCCTAAGTTGAGTAAGATGGGACAGTCCTTTTGGATCGTTTCAGTTTCATCTTATTCAATAATCATCCTAAATACAATAACAGATAAAACAATACAATACATAAATGTAAATACATGAAAATTAAAAATCTACATACAATAAACAATGAAAATTAGAATTACATAAATCAACTTTACAATTTGTATTTAGAATGATTGTCTACGGAGGAGCCCTCAAAATAGATAAACTACTGGAGAGAGCCGCCCCCCCCCCCCCCCCATAAAAGAAAACTAAAAAAGAATTTTTTAAAGTAAAAACGTGAATTCGTGAATTCCATAAACAGATTTTTCCCGGGGAACGGACTATTGACAAGGCTTTTTTCTTAAAAACTGCAACAGAAGGTGCAAGTCTTACTTCAGGCTCAAGCTTATTCCATTCGGATAAACAATTTGGATAGAAGGTGGACTTTAATTTTTCTGTCCTTGTATTTAATCGCCCAATGACATCCTGGTTGCGAAGGCAGGTGAAGAGGTGGACTTGCCCAAGTCGTCCTGGAAGAAAGGAATTGATGACGACTTGTCGCGAGCAGCTCACGATGACACAGCTGGATGGCCGGACGGTGTTTGGTACGGCAGACAGCACCTTTGATCTGCTTTTTTTTGAAGGAAACTGACGGGGCAAACGGGGAGCAAACCAACTTTGAAACATGAATGGCTGTATGTCAAAACGAACATATTGGCGCCACCATTTCCAAAACAGCACACCTGTGTAGACAGATACAACTGACCCCCTTGTTTTCAAGTTCCTTGCGGTCAGATCTATTACAAACATAGATCTTAAGATCTTATGAATAATTAATGCAGAACTGTTCGCGACAAGTCGTCACCTTCTTTCTTACATGACGACTTGGGCAAGTCCAGTGAAGACGGAGAATTGGATCTATTGTACAAGATTGTTTACAAACTTGTAGAACAAGGCAAGGCGTCTACTCCATCTTCTGGAACTCAGTGAATCCCAACCAGCAACCAAGCTCTGTGTACTGCTTCTCTCGAGATGTTCCCCTCAATGTGCCTGACACAGCTAAAGCAGCAGAATACTGAACAGATTCTAACTTTTCCATTAAATTTGGCAAAATGATATTTTGACTGAATTCACATACTCTTTCAGGAATGTGGTACAGGACATCTTCATAGTCCAGATGGGGTCGCACAGGAGCTTATATGATTCGTTTAGGGTATGCCTGGGCAGATGTTTGGAGAGATATTTCAGGAAACCAATGCCCTTTCTTGCTTTAAAGATAGCAGATTTGATGTGAGCTGAGAAAGATAGCTTTGAGTCCACCCTGACTCCTAAATGTTTATGTTCACTTACTTTTTTCACAGGTTGACTTACTTTTTTCACTTACTTTTTTCCTCGAAATCTGTCTGTGACCAGTGCAATGCCATCAACTCAGATATTCAGAATCTTAGCTCGTGGCTTCGGGGTAATAACTAGTCTCTTAATGTGGCAAAAACAGAGCATGATCCTTGGTACTGTACCGAACCTCAGAAGACTAGATTGCAATGATTCAAACAGTTTTTCCCTCTTTCAAATAAATGGCGATGAGATCGAATCCACGGGTGATATAAAATATCTTGGGGCTCAAATTGATTTGTCACTAAACTAAAAAAGAGCAAATCAACGTTGCTATCGGTAAGATTTCAAGAGGAATAGGAATGCTCAAGCATTCTATCTAAGAGATATCTTTCGCTGCAAACCATACAAAGGATGTACTGCTGCACTGCACGGTAGAATCGCAATTTAGATACTGCTGCTCTGTCTGGGGTCGTGCTGGTGATACCACTCTAAGAAAATTGCAAAAAGCTGCAAAATCGGGCAGCTCGTGTCGTGACAAATCGTGTCGTGACAAACAGTCCCTACGACCATACATCGCTGTCATTAATATCAAAATTAGGGTGATTAACAGTTAAGGAAATGATTGACTTCGAGAAAGCCTGCATGGTATATAAAGCCTTGCATGGGCTTGCACCTCCCTATGTGAAGTCGATGTTTCATAAATTGTCTGAGTCTTGCAATCGGACTTTACGTAATACTAGCAGTGACCTCAGGATTTCTTATTGCAAATCCTCAAATGGGCAGTGGAGCTTTTCGTATCGAGGAGTTACTGTTTGCCAATCGAGGACTTTTCGTATCGAGGAGTTACGGTTTACCAATTAAGCCTTGAATTCAAAACTGCTCCTTCACTAGCTGCTTTCAAAACGAAATTAGAATCTTCCTTGAAAGATCAAAGACGTTGATAATCGAAATCAATGTTCGCCACATATTTTTTACTTCAGAGTCCCCTTTCTTTTTACATATTTTCTTTTTCTTATACATTGGATTTTAATGTCGATAAATAATTCATGCAATGAAGTAAGTTAGGGTTTAAAGCAGGGCACATTGTAAAGCAGTAGATATCTATAGTAACTGAATGTTTTCGGGAATGTTTTACCCTGTTGAAATAAATGAAAATGAAATGAAAATGAAATGACATCTTTCAGATTCAAATTGGGGGAGTGTATGGGGCACTCTTTATACCGCTTTGAAGTAGCAATTACGTAATGCTGCTAAAATTGCAACAATAGGTTTAGAGAGTAGGCGGACTCCATGAGCCGTGATCAGTGTACAAGAAACCTACTACGGAAGAACAACAAAAAGCTGTGAGACTATAAAATCGAGAGAACTGGTCTCTGCCCCAGTCTCTCGTTGGTTGATCTCGATATAAGGTCAGGGTTAACCTGGGTTAACATTAACCTAGGTTAGAAATTTTGTAGTGAAAACGCAACTAAGCTGGGTTCAACTCAGGTTAAGCCAATCCTTAAGTAGAGGTGGATTGAATCTGTGTTGAATCTGAGTTAGATGTCAGAAAATGCAGAAAAACACAAGCATTTGTTGAGCCGATGTTAATGCTTGGCTATGCGCATGCGTTTTTCAGGCCATGTATCGCAAGGTACCAAAGCAGCAGGTCAAGACAAAATTTATCATGAAGGAAGATGTTGTCTAACAGCATACTTGTCAATTTCAGGCTTAATTTGTGTAAAATGAGGGAAGAAGCAGAAATTGCAAGAGGGGCACTTAAGGGAGATGACAAACTTATGGCACTGGTTGAAATCTGGGTGGACGAAGGGCAACAACAGATCTATTCGATTTCGCTATGATTTCCAGTTCCCTCTTTCCATCCCTCCTGTTGATTTCTTCGTCTAAAATAGCTTAGCTTCAGGATTTGGAAAACAAACATGGCAATAATCTTCAATGAAGGACCTGCCTTGAAAAGGTCTTTGTCTACAGAATTCTCATTACTACCATCACTAAGACCGTGTGTGTGTAATTTTATTTTGATGCGATTCATATATATAGTAGCTAACAATATATATATTCTTAGGTGTACACAAGTAAAAAAAAAACGAAAAGAAATCGAATAAAAAAAGAGGCAAAATTAAGATTTTCTAAGTTTACGAAAAGGTAGATAGGCAAGTATACGAAAAAGTAGATAGGCAAGTACTGAATACAACAATTGTGCACCATACACCACAAAATGCGCATGCTTGGCGACACTAACCCAGATTCAACCCAACTTTGCGTTTACACAGTAATTTGTTGTCATATCACAGCAAAAGTTAGGAGACAGGTTTTGTCGAAATATGTCAGACCTAGAAGTACTTGAGGTGAAATCCTAAGGTTCGAAAAAAGAAATATTTAATAACAGTTAGATTCTCGTTGTTTTTGATTGTTAATTTTCTTTTTGGACATTGTGAGCCTTAATTTGTAAGTCCCATCTGCAGTGGGAACTAGGTGACCTCGTGTCTTTTCCCGCTGTGGATGGGACAAGTAATGTATAGTATATTTAGTTTAGGGTTTTGCTTGATAAAAAAACATTAGATACATTTTACTTAGAATGACAAAATAAGCTCTCACAAGAATAGATTCTCGTCTATGCAAAGCAAATGTCCTATCACTTCCTTGCATCTGAAAAAGGCTATACTTTTTGGAGAGAAGGTAGGTCATACTTCTGATGTCATGCGCCAAGCTAAGTTGAATTAAACATAATCATTTCTTTCCCAAAAATCTCTAATAAAATTGGTTGCATTTGCTCTTAAACATTCCGTAAAAACTATGATAGACAAAGGCAAGACAAGAAAACAAGGCAACATTTTGCTTGCTGTGATTACACATAAAAGATACATGCTATCTGAATGCTAAATTGAACCCCTTAGATTTCTACCGCAATGCTGTTGCTTAAAAGTCCCAGCTGATGCTTTCATTGACTGTTGCCATGATACAATGTGTAGTCTTACTGCTTGTAGTCTGAAAAGATAGTGAGAATGTAACGTCTGCTGGGTACAGTAAAACCCCGCAAACAAGAGCATCGCAAAATAAGAACCTGCACACTGATTTTGTGAAAAAAGACACCCAAAGATAAGAACCAAAACAGACTGATTTATTTCAACGTTCTTGTTAGAAAGTACACTTAAGACATTTCATCATATTGTGTGAACAAACTTCAAACTATTGATATCTGAACACCTTTAACAGTTTTCAGGGATATGCAAATTGCTTTATGAAGCTGTATGATATAAATTGCATTGTTCACAACAAAACACCATACCCTGCAATATTTAAATGCAGTCATCCTACCCTCAAGATTATTTGACACATTCTGTATAGCTATGTATTCATCATAATACCAAGGGTCCTTGCGATAAGAGGCAAATCTTGAAAATTTCATAAGTACCTCATTTATAAGAACCTAGTCAGTCTGTTTTTTAGAACAGTATGTTCTTATTTGCGGGGTTTTATTGTAGCTACTTGTCAACAGCAAGATTTGAAAACGGTGAAAAATGTGATGGTAGCGAAATCTGAGCTAGTTTTCAAAACCCTAAGAGTCGATCTGTCTTGTTCAAAAGGCGTCAAAACGTGTTATGTTTTCATTATTTTCGAGCGTTCACATTATGCAGTTTCCAAAATGTGACGGTTAGAGTTCAGTTTTCAAAATCTACCGTTTTCAAAATCTGCCGGCAAAAATTGTGCCGTTTGCGTGTGAACGGGAGGCCTATCCATCACATTTTTCATCCGAGTTACACACTGGTCAAACTCGCTTGGTTCTAAAAATATTTTTTTTGGATGGAAACTTTATCAGTCGTCACTGCTGTCAATCTGCTATGTAGGGAAGAGCTATGACCAAAGCCATCTCGTAATAAATGTCTTGACTACTAAAAATAGCAGAAAAAGAACTGCACCATCTAAGCTATCTAGCAGAGAGATTTCCAGGCAGCTTCAAGGCGTAGCTAACCAAGGTATGTACTTGTCGAATATCTTTGCTTCAATGAAAGTAGCATAAAGAAATTTTTTGTGCGCCGATTTCTAATCAGTCTAAAAACCGAGAACCGTACAAGAAAACTTAATCAACAATTTTCATAATGGTGGATAGAAATTGATGATCGTGCATAGTTATTACATCCTGGACTCCCCGTGCTGATTCGTAGATGGAGGAATATCTATTCCTGGAAATAAATCATGAAAGTCCTTACTGGTTGTTATGCAGTTGCCCCATTTCTTGTCCTTGTCATAATTTGCTGTCGTGGCACACCATAACTTGTTGTGTTTAGCCGAAGTACAGGAACGGTAAAGTAATCCTCTGTATTGGAATGGGAAGACACATTTGGCTCCATTTGCATTTCCACCGAATGTTACCACTATAAGAGGATGAAAGCGTGACAAATCCATCAGCAACCAGGCGAATAACGAAAGTTTAACATTCAACAATCACAGAAGTTCAAACTTTCTCCAAATGTTAATATTTCCATTTCAAGCACAGGCAGTAGGAAGATTTGAAGTAAAGATAAGTTTTTCGCATGACACATCAAGTCTTCCAATGTTCTTTATCATTTTGCAGCTAATTTAGTGAGTGGCAATCTTTGTCCCTTTGCATTGCAGATACGAATCGACCTGGGCTACAACCCTAAAATTTAAATTCACTTTTTTTCAATTTTTCTCAATTCACTCTCATGCTTTTCGTGGGAGATCCTACCCTGCCTTAAAAGAATCTGGACTCTCTAGGACCTGTTGACAAAAGTAGGTAGTTTTAACTTTTTGACAAGTGTTTGATAAAATCGGACAAATTATGCAGAAGGGCCTTAATAAAGCCTTCTAGTTGAAAACGATGATTCAGGCAGATGTAATTGTTTGCTAAGAAAATTTCTCGCCAATTTGATAAAACAGAGAATGTTCTAAGAGAATGAGCTGTTCTACCTATTTTGTGTTCAATGAAGTCATGCTTATGATGCAAGAAATAGTTGAATAAAGGGCGTATTCCTCTTTTTCAGAGCCTTTGAATGGCATGGCTCCCAAGAATTTTCCTGGGGGCAAGTCCCCGGACCTCCATATTTCCTCGCTACGCTCGCACTTTGCCCCCCCCCCCACAAATCAGGGACCTGGCTACGCCACTGACCTGCTTTTATAAGAGCTTTGAGGCTGAAATTTAATCTTTAAACCCTCTTAATAAGAACCCCCAAGAGGGTGAGACTGGGAGAGGCTCGGTGTGCATAATGTTCAAATCTCCCCTGGGAGCGGTAGAGCTTCTCTGGAAACCTGCCTTCATAGCAGTTTTGTACAGCTAGTGTAGGGAAGCCTATTGCTAGAAGCAGAAAGAAAGCAACTATCAAACAAAACGTTTTTACACATTGAGCAACGAAACGATTAATCATGTATTCAACAGTAGAACATCTTGACTAATTAATCCAAGATAATTACAATTACACTGCATAAAGAACTATTTGAGAAAACTGCATGCAAAAAATTGCTCAGGAAAAAGCTGCCTGGGAACTTTCTTCCCATGTTCCCATGTTTATGCACGCTGGAGAGGTTTTTATATGATAGGTTTCATGCCTTCAGAATTCCTTAGAATTTTTAAGAATTCGTACATTCTGATTAGGATCCTTCAGTGGTGCAAAAGACTATCATAGTTTTAAAAAGAGTTCTAGCCTTAAAAATATTTTCAATAATTCTCAATAATTCTTCAGAAGTTTCAAAATGTAATCAGAATTCTTGTGCTGAAAAACAGCATTAATGTGTGCAAGGCGTGTACTGTGCATAACAACCTTTTAAAGAACCTTGCAGGCTGAATCTTAACATAACCTCCATTTTCTTAAGAACCTATTCAGGTTGCCGAAGAAAAATCTACAATCTTGGACAAAATATTTGGAACAAAGTACTATCATCGCTGACTATCGCAGTTCTTCTCATCTTCGTATTTCCACCTCCCCCTTTTACCCCCAAAGCAATGTTGGTTGGCATCTTGAAGCTGAAAAACGTCTAGCAACATTGAATCGGGGGTAAAAGGGGGTGGTTCATTAGAATTGTAAATCTTTTCGTTGTTCCAATATATTTTGTCCAGGATTGTCTCTCAAAAAAATTGATTCTTTTGACCTTGCCTGCGAGCAAAAAATCAGTGAATGCCAAACAGAGCAGTTATAGTGCCACAATATGTTTCGATCAAGGATAACGACAAGGGTAACCATAAGGGTAACCAAAATTATTGGTATATTCTCAGGGGTAACCACGGGTAACCACGAGTAACCATAATGTTTTAAAAAGATATAAACAATTCCTTTTAAATATTATGGTTACTCGTGGTTACCCGTGGTTACCCGTGCTTATTCAATGAAAAATAGCCTTAAATCATGGTTACCCTTGTGGTTACCCGTGCTATTTGAATGATGTATGAATGGTCTGAATTTGTTTCTCTGTCAAACATGAATAGCAGTCAAGCATAACCATGAAAATCGTATTATTATTATTATTATTATCAATTTCTTTTTCGTTGGTTAAAATAACAGATAGCTAAAAATATTTAGCTAATTAATTCCAACGCTAAAAATGTATGTTACAAGTGTAGTAAAATATTTAGAAAATTAAACTATTTACAATCCATCAAAGTATACAATAAAAACAAATTCTAAAAACATTATAAAAAGCCCAAATTCGGAATAAAAGTGCGACACAGCTTGCATGGACAATTTTCTCCCTTCCAATCTTTTATATTTGCTTTAAACTGAGCAAGGGATTCAGAGTTTCGTATTGTTTGCGGTAATATTTGCCATAGTTGTGGACCTTTAAATCTGACGCTTTCTGTGCCATTTCCGACCGATCTCACCCTAGGTTGAACGAAATCGTTATTGCTACGCAAATTATAATGACTTTCATTTTCTAAGAAAATTTCCTGCATGAAAGAAGGATTCAGGTCATTTCTGGTTTTGTACATCTCAGTCATAAGTAATTGAAGGTTCTTTGTATGAATAGTAACGGCACAGTCCTTTTCTAATAGTTCACTATAAGTAGATTCGGCATCCTTATAAGTTATTCTCAAAGCCCTTTCCTGTATTTTGTTAATTTTTTTGTTCAGCTGCCTGCTGTGAAACATCCAGATTAAAGGACAGTATTGAAATTGACTGGTAATAAAAGCCCTCATGAGAGTTCTTAATTTTTTCTGATCCATGTATGGTGATATGCGAGCAAGTGCATAAAGTTTATTGCTAGCCTTTTGGCACAGTTTGGAAACATGACTATCGAAGGAAAGTTTGCTATCAACTTGAACTCCGAGTAGCTTCTCTTCAGAGCTATTTACAACGTCAGCACTTCCAATCCTCACAGTAACAGGATCGTCACATCTCTGCCCAAGAACCAACAAATGGCATTTATCTGCATTTAATTTCATAAAGTTGTCGGCAAACCATTCTAAAGCTATACTACAATCATTTTCAAGCCTATGAACTATATTGTCAAGGTTCTTATTGCAGGTATAGATTGTAGTATCGTCTGCATAATTACATATATCCGAGTTTTGAATAAAGAGTAAAAGATCATTAATGAAGATGTTGAATAGCAGAGGCCCTAAGACTGACCCCTGTGGAACACCACGTGCTACGCTTTTCCAAGAACTGGATTACTGGATTACTGGACTGTTCGACGTGCTGACATGACGGATGCTCTCTTGCAGCGGAAAGTTACGACTTGAATTTGCGACTATAATTGGATTTTATTTGTGTTGTTTGCCTGTTTATTATTAAACTAGGGATAAGAAGAAGCTCGACAAGAGTTTATGCTTCTAAAAGACTCTGGAAGCACGATTTACAGCAAGACAAGTTTCAGCAAGTTTCGAGACACGTGGGCCTAAATTTGATTCGCACGCTCCTCAAGAAACTCGTATGAAATGGCTGAAAGCTGCAAATTAGAAGAAGTGATCATCAAGGCCATACCTGAAATAAGGGAGAAGGGGCACAAGAAGCCTGATATTAACACCATCACCAAGAGACTTGAACAGAAAAATTGCAGTTATAGTGAAGGAGAAATAAAAGAAGTTGTTGAAAGACTCATTAGACGTGGACAGGTAGAAAATCGTGGGAAAAATGGAGAAGAATCCCTTTACGTGGTGACTCCTGATGTAATGCAAAATCCCAATCCTTGTCCCAATGCCAATGCTAAATGTACCCCATATGAAGAATTTATTTTGCTTCGGACACAAGTAGAAACCTAGACTTACTACATGAGCCCTTGTTTTCGCTCCATTTACCCCAACCATACCCCAACAATACCCATTCCGCTTCAACGAAGGACTCATAATCAAACATACAATATTTTGAGACTAACTTCTGCGAGGGCGCTCCCGTGGGCGAAAAGGTGGAATCCAGAATGGGACGAATTAAAAGCCGGAATGCCTGGAATTCGACAATCCATTGGACGCAGTGCACTTACTACATTCATCATAGTTTCATTCTTTGAGGGACTAACTGCATAAACAAAGTTTTACCGTCATCCACTTCAATGGACGAAGCAGAAATAGGGACTGAAGTAAAAAGCGTTTTTGGCCAAACAAAAACATGATGTCGACGATCAAACAACACAGCAAACTGTGTTACTTTTGTCAAAGAAACTGAACTGCTGCTGCTGATTTGGTCTTTGGTTACTAACGTTGATTATCAGGTAAGTGACATGGCACCCTTCAGTATCTATCTCTTTCATGGGTACTTCCTTTGGGACTCGTCAGTATCAGGAACTATTGGGCCTAAATTCATTCAAAGAAATAAAAGACCCTATACAGTAGATACCCTGGTAGATACCCGCATAAAAGAACCTATTTTTGTAAGAACCTTGAGGCTGAAATTCAATATTTCAAACCCCTAAACAACGGGTCTCATGTCTTCAGAATTCCTCAGAACTTTCAGGAATTCTTGACATTCCAATCAGAATCCTTCAGTGGTACGAAAGACCAACAGATTTTTAACAATAATTCTAATCAAAATTTGACCTCAAGGATTCTCAAGGAATTCTCAAAAAGTTGACATTCCATTTAGATTTCTTGTGCTTAGAACAGTCGTGTGCAAGGTGAGTACTGTATATACACTAAGAACCTCTTTAAGAACCTTGCAGGCTGGAATTTAGAATAACAGCCACTGGATTAAGAGCCTGTTCAGGCTGCTCAAGAAAAGCCTATGTTCTTTTATACGGGTTTCTACTGTAATGGGCTGCATAGCAGGCTAAAATAAGGGGTGAACATATGTAGTTGGAGGGGAAACTTGCAGAGAGGTGCCAAATGTAATTAATTTTTGGACTTTATTCTTCCTGTGAAAAATAGGCAATTGTCCCTATCCCCCCTTGATTCAAACCTGCCACTGGCAAGATCACTAAGGCCTAATGTTGCTTTAATATGTAATGTTGCCTTATCAAGAACAGACTTGAAGTAATCTAGGTACCACTTTCTTATGAAGAAACAACATGTACAGTATGTCATCCTATTGCATAATTTACCATTTTTAACAGGTTTCTGCATTTCAATGAAGTATGTGGATGAAGTTCAAGGCTCAAGATCTCTGAACTGTTAATGTGCAGCAGAGGCAAAGATTCTTTGAAAGGGAAGAAAATAAAGAAAATGATTCATTAGTTCAATATAGAAAAAAATTAAAATGGTTTCACATAATATCAAACCTTGTTACTGTACTTTGTCTACTGGGGTAGAATGGATCACAGTATTACTCCACCAATTAGAAAATCATTTTTTTAAACCAGGCTGCTTGGTTTCTTGTAAATGGAGAAAAAAAGATAAAACAGGCTGAATAATTTCTTATGATTACAGCAAGAAACTCACCAAATGTGCATCAAAAGAAACCATGAAATTTGTTTTTATGTGGGTTACATTAAACAAAATGTTTGATAGTGACTATTCAAATTCAGTTACTGTAATTTTAAATTGACAATGCCCTCCTATGTAAAGTGTGGACAGAGACATAATAAGCTAGACATATAATAAGTTGTCTATTATGAAATGCTTGAAAAAGACTTTCCAATCAAAATCATTTTTAAGAAACAAAATTTAAAATTTGAGGCTGATTGGTTTCTTATATCAGGGTAGATGTTGGGCCATCTGGAAGGCTGCAGTTTCTTATAAGTCAGTTTCTAAGTGGCGGGGTAATACTGTAAGTGATAAGTAAATGGGCAAGACAAAAATGTGAACAAATTTTGTAAAGCTTTCGATACAAATTTTTTGTGTCTGTTAGGGTCATCAACTTTCAATTTTTGTAGTTTTTGATGGCACTTGGCCTTGATGGGGTGAAGGGGTCTTACCCTAAGGCTGTTACGGAAATGAAAAATAGTATGGAAATCTCTTCAAGGGAATTCTTTGGAAAAGGTGTAAATATACTGAAAAATAATGCAAAATGCAGAATAGAACAGTTTTACCATACATTAAACCTGAAAACTTTCGGACAATCAAACTTTTGGGCAAAGAAAGTTTATTTGCCCCAATTCTGGTGATGTCCGAAAGTTTTTTTATCCAAAAGTGTAAAATTCATTGAATTATTGTGAATAGAAAAGCACAAGGAAACTTAACATAAGATGTTAATTAATTAATGTTTTGCTAGTAGTAAGTTGCAGTTAGGTTTCTTGAATTTTACAATCTAAAAGGTTTGGTTCCTTGGACCTTTCTTGAAAATAGTTCACATATGGCAGCACCTTTCAATTTGGTTTACAGCCGGTTTTACCATTGTTCAATCTCACGAAAATTACATTAAAATGTCCTTGTAGATGTGATGATCACCATGTACCTTCTGTAATATGATATTTATGATAGAATCACAATTATTTTTAACTTATATTTTGGTATCATGCTTGTATTTTGATGTCATGTTCGTTTGAAAGTTATTTTGTCTGAAATTCCTGAAAAGGCATCCAAAAGTCCTTTGTCCAAAGTTGTTTTGCCAAACTTTTCTGTCCAAAAGTTTTTGATTTAATGTACCTCCCAATATGGCGTATCTTTGGTTGATGTCTAGCCGACATCCACAAGACCTCCATGTGCTGCTCCCAAACTTTCATTTTGGCTGAAGATTTTAAGCAAGTTGGGGGCACTGTTGGTAGCAGGCTGTTGATGGGGAGGGGGTGGGGGCTGCCATCTTGATGGCCAAATACCATTAAAAATGTGAAAATCTTAAATTGATGATCCCTCTTTGAAACAATGTATGTTGAATGACCCATCCATGATCTACCATTTCTTGGCAATCAACCCTTACCCATTGTACCCCCCCCCCCCAGTCCTGAAAAACTTGATTAACGAAAAGTTCTTACGGGATTATCTAATTGTTGGACATTTGCAATGTTTGATTTGCATCATCAATGTTGAAACAGGAAGAAGAGTATAGGGAGTAGTTTTGTTACGTAGTCCTAACTGCAAATCAAACGCGCACACCAGCGTCAGCACACTCCACACACTTCAATCACAGATTGCCACAACCATTGACAGTCAAGGTAAAGTCCTTTAATTCAACTGCAAATTGTCAAAAGAAAGCCTTTTCAAGGACACATAACCAATTGAAGTGGGGTTGGAGGATAGAAAATCAATTTGATAATTACTTGATGTACTGATCATGATCAATGTTCCTTATGACTTTCAAGGTAAGATTTTTCAAAATTTCTCCAAATATTCCTTGATTATTTCTTGATGTACCAAATTTTATGGTTTGATGTAAACACACTTTATGTTTTGTTGAGATGGTTGAGAAACAATCTTACAGTTGCAGATATTTGCTGCTTTAACTTTAAACCAAAGTTTTTCAAAGTATTTACCAACTGAAAATTGTAGAGTTCTGAATTTGTAATGAAAGGCTTTTGTAAACAAATTGCTCTCAAACTGAAGAAACTTGGTACCAACCTTGAACCTAACTTTCTTGCAAACAATTAGGAGCTCCAACTGGCAAATACATCCTGATGGTTGGTGAACTTGAACTGGTTTTCTTACTACCTAGCTCTACCGTAAACCTAAATAAATTTCACAAACCATGTCAATGAGATTACCAGGAGTACACACCCTTGAGCCTCGCGCTGATCAAGCTGATCTCGCGGCCTGCTTGATTATCTATCGGCCCTAAGGAACGCTCTCCATCCATTCCATGCTGACCAAACTTTCAAAATGGCACCTCTGCAGCGAAGCAAAGCACAGCAAATTTTGCCTAGGAGCAAGTTCATCCCAAAATCTTCGTCTTGCATCAACTTCATGCGCTCCATGCCTCCCAAAACTGTGCAGTTCACCTAAAATTCTTTCTCCACAGCTTCGACATTTTGTCGGCCTTTTTCACGTCTCGCCCGCTCAGTGTCATGTCACTCAAGTGTCTTGAAGACAGCGGACCAAAACAAGCTTTTGGTCAATGTTTTGCGATCATTACGTAATTTGACCGTTACAGAAATGTTCGACCAATCAAATCACGCAAAGGTGAAAAAGAAGCAATCTGATTGGCCGCTCAAGAAGTTGAGCGAAATTCAAAAATTAGTCTCAAAATGATGTATGGAAGATTATGAGGCTAAGTTTTAGCGGAATGACTGTAACAGTAAATAAAAATTCAATTCAATGGAGCAAAACTTAGCCGAAAGTCATCAGTCTGGTAGAAACCCTCCTAAAGGCATCCAGGAGTAACCATGGAAACAACGTAGGCAAACAATCTGAAAAGGAAAAAGAATTGAAAGAAGAGTTATTGTTGCTGAAAAAAGAAAATGAATCACTAAAAAATGAAATTAGAAGAAAAGATCTTTTGATTAATAGCATGGAGAAAACAGAGAAACCAGACACCAGCGAATTCCAATTCCCAAAGAGAAGAAATGTTGCAAAGATTGATTCGTCGATTTGCCCATGGGACTATATTTCAACGAGTAACAACAGGTTTACACCCATAGCCCCGTCACTAGAAGATGTGTCTCTAACAACAGAAATTCAAAGGCGAGACAAAGAAATTCAGCCAATGGAAAGTGCTGCGAAAATCTCAACTGGGTTAACCAGAGTCAAAACATCAACAAATCAAAGCGAATCTACCCGAAGTTCTATGGATAAACGTAAGAAAATGAGATCCTGGATGAGAGCGCCAGTGCACAATTCAACCGAAATCATCGGAGATTCAATGGTGAAGCACATTCAAGGCTACAAAATGAGTGAAGCAACAAATGGCCAGGAAAAGATCTTTGTTAGGGCATTTCATGGTGCAAAAGTGGATGACATGAATAGTTATTCGGTGCCAACAACAAAGAAAAACCCAAGGAGAATCGTCATACACTGCGGTACCAACGATATAAGCAGTGGAACAGCACCAAATGAAGTCGCCGAGGAAATTGTGGATTTAGCAACAAATCTCAAAAGCCATGAAAACGAGGTGTTCGTGTCAAGTATAGTCGCTAGAGGAGATCGATGGAATGAACGTGTAAGTCAAGTGAATAACGTTTTAAAGGCTAAGTGTAACAGAGAAGGATTACCATTTATTGATAACTCCAACATAGAACCGGCATATCATTTAAATCGTAGTAACTTGCATTTAAACCCTGAAGGGACACGTATGCTCGCCAATAACTTTTTGAGAGCTTTAGGCCATTATTGACTATTATGTAGAGACGGAAGAGTGCAGGCTCCAAATGATGCAATAATTAATTTAGAGAACGATAGTCATATCTCGGAAGATTCAAATAACGGGTCAAATATCTCGGGGGTAGAAGCGGCTACACCTGATACCTCTGCAGATGGAGCTATAGATGCAAAATCTTCATTAAAATTGTTAAGACTAAGAAACATTGGCCGGGTGATCGTTGGATATTTAAATATTAATTCCATTCGCAATAAATTGGATGCGCTCAAAGAAATAGTTTCACAAAATTTAGATGTACTCATGATTGCTGAAACAAAAATTGATGCTTCCTTTCCAACGGGGCAATTCACCATAGAGGGATTTGCGACTCCGTTTCGATTAGACCGAAATGCAAATGGCGGTGGCTTACTGGTCTATGTCCGAAGTGACATACCATCGCATCGGTTAAATTCTTTTAAATTTTCCGATGGCATAGAATGCATCAGTTTAGAAATAAATTTGCGGAAAAAGAAATGGGTATTTTTCAGTGTTTATCGACCACCAAATCAGTCACATATCATTGTATCATTGTATCATTATCATTGTCAATCAGTACATATCATTGTGTAGGTTTATGATATGTTTTTCCATGTCTCTGAAGACATGGCTGGTCCATCGTTCCATTGTCAGTAGTGAATCGTTCCTTGTTCATTTGATCACGAGCCAAAATCCTTTTAAAAGTTTCTAGACATCACATTTTTCACTGATCCTATCTTACTCGTAAAGATTTTAATCATTTTTCACATTTTCCTCTTTCTATAACCAACCCTGTAAATTTCCTCGTACAGACAATCTTGGACAAAATATTTGGAACAAAGTACTATCATCGCTGACTATCGCAGTTCTTCTCATCTTCGTATTTCCACCTCCCCCTTTTACCCCCAAAGCAATGTTGGTTGGCATCTTGAAGCTGAAAAACGTCTAGCAACATTGAATCGGGGGTAAAAGGGGGTGGTTCATTAGAATTGTAAATCTTTTCGTTGTTCCAATATATTTTGTCCAGGATTGTAGGTTCTTTCATGCGCGTTTCTACTGTAGGCGAACTGGTGGAAAATTTGACTATAGTCAAATTTTTATTATCAGTTCAACTACTAAAATGGGGACCCATACTCTTTCGTCGTCGTCGTCAGGTGCCTTCTGCTCTCAGCAGGTTGGCTGTCATGGATGCCCAGTCCTCCCTATGCTGTGCCTTCCTTATGGCTTCTGCATAGTTCATTCCAGTCCATTCCTTAATGTTACTGAACCATGTTAATCTTGGCCTGCCTCTTCCTCTTTTCCCGTTGAACTTCCCTTCTAGAAGAAGCCTTTGAAGTCCATCTCCTCTTATCAAGTGTCCAAAATAAACACATTTCCTCTGCTTTATTGTATTCATCAGCGACCGTCTCGTATTCATCTTTTGTAATACATATTCATTTGTTCTGTGTTCGGTGTACGATATTTTTAGAATCTTCCTGTATATCCACATTTCAAAGGCCTCAATTTTTCCAATCATTGCTCTTGTTAATGTCCATGTTTCTGAACCATACAGTAAAGTTGACCAGATATAACATTTCACTAGCCGCTTCTTTGTTTCAACCTTTATACTTCTTGATGTTAGTATCTTTGACATGTTGTAAAATGCACTTCTAGCTATTTCTATCCTTCTTTTAATTTCAGTCTCATTCTTGCCATCTTCTGTCATCATATGCCCTAAATAGACCATATTTGCCGTTTGTTTAATTTCTGCTCCGTCTATACTCATTCACCAAACCAAATTTGATTTTCAGACCATCTGAAGATGCAGCCAGTACACAAAGGACCCTGAGTGACAATGGCTCCTTAAGAACTCATAACAATATGGAGCAATCAAAGGGTGTCTCAGTTTTATGAAAAATAACACGTTCCAAATTTCAATTCCAAAACGTGGCCAAGGGTGAAGTAGACTGATTGCATATTCGTAGTTATCGCCATTGATAGACTGATGGATGCTCAAACTACGACTGATGGACTTTGACACTGAAAATTGGGATGAAGTTTTCCCCTATCGATTTCATAACGACCTATGGAAACCATAGCAACACTGCGTGAACTCCAGGCACTTCCGGCTCGAACCTCCAATGTTTTAAAACAGCTCAGAGTTCAGTTTACAATGATAATAGCCATGAACAAAAGCCACAAGTATCCATACGAATGCTTCCTCAATCCAAGAATCAACAAACCCTTCCTGTGAATCAGGGGTTCCTCAGTCTTAAGGACGATTAGCTTCCAAGAGCCTTACCGCAGCATTGAGAATTTCCAACGGTCGCGGGTTGCTTGCCTCTCTTCTGAGACTACACCGTAGCCTCGTTCCAGAGGGCACACGTAAACGTGTTCATCTCCGTCTCAAAATTTTATATCAAAGTCCATAAGTACTAGATTGACCAAAAATAAAAAATGTTGTTGTTTTTGTTGTTGCCATTGTTGCAATATCTGGGACTACATGTGAGTCTAAGGGTGAAGGGCAAAATTGTTCCATTAATCATTCTGGAGGCTAAAACACGCGAAGGAAACTTCTAAGGCATCCGCTACTGGACCCATATGTTAAGAACGTAAAAATTTTGTTCAGGTTTATGTGAAGCTTTTTTGGGGGTACAGGGAATTTATAGAAGGTAGATTTTGATTTAGACTATGGAGATGTCACATACCATGATCCACCAAAATATGCGAGTTCAGTGGAAATGTCACCTAGCTAGAATCTGTCCAATATTCTGCCGCTTTGGCCGTCTCAGGTACATGGAGGGGAACATCTAGAGAGAAGTTGGTTGTACACTGAGCTTGGATGGGAATCTCTTATTCTTCGTTGGCGGAGTAGACGCCTTACTTTGTTCTATAAAACTGAAAACAACCTAACGCCTAACTATAAGGGATCCAATTCCACCTCATCAGTAGTCTCAATACTCTCTTCGAAAGCATGATGTGATCGGGCAAATAAGGACAAGAACTGAAAAGTTTAAATCTACGTTTTATCCACACTGTCTGTCCGAATGGCATGTACTTGAAACTGAGACTAGGCTTGCGCCATCTGTTGCCCTCTCAAGAAGAAAATGCTATTGAAAATTCGCCCCCTTGGAAAACCCGTCTGTAGGATCATGACCCAAAAGGTCTGTCCTATCTAATTCAACTAAGAGTCGGCCTCAGCAAGCTAAATTTTCGTAAATTTAAACACAATTTTAAAGATACCATGAATCCTATGTGTTCGACAAATGATGGCATTGAAGATACGGAACACTGCTTGTTGCTCTGCCCTGGTTTCGATTTACAAAGACAAAGCCTCCTCGCTGGAATCTATGCATTATTACGATCACTTGGATACGTAAATCTTAAAAATGATGCTCTATTGCAACTCTCATTGTATGGCGATGATGATTTTCCCGATTCATTGAATCGACATATTGTGGAGATTCTGCTACAGTTTATCCACGAAACTGGTCGATTTGAATGAAAGTCTATCATTTACCCTATCCAATCATAAGCCACCCAGTAGTTACTGGTAAATTGTTGTATATAGCTTTTTGTAATCGTATATTTAATTTTAGTTTAGTTCTATGTTTTTTAATGGAATGGCGTCGAGGTAGACAGGATATTATGCTCCTCAGGGTATCGTCTTTGTAGTGTAGTCAAGTGTATTGTAAGTAAATTCGTTTTTGCAACAATTTTGAAATTGAGTATGAAAAAAATTTGATTTTATCATTCTCTGGAGTAAAGCGTACCATTCATAAATATTTGAATTCCTAGGAATTGCCATGGAATTCCTAGGAATGGTTTCATGCCGAATCAAAAGGTGTGTGGTTTATACATGAACTGCATGTAGCTTATTAGAAGTTTAACTGAGAAAACACCAACAGTGCATTTATCAGTAATTAGTGCATTTATCAGAAATCAAGCTTAGCAGAATGCTTTAAAAAAAGATTTTCTCAAATGAAATACGTCCCAGAACATTATGCCATGTGTCATCATCCTTTGGTGTGCCCCTACTTAGATACCAAGTCCCAAGAGAGTATCGAAACGACAGCACGCTCACATGGGAGTATTTGAATCTTCCTTCTTTTGAAATCCCTGGCGATCTCCACTGTGAGAATAGCGCTAATTTCTCTCTCGCAATTCATGTCGACAGAGTTCCAGTTGACGCTGCACTCTTCTCGTAGTCCCTGTAGATACTGCAACCCTCTCGCATTCCCCATCCCCTTTTCTTTGTGCTGTTTTTTACGATACAAAGGAGCATTGTGTATCACAAAAGTTTCCCAAAGACCTTTTTATGATCTCTGAATAACAATGACAGATTTTGTAATGCAATAGCATCATTTGCTTTGGTTCACACCTCATTTCAAAGTGATTAGTGATTGCATACAAAAGAAATTCTCTCCAGCTGTAAATCAAAACAAACAGAGCCGCAAAGTTGCCCTGAAAACAGTACGGAAAACTCTCGCTTGGTGCGGCCATCCATTTTTGAGAGTTTTTAAGAGTTTTTAAGTTTTTAAGAGAAGTGATGTGTTTAAGACGAAAGAAGAAAGGTAAATCTAAAGTTTTGTCTCGCGGATTTTGTTTACGTGATTCAGAAGCTAAGCAGAGGCCATTACAATTCCTGGATATTTATTGCTCAGTTGTAAACAGTTATTCTTTATCCCTTAGATCAATTAAACAAAATCCGCGAGAAAAGAAGTTTAGATTGATCTTTCTTCCGGGGGGGGGGGGTAACTTCAATAGGCCGGTGACGGGGGTGTGCCATTTGACGTCTGAAATCGCACCCTAGAATTTATAAATTTTCGCGAAAATGATACCCCAAAATTTACAGGCCATTAAAAATGTATACCCTAAAGTTGTGACAGCCATCCAAAATTTTAACCAAGTAAGTGAAATTTGATCAAAATCAATACCCTAATGAGTTTTTTTTTCTAAATAACACCCCAAAATTTGTGACTACTTGTGATTTTACCAAAAATGATATCCCAAAATATAATTTCTGCTCGAAAAAAGGCACCCCAAAAAATGGCACATCCCGTACCTTCATGTATGGTAGTTACCTCCGGGGCCTTTCTTCTTTTGCTATAAGCACATAATTTCTCTTAAAAACCTCCCTTCGGCCACAGGTAATGGGGAAAAATTGATAAAAACAACAAGTACCTCTCTGTTTACTTTGGTGTTTGCCAAATTTGCCAACTTTGTCTAGATAAGGTCAAGGACGACGATGTTTATCATACAAACAGTTAGTATGATAAACATCGTCGTCCTTGACCTTATCTAGACAAAGTTGGCAAATTTGGCAAACACTAAAGTAAACAGAGAGGTACTTGTTGTTTTTATCAATTTTTCTCCATTACCTGTGCTTCGGCCGCACCTAATGATAGTTTTCCGCACTGGTTTCAGGGCAACTTTGCGGCTCTGTTTGCTTTAATTTACTGCTCGAGAGGATTTCTTTTATCTGCATTCACTTATCGCTTTGAATTGAGGTGTGAACCAAAGCAACAGATCCTACTGTATTCTGCCCTTGTTTGTCTGAATGAAAGTAGCAAAAAAGACCTTTTTTGTAGGCTCAGATTTCCATCAACTTCAACCACTTACCAAAACTAGTCATCATCATACGCTGTGTCCCAAAAATATTGCGCCACGTTTGCCCGACGAATGCGGATTACGACAAAACGACGAAAGGTCATTTTTTTTTCATTTTATATTCTTTAAACACGGTAACCCCGTCGGCAAAGGCCGCTTTTCAGGGGGCCGTGACAAAAACTTAGTCTAAAATTTACAAGTAAAATATATGAACAAACGAAACTAAAAAATCTAATTACAAAGTTATAGTAAAATTAAAATCAATATTTACATAATTTTCATATCGCGAGTGGCATGACACAATCAGACCGGACCAGAGCAAACCGGACCCCATGCCCACCCTGAAATAAGACACCATTTATAGCACCTCAAGAAAGGCAAAGAATCCGACCGACCCCAGTCCAATCCAGCCGCATCCCGCCACCCACGATCAAATTAAAGGCGATGTTTAAAAGCATATAAAGAGGGTGCTTGCTTAACCTCAGGTTCAAGGCTGTTCCACAGATGTACGCCACGATATGAGAATGATTTTTGCCCATTACTGGTTTTATAAAGCGGAATGCGTAAGTCAGTCTCCGAGTTTCTCAACTTGACAGTGCGCCGTGAAGAGTTCTTTGAAAAGATATTTGAGAGATATGTCGGTGCAAGACCATTTAAAGATTTGTAAACGATCGTCGCTGTCTCTCGTTTTATGATTTCAGCGATATTTGGCCACTTTAACTGTTGTATAAGGGCATCAGCAGGTGCATCATAGCTACTGTTTGTTACAATTCTGGCAGCCCGATTTTGTAACTTCTGCAGTGTAAGCCTTCTGGATTCCCCACAGCTCCCCCACACAGAGCAACAATAGCGGAAATGCGGTTCTACGATTCCTCTATATATTTGACTAAGAGTTTCTTGGGGTAGCATTGTCTTGGCATACTTTAAAAACCCTATGGCACGGGAGACCTTAGCACGCAATAATCTAGTGTGCTCATCCCAAACAAGGTGTTGATCTAGCTGAATTCCCAGATACTTAGTTTTCTCAACAATCTCAATCTGCGAGTCACCTATAGCAAAGGAGGGGGACTGAACATTTCCTTCAGAGATCTTTTTAAGATTAGGTCGAGATCCTACAACCATGGCTTGAGTCTTAATAACATTTAAAGACAGTTTATTTCCTTGAAGCCACTGCTTCAGGCAGTTCAAGTCTCTATTTAGGTTATCGTTGATATCATCGATGTTATTGGACGAATATGATATGGTGGTATCATCTGCATACATGGTAACCTGACTGTTTTGAAGAGAAAATGGCAGATCATTGATACATATCAAGAACAAAAGAGGACCAAGACAAGAGCCTTGTGGCACCCCACAATTTATATTGTTAACGTTTGAGGGAACCCCATTAACTCTGCAGAATTGCATTCTGTTTTCCAGATAAGAAGCAAACCAGGTATTCTCAAGACCTATGATACCATACTTCGCCAGCTTTTTAAGAAGAATTTCATGATCAACATGGTCCTTGCGATACTTTTACATGATGTTGCCCTTGAGATGATCAATTAAAACCTGCCACCATCTTTATGCAAATCCTTTGAGAAATGATGTAACTGTGACGTTTAGAATACCAAATTTATTGGATGGTAGAAACAAGCGGGCGGCCATTTCGTCTTACAACATTGCAATGATAAACAGTTTTTGAATTGACTCTGGTTCCATGGATGAGCTGAAACAGCAACTTCCAATTTCATAGCTCAAGATAAGTTTTAATAATCGTCAGAGAGTTGAAGTATTTCTTAACCCACGATCCTTGATGGAATAAGCTCTTTTAGCAGCAAGATGCGGACGTCTTTGGCGAAATAGCTACTTTTCTATGTTTTTCAAGTATTCAAAATTTCCAGCCTTTTCCCACATAGAAAACTACTCGCATACAAAAATTCCGTAAAAAACAGTTTGCATTCTCACATTTGGATACTTGTGAATATTCTCTCACTGCATTTTGCTTCTCCTTCTCGACGTCCTATTTTGCAGTGAGGCCTTCAAAAGTAAACTTTTCAGATTGTTAGTCTCTCGAGGCTCGCCAAAGTTTTGAAGTTGATTTCACTTTGTAACTTACATCCTCGAACAAAAGAATTATGCTGGCGTCTTCTTGACTCGCGTCTTCCTGCTAAAACAGCCCAATATCAATGTTGCAATACTGTGGTTAATGTTACTGTTACTGTTACTGTTACTGTTATGTTAAGTACTAATACGGTTAAGTAACCACTTAAAGCGTAAGCGATTTGGCAGCCTCAAATGTTGTTTTGGACACCCTGGACGATACCTTAGTAAGCAAAAAAGGCTGATTACCTTCTCCCCTTCAAGTCATTCTCTTCGTGTTGTAACTTTTCCATCAAATTCGAGGCTGGTCTTTACGAACTAAGAAAGTCTTACTTGGGGGTATTCCTGACTTTAATGGAGAAGTATTCATTCCTATAAATAAATCATAAAAGTCCTTACGGGTTATCATGCAGTTGCCCCACTTCTTGTCCCTGTCATAATTTGCTGTCGTGGCACACCATAATCTCTTGTGGTCATTCATAGTACAGGAAGTGTAAAGTACTCCTTTGAATCGAAATGGGAAGACACATTTCGCTCCATGTGCATTTCCACCAAATGTTATCACTAAAAGAGGATGAAAGCGTGAAAAATCCATCATCAACCAGGCGAATAACGAAAGTTTAACATTCAACAATCACATGTTCAAATCAAATCAAATCAAATCATAAACATTCTTTACAGTTGGTGTAACGTAGTTCAAAGAAAAACTAATTAATACCAACTATTTACAATATAATTTACAAGTATGTCTAAGAAATGTATACAAGCTACACAACGTAATGGGCAGGCTATTTACAAATTTTGCAATTACATGCTTCACTCGTCCAGGTTTTGATCTTTCTTGTAATGCTTGCAACTGTTGGTAGCTCCTTTATTTCATCGTTAAGATTGTTCCACAATAAACTTCCTCTGAATGAGAGTGACTCCATGCCAAATTTTATCGTCATCGTAATCGGCAATTTGCACAGATGCTTAGTTCTGAGATCATACTGAATCTCCTTCCTTTCATGAAGGTGCCAGATATATGATGGATTTAGATGGTTCATTGACTTAAAGATTTCTAGCATCAGTTTTTGGAGATTTTTAATATGGATTGTAACAGTGTCACTTTTCTCCAAAAGTATATTAAAGGAAGAGTCGTAATCATTGTGGAGTATTCTTAAAGCACGCTTATGAGTACGGTTTATTTTATGGTTGGCATCTTTACCACAAAACATCCACACTAATGGGCAATAGTTAAAGCTTGAGATGATTACTGTGTTGCACAGTTTCATTGCCTGTTCTCTTGAGAGATAAAATTTTAACCTCCTAAAAGCACTGACTTTTCTGTTTGTTTTGTCGCATAGTGTTTCTACATGCTTCTTGAATCGAAGTTTGTTGTCAATTTCAATTCCAAAAAGTTTAACATGTTCTGTGGACGATATTTTTACACCCTCTATATTCAAGCGTAACTTGTGTGTTTTCATTTAGTCCCAAGAACATCAATTGGAACTTATCAGGGTTTGCTACCATACCATTAGCATAAAACCAATATAGGAGTGTACTTAGGTCGTTTTCTAAATTTGTCATAATTTTGCTAATACGAGTGCCACATGAATACACAGTGTTATCGTCGGCAAAATTACATATCTCTGAATTTAATTCCATATAGAATAGTTCAAAATTATATAGAATAGTTTAATTCCACAGAGTTCAAAATTCCTCCAAATGTTAATATTTCCATTTCAAGCGCAGGATGTAGGAAGATTTGAAGTAAAGATAAGATTTCCGCATGACACATCAAGTCTTCCAATGCTCTTTATCATTTTGCAGCTAATATATTGAGTGGCAATGTTTGTCCCTGCGCATTGCAGATACGAATCGACCTAGGGCTATAACTCTCGGTCACCTAAAATTTAAATGTGCATCAAAGTTAACAAATCAGACTTTCAGAACGTTGCAAGCCATTGCATCGATTGCCCCCTAAGTATAACTATTCATTTAATGTAACTAAGATGTAACTTAGAAGCTATTTAATATCTTCAAGGAAAGCCGTCGCATGGTCTATTTATTTTCACTTGTTTCCTGTATCACAGTGGCGGACTTAGGCCCCGTTTACACGAGATCGGATCCAAATGGATCCGTACCAAAACTGTAGCGGATAGGCCTTACGTTTACATGGGACTCGACAGATCGGAACCCATTTGGATCTGCTATCCGCACCCAAACGGGATCACTTTCGAATGTGATCCCTTTTGGATCCGATCCCAAAAAGTCTCATGTAAACGGGTGGGATCGGATCCAAACTGCTACAGATAGGAAATGACACGATTATACTGAAAATCCTTTGTTGACAGTTCAAAGCGGGTAATCGGAGGTGAGACAGAGTCTGTTAGAGTGCAAAATTTCAAAGGATCTGATTAAGATAAGAGAATACGTTTACCAGAGCGCTGCTAAGAGTTCATAAAATTAAATGGATCCGATCCCGTGTAAACGTCAACAGCTTTGGATCCGATCCCGTGTAAACTCCTCTCAAAAAGTGCATCAGATCCAAATGGATCCGATCCCATTTGGATCCGATCCCGTGTAAACGGGGCCTTAGTGAGCAAGTGGGGGCAATTGCCCCTCCCCTTTCACGATGGAAACTTTGCTTGGTACCCCTTTTTGGCGAGAAGTGTGCCCCTCTGTGACCCTAAGACACTCTTTTTTACATGTTTCAATCAGAATTAGGGCACACAAACAAATCATGACAATATTTAAAAGTAAAGCCAAAGAATATTCTCAAGAAGAGGTCAAAAAAAATTCGCGCGCCTTTAGGGCGCTTACTTTCAATTATGCTTTGGGCACCCTCTCTGCAGGTTGTCCCTCCCTCAATGGATCCGCCCCTGCTGTATGATATTACTGTGAAGGTACTAGAAAAGTCTTATGTCGTCTTCTTCCAGTACCTCAATCAAATTTGATAAAGTCTTGGAAAAATAAGCCAGAGCGTTATCGTCGGCATAATTATGCAATGTTGCTTCTTTGACGAATAAGAATAGATCGTTAATGTAAAAATTGAATAGAATAGGGCCCAAAACAGAGCCTTGAGGTACTCCTGAAAGAATAATTTGGAAAGAGGAATGCGTATCATTGATTCTAACAGCCTGCTTCCGCCTTTTCAGGTAGGAGTATATCAGTACTAAAGCATTTTCATCAAAGCCATAGGCATGTAGTTTGGCTATGAGTAAATCATGTGGAATACAATCAAAGGCTTTCGACAAATCCATGAGGATAGCCCCTACGATGTAATCATTGTCGAGTTTAACCCTCCATTCTTCAATCATTCTTATCAAGACGTGCTGTGTACCATATGATTTTTTATATGCAGCGATGAACAGCGAAAGGGTTTCATCTAAAAATGGGATAAGTTGGTTTTTCAAGATCTTTTCATAAATTTTGGAGAAAATATTAAGTACACTAACGGGACGAAAATTTCGTTCAACTGTACGATTTGCCTCTCCTTTATCTAAAGGACACACAGCGGCGCGCTTTTACATTATTTGGAAACCTATAGCTTCGTATGGTGTTATTGATAGCGTTTGTTAACGGGAGTGCGAGTTCAGCTGCAGCTAACAGTACCAGTCTTGATGAAATTTGATCTTCACCAGTTGATTTTCCGCCATCCAATGACTTTAATTGTTTCCTAACTTGAGAAACCTCTACTTCATGAAATGAAAAAGAATGGAAATTGATTGCAGGATTTTGAACGATGGCTAAAATACTTGGATGGTTCTTATGTATCCTGAGTATACTTCCTGTACCGAGTAGGCTTGCTTGTTGTACTTGTCAATGCTACAGTTGATATCGATACTCTTTAACCATTCTCCAAGCTTTGCATTAACAGTGCCTAGCGCCCAATAATTATTGGTAATCTTTACACTTTTAGGATTCCAAATCTACTTCAGTTCCCATTTCAAAGCTTGGTATCTCTCTAATTTGACTTCCTCAACTTCATTGATGTTCTTATCGAATGGGCAAGACACTTCTATTAGAAGACACTCGTTGTTTTTCTTGTCATGTATGGTAACATCTGGCTTATTGTGTTCCAGCTTTTTATCTGTTTGTATTTTGAAGTCCCACAGTATTTTCACAAGATCATTTTCTGATACCTTCTCTATCAATAATAGGCGTCACAACTGTTCTACTGTAGGTATATCAACGTTTCGATGTAAAATCTTCTTCAGTGTCACTGAAGAAGATTTTACCTCGAGACGTTTGATATACCTAGAACAGTTGTGACGCCTATTATTGATAATAATAACATCCATAAAATATATCGTATAATATATAATACATAATATATAATGTATATTATTGATATCATTAATAGCTGTTTGTTCTCAGGTAAGTTCTTACTCTTGGTGGATGTTATATACATAGTAGGCTACTACCTGCAGCCATGTCTATCATATATAGTCTTCTTCTCCTTAACTGTTCATTGCTTTTCTTATGATCCTGGCTGATCCAAGGAGGCATCCTTTCTGCAGCAGTGGAACTGGACAGTCTATGACGATCTGTTCTATCCAGGAGACTATCTTTTCTGTCACTATTCCGAGAGCGCCAATTGCTATGGGTACGGTGGTTACCTTCTTCATGCTCCAAATTCTTGCAATTTCGTATTTGAGTTCGTCATAGTTCGATAATTCCCCTTCTTCTTTCACAACTATACGAGAGGCAATGGAAAAACTTGAATCCGTTCAGTACTCTGCTGCATTAGCAGTAACTGGTGCTTGGAAAGGTACATCCAGGGAGAAACTGTATAACGAGCTTGGATGGGAATCGCTTAATCTCAGACGTTGGAGCAGGCGTCTTGCTCTATTCTTCAAGATTGTTAACAACCTAACACCGGAGTATACAAGGCAGCCTATTCCACCGCTTCCACAATCTAACTATCGCCTTCGTAGACCAGCTATAATCGGGCAAATACGTGCAAGAACGATGAGCTTTGGTGCAAGCTTCTACCCAAACTGTCTTTCGGAATGGAATAAGCTTGACTCGGAGATAAGACAATTGCCAACTCTAGACATGTTTAAAAAGAAGCTTTTTTCACTTATTCGTCCCCTACCCCAACCAGTCTACAGCATTCACGACCCGAAAGGCTTGGCAATTCTAACACAACTTCGTGTAGGTCTAAGTAAACTAAATCTTCACAAATTTAAGCACAACTTTAAAGACACAGTAAATCCAATGTGCTCCATCAACGATGGAATTGAGGATACGGAACACTTTTTGCTGCTCTGCCATAGCTACGATGTGCAAAGACAGGATCTTCTCGATACCATTAACCCTATATTAGAACCTCAAGGCTTATCAAACCTCTCTAATAAAGCGCTTCTCAAAATCCTTCTTTATGGTGATGAAAGGTTGCCACTTAAGTCAAATACCATGGTCCTTGAGGCTACAATTAATTATATATACGCAACAGAACGCTTTGATTGAACCAATGCCATCTTTTCTTTAACATATATACAGTGTCCTCTCCGCATAGCGGATCCGCTGTTCAGTGGACCCTCGTTTAAGCACCTACTTCCTAGGGACATAAGCCCTTGCAGGCTATTCTCAGTTTCTCCAGACCCCTTGTTTAACGATGATCTAGATTCATTCACGGGTTCTCTGACGGTTTCGTTGTGTGGAGTGGTCACTGTAGCGGTTCTTTTTTCTTCGTGTAGTTCCTGTTAGATTATTTTCCTGTATTTGTCTTAGTATCTTTAGCATTTGTATTGGTATTAGTATTAGTATCTTTGTTAAGTAGTATTTATGTTAAGTGTAAATATGCAATTAGTGAGTAGAGTAACAACGTAGTGTGATGTTAAGTGTAATAGTGCAGGGTTGCAATGTTTTTTCATGCTCCTTGCACTATCGTCTTGTAATGTAAATTGTTCGTTAGTATATTGTAAATTTTAGATGAAGATATATAAAAAAAAAAAAAAAAAAAAAAAAAGAGGCAATGGGGCACGTTGGATCAATGATGAGGAATGATTTATTTACTGTATCTATCACGGTTATATCTGGTTTATTGTGCTTCAATTTCTTGTCCTTATGAATGGAGAAGTCCCACAGAATCTTGCAGGAATCCGACTGAAATACCTTCTCTGCATTGTGGGTGCACCACATCTCACTCCTCTCAAAGCCCCATTTTTCACATAACTTCCAGTGGATGATCCTGGCTACTTGTTCATATCTCCATTTTTTATTCGTTTTATGCTCAGCTTGGGCACTCCGCTACTATGTGTGCTATTGTTTCATCAAACTTTTTCTCACATTCGACACAGTGATGAAGCATCTTCTTTATGGGTGTCTTTACGGAAGCTGTTCGTCCGTATGGCTTGATCCTGTACAGCTACAATCGTACTTTCAGTCTCCTCTTTCAGATAGCCCTTTTTCAACCAATCCCATGCTTTTCTTCCGCAGATTTCCATTGTTGCCTTCTCAAACTGTCCGTCCAATGGCTTACTTCTTCTCAATTCGGAATGTTCCTTTTGTATTCCTTCCTTGTTTTTTCTTCCCATACACCAGTTTTCAACACTTCCTCCTTTCCAACAGCAAGTATCAGCTTCTCCTCACTCTGTATCTTGCTCAATGTATCTTAGTAAACTTTCTCCTTCCATCCGTACACAGTCTTCGACACTAATTAACCCTCTGCCTCCATCTGCCCTTCTCAGGTACAATCGATCAATATCAGCTTGCGGATGGTGGGCTCCATACATGGTTAACAACTTACTCGTTTTTTGGTCCATTTGCTGCAGTTCTGCCTTTGTCCAGTATGCCAGCTCCATATCTTATGACCGAAACAGCCCAGAAGGTAATTGCTGTGATTATTAATCATCATTATTATTATCATCTCAGTTCGCACAGCTTGATGCTCTTCTGTTATTTTCCAATGTCAACTGTCTACAGCCAGTAAACTAAGATGAAATTGTTTTATCTGCTAGCTACGCCCTTCTGTCCTTAGTAGCATATCATTTGAATGAGTTCTATCCTGATCTTTCTTCTTTGCCATTCAGTTCTCTAATGCCCTTCTAAATATCCTTGCTGTTCCCAGTAAAGCTTTCTTCTGTAGATGTTCTGTCTTTATTTGTATTCCTAACCTTTCCATGTACTGTTCAAAATTCTTACCGACAGCTCCAAGTGCTACAATAACCACTGGTACAATGTCTACCTTTTTCATTGACCACTTTTCCTTGACCTTCCACCTTAAGTCATCATATTTCTTTATCTTTTCCTTTTCCTTTGCACCAACTCTGTTGTTTCCTGGGATGGCAATATCAATTATTGTGCATTGCTTTTCTTCTTTTTCTACCACAACTATATCTGGTTTTTGGCATTCTATGTAATGATCACACTGGATCATACAGTCCCAAAGCATCTTAACCTCATCAGACTCAACAACACATTATTATCATTATGGTTCGTACTGTTACACTTAGTGTTTCACTAGTAGTTTTGTCCTTTAGATCTGGTTACAACCAGTAACCTCAGGTCCAAGGCTTCTACTCATTAGTTGTTCTCTTTCTTTGAAGTCCAAGCGAAAGTCTACATTTTCAAAGTTCTTCGTAATATTCTTGCAGCTCCAAGAAGCGTACTTTTCTGCAATGTCTCTATTTTGATGTTAGTACCAAGTTTCTTTATCCACATGTCTAATTTTTTTGAAATCATGCACAGTGCACCAACAACAATCGGGATGACTTCAGTTTTCTTCATTCCCCAAAGGGCTGCAATCTCTCGCCTGAGGTCTTGGTATTTTTCTACCTTTTCTTGCTCTTTATTCCCTACTCTCACATCATTCGGAACAGCTATTTCGATGATCTTGCATTCCTTTTTTTTCTTCTCAACAACTACAATGTCAGGTCTTCGGCTTTGAATGTAGTGGTCACATTGAATGGTAAAGTCCCATTGTATCTGGGCTTCTTCCTTCTCTAACACACTTTGTGGCTCATGCTCATACCATTCTTTTCTCTTCCGAATTCATACCTACCACATAGTTCCCAATGAATAATTTGCGCGACACTGTCATGCCTTGCCTTGTTTCTAACAAGATTACTACATTCGCTAACGAGGTGACAAATGCTTTCACCTTTGGCCCAACACAATCTACAAAGCGGTGATTCGGATGTTTAATTAATGTGGAATTTCGAATAGTTAGTTCTTAATGCTTGTTCTTGATTGGAAAAAATCAATGACACTGTCCCAGGTTTAAGATCTGACTGCCTTACCCAATTCCAAGATTTAGTCTCATCTACATCATCAGTGATCTCTCTAACAAATAGACCGCTTTCACAATGATGTCAGTTCTTTTGAATTTCTTCCAAGAACATCAATTGCCTCGATATCATGTGAATCTAAATCTCAAAAGTGTGCACTGCCCTTAGCAACGCATGAAATAGTTTTGTACGTGTCTTTGCAACATAATGATATGATGTAGATTTCTTGTTGTACAGGGAATCACATCTCTTACCTCGAATTGAACTTAATTGTGAAACTGGTCTATTGACCATACATTTTTTCTCTCTCCACGCATTTCTTAACTCATCCATAGCCACCTTCTTAAATTCATCTAGCTCTATGCAGGACTCTGTCTCGATAACTTTCGAATCTTTCGTCAGTTGAAGTAGCTGCTCAGGGCTATGGTTGATATACCATCCTAGGCTATTTTCAGGGCTATGGTTGATATACCATCTTAGGCTATTTTCAGGGCTATGGTTGATATACCATCCTAGGCTATTTTCAGGGCTATGGTTGATATACCATCCTAGGCTATTTTCTTCAGCTCGGATACACCCTTCACAACTGATCAGTCCTCTGCCGCCTTTTCCACGTGGTACATAGATCCTGTCCACATCACTTTTAGGGTGTAGTGCTCCGTGGATAGTCATGAGTTTCCGTGTTTTCCTATCCATTCGCTTCAGTTAATCTTTTGTCCACCTTATGATTCCTCCACTATATCTAAGAAGTGAAACAGCCCACGTATTCGCAGCTAGGATCTTATTCTTATCATTGAGCCTTGACTTCAAAGCTAGTTTAAATCTTCTGAAATATTCTTTGCTAAAGCGTTCTTTCATATCACTCTCCATTTTTCGATCTAGCTCAAGCACCCTAAGATATTTATATCCATCTTTCTCCACTTGTTTGATAACTTCTCCATTCGGCAATTCAACTCCATTGCATTCTACCAGCTTCCCTCTTTTCATTTTCACAACACCTCATTTATATATGCCAAATACCATACCAATATCACTACTGAACAAATGTACCATTTTTATCAATGAATCGACTTGATCTTGCGTTTTGCCAAATAGCTCATGGGTGGGGTGGACGTATCATTATTATCATTATTATTGTTGTTGTTGTTGTTGTTGCTATTATTGCTATTAATGCTACTATTATCATAGTAACACTCCAGATTTTTCTGTTCTTGTAAAAAAATAAGTGACTACCTCCGCGACTGTCAGAGTTTGTTTGGAGCTGGCCATTGACAGCATCTGAAAATGAAATAGAGAAAGGGAATCGATAACCAACACTGTTTTGAAACTTCCTTCAATAAGAATAAACAGTAGACAAAGATCATTTGCATGTCGAGGAACGACCGTTTGGAAAAGACAAATCTCAATAGTAAATCAAATATGCTATCATAGGAAAAGATAGAATGGTCCAAGTCATTCTAAGTGGATGAAAACAGTTTTGCTCTGTAAACTGTGAAAGATCAAAGAACAAGGAAGTTCTATGTGGCATTCCTCAGGGATCATGCCTAGGCCCCCTCCTTTTCATTGTGAATCAATGACTTTGAGGGTTGCTTGGACAAACTTGCATGCCGATGACACACACACACACTGCAAATGCATCGAATGACATAAAAGAGCTCGTACTCATGACAAAGAAAGAGCTGTTGAATATCAGTGATTGGTTGAGGTTAAATAAACTAAGTGCAAGCCGGAAAAACTGAATTTATGGTTATTGGTCATTAACGAAGAATAAATGATAATGATGACGTCCCTCAGCTCGTACTCAACGATTTCGAAATACAACTTGTGGAGAAACAAGTCTCTTGGTGTCATTATCGATGAAGGTGATGGGCGCTTCACTCCCAAAAAATCTGCTACACCTTTGAAAGAATCATTTGGTTTCAAAGGAATTCCTTCAAAAATCAGTAAAAATCCTACTATTTTGAAAAAGCTCGTTCGCTTCTTCGAATGAGTGAAATGCCTCTCGGATAAAGGGCTGAATTGGAAGGATCAGTATGAATCATTGGCAGAAAAGTTAGCAGGTGGTTCCTCTTCTTTGAAAAAACTTAAAGACATTCTTCCCCAATCAAAGTTATGTGATGTATATCACGCCCTTTGAGAGTCACCTACGCTTACCGAAACTTAGTGTGGAATAGCATCATTTCATTTCATTTTTTCATTTAATCTTTTTTATACATGATACTCCATCAGCTAAAATTATGTATATTAAAGAAAAATAAAGATAAAGATGAATGTATATCTAATCATACTGTTCTTCCAGGAGGTCATGTTTCAAGGGGTCTTCGATGTCTTATTGGCCCAAAAATAGTTTCTAACCTGCTTTTTGAAAAATGCAGCCGATTCCACATTTCAAATATTGTTTGGGATATCATTCCACACCTTGGCACCTTTGTACGAAAAGCTCTTTTTAGTTATCTCTAGCCTAGGTCTTGGTACCTGCAGGTTATTCGCTCCCCTTATTTCATATTTTGAAGCCTAAGATCTTTTTGAGAACTTTTGCTTAAGGATTTCTGGACATTGCTCATTTAGAATTTTATGCACCATCATCGCTTGGTCAAGCTTAATTAGTTTATTTACACTTAGTGTTGCAGATGGTATTCTGTCTTTAATTGGCGCAGATTGGATCAGAGTCATAGCATCTCTCTTCCACCGAACATCAATAATCTAAACGATTCCAACACAGAGCCCTATAAATTATAGAGCGTGCAAGATTTAAAGACCCATGGCCTAAAAATGGCTACTTGTTGTGAATCTTGTTCGTTTTTGATCGCTATGGTATACCGGGTATCCCAAAAAAAGTTCCGACGTTTGATGGAACACTGAGAAAAAGTTTTTGAGCCAAACACTTTCTATTTACACTAGCTACATGCTAGAAATTTCAACTTAAAGTTTGGCATATCGTAAGAAGAAATTAGTAATCTGAAAATGGAATTATGAGCTCTAACATTTTATTTCCATGCTTAAGACAAACCAGAGAGATTTGTACGGCGTCCTGCCTTATGTTGGCAAAAGGGGACTCCCTCAAAGATCAACACAAACACTAAATTGACTATGCGTTCATTATCTACTCACTGAGCATATTCAAAAAAAAAAAATGCCAAGGCAGAAATACTTCTGTTTAGAAGACAAAACGTCACTTTGTAATTGAATGGAATTTAGCTTTTTATGCCGTTTGATTGTGAGGAATTCCGCTGCCCCTGCTCGAAAACATTTCGTGGACTGTCTTGGAAGAAAAAATTTGCTGATATTATTGTTGCATTATGCCAACTGGAAATTTCAAACGGGAGTTTTACTGTTCCATGGTATGGTTTCTTTAACAAAAAATAGTTTTCAATTCTTTTTTCGACGTATCATATGCAACAGTGCATTTTCCAGCTTCGTGAAGCTCGAATTGGCATAGTGGACAATTCTTTTCTTTTGTCCAAAGATCCCGTGGGGTTCTCAGTCACGCTCTGATCAGATCACATTTTCTCCTAAAATTGACCAATCAGCGACCAAGTCCTCCTATTTTCTCGTTCTTTTAATACACGATTACGCTAAAGGTAGCAGCGAGGAACTTTTTGCCAAGATGCATTGCGTTCTATAATCGAATCCCTATAGATTCGCTAACGATTCCTGATTCGAACGCAGTGCATCTTGGTAAAAAGTTCCTCGCCGCCATCTTTAGCGTAATCGTCTATTGACACAAGAGAAAGACTGTATGCAAGCTACGGAGGGGTGGATCCGAACTTGAACCACCAACCTTCAAACTGATATTGTTGGGGATACATGGTACTCCCCCTATTGTTTGCTCGCTTTGTTTTATGGTCAAATTAGCGCGGGGACTATGAACGCATGCGCTGTAGATATCACTTGGTCATCGAAATATCTGCAGGCGTGTAGAAGATCGCTGCAGTGACAGCGAGCAGAAACGGAAGATTCGCAGCTCGATTTATGGGAAACTTTGCTTATGTTTGATCAATTCTTGACTGCAGTTGTGTTTGACATGTGCCTGCAAGACTTCATGACCGATCGTTCTGGAAGCTTGGTACAGAAGTAAATGTCAAGCGGTTGATCTCGCGTGGATAAGTTGGCCTAAGCAAAAGATCAGCGCTTTGAGCATTGCTGTCGAAAGCCCAGTTATCATATCTGGATTTGCTGTATTGACAAATTTCACGAACCAATGCGATAGACACAAAAACCCAAACTAAGCTAGGTAGGACTATACCATTTACTTGTCAAATAAATTCATTTCTTTGCCGAGCTTCCATGAAACGATATCGTGAGGGGTTTTGAAAACTGTTATTATTGTTCCCCCATCGAAAATTGATTGTTCTGTGGCGGATGTGGTTTCCTATAACGTCTTACAGTGTTACTACTAGTTGCCTTTCAAATGACTAAAAATTCTTGATGAAAATAGTGACATTACGAAATCAAATCAAAAAAAATTTACACACTACGCATGCGTTCATAGCCCTCGAGGTGATGTCCACTTCCTCGTCAACTTGAGCTCGCACGTATCCCCAACAAGATAGCAGGCTACCGAGCTACCTTCACTGAGACATCCCTTCACCTATATTGAAAATTTAAGTAAAATGATTTTACCCTTGACAACAGCCAAACAGCAAATGAATGCACCCAACACGAGAAGAGCCTTCATCATGATTTTGTTCTGTAAAGAGAGCCGTCTAATTAATCCTAAACAGAAGCCAAAAGTGATTACTACTTTATATAAAGTGTACGGTGAAAGAAGAGGGTCGACAACATGAGAAAGCAGGCATCAAGTGGGTCTTTTGCGCTTTTTATTTTTTATTTCACTGCTGAATAGTTTCGCCCACTAGGCCATCTTCAGAGCAACTGATTAATTTAAGGTATCAACCTCTATTTATAGGAAATTGTCTGTCCATATAAGGTTAATTAATTTTATAGTGTCATTTTAACCTTATAAGGTTAAAATGCTTTATATATATATACTAGGAAGTAAAAGCGCTCGCTTCGCTTGCGCGTTAACATTCCTAGCTCCTGCGGAGTGCTTTTATGGTTACTGTTTGTTATTATTGTACTCATTCACAGTGTTGTTGTAATTTACTGGTTTGCGTCCTACCAGCAGGCTACTTCCCGTAGCTTTAGCAGGTAGGCTTCTACTGTTCAACTAATCTTTTCTTGATGTTATCTCCTGTTCTTCTACTTTGTGTCCAAAACTTTCCTCAGTATTCTTGCTGATCCCAGAAGGCAGGTTCTTTGCACTACTTCCAAGTGAACATCGCACTTCAGCTGCTCTAGGTAACTTTTGAATCTTTTGGTCACTGAGCCTAACGCTCCGATGATAATTGGAATGATAAAAACTTTGTTGACTTCACCTTTATATACTTTGAATATCTCGTACTTCAGATCACCGTAAGCATCTTTCTTTTCCATTTCTTTTTTCTCAATTCTGGTATCGAAGGGACATGCCACGTCTATTATATAACATGTTTTTGACTTTTTCTCAATGACAACTATATCTGGCCTGTTATGTTCGATTTTAGACTCAGTCTGCATGGAGAAATCCCATAGAAGTTTAACTGCTTCATTTTCTAGTACAGCAATTGTGTTATCTACAAAGTGTTCATAGTTCTTTGATCCGCAAGAAAATCCAAACTTGTGACACAGATGCCAATGTATCACGGCAGCCACCTTATCATGACGCCATTTCTTGTACTCATTTTGTGCCAGCTTTTTACACTCCGAGAGAATGTGGCTTATAGTTTCATCCCTCTCCCCAATAATAATTATTATTATTATTATTATTATTATTATTATCATTATCATCATTATTATCAATTTATTTAAAGTAGGCCTACATATACATACATATATGTACATAATATATAGTATAATACATGCATATACAATAGCCATAAATAAGAGCTAATTCAAGCCTACTATCTAAGAAAGTAAAATAAAATGTGTGTGTAAAAAAACGTGATGAAATACAGAATAATTAGCTACAAATAAATAAATTTACAGATATTTACGATGTTTCCGATATTTACAACGTTTTCTTCTTCTTTTTTTCCAGTATTTACAGAGCAGAAATTTTTTTTAAAAATAATCAGCTCAAGAACCCAACTTGAGCCACGAATGGTCTACATAATCTACAGTTGCATTCCTCTCCTTTCCAGAGTTTGATTCTGCTTTTAAAGCTTGAGAGGGTATTTGACTGCTTTATGTCATTGGGAAGTGCCTGCCATAATCTACACCCACGAAATGATATAGTATCCAAGCCATTGCGCGTAGTGCGAGCTTGTGGTAGTTGTAGATTATCGCAGCTTCTTAACCCATATGGACTGTGCTTCAGTTTTCAGTTTCAGTTTCATTTTATTCAACAATCATCCTAAATACAATAACAGATAAAACAATACAATACATAAATCTAAATACATGAAAATTAAAAATCTACATACATTAAACAACGAAAATTAGAATTACATAAATCAACTTTACAATTTGTATTTAGAATGATTGTCTAAGGAAGAGTTCTCAAAATAGATAAACTAATCGAGAGAGGGCCCCCCATAAAAGAAAACTAAAAAAGTATTTTTTTAAAAGTAAAAACCAGATGATCAATAATAGATTGAGCAAAAGAATACCATCCACATCCCAACCAGACACCCCACCCCACAACCAGAACCAACAGAGAACCCGGCCATGGGACAGAACGCACAGCCAAGATACGGATGGTGTTTAAGGCAATAATCATGTTGGAAGTAAATAAGCATTTATCAAAAATTCTTTCAATTTAGATTTGAAAATGGAAACCGATGTGGCAATTCTAACATAAGCTGGAATGGTATTCCATAGTTTTGAACCAAAGTACTCCATTGATCTTAGACCATAGTGTATTGTATTTTTACTTGTTTGAAACAGATCACCTCGAGAGGCTTGACGAGTCCCATGCAAGTGGACATTTTGGCTGAGTTGAAAAAAATTATGAAAGACAGGAGGAGTGAACTTATTTATTGATTTGTATACAAAGTTTAAGATATTAAAATGAATTAGATCTTTGAGTGTGAGAACTTTCAAAGAGTGAAATATTGGTAGTGACGGAGAGCAGTAAGGTTGAAAAGATATACATCTTAGAACTTTCTTTTGTAGAAGAAACAGGTGTTTTTGATGAGTTTCATATGATAGGCCCCAAGATGTTATTCCATAGTTGAGAAAAGAGGAAAATAAAGAGTTGTAAAGACACATGAGAGTGTCATGGTGCATTAGATATCTAATTTTGAAAAATGTAGCAGAGGTTCTAGAGAGTTTTTTAGTTAATTCATTAATGTGATATTTCCATGAAAGATTCTCATCCATAAGGACACCAAGAAATTTTACATACTTAACTCTTTTGAGTGGTTTTTTTTCCAAATTTTAATATGAGGTCCTCTGATATTTTCTTTTTGGGAGAGTGAAAGATTACAAAGTTAATCTTTTCAATGTTAAGAGAAAGCTTGTTTGATTCCAGCCAGGCCTTTACTGCTTTCAGTTCCTTATTTATCACTTTTATTAGTCTATCAGTACTGTTAGATTCAAAGTAAATATTGGTATCATCTGCAAGTAAGAAGAAAGAGATTTTGATGTACTGCGAAGGTCATTAATGTAGATAAGAAAGAGCAAAGGGCCAAGAACAGAACCCTGGGGAACTCCACATGTTATATTGGAGAGTCTTGAAGAGTGGCCATTTACCGAAACAAACTGTTTCCTGTTATGCAAGTATGACTGGAACCACTGAAGGGCAATTCCCCTGATACCATAATGTTCCAATTTTGCAGTAAGATTCTATGGTTGACTGTATCAAAGGCCTTTTGCAAGTCAATAAAAAATCCACAGCCAACGTTGTCGCTATCAAGAGTGCACTTAATTTTTTCAGATAAGCTAACCAGTGCATGCTCGGTAGAATGTCCAGTTCTAAAACCAAATTGCATTTCAAACAAAGTTTCATGCATTTCAAGAAAGCTATACAGGCGTTTGTGCATAAGCTTTTCAAAAATCTAGCTGAAGATTGGTAAAAGGGATATAGGTCTGTAATTTGAGTTCTTTCCAGCATCACCCTTTTTAAATATTGGTATCACCATAGCAATTTTAAGGTTATCAGGAAAGGTACCTTCTTCAAATGATTTGTTAATGATAAGAGAAAGATGTGGAGAAATACGGGGATCAAGCATTTTCAGTAGCTTAATTGGAATACTATTTGGCCCAGTAGACTTTCCATTCACCAGAGATTTTATGATGTTGGATACCTCATCTGAGGTTGAGGGGGAAATGAAGAAGGTTTAAGAGTTAGGAGATTTAAGGTAGCTTAAGGGTGATTTTGGATTACGTGGGATTTTACTAGTGATCTCATTTGCAACATTAACAAAATAGTCATTGAAGTTGTTTGCCATTTGAGTAGGATCAGTAATTTTGGTTCCATTCTTGTCTTTGAGAAAGGATATGATATTTGCACTGCTTGCACTTAAGTCAATGATACTTTTAATACCTTTCCATAATAACTTCATATTTGTTCTGTTCTGATCAAAGTACTTATGGAAATATTCACTTTTGCTTGCTTTGAGTTCAACAGCAACGCGGTTTCGAAACTTCTTGAAAAGGGAGTAAATTTCTGGAGAATTAGTAACTTTAAATTGTTGGAGCAACTTTTCTTTTTTTCTTATCATCTTTTGGATACGAGGTGTGATCCAAGGCTTATTTCTAAATTTCAGGGTGTTTTTGTTGATCTTTTTCTTGGGGCAGTGTTTATTCCCAAGCTGGCAAACACTTGCTAGAAAAGTGTCAAATCTATGGTTCAAATTGTTGTCATTAGTTTCAAGAAAAGAGAAATCCAGGTCCATATACTCATTTAGGAATTTTGCCTGGTCAAACTTCCTGTAGTCATGTGCATAATAGGAGCATTTATTATATTCAGGAGCTTGATCACTAATGATACAAAACTGAGGGAAATGGTCCGTGATTTGAGTGAGAATACTTCTTCCAAGGATGTTACCGAAATTATTGTTTGAAAATATATTGTCAATGAGAGTAGATGAATGGTCAGTAACTCTTGTTGGATGGAGAATTAAAGGTTGGAGTTGGTAGGTAGTTATCATGTTGATAAAATCACTAGTTAGAGTGTGATTCTCATATTTCAATAAGTCAATATTAAAGTCACCCATAAGTGCTTTTCAACGAAGATCTCCTTCATGAAGCTAGGATTAAGCTCCCATTTTGTTTTATAGATCTCCGTCATCAGCAACTGCAAATTTCTTATGTGGATTGGGACCGCATTGTCTCTTACCAACATTGTATCAAAATCTGATGTCATATCTTTGTAGGTTATCCGTAATGCCCGTTCGTGAATATGATTAACTTTATTGTTCAGTGCTCTATCGCAGAACATCCAAACAAGAGGACAGTAGTTGAACTGGGACAAAATAAATGCCTTCATTATTCGTTTCAGTTGATCAGTATCAAGAGAGCAAGATATTCTTGAGAGTGCATGTAGCTTTTGACCAGCCTTTTTGCAAATTGACTTTACTTGCTGTTTAATACGATGGCCCACAGGGGACATGCAGCATGCACTAAGTTTAGCACACACAAAATCAGATTGCTGCACACAAAATCAAAAATCGCCCACAAATTTACTTTCCATGCGCAAATTCAAGGTTGCTGCACACAAATTTGATTTGCTGCATACAAAGTTGGTGCTGCAGCACACAAATTCAGACTTGCTGCATACAAAATTCTGTTGCAGCACACAAATTGCGGCCTGCTGCATACAAAGTGGATGTTGCAGCATGCAAAAAGCGTTGTTGTTGTTGCTATGCTTGCTTTCACTTACCAATAACTGCTGTCGTACACAGTGTATTGTCAATTGTATGAAGACAAAGAGATCACTTTAGGCTACTGGGACAATATAACTAAAGAAACTTTTTTTAACAAAGGAAATCCTTGACATATTTTTACTTTATTTCTTACTCGGAATGTACTTGAGTGATGTCTATCCGAATGGCGTCAGATAACATTGTTTGGAATTGTGCACAAGGACAGACCTAGCTTTTTATGGAACCTTTAAGAAACTCTGGACACTCAAATCTACTAATTTTGAGAAAAACTTTCAGTTCTGGCCTCAATTCTTAGATTCTTATGGAAAAATATGTGTACTTCATTTTATCAAATTTACCAGTTTGATTATTTGCTGAAATTCCCTTAGGCCCGTCGTTTGTTTGATTCCTGATACACATAAAAACTAGTTGGCATAATTTACATAATAAACCTTTCTTGCCTGGTAGTAAATTGCCTCCAGTTGTCTCAGGGGAAAACAAATACTGAGGCTGTTGAGCAGGGTGTTGAGATCATTTATCATGTCTGTTATTTATGCACTAGATGAAATGGGTGCTCGGCAACCGTTGGGGATAGCAACAAAGGTTCAGGTGGAGTTGAAACAACAACAGCTTTGAAACAGGAATGATATATGGCTTGCTGCGTCGGAATAATGTGAAAAATGTCCATTAGTGAAGGCGAATCGGGATAAGCTACCAAGATGGAATGGATGGTAGGAAAACACGAAATTTAAATGTGAAATATTAGATGGTAGTCTTGTTGTTTTTGTTTCGTCCCAAGGCTCAATTCTCTAAGTGCAAACCATTGGTTTGATTGCCGTACATTGTAATCAAGAAATCAGTCGTCTTCAGAATCAAATCAAGATCAAAATCACTTTTCAAATCAATTTTGATCAAAGTTGCAGACCTCAATTTGTGAACTGGAACAGTGTTTGCATGCAGCAAATCTAAATTTGTCTGCTAACAACTTTGTATGCAGCAGGCCTCAATTTGTGTGCTGCAACAGAATTTTGTATGCAGCAAGTCTGAATTTGTGTGCTGCAGCACCAACTTTGTATGCAGCAAATCAAATTTGTGTGCAGCAACCTTGAATTTGTGCATGGAAAGTAAATTTGTGGGCGATTTTTTATTTTGTGTGCAGCAATCTGATTTTGTGTGTGCTAAACTTAGTGCATGCTGCATGTCCCCTGTGGGCCATCGTAGTTTAAAGCATAAGTTCTTGTCAAGAATCACTCCAAGCAACTTTTCTTCTGTACTCTCTTTTATCGTTATACTTCCGATATTTAATGTCACGTCATTACTCTTGTCCCCAAATACCATTAGATAGCATTTGTACCCATTCAACTTCATACAATTGTTTGGAAACCATTCTGCAATTTTAAGGGCATTGCTCTCCAGTGTTTTGATAACACTTTCGATGTTGGTATCGCAGGCATAGATCGTGGTGTCATCTGCATAGTTACATATTTGAGCATCTTTTACAAACAGGAAGAGATGATTGATGTAGATATTAAACAGAAGAGGACCCAAGACTGAAGCTTGTGGCACACCTATCATTGTTTCTCTCCATGCACTGAATGACTGCTTCCTCTCACTGAGATAGCTATGAATCAACCGCAATGCACTTGGACTAAAACCATAAGCACTTAATTTTGCAATCAGAAGTTTGTGATTTAAGCAATCAAAAGCCTTTGAAAGATCCATGAGTAGTGCTCCAGCAAAACCCCCTTTATCTAGAGTTTTTTTTACAGGTTTCTATGAGTCGCAAAAGTGCATGTTGGGTTCCATAGCCCTCTCGAAATCCACACAGAAGAGGAGAAAGGAAGCTAAGGGCATGATATTTTATTTGACTCTCTAAGACCCTTTCGTAAATTTTGGATACAGACGATAAAACCGTTATTGGTCTATAGTTCTTCTTGATAAATGCGTCAAGACTTTTGAAAAGAGACGAGATCTCATCAGCCTTCAACTCCTTTGGAAAGTAGCACTCTGACAAATTAGAGTTGAAGATTTTCTGAAGGAGGATGGCAAAAATGTCTGCATTTTGTTTAAGAATCTTAGCAGGAATGCTGTTTAGGGGAGATGACTTTTCTGGGATTCAGTTTCAGATTCAGTTTTTTGGATTCAGTGACCACCATTCAAATTCAGCATGAATTCGGGGTTGGTAGATCACCGGAACGCCCCGAAGCCAGACGGAGGTCGGAAAAGCCAATCCTTTCAAAACAATAACCTATTGTTGTACCATCTATTGCTATATTGTTATTTTTTAAACAATGAACACTTGCATTCCATTGTTTTCACATACTATGTTGTATAGATCCGGATGAAAGCCCTTTGTCTTCGATGCTGTCTTGCAAAGAAAAATGTCCTAGATTGTGATCGTCCCACAACATTTTAAGCTTTGAACACAAATCTGGTTAGAAATGTAGTCCAGTTTGAAGAGAAGTGAATGAAAATTGACCAAAATATCAAAAGAAGCCAAAATTAAGCAAAAAATGCAAACTTAATTTATGAAGCCAAAAACGAAGGAAACGAGCCAAATTTCCAAAATTCGGCTTAAAGAAGCCAAGTTATCAACCCTGCATGAAATCAGAGCAGTAATGATCATTCATAACGCCAGAAAATGAGAAACTCGGACATGCCCCTTTCTATAACATCCCTGTACCCCCAAATAAGCCTCACATAAACCTTAACAAAATTGTTATGTTCTGAACACATGAATCCAGTAGCAGATGCTTCAGAGTACCCTCGCGTGTCTTAGCTTCAGAATGATTAATGAAACAATTTTGCCCTTCACCCTTGGCCACTTTTTGACATTCATTCAAATGTTAAAGTTGGTCCCTGCAATTTTTCTCTAAACTGAGGCATCCTTTGATTGCTCTATGCTAAGTATGACTTGCTAACGAGCCATTCACCTAGAGTCCTTTGTGGACAGGCTGCATCTTCAGAAAGCTTGAAAATCAAATTTGGCCTAGTACAAAATATGAGTCTCCACTGTAGTAGTTCAACTGATGATGAAAATTTGACTTTAGATGACTTCTCCAACAGTTCATCTACTGCAAAGTCGATACATATTTCCGCTTACTTAGGCCAAATTTGATTTTCAAATAATCTGACATTGCAACATGCCTGCAAAGGACCCTTGGTGACAATGGCTCTTTAATTGCTGACTAATGATGCTCTAAATCTACTATAGATAGATACATCAGTCTCTGAACATACGACATACGCAGGAATTCGAAAGGGGGGGACGGACGCTTTTTTATATACCGGGTGAGTCAGAAAAAACGTGCAGAGTTTGTCGGACTGTGGCGTCGCATTGAGCCACTCGATCATCGTCAAAAAATTTTTTCATGCAGCCAACTTAGATCATAAAACCCTTCCCAATGAAATCAGCCTCTTAATGCATTTGTTTAAAAAGATTTTCTTCGTAAGACTTTGTATGGGATTCTGGCAAACTGGTGAAATCTTTGATTTTAAACCTGCCAGAGTTGCAGGTACACGTTACATTATCAGGGGATACTGAAAAAGTTAAGCATGGTTCACGCTCTCGGTCGTTCAGATCGTGCAGAAAGACCCAAGACAAAGGCGCAGAGTTTGAGCCCATTTTCTTTTGGGTCTTTCTGCACGACTCTAACGACTCAAAAGCCCTAGAGTGAACCAGGCTTTAGGAAAAAGTGTTGTCTGGAAGACGTCCCATTGCGATATACAGAGCGTTGATCTGAAAGATACTTCTTCGGAAGAAAAAGAAGCACGCATTATTAATGTCTTTCAAACATTCTGTACGCAGGGCAAGGTATGATAAGACCTCCTAGGGGAGAAAATGCGATCTCCTAACTATGTCATTCTCCCCTGATAATACCACGTGCACCTGTAACTTTTGCCAAGATAAAATGCGAAAGGGGCTTGGCAAAAGATTTCATTGGTTTGCCAGACTCCGATAAGCTCCGATACAAGGTCTTAGTTAGCTGCTTGGAAAAATTTAGTTCACGACAATTGGGTGTCCAAATGCGATGTCACAGTCCGTCAAACGCCCCACGTTTCTTCTGACTCACCCGGTATATCATCAATTAAATAATTTACAAATACAAGATACTCACTATGCTACTTACAAAATACTCTACGATACTACCAATACAATACCACGAGGAGCAAGATATCATGTCTACCCCGTGGCTTTAGGAAGAAGAAAAAAAAGGAAAAGGCAAGACTACATAGAACAATACTCAAAAAGAATGTTTACTAAAAAAGGGGACTTGGTGGCTGCTCGACGGATGGCAAAAAATTTGGACGAATTCACTCAAATCGACCAGTTTCATGGATAAACTGCAGAGTTAACTCAAGGATATTTGTTTCGGATGGTTGTTTCCCTTACTACAATTTAGGTCAAACCTGGAGCCTATTCCAGCTAGAACAGAAGCCGCGTCTTTTATCATTCCAGATGGAAATTTATCGACACCGACATCATAGACTTGGACAGGATAGACTTTTTGGAAGCGGAAGTTTTTTTCCTCGGTGGAAGCAAAGCCCTTTTGTGGCATCCAGATTGACTTTTTGGAAGCGCAAGTGTTTTTCCTCGGTGGAAGCAAAACTCTTTTGTGGCATCCAGATTAAATTTCTCAGTAATAGCATTTTTGGCTTTTAAGGTGTTGGCTACCGTTGCAAAATGTTTGGAGACAGAATTTGCTATTTCATTTATATCTGACGGTTTTTTGACCATTCACTTCAATCAAATGATGTCGTAGACATCGAAGCATCCTTTATGGGGTATATCTTTTCTTGTTAGTTCATGTAAAATCCAAGGATTTCAATTGAAGGGCTCACCAACTACTTCCAACTTTGACCATTGATAATTTAAGAGCAAAGCGTCATAGAATCATTGAGAAGGAAGGACCTTACTCACTGACACTTGAATAAGGATCAACCATTCCACGGATCAAATTTTATTCAAATAGTCAAACAATGGCAGCTTTCCTCCAACTAATTGAAGACGTCCCTTGCGTCAACTAAGTTTATCAATTACAATGTGTAATTCTCTCAAGGAGTGAGCCCCGCAGATATGATGGAAAGGCTCTTGGCAGGAGCAGGAACGTTCTTTTACTTTTACCTGAGGACCTGAGGAACTTTTACTTCTTATTGATACATGACGCTTGAAAAACTGTTTCCTGAATATCAAAGCAGTAATACAGTAATATTGATAACCTCACCTTCGGTTTGGCCAACCACTGAAGTAAACCCTTTAAAAAAAGAACATACTTTTCTTAAAACAGAACGACTGTGTTCTTATGAATGTTGTCCTCTTCCTGCATTGAGGTTGATTAAAGCTCTCATCTCCAAGGAACTTTGGTTATAATTACCACGAAGCTACATACAACAAGCTTTTGATGAAATGGGAGGCATGTTATCATCATAAATTTTGGAGGAAATAGTAATCGGTTGTAGACAAAACGAATTACATTATCCAAACTTATCAAATGTTTTGCTTAACCTTGAAATATGCTGATTTGTTCGAACTAAAAATGGGGTGTATTGATCAGCTTTATGTTAAGATGTTTCACAAAATACTCAGGTTTAAGGTTTACAAACTTAAACATCCGAAGAAGAAACCACAAGGAAGAGAGTAGACTGCGGACTTAATGATTTCTATGTCCGGTGGTCAAGTTCTAAACGAGCAAACAGCAAGGCACAAAGCCGCTATGAAACCCACGTAGCTATCTTCATAAGCGTATGAGGCGGGTGTTAGGGGTGGCAGCCCCCAGCATTGGAAATAGTTTCGAAAATCAGTCCTACTGGCCCAAAAATCTGCCCTTAGCAGAACAAAAATGTTGGTAATAAAGGGGCTATGTGTCGGGCAGCCCCCTAGATAGTCTCTTCCTGTACGCCTATAGATAGCTTGTTCGTTGCGCATTCCAGAGATAATTCATATCGGGAGAAGAAGGATGGATCTAAACATTTGCCTCGGACATTTTATTTGTTCAGTTCAGGAGCTAAGTTGTGATTTAGTAAATAGTTGGTTACACACAAAACTAGGAGAATTGAATCACCTCCCTTTTCCTGCTCTTGAACCCGGGGGGGGGGGGTAACTACCATATATGAAGGTACGGGATGTGCCATTTTTTGGGGTGCCTTTTTTCGAGCAGAAAATAAATTTTGGGGTATCAATTTTGGTAAAATCACAAGTAGTCATAAATTTTGGGGTGTCATTTTAGAAAAATACCTCTTTAGGGTATTGATTTTGATAAACGTTCACTTAGTTGGTTAAAATTTTGGATGGCTGTCACAATTTTAGGGTATACATTTTCAATCGTCTGTAATTTTTGGGGTATTGTTTTCGCGAAAATTGATAAATTTTAGGGTGCGATTTCAGACATCAAATGGCACACCCCCGTCGCCCGTCTATTGAAGTCACCCCCCCCCCCCGGGCTCTTGAACCAAACACAGTGGGTATAAAGTCAAAACTAGCGGATACTATTTTAATATTAACTGTCCTTGTTATGCAGCAGTTCTTTTTGCACGCTACCTGCAGGTTGATTGGACAGTCGCAACAATAGACTGTAATATAACGGATCTATAATAACTTTATATCTACACTAAATCAACTATGCTTGAACATCACAATTTTAAATAAAAGTGTTAATGAGACGTACCTTCCTCAACAGCTTGCTTCCAAGTGAAATCTATGAATTGCTGCATGCATTTTATAGAGATTTTATGGGTCAGTGTTTCTTGGTTGTCTCAGCCAATCAGCCCATCTTCATTATTGTCATCAGCCAATCAGATCATCCCCGTTGCTACAGCCAATCATGTGATTGCTTTGCAGTTTACCACAGTCGAAGACAGGAATCAAATTTTATAGCCGAATTTCGCTCGTGGCCCATGGCCGCAAACCACCAAAACCATGTTTTTACGGACCAATCAGACGGCGAATAAGTGAGGAAGACAAAAGAAAAGTATGGAGATTTTTTAAAGTTTTACCTACCTTCATAAAAGGCAACCAGGACAGAAAACTGTATGAAATTTCCTGTAAAAGAAATTCTACTCTCCACATTTGGGCATTCAAGTTTGGATGGTGGTTGAAATATCTCCCAATTCCAAGGAGTTATGGCACCTCAAACTCACGACCTTTGTTCGTTTTTAGCATTTCTGAGCCTCCAGCATTCTTAGTACACAATTCACTCCTAAAAAGTTTTCTAAAACTTACCTGAAACATCGCTAATTCCTAAAAGGTCGATACAGTGGGGTTGAGGACCTTTCCTTGCTTCGCAGATGAGCAAATCTGACATGCGTTCTTGGGTGTCCGAAATATGGCCTAGCTCTAAAACGTGCTAAATCCTGTTTTTTGCGAGGAAATTTCAATGTTACTCATCTCTTTTCGCATATTTAAGGCATCCTGCAGTCCTGTGTATCCACCAGACTGTGCTTGGTCTCCATTTGATGAAGTTCTTCCACAAATAATGCAGTAAGTCGCAAGATGAATATCGATGGTTTAGATACCAATCTGTTTAGATACCAATCTGGCTTTCGCCCTCATCACTCAACGGACACCTGCCTATCTTACTTGAGTGATAAGATCCTTCAAGGATTCGAAACCAAGATGTTTACAGGCATGATCTTAATAGACCTTCAAAAGGCATTCGATACAATTGACCACGAAATTTTCCTGGATAAAATGGCTTGCCTTGGCTTTAGTAATTCTACCATATTATGGTTTAAATCTTACCTTCAGGACCGATCGTTTACTGTCAACATAGGAAAGGAACATTCAAATCATGGAAATCTGTCATGCGGGGTTCCTCAGGGGTCAATTCTTGGTCCACTCATATTTCTTCTTTATGTGAATGACATGGCACGGGCGGTTGACTGTGACCTGCTTTTGTACGCAGATGATTCTTGCTTAATATTTAGAGACAAAAGCATCGAGCAAATAGAAACCAATTTGAATAGAAATTTTAACACGCTCTGCGATTGGTTCTTAGAAAACAGACTGAGTATTCATTTTGGAGAAGACAAAACTAAGTCAATTCTCTTTGGGCGTAAAAATTGCAAGAATCTTAAAAAACTAGATATCAGGAGAGGTGACATAATGATCAAACAATACTCAACGGTCACATATCTGGGATGTATTCTGGATGAAAATCTCTCTGGGGAGTCAATGGCAACCAGGATGCTTGGAAAGATAAATAGCAAGTTAAAATTTTTGTACAGAAAACAGAACTTCCTAGATGGCTCCCTTCGAAGGTTGCTTTTGAATGCACTTATTCAACCCCATTTTGATTACGCATGCACCTCGTGGTACCCAATGTTGAATAAGAGGCTGTCCAAAAAAATTCAAGCTTCTCAAAACAAATGCGTTCGCTTTTACCTGAATTTAAAAAATACAGCCCATATTGGCGCCACAGAATTTAAGGCTATAAACTGGCTCCCCACAAAGAATAGGATGGATCAATGTGTTTGTGTTAATGTAATGAAGTTTTTCAATGGAACTGCCCCAGCATACAGTGCCGAGATATTCCATCCAGCTAACCTAGGCCGAATAACGCGAAGATCTAAGTTTAAATTAGAATTTCCATTTCGTAAAAGTACTGTTGGACAAAAATGCTTATCTTACCTCGGGCCGAAAATATGGAATAATCTTCCATCTGACTTAAAATCAGCCAAAAATCCGAATACACTCAAACATAAGATCAAAGAAAATTTTTTCCAACAAATACAAAAAGAGGAAGATGATATATATGTATTCTACTAAGACCCTTCCTCATCTCTGTCATATTTCCATCGATCAAACTGTGTTTTTGTACTGAAAACAACTACAGTACTTTATTGATTCATTTATTTTATTTATTCTTTTTTTTTCCGTTATACCAGCACCTCTAAGGGTACCATTATGGAAATAAGGTCAGCTTGACCCTTTAATGCTATCCCTGCCACTGTAATTAGGGGTGTTTTTATTGTACGTTTTTAACCTTAAAAAATATCACGTACCACGTGATCACGTCATACGCCCGTCATGTTGTGATTCGCGATGACACAGATGAGTTTTGGGGCGAAGAAACACAACAATCGATATTTATCTTGCGACTTACTGCATTATTTGTGGAACAAAATCGTCCAATGGAGACCAAGCACAGTCTGGTAGATACACAGAACTACAGGATGTCTTAAAGACTCATTGCTAACCATGACCCTTTGTGGGCCGAATAAAAAGCAAGACAAAGAGAATTTAGGTCAAAAAGGACTTTCAGATAATACGAAAGTCGAATTTGGCTCCACGAAGAATCATGGTTAGCAAAAGGTCTTTAAACATGCGAAAAGATGTGGGTAGCATTGAAATTTCCTCACCAAAAACAGGATTTAGCACGTTTAGAGCTAGGCCATATTTCGGACACCAAAGAACGCATGTCAGATTTGCTCATCTGCGAAGAAAGAAAAGGTCCTCAACCCCACCCACTTCATCGACTTTTTAGGAATTAGCGATGTTTCAGGTAAGTTTCAGAAGACTTTTTAGGAATGAATTGTGTACTAAGAATGCTGCAAGCTCAGAAATGCTAAAAATGAACAAAGGTCGTGAGTTTGAGGTGCCATAACTCCTTGGAATCGGGAGATATTTTGACCGGCATCCAAACTTGAATGCCCTAACGTATGAGAGTAGATTTCTTGAAGAAAATTCGGGAAATTTCAAGCAGTTTTGTGTCCTGGTTGCGCTTTATGAAGGAAGGTAAAATTTTAAAACAGTCTTCACACGTTTCTTTTGTCTTCCTCACTTATTCGCCGTCTGATTGGTCGGTAAAAACGAGGTTTTGGTGATTTCCGGCCATGGGCCACGAGCAAAATTTGGCTAAAACATTTGATTCCTATCTTCCACAATCCTGGAACATTGGAGGCACTCTTTCTCTCCTCAAGTGTTGCATTTCTTTGCTTTCTTTGTATCTATGGTGATAAGTCTATCAGATCCTATCTATCGTCTGCATAAGCCAATCACATTAATGCACAAAGACCGCAATCTGGGATCATCAAAGGTTATTCCTTGTCACATGGTTGAATTTCTTCCTGTGTTGGCGCAAGGTCTTCTTGACTTTGGCAGAAGATTTCACGTTCTAGTGATCAAAGTATCGAGTTGCCTGGATGTCTCAACCTCTTCGTTGACTGGGATAAATGTCAACAGTTTGAAGATATTTTTATGCTCTTTGTCTGCTAAAGTTATATGATAGTTATGGTCTAACTTGTTGAATAGCATCAAATATATTAAGTTAGAAAACCACATAAAGTATTACTCACAGATCGTAGAATTAATTTCCAGTTCACCAGAAGTTGGTTTTACAAGTTTGTCGTAGAACAGGGTTTCTAAGGCCCAGTTTATATGAGAAAAAACAGCTGACTTGCCAGACCCGGGAGCTGAGAGGCAAGGTGGAGTTAAGTTTCTCTTCCGTGAAATCAGAACGAACTGGCCAATAAGAATCAACGAATTACTTCAGTTCACCTCACCATACTGGTGGTGTTTCGTTTATATGGAAAATTTCACCTCACCCAGGCGATCCCACTTCTAGTGAGGTGGGATTACACTGTACCGGTGGTGTTGCGTTCGTCATGTAAACGCGAAATCAAAATACAAAGGATTCTATGGGAAGGTGGAATCTCACCTCTCAGCCCCGGGTCTGGCAGGTGAGGTGTTTTTCCACATATAAACAGGCCCTAATACATTCCAGGAAATTTCAACCCCAAAATAGCCTGTGTAAGACTACCCTCACATAAAAAGCTTGGTCTGCGCGGCATTCCCCTCGCAAAAACTTCCGCCTTGTTTTCCGTCTGTGCAAAGCTCTTTGTGAGGCCAACTTCCGCGCAGATTTACCCACCAGTTTGCTGTACTACCCACGCGGATTTCAAAAAGACGCTTGCAAATTTTTTTTTTTTCAGAATGGAATGGTTTCAATACAATCCTTGTAGCTTTGCTCTTCGTCTGTACGGCTCTATGAAACAATGAAGAGAATTTTATGAAAGACAGTCGAGCTTTAAACATAAAAACTCGACACATAATTAGTCCTACAATCCTACTACAACACGTAAGGTTAGCATATACTCGTATTGGTATTTCCACAGCTGGTTTTCATATTTTCAAGAAGCTTTTTGTTCTCAACTAGAAAAGCCTGAACTGCATAGCGACAGGCATACGATGGGCACCTCCTCAGGGGAGCTACTCGGGTATATCTTAGATAAGGATGCTCATGTTACTTTTCTGGGTCTAAAATTTGGGCAGCGCTTACTTTTTTGTGTAAATCATTTGCTCAGTTATTTTTGGGCCCCTGAATTCCTGCATTACATTTTGGGTCTCAAGTATTGGTGAAAGTAAGAAAATTGAGAAAGAATGTCTTACAAAACAAAACCTAAAATCAAATAACTTCATTCAAGTAATGAAAATCCTAATATATCAGGATTTTCATTACTTGAATGATGTTATAGATTATGAGAAATTTAATTAGTTAGGGCACTTTTCCATAGATTTGAGATACTGACTTTTAAGATTGGTTCAGAAAAATTACTTTTCCGGGTCTATTTTCATGCCAGATATCATTTTTGGGTTGATGCTGTGTACCTCAGCCTGAGCATCTCTATCCTAAATATACCTGAATACCCTCCCTGGGGGCACTTCACTCCCAAAAAATCTCGTACATCTTGCAATAATCTCGTACGCTTTTTCGAATGAGTAAAATGCCCCTTGCAACCACACGTAAGGTCAGCATATGTTCTTCCCAGTGTGCAATGGAGATTGGGAAGCTTCTTCCCTCAGCTGCTTTAAGCTTTGTCGTGTACCAGTGTTCTTCGTACATGGCTAATGGGCCCCTTTAATCTAATTGTGGGGTCGTAGGGAGTATCCAAAGCTGGAAAACCATATTTCAGAGAAAAGCGAAAAACTCCCTCATTGATCATCTGAAACCGTCGTGAAACCTTTTCCGTGCTCTGCATTAATAACCTTGGACTAATCCCAAATTACATCGAATGGTAATTTTTCGTAGTTGAAATTTTTGTAACCATTTGCAAAAATTTGCACTCTAAAATCAAATTTAAGCCTAAATTCCACTAGGCGGAAAATTCCTCTCGCAAAAATCTTCATTTGTTTGCAAGCAATGTTCCGCTCGAAAGTTGAATGGGTTTCTACTTTTGAGCGACGTCGCTTTAGCCAATCAGATGGCTGGAAAAGGTCGCTGCGTTCTCCAAATGCCTTCCCACTTCTTTCAAAAAATGGTTCTCCAGAATCCTTCAACAACAAATAGAAAGTAGCTGAGCATTGGTATGGTAGAATAAGAATTTTCCGAAAAAATGCTAGAAAGTGACTGAACGAGTCATCTTGAGCCAAAGTAGCAGTAGAGGCTGCCATAACCAAAAATTTTCGGAAACATCTCGAGATCGAGGCATTCCATGTTGGAAGTAAGCAACACTGGACTGTGAGAAGCAATGTGAAAGGTGTTTGTACAAATAGAAAGCTATGATTGATAGATAACTATTAGAGAAGTATCAAAGTAGCCAATTTTGAAAAACGGATGAAAATAGGCATTCTAAGCCAAAGAAAACGATGTTCACGCAGACATTTGCCTGGTACGCTAATCTTCTAAGATAGCATTACCGATAGTTAGAAAATTTTATTTTAGCGCAGGTAAGAATTGGATCATGGCTGAAAACCGCGCCCAGGCTTGATCAGTCAAGGAAAGGAGAATCTCACGGCCGAAGCCGAACGAACGATTTACAATGATGGGACATACCATAGCCCTGTGATAATAGACACACCGAGGATTTCACTAAGCAGCAAAGTCCCTTTTTATTCCCTCACAACTAAGGACAGCTTCCTGTTTAAGCTCTCTCTTGCTAGTAACTAGTGAGGCTTTCAGTAACTTACCTTTCCAATAATACAAATCCGTAAAATCGTATCACTCGATGAAGACCGTTTTGCAGAATTGCAGATATAAACTATTCTTCGAGTAATGATGCCTCAGGGAGACGATAGGGTAACTCATGATGTGCCCTCCTTTGAGGAATCACTTATATCTATTCAACAACAGAATCTATTTCAAAATGTAGCTCTGCTTTTGGGGTAATATTTTCGAAATAACGCCATAGTCAGTTATGGGTCACCCTCTCTGGATTCCGAGGGGCACAAACAACAAACCCCTTGTAGGAGTTGTTTTCCTTCCAGCACAACCCACACCCCTCCCTTTTTGGTACGGAAGTACCTCCCATGGGTGGTAGGGTAAGAGCAAAGATGATTTGGAGGGCCCCTTGTAAAACAACTCTGGTTGAAGGGCTACCCTCCTTGATAAAATGAAATGAATGAAAATGAATGAATAAAGTGACTCTACCTCATTTTCATTTTTTAAATAAATAAATGATTCATTTAATTCCATCAAATGATATACATTCAGTCATGATGCTACATGCTATTTTAATATGAAGTCAGGATCTTACAACTGAGCCTGATTTCTTACACTTGCCAGCCTTTGGACCAAATAGCTTCACGGCTTTCTTGTGTTTTTAATGCATTCAGAACAGTTGAGACTTAAGCTGAGATTGTTCATGTAAAGCATTATGTACTCATGGCTTTAAATTCAAATTCAATTAACCCACTACAAAAAATACAAATTAAACAGGACATTCTTCTAAATTGGACACATTGGCAAAACCTTGTCCCCCAAATTTTTGCTCATTACTGAACCATCTGGCTTTCTGTGCACCTTAAATTTGGACTGTGATAGGGTATCACTCATTGACTATTAAATAAAGGACTTTCAGCATTTTCTATTTAAAGGGTTTGTGCCAGGTTATAAGCTTGCATTTGCAAAGAGCAAAAAAATTCTAAAAATAGCCTATTCAAATCGATGTCCTACAAGTGCTGCCAATAATGGATAGCCAAAGACACAATGCTTTGTCAGAGTGTTTGCTTCGAGTTTTTAAAAGGAGCCTATTCACAACTGAATAAAAACTCCTCCACAACGGCCTTGGAAACGTCGGAAACTTTTTTCTTGATTTTAGGCAGCGTTATCAAACTTGTTTCAATTTCATAATACCAGAAAATGACTAATCTCGAGTACCGAATAAACGGGGTGGGGGAGGGTGAGAATAATCGGGGGAGTTGGAAATGGTTCATTATAACAATAATCGAGGGGGGCTGGAACAATCGGGGGAGGGGGGATGTTTGGAGAATTGAAAATAGTCAATTTCTTAGTTAAACACGTATCTTTTATACATTTATGTGAACAGTGATGTTACTGATACATTTACCTACGAACTCTGCTTCTGTTGAATGCACTTCTTGAGACTTTTTCTTGCGTTTATTCAGAAATTATGTTTACTATCATTTCATTTTTCCAAAAATCAATAAAGGGGGGGGGGGGGTGGAATAAAAGCGGAGGTGGGGTTGGAAAATTTTTCAAAAATTAGTGAGCGGGGGGGGGACGATTATTCGGTACTCGTGAGTAAAACAAATGTATAACACAAACGACAAAAGCACATATTTCAATATCGCGGGTTTTCCAAAAAATTTGTTCGACATTTGATCAGATATAATAGAAATGACGGTCTTGTGAAAGCGCTATATGGCAAGATAACTTGGTCCCAACGACTATAAATCAGTTTTAGACATTACAAACTTGCAAATCCGCTAAACATTCAAGAAGTCCTTGAAGCTGCTGAAACCAGAGGCTTCGAGATAGTTATTAAGTGAAAGAAGCACGAGACAGCCCGCTATTTGTTTGTCGTTTATTTTACAACAAACCAAATGGGACGGGAGTTGGAAAGAATTGCCGAAAACCTAATGCTTCTCTAAAAGCTATTTAAGCGTCTGAATGCTTTCATTTGTCAACCAAAAGTTGAAAATCTCTCCCATTAATTAAATCTTAATTGAATATCTTTTGGGCAATTCTTTGTTGAATTCTTTGTTGAATTTTGACAACGGTTACAGTAAATCCCCGCATATAAGAACCTAACAAAGTAAGAACCTAGAGGCTGTTTTTCCTAAATTATGTACCTTGCAATTAAGAACCTGTTTCAGTTTGATGAAACATAGGTTCTAATGCAGGGGTTGCAAAGTCGATCTTTGATTCCTGTTATTAACGTTATTGTGGTCCCAATTGGCTTTGAAATCTCCTCCCCAATTACTTATTAGGTCCAACATCCTTGTGATACTCTAAAACAAATAATAGGACTCAACATCCTTGTGATACTCTTAAGGGGACTGCATGAGGCACCCTTCAAATAAGAACCTATATACTATACCCTGAAATTAGTCTTAGTACCTTTGAAATAAGAACCAACTTCAGCCTGCCTCTTGAAAAAGTAGGTTCTTATACGCGGGGATTTACTGTACAGGAGTTAAATCATTTACGAATTCTTGTTTTTTCGCTCTGATATCAACGAGCGTTCGTTGACTTGGATTTTGCAGCTTTTGGCATATCAATTCATTTACGGATATCTTCTTTACAGCAATCACACAAACTGGATCTTTTTGAGGCACTTAACTTTGTAAATTCTCACTGGATTTGTAAGATTCTAGTGTCTGAAATAAATTCAAGGTCCTAGGGCCAGGGCTATGCCATTACAAAGGAAACCATCCATTTTATCGTTCTTTTACAATTAGCTAACCAGACGCTGAACAATTTGTTAGGAGAGTCTGCATATCCACAGGGTTCCTAAGTAATCAAAATGTGCATTCTTCAGACTTGGAAAGATGCATGTATTTTTGTAGCATGCTAAATTGCTGCAATGATTCCGCCCTACTAGCACCTTTTGCCGAGCCCATGAAAATACCTATCTTGTTTGAAGGGTTCCCAGCTTTGCTTTGTCCGTTGAGTGACAGTGTTTGACAACACTTCATTCAGCTTGACTAATCATAGCTTATTCCTTCTCTCATCACACAAGCCAACTTGTGAGCAGAACAACAGTCAATGTGTTTCTTGAACCTTATTTTAAAACATGCGTTTTCATGGAGCTGAAAGACTCAGGCTACGTTTACACTGCTCCGTTTTCATTTCTATCCGTTTTTGTTGATGAAAACGCTGCCCGTTCACATTGCTCCGTTTTCAAATAGATACGCTATGAAAACGATAGGCGTTCACATTGCTCCAGCAAAACGGTGTTGTTAATCCCCTTTTCAAAACACAGCCTTTTGTTAATAGCTGTTCACAAGGCGCCAAACGCGACTTTGAATGCCATTGTAATCAAAAGTCCATTAACAAAGGAATGTGAAGCGTTTTCAAATGTCTCCGTTTTTGGCGTTCACACTGAAAATGGATCGTTTTCAAAACGCACCGTTTTCGAATTTATGCGTTTTCATTGGCGTTTTCAAAAAGCCCCGTTTTCACAGCGGAGCAGTGTGAACGCAAGGCAAAAACGGAGAAGTTTTACTCCGTTTTCATATGAAAACGTAGCAGTGTGAATGGGGCCTCAAAGTTATTATCAACTCACGAAGACAAGTCATTCAAAGCCGGACACGCGATATTGAACTCCACACGTCAAATATCGTGTTTACCAGGAAACTAATCAATGTAATGAATCCATTTGTCATCTAAATCGTAGAGCATGATTTAATTTGGTTCTTTTTTAAGTTTTCAGTCAGGAAGGCATCAGTGTGCTAAAATCCTCTCGTTTTCTGCATCCGAATCTTTTTAAAATACCTGGTTTCTTGATTGTGTAGACAAAACGTTGACGCATTCTAAACATCGTTGTATGTATGGAAACAAACTGCAAAGAGTTTGGAAATACTTTGTACCAGAAAAGAAGTTCTAGAATGAAGCTGAGTTCAGTGAAATGCTATCAGTTCAGTCCATTAAGGAAAACAGAACCAGAAAACTGAGGATTATGACTATAAATTGTTTAATGAAATAGGGTTGGAGCACTTTACAGCAATATCTATCGGGCATCCACTTGAAGGCCTAAAAAAGGGAACGTTTCACTTTTAAGTCACTGAATAAACAATACAAAAATCACCAGTTATCATTGCTTTTTAAATAACAACTAAATCATTTCTACGAATGAGTTTTCACATTTTCTTTAAAATTGTGTCAGATTGAACCATCATGTCAATGGAAGCCTATTTACATGGCTTTTCATCAAGGAGAACGTTTAATCCAAGATCCCAGGATACCATCATGCGAAAGCTGTTCAAAACATGCTAGCAATGAGATCATCCTAGTGACGAGGAATCAACCAAATGTGTAGAGGGAAACGATGATTCCAAAATTCGTCGAATAAATTAAGGGTTGAGACGCATGGGTTGGATTGGTATCTGCTATGTTTCATCAGCTATCCGTTGATTTTAAAACATATACATGTCCATCCTCACTGCCTGCAACAACAACACTCAAGTCACGTGAGACATCAATACTCCTGATTGGTCCTGCAAGAATTAGAAGTTCATAGAGAGATACAAATCTGAAAATGTGTATATTACATTTGAATTCATTGCGTTACGTCAAAGTCGGAAAAAAGGATGGATGATGCGATTGCATTTCTTTTGATGAAACATAAAATAAGTGACATCTCTGAGACTTTATTGAGTCTGTCCAGCTCTCAAATGAATTTTTGGTTGAATTCATTCTGTATGGCAATGAAAGGTTACCACCTGACGTTAATAAACGACTCATAGAGGCTACCCTGAAATTCATTCATGCAACCAAGCACTTCTAAATTCCTGCTGCAAGCCCCCCAATACATGGACATATCTCTTCTTTGTAAATGTAGCTTTAGATTTATATTAGTTTGTTTAGATTTATATCTATATGTCAAAGGGTTGCTACGTATTTCCGTTCTCCTTGTGGCACCGTTTTTTGTAATCTTTTGTAGTTGTGTAATTATGTAGTTGCGTAGTTGCGTAGTAGCTGTTGTATTTTTATGAGATTATAAACATAAAAAATGTCTGTCCAGCTTATTGTTGCTTCAAGGCTGGTTGCTTGTCGGTGGATTTTTCCAAGAGGGCGGAATGTTAAGGAATAGACGGCTACTCAGACGTAACTATTCACTCAAGGTCAAAGCGATATCTTCTCTCGTAAAAACGAAGAGATTCACTTCTATTTCCACTGACTGGAAGTGAGCCTTGAAGGTATAAACATCGACCATGTGCATTTATCTGCATTCTCCTCTAAAGCAAAACGAATGTTTTAGGACTGGGCAAAGCTGGCAAGAAGCGTAAAGAGCAAACTAAGAATAAGATCAAATTATGTTGCGTAAGGACAAATTCCAAAAAAAGAGTAAAATTGTTCTTACGCTCATTGACTTTAACCGTCGTTAAGCAATCCATTTTCAACAAGTCCCATACTACAACTTCACCAGACTCTACGCCAGCAACAACGATATGACCATCTGACGTGGCACACCTGTTATAAACGAAGATTATGATTTATGAAAACTTAGATAATAATATGCAACATGAGTATGCCGGTGAAAGGGAATACTTTCATGTCGATACATCGGCCAAACCAGTTAGAACGTCTTTACTGTAATCGCATTTGTCAAGGTAAGTGAGACTACAGAGGTAAGGTTAGAGCACCATGATAAAGGAACATTTTCAGCAGCAACATTAAATGGAAGTGTCCATTCAGCTTAAAGATACTTACTTGATCCGCTGTCCAATGTCTTTTGAATAAATCTCTAAACCAGTGTCAACATCGATTACTTTCATGAATTGATCTTCACTGCAGCTTAATATTCTTTGACCATCTAAAAAACGGGATTTATAACAGTCACAATAAGTCCTGCATATCGAAGAACGCTCCTATAACCAATCTAGAAAACCCTCATTAAATTTCAAATGCAAAAGGACATGGTCGGTTGCAAAATGCATCTAGCAGAAACAGAGAGAAGAGCGAAAAGCACTGATACAGGCTGCCAAATAAATTTTCTACGTTTAGGAAGCTGCGATTGCTGTGGAGCTGTAATTCAAGTTTTCTCAGTCAGACAACTTCCCTTCGAAAATCTCTCAATTTTCATAATCACACATCATTCGATAAGTAATTGGTAATTTATGAGTGTGTCAAACAAAAAAGGCTTTTCACAGGGGGGTACAATGTCCTACTACGCGAAAAAATTGAACGCAAAATCTCTGGGAAATGTGTGACCAACGTGCATTTCTAGTCAAGCAAACTCTTACTATCAAAATCCTACCACAGGCGATAAAATGACAATATCGAATCGAAGCTCAAGTACAAGCCATTTTCAACTGCCATTATGTGCCTACATGGCAGAATTGCAGTTACAATTCAAATAAGGTCAAATTTGGTTCTTGAGTGCAAGAAGTATTATCTTAACAAGGTATTCTCGTAGAATTCTACGAAATGATAACAAGATATTCAATGCTGTTGTACAAAATAATGACAAAATATTCAGTGGTGCCGTGCAGTAGTAGGGCAGTGGATAGGCAAGTACCTTTCTACGAGGGTTTCACTCAATTATCATTGGTGTTTTTCCTCCATTCAATGTCATCAAACATGTTTTGCCTGGTGAAAAGCCGCCTTATAACTAGCCTGCACATAGTCTCAATAATCCTCCCATAGGAAAATGTAAATTTCCCAGAGAAAAATTTTTTTGAGGCTGCGCACAGGCTAAATTGTAACTGAATTCGCAGCTGAGGGGTTAATGTGGTATAATGAAGTTAGATCTATTCAATTTTAACGTATTGGCAAAAACACGCAGCATCAGTCTACGTGCCACCGTGCTCACTGTTACCTGTTATGCATCAAGGCCACATTTCAATAAGACATAAGATTTGGTTATACATAAAACTCTGTACCATGTTCACATGTCTTGACATCGAAGTTCATTGAAAACATTCAAAACAGAGCTCCTTCGCAGCAGCCAAACAAATAGGAACATTGGGATACCCTGTGGGCCATATTTTCTTGAATATTCCATTTGGAAAAGAGAGAACTGTAAAGACAGAATGGACGTCTAAATAGTCATCTTCAATGTTTTTATCGACTGCAGATTAGACCTTGAAACTAACAAAGAGTCGGACAAAAGTAATTGGATGCTTATAAGAAATGTTTAATTTTGCATCAAAAGATCTGTAGTGAAAACTTTTGGCAACCTTACCCATTTATTTATCTATGTATTATTTCTATTTACTTGTAATATTTAGCTATACTACCAAACTATGAATATATTTCATAGACGAAGTAAAATTACGTACCTGGGCTAAAAATGACTTGGCTGATTAAATCTTGATGATCTGAAAGGGATAATTAATCATGAAAAGAATCAAACTCAACAAGATCGACAGCAAGGGTGCATGCGGTACCTTGAAAGATGGCGACTTTGGGCGGGAAGCAGTGACGGAGGCAGTTGCTGTCATTATTCTTCTCTCGGCTAGGGTTTGGTAGTTCATCATCACTGCCTATTACCTGTTATGCATCAAGGCCACATTTCACAACAACATCAGATTTAGTTATACATAAGACCCTCTACCATGGTGTAAGGTCATAAGTTCGAACTTCACTAAAACATTCATAACAGAGCTTCTTCTGAATTGACAGGCGATTTTAACCGAATTTGAGTCGAATAAAAAGCCTATTATATTTGGCACATGAAAAATACGCCGTCTGAACCGGGCCTTATATCCTTGATGAAGTTTGTATGTGGCGTAGCACTCAGATTTTCATCTGAATCGCAAATCATAGACTTCTAGACAAAAATACAACATTTTGTAAAGCACTAAAGCTCAAAATTAGGCTTTTCATGCTCTGACTTTAATTGTCTTTCCCCTGGCAAACAAAATAGCGACCACCTATTAGACTTATGTGGTCCTTAATATAAATACCGGGTGGTCCAAAAAACTTTACGAGCCAGATCATAACTAGTTCCCTCAGATCAAAAGCAATTGTCAAATGCTTTGTATCATGGTTTAGTCGAAAGGCTTAGTAATCTTTTGCGATGCTGCATGATCGTTTTACTCAATGATTACCATCCAAAAAAAAGTAGATTGAAAGAAAATTTCAAATCTTGGATTCTTCATTTAAAGCGAAATAATCTCAATCATTCTCCAGTCAATATTTTGTGAAAACTTAAGGTACTGATGGATTTGAAGTCGTCTAGGGAAATGTCTTGTTTGCAAAATGATTGACTTCTCTTCCTCATTCAAATTTCGTGTTCCAAAGTAAATTTGGAATTCATATTTTTACACATCTTCCAAAACATCGACCGAAAACGAGGGAATAGTCTGAGAAATGAACAAAGTTCCATATTCTTGAAATCATTTTTCCGGACAGTAGAAGTACCTTAAAACTGACCAAGCATCATAATCATATCATAATCATGATCATAAAAACTTATTTAAAGTTGGTTTACTTATAGCTAATGATAGCTAATTTACACCAACTATCTACACAATATACAATATACGAAAATATATAAAAGCCCTAAATTAAGTGCAAATGTAGCACGTGCAGTTGTTGCCATCCCAGCAACGCATTTCTTTTCTGAATTTCACGAGAGAAGTTGTCAATTTTAGGTCATCACTAAGAGCATTCCACAATAGACTCCCTCTAAAGGATAGGGAATTTATTCTGTAGCGCTGAGAACTCACCGAGGGGAGCTTGCATAGTTCCTTAGTCCGAAGGTTGTAGAGAACATCTTTCTTGACAAAGAAATCCCACATGTACTCAAGATTGAGATGGTTCATTGATTTGTAGATTTCCACCACGAGGTTTGTGGATCCTTTTTATGTGTTGTCTTTGTATCACCCCTACATCTAAAAGTTCCTCAAACGAGGATTCATAGTCTCTATATAAAGTTCTCAGTGCACGTTTGTGGGTCCTATTGATTTCATTGTTCGCAACTTTGCTACAAAATAACCAGATCAGAGGGTTATAGGAAAAATTCGACATTACTACGGAGTTTAAAAGTAACTTTGACTTTTGTTCTCCTAAATATGGTCTTATTCTTCCAAATGCATACACTTTTTGGTTTACCTTCTTACATATTTCTTTCAAAGGCGTTTCAAACTTCAGTGAGTTGTCAATCTCTACACCCTGAAGTTTTACATGTTCGCTTGATGGAATCAGTTGGCCGTACATGTCAAAAGCAACATCTCAAAGGACAGCTGAGCCTTTCAGCTGCATGCTGATACCTTGTTTGTTTTCTAAACTTTTGCTTTCAGGGGAATGCGTGCGATCTGGCTCGTGAAGTTTTTTTTGGTTCACTCGATACATTCGGTAACATAATCAAATCTGAGTGATTTTCACAAGGTTCTATGCGTTTATTAAACGATTATGATGATGCTGGGAAATATTTGAACCGAAGTTTGACGTACGAGCCGAACGTAATGAGATCCGTACAAAGAACTAAGATTAAAATATTCTCTAGCATGAGTCGAGTAATCGTTTAATAAAGGCTTTATTATAAGGCAGAAACGCTGTTTCTATTACCTATCGTAAGCTTTTTTCTACTGTGTTTTCATCCTGTTCATCATTTTAGTTGGTTGTTTCGACGCTTGCTACATTTGCGTTTTCTTGGTGTATGATAAGAAGTTCATTTTCAAAATTTAAGCCAAGAAGTCTTCAAACAATACGCAAAACCTTAGCTGTCCATTTTAGCGGCCTGGAATACACAAAGAAGCCCCTCCTCTGTGGTTTATAACTAAGGAAACGCCGGTTCAATAGGAATTAAAAAAATACGGCTTTCGCGGACCGATCAAGAACCAAACAAATGATTTAATGGCTCCGTTGCAAGACCAAGGAGCCGTATTTTCGAAACACCATAGAATAGAAGTCATTCGGGACTTATCCGGTAGTAATGATTCAAAGATCTTAAATGAAAAAGGGAGGCTTTTTCAAAATACAACATACTCCAGTGTTGACTTTGCAGCATCATTGTTTCAAGACTCCAAATAAGGATATGACCTATGGAAAAGAAATCAGATCTTAAAATTGGCATGACTCTTGGACGGTGTTGTGGCACAGTGGTACAATCCCCTGACTTCGCAACCAGAAATGTCAGGCGGACAGTGTTCGATCCCAGGCAAGGCTCCCCACTCAAGCCTCAAGACAAGGGGTCACGAACTCAGTAAGGCGTCCTCTATTTCAGTGATCCCAACGAATGGCGCTAAAAATCACAACTTCACCTTCACTTACACATTCAAGAGTGGGGTGAGTGGCCGAGTGGCTTATACAGTCTTCGTCAGGTGACTGAAGTTAAGCTCGGTCGAGTGAGGTCAAAGTCCGGATGGGTGACCTCGGAGGCCTGATCTCACAACTCACGTCGTCCTTCGGAAGGGACGTTAAACTAGGGGTCCCATGCCTGGATGCGACATGCACAGTGGACCTAAATTAGCTTTCAGTAGCTAAATATCCTGACAAGCCCACTCAAAACAAATTGAAAACAAAACAAATGAGGCAGCGTGATACAGATGGTTACGGAATTATGCTGAAGCTACCTATGCATCATATACAGGGTGGGGCATAGAAGTTTAACAAGCTTTCGAAGCAGTTTCTGCGTGAGGCATCTAATGATATCAAAGCATAATATGAGCATAATAAAAGGAACCCTTTAAAGACACCGCTGATTGAGCAAAAATTAGAAGAGTATTGCCGTACTTGCAGAAAACTAATGATACAAAAACAGATTGATGATCCAAACTACTGTCACAAGACCATAGATCATTTGGAAACATCTGTCTACCTGCTACAAAAATCATAATAGTGCAGGAGAATTCTGAGTGTCCTAGTGTAAAATTTGATGAGCAAGTCAAGCATACTGGCAATAGATCTTGTTTGCGCCCTTACCATCTTTTGTTCCTGAGACAACCAATTTTTCTTCCCCATTTATAAACAAGTCTACAGCCGTGACCTGCAATGGAAAAGATGTTACACTTAGGGAGAATTTTCTGAATTTTTGAAGAATGGACCTGAAATAAAGTTGAGTATGGCAAAAAATGGTTTATTGCTGTTGGCTACGCATCCAAACATAAGATCCTTTTGGATGATTACAAAGTCCGTCCTGAGCTAAACAAGCATAAGAATATCTGATTATTGATTTCTTCATAACCCCAAATGATCATTGATTCTGTTTTTTGCTACAGTCAGAGAGATGAGTGTTGCTGCTAAAGTCGCCTTCAATGGAAAATCGAGCGCCTAGTATAAGGACAAGAATCGCCTCAAGGTCAAAGGCAATATTTTGGTCTTTATGTCAAACGAGAATGATACGCAAAAATCAAAAGTCATTACCCCTAGTTTGCTTATAGTTCGTGCACAAAACTATTGGTGCATCTGTGTCAAATGAGATGTCATGTGAGACTTACGATAACGCAAAATTACTTATACAGAACCGCACAGAACGTTTCAGTTGTTGCTATTCGCGGGCATCTAATTTGAGACAAGCAGTCACGAAGATTCCTCTGTGCAGAATGATATGCACGAAGATGTTTTGGTTCAGTGTGATCACGTCCCTTCCCCCAGTCCATGGCGCCATTGCTTGCTGGGATTCTGCACCTTTCGTCTCAACTTCACCTGCGATGATTGCATCCGTTGCTGTGTAGGAGGGGGGTCCTTCTACCTTTGGTTATGCTGCACATGCTACAAGGTTACATCATCCTCTAAAGTTGAGTTATTTGCATAATGAGTACTATCAATAAGTGGCTAATGATTCGTTCGTTCTAGAAAACGATTGTTTTGACATAATTAAGCTGCTAATGAAGTCAAGAACGTGCCAATTCTGGGTGAATTTGTTGCTGTACCAGGGTAAACATCCTAGTAATTTATCCATCTTATGGTGTCAAATCTGTCTAACATGAAATAAGCCGACGTCAAATGTTGCTATAGGATCGCGGGAAACTTCTGTCTTGTATGCGCTTTATGTGTGCTTTCTTTATTTCAGTGCCAATTAGCAGAGATAAAACGTTAATCAATTGCTTTAACGAGCGTGACGGAAGTGGGTTACTTACTTTCTTTCTTTCTGACTGACTGACTGACTGACTGACATGGAAGCCCCTTCTTAGATTACAAAGTGGACTTTGTAATCAAAAAGGATGTTTGTCATTCTCAAACTGTGGCAATAGCTGCTCCTTTTAAAGTCAGATCTTTTCTAAAAAGCCTATTGGACATAAAACACTGAAACTGTTTACGTTCAGCGAGTGATGATTCTCATTCGCATTACAAATCTAATGGCCCTGTTGAGTAGGTCAAAAGACAAGTCCAGGGTTGATAAAATCATTGTCAAAAAGCGAGTTCTTTCTAAGTTGTAACATCTCCAACTGTCATTAATTCGTAAAAGAATTTCCATAAGTTAGGCCAAATGTTGTCACCATTTTGTATTTCGTACGAGTGTGCGATAAGGAGGCAGCAATGTCAGAGGCATATCAACACATTTAGAGCCTCGTTCAGGTCCAGGTGAAGTGATGTCATAGAAAATGACGTAATTTCGCGCATTTCACAAATTGAAAATGTAGTTTTGCAAAGAAAAGAGAGAGAAAATTGGCAAAAGGTACTACACACCATTCACAGCAGTGTAATTTTAAAATAATCAACAATTATAGCAATCCCGGACTTGTCCATTAAAGGGCATGCTCTTCGAAAACATATCTTTTTCTTGACTAAATCATCAATGCAATCATCATATGAATTTGTAATTTTTGAGAAAAAATGGAATTAAAGACAGGTAGGAGCATCAAAAAAATTTGTAGCACCAGATGAAATTTATACACACCTCCGTATCGTGGTCGAGTTCTCCCTACAAGCAGAAAGGAAATTCAAACGTTATTCACTCTATATATATTGTAGCTTATACCTTTTCACACGAAAATAAACCACTGAACGTAATAAAGAACGCCAAATGTGAGCTGCACGTTAATTAAACCTGAATGCCCTTAAACTGTGAAAAAATTATACAAATTAAGCAGCACCCATGTGAAAGATATTTGAAAAACATGAAGGGCAAATTTGATTTTCTAATGAAATATTTTTACAGCCATAAAATATCAAGGAATCGTAGTTACAAGAATTTCTCTAAGAATGGGTAAAGTGACAAACCTTTCCCAGCACGTGCTTTATTGTTAGCCGCGGTAAAAACCAAGCCGCATTAAGTCAAGGCCATTTCTTTGCTGTGCGGCTCAAATACGCACGCGGCTAGCTTCTTTCAATAAGGTAGCTTATTTACTCTCCTTTCAGGCTTGCAAGTTACTTCGTCGTTTCTCTTGCAGCATTTAACAGTTTTCTTCCTATTTACACGTTGATGTGATTGGTATTTTTCAAGGAGTTAAACCAGCTGCAGAAAATAAATTAGGAATTTACCAGTAGTTCCGGAGGTCCTCTTTTCCTACTGAATTGTTGTGGGTTGAAACTCCACACCTTGGAATAAAAACAAACAAAATACATCGTAGATTGGTCACAACTTGTGCCTTAATTTTTACACTAAAACCAGGGATGATGATTATTATCTTTATATATGCTAATTTCTTGTTTGGTCTGGTTGTTACAAAACAGGGCCATCCATCAAGAGCGTGTGCTTTTGGCCAGTCCCTCTTCCTTCCCTCCAAGTGAATATATACTTTATGCTGACCGCAAAGGAATAGAATAAATTTAAATAACAAATCGAATAAATGGCACGTTTGTCTGAGGGTCTGACCGTCAGCTTGACACCAAGAGAAGATGTAAAGTTCAGCATATTTGATAATCTTCAAAAATTTTACTTCTGTTTGAATGAAGCTTTTTCAAACATTGTAAGTAAGTTTTTCTCTCGATTTACACCTTACGAGTTGAAAAGCTATGAAAAGCTAAATACTGGTAGTGAAATTCCATTGGAACTTCCACTATTTGCTCCAACATAGACAAATTTTCAAATATCTGATGAGAAGATACTAAGAATCATTCTGCCATTAAATCCAAGCAAATGGTTGGGATCATATTTCGGCACGTATGATTAAAATTTGTGATCATGCAATTCTACTGCCCCTTCGAATGATATTTGAAACTTGTTTGGCTAAAGGCATCTTCCACCAAGTTTGGAAACAAGCAAACTTAGTTCCAGTAGATAAAAAGGTAGTAAAACCTTGAAGAAAAATTATCGCCCCATTTCACTCCTACCACTGTTTGATAAAATGCTTGAGAAGTTGATATTTGATACTCTTTACGAGCATCTAAACATGCATGGCTTACTTGATCCAAATTGAAGTAACTCTCAAAAAGCAAAAATGGCTACTTTTCAGCATTTACCGTCCTCCAGCTCAATCTGAAAAATATTTCTTTGATGAGATAGGAAAGGGGCTGGAATTTTACAGCGGCAAATATGAAAGTTTCTGTTTGATAGGTGATTTCAATTGTGAGCCTAAAGATGGCATCATCAGTGACTTCATGGACACTTATGATTTATCTAACCTGGTCAAGAGCCCAACCTGTTTTAAGTCTGACAGCCCAAGATGTATTGATCTCATTCTGACGAACAGAAAAAGAAGTTTCCAGAATACAGTAACAGTGCATACAGGGCTGTCGGACTTCCATGCCATGATAGTTACGGTACTTAAAGGTGGATATAGGAAAAAAGGGCCCAAGATCATTACATATAGAAATTACACCAAATTCTGTGCTGAGGACTTTAGGAGGGATCTTTGTGATCAGATTTCGTCCGAACTGCAGGATAATGAAGATTATGGCTCTTTTGAAACTGTGGTTACTGATACACTTAATAGACATGCTCCTATTAAGACAAAATATTTGCGTGCAAATGATGGCCCCTTTATGACGAAGGCCCTGCGAAAAGCGATGATGCATCGCAAAAGACTACGCAATAAATACATTAAGAGTAGAACGGAAGAGAACCTTAAAGCGTTTAAAAAGCAAAGAAATTTTTGCGTGAAGCTCCTGCGCAGGACGAAATCTGATTACTATAGGAACCTTGACCTTGGAGACCTTACAGATAATCGTAAATTTTGGAAGACTGTCAAACCGGTTTTTTCAAATGAAGTACGAACAACTTCATCTATAACTCTGATAGAAGATGGAAACATGATAACTGAGGACTTAAAGATTGCAGAAATTTTTAATCATTACTTCACAAATATAACAGAGAATTTAGGAATTTCCGAAGACCAGACACTTCTGTCACCTACAAATGGTATAAATGATCCAGTAGAAAAAGCTATAAAAAAATATGAAAATCATCCCAGCATTAAAATGATCAAAGAACGCTGCGAACTGAACCAATTTGCATTCAAGCCAGTGACTGTTAATGAGATACTTTTACAGATTCAAAAACTGAACTCAAAGAAGGCATCTCCTTTAAACAGCATTCCTGCCAAGATTCTCAAACAAAATGCAGACATTTTTGCTGTCCTCATCCAACAACTTTTCAATTCTAATTTATCAGAGTGCTATTTTCCAAAGGAATTGAAAGCTGGTGAGATTTCGTCTCTTTTCAAAAGTCTCGATGCTTTCCTCAAGAAAAATTATAGACCTATAACGGTTTTATCGTCTGTGTCCAAAATTTACGAGAGAGTTCTGGAGAGTCAAATAAAATCTCATGCCCTTAGCTTCCTGTCTCCTCTTCTTTGTGGATTCCGAGAGGGCTATGGAACCCAACATGCACTTGTACGACTCATAGAAACCTGCAAAAAGACCTTAGATAAAGGGGGTCTTGCTGGAGCACTACTCATGGATCTCTCGAAGGCTTTTGATTGCTTAAATCATGAGCTTTTGATTGCAAAATTAAGTGCTTACGGTTTCAGTATGAGTGCATTGCGGTTGATCCATAGCTATCTCAATGAGAGGAAGCAAAGGGTAAAGATAAATGGGTCATTCAGCACATGGAGAGAAACGACGATAGGTGTACCGCAGGGTTCGGTCTTGGGACCTCTTCTGTTTAACATATACCTCAATGATCTCTTCATGTTTGTGAAAGATGCTGAAATATGTAACTATGCAGATGACACAACTATATATGCTTGCGATAGTAATGTCGAAAGTGTCGTTAAAACATTAGAAAGTGATGCCCTTAAAATTGCAAGCTGGTTTCCAAACAACTGCATGAAGTTGAATGAGGACAAGTGCCACCTAATGGTATTTGGGGATAAAAGTAATGAAATTTCTTTAAATATCGGAAGGGTAACCATAAAAGAGAGCACGGAAGAAAAGTTGCTTGGAGTGATTTTTGACAAAAAATTATGCTTTAAACAGCAAGTAAGATCCATTTGCAAAAAGGCTGGTCAAAAGCTACATGCTCTCTCAAGAATTTCTCACTTTCTTGACACTGAACAACTAAAGCGAGTAATGAAAGCATTTATCTTGTCCCAGTTCAACTACTGTCCGCTTGTTTGGATGTTCTGCGATAGAACACTGAACAATAAAGTTAATCGTATTCACGAACGGGCATTGCGGATAACTTACAAAGATATGAGATCAGATTTTGATACAATGTTACTCAGAGACAATGCTGTCCCAATCCACATTAGGAATTTACAGTTGTTAATGACTGAAATTTATAAAACAAAATGGGAACTTAATCCTAGTTTCATGAAGGAGATCTTTGTCGAAAAACACAGTCCTTATGGTTTAAGAAGCTGCCATAATCTACTGCTGCCACAAGCACGTACTACGTGTTATGGCTTAGAGACGATATCGTTTCTGGGGTGTAGATTATGGCAGGCTCTTCCCAATGACATGAAGCAATCAGATACCCTCTCCAGCTTTAAAAGGAAAATAAAAACCTGGAAAGGAGAGGAATGCAACTGTAGACTGTGTAGACCATTCGTGGCTCAGGTTGGGTTCTTGAGTGGATAAATGTTGCATCGAAAATTTTAAAACATTGTAAATTCTGTAAAAACATTGTAAAAATCTGTACATATGTATATTCATAGCTATTTATTCTGAATTATAGATATTTTTTTTTCTTTGCTTTTTAAAAAAAATTTTAGTTTGTAGTAGGCTTGAATTAGCTTTTCTATTGCTACTTATGTATATGCCTACTTTAAATAAATAGTTAATAATAATAATAATTAATAATAATAATTAATAAAATCAATCGGGTGTCCATCCTGGAGATTAAACTATTAAACTAGAAGTAACTATAAGTTATCAACTGCTCGCACTCTTTCATATTTGTGAACTCAGATAAAGCCACACTAAATTCGTAAATGAATGTTCTGCTGTCCCCTTGAAGTGGAATTGTTCGTTCCATTATTCCGTATTCCATGTTTTATGAAGGTAAAGGAGGGTATGGAACGCAGGTTCAACAGATTATTGCTTATTGTGTTGACTTAATCCTGTTGAAAATGTGATTGCATGCAAACACTGAATGACGTCGATATCATTGTTGTGCAGCATTTGTGAATGTTTCGTATCGATACCACACGCCGCTCTGGGTCAGGGCTCATACCAAGCCAAGCTTCGTTTCGTTGGGTGAAGTTGAATCTTGTCCGTCTTACAGTTATTTACGCCGTGTTTGGTATCTTAGTCTTTTTATGGCCAAACGAAGTAGCGAAATGTGTCGATGGAAGATCTGAAAGTAGTGTGAAGGTGCACAAACTTATTGCCTGTGTCTCATGAAACGTAAGGGAAGTTCAATTTAGTCGCCCCTTCTCTGGGATAGGCCCGATCGCCATCACAGTTTCTTGGCAGGCCTTGGCAGACAAAAGAATATCATGACTATTGATCATTGTTCACGAAGACAAACACGTTCACAATCAACTGTAGTGACAAAGGAAATGTGGCCAGCGAATCTTTCAATTTAAACTAACCAGCGGTAATAGATAATCAGAAGTAACAAAGCAATACAATAAACATATGCGTGGACATCACAGAAGGTTGGCTGGATCACTATAGTAATCTCGCTCCTTCGTCGCTCGCAACAATTGCTAACCATCGTTTATACCGTCTTCGAAGCTTTTGACTGCAATCCACCCCTCGATGTGCGCTCGTACACCTTGATACATCAAAAGCATGTGATAGGGTGTGGCACGATGGCCTGATTTTCAAGCTGTGTCGATGTGGTATTTCTGGTAAACTCCTTTCGCTAGTTGAAAGCTTTTTAGCTGATCGTAAGCAGCGTACTGTCCTAAATGGTTAAGCCTCGCAATGGGGATCACACCTGGTGTTCCTCAGGGTTCAATCCTTGGACCTCTTTTCTTCCTGGTGTACATAAATGATTTAACTGAAAATCTGAGGTGCAATATCAAACTCTTCGCTGACGATACATCACTTTTTACTGTCATTCACGATCCTGATGCTGCTACCCTAGACATGAATCATGACCGTACACCATCGGCGAATTCTATTTAACGATAACTCCTGTTTTAAAAGTTGAGAAACACAAGCCTTTTGGGATTGTTCTAGATTCAAGGTTGTTCTTTGCTCGTCATATCCAGGCGATCATCACTAAATCCAGACAAGGAATGGGAATGTTACGTTTCCTTTCTAAGTACTTGCCGCGACAATCACTGAATGAATTATACAAACTATATGTCCGACCCCATCTGGATTACGGTGACATCATATATCATACCCCACAACATATATGTGAATTGAGTCAGATCATCACGCTCTCTAACCAAATGGAAAAACTAGAATCTATTCAATATGTTGCAGCACTAGCAGTTACAGGTGCTTGGAAGGGCACATCATGTGTAAAATTGTACGATGAGCTTGGTTGGGAATCACTCAATCTCCGTCGTTGGTATAGGTAATGGGTTCAAGCCCGAAACGGCGTATATTACAAAGCTCTGTTCGTAGCGCAATCAATACTACTTTATTTCTTTTGTTATGAATTTAACATTGTGCAACACGCATAAAAGAAGTTTGTTGGTATAGGCGTCTTGTTCTTTTCTATAAAATTTTCAATAATCTCACTCCTGACTACACAAGGATACCAATTCCACCATTACGACTGTCCTCGTATTCTCTTCGTTATCCACCTACAATTGGCCAAATCAATGCACGAACAGCATGTTTTAGTGCAAGCTTTTACCCCATCTGTTTGCTCGAATGGAATAAGCTTCCCCACGAAATAAGAGAATGACCTACAATAGGCATTTTCAAAAATAAGCTGCTATCTCTTATTCGCCCTCCTCCTAAGCCAGTTTACAGCATTCACGACCTGGCAAGAGGTCTAGCAATACTCACATAGTTACGCGTTGGTCTCAATATGCTTAATCTGTACAAGTTCAGACACAATTTTAGAGACACATTGAATCCAATGTGCCCCTCAAACGACGGTGTTGAGGACACGGAACGCTTTTTGCTACACTGCCATTCTTACGATGCATGCAGGACAGATCTTCTCGATAGTGTAAATTCAACATTGCAACCGTATGATTTGCTTGCCAAATCTTTCAAATGCTCTAATGCTTAAATTGATACTGTATGGTGATGAAAGGTTGTCCGTTGATTCTAATTCTGAAATCCTTAAAGCAACTTAAGATACATATACGCAACACAACGTTTTGAATAAAATGATGCTACTGAAACTTAGCTGCTGCAACCTGTTCGGGGATTTATATGTATTGTTTGGTCTTCTTTTTTTCCTTCCCTTCAAATTTGCTTGTAGCTTTTATCTTTATGTTAACTGGCCGCAGGGTAGACACAGCATTGTGCTCCTTGCAGTATCGTTTTTGGTAGTGTAATAGAGTAATTTTGTAAGTAGCGTAATTGGTAGAGTGACTTTGTAAGTAGTGTAGCTAGTAATGTGTGACGTAAATGATTATTGATATAAAAAATGCTGAAAAGCTCTAATTTCTTTGACAAGTAATCTACTTTGGCTTTATTGTTATGTTGCCTCTTTTACGTAATAGATCTTGGTTATCGTAGTTGTGTTCTTTGTTTTGTTCATTGAAAATTAATTTGAGTTGGAAGCGCCATCCATAGTGAAGACTCGGTGCATTTATGTCTTTTCCACTATGGATGGTACAGCATTAAGCCTGGTTTTCGTTAAATCGAAATTCATCGCCGATTACTGTCTTAGAGCATCGCTTATCATCGCTGATGCTGTAAGAGAATGATCGGTGATGAATTACGATTTAATGAAAACCAGGCTTAATGCAAGTAATAGAAATTGTAGTTTTTTATTTTGATAAAAAAGATTAATTTCAATCAAAACGGAAACTGAAATAAACTAACTTTGACAGTAGAATCCCACGATGCTGTCACCAAAATATTTTCCTTCCAGCACATCGACGAGACTGCAGAAAAGAAATCGAAGTTAAATTCCCTATGCTGAGGAAAACAAAGTCAATTCATTTCGTTTACCAAGGGCTATCTTGAAGATTATAAGATTATATACCGGCTGAGTACAAAAATGTTAACAAGTTTGGTGGGCTGTGGAATAAAAAATAAGTGGCCGACATTCAAAATTAAACTTTCAATCTATTAGTCAAATGCTAACTTAGATAAGGAAATTTGCAGGAACTGAGACACCACATTTTGCTTGGGGAAGGGGGCATAAGTAAGCCGGTAGGCGAGCGAAACGAGCCGAAATTTTTAAGGGAATACGGGATACTTACCCGGAAAAAACTTGCGTCAAAGTTTTTCAAACTGCCGTAAAAAGATGCTAATTGTTGTTTCTAATTACAGAATGACCTTAAAACTAGATATACGTTGCCATAGAAATTGTAAACGTTGAACAAAACACAAAATCTCTGTGGCTATAATAGCTGCTTGAATTTCTGGGCGATTGATTGTGAACTACTTTCTAAGTTCTACAAATGCAAAATAACAAAAATAGGACGAATAAGAGAAATACATTGGCAACAACTGAAAAATTCTTGAGGGGGCAGGGCCAAGGACCCCAAACCCCCAGGTATCTCGGTCCTTGCAAATTTAGTTGGTAAAAGAACTCGTCTTCAAGAAATTGGAAAAAATGCTGCGATAAGGTTTGTATGGGAACGAAAATTCTACGTTCCAATTCTGGTCCATAATTTTCGTGCAATTGATATCTAAATTCTATTTCTGAAATAGACAACTGCATTGAGTTCACCTTTCAATGACAAGAAAATAATGGGCCGGAATCGAAGCAGAATTCTCGTTCCCATAAGAACCCTTTACCAGCATTTTCCAGCTACTGGGTCAAAAAGATTAATGTCTTTACCAAACAAAACTTTCCCTCTAAGTTAGCCCCTGACTAATAGATTCACATTATGATCCTGGATATTGGCTTCATACTTTTAATTCCAAAGCCCATCAAACGTTCTAACTTTTATTTGGCTCACCCAGTAGACAGTTCCATTCTTTAGGCCTTGCTTACATGACAAATTATGGTAACAATTCATATGAAACACTGTACTGACTTCATGGTAGTTCTGACTAAGATTATTGCAGATAGATCTGAAACGACTGCAAGGACTTTTTTGCTGGAAAAACATACCTCGTTAGTTAAAATATCATAGATGTTGTAGGAGAATCATACAGTAAAAAACTATCAAACATAACCTTTATTCACCCGCTACCTAAGCTTTGATGCAAGTTGAGAATATTATCAAGGGTGACCAAAAAACAACTTCATGAGCTAGATCTAATATAGTTTCCCAAAAGCAACTGTTACGAACACGAACAAGGTAATAGCATGTGGAGTGCTGCTCAGCTATCTTTTGAGATATTGCTTGGCTAGTTTCAGTTATGCCTACCGTCAATTTCAATTTAATTTTCAATTTTCAATTTTTTAAACACGGTAGCCCCGTCAGTTGATTAGCAACTGCTTTTCAGGGGGCCGAAAAAAACCATTTCAAATATAAGGTAATTCATTCATTTCTCGGAATATAGCCTCCTTTTCCAGTCCAAAGAAATAAGCTGTATTCAAAATTTGCATTGGAGCACAAAATTTGAAAGACAACAAAGGTCAATCGTTTTGCGAACAAAAAATTTCCCCTGACAACTGCAAATCCATCGCTTCATCGAGTTTCCTCTAAAGGTTGACTGGACAACGATGGCAATTTTTCCAATTGAAATAAGGAATACCGCATTTTTAATTTTATTAGAATCTTCTTTTCGGGTGATAAGCATTGCTTAAATTGACCATGTAGCTTCTCATAAGATAGCTAAGCATTTCAACTAAACAGTGATACAAAGCATGTGTCGACAACGGTTGATTTCAAAGAACTACTTATGCTCTAGCTAACCTAAGAGCTATTTAAGAGACATTTATCTTTAAGCATCTCTCCAATCGTCTGACGAAGAAACACTTCAGTAGGCAATATGTTTCTCGATTAAGAACTTTGACGAAAAGAAAATTTGCAAAGATTGATAATTTTGTGAGAAACATACCCCTACAAAATTGCAATGCTACCTAAATGCATCCTCAAAAACGATGCATGAAAAATAGCTGAAAATCGACAAAGCAGAGGAGTCTGTACGGAGGCTAGAAATCAACACGGACGGACATAGCCACTTCATTTGAAACACTTTTTTGGTGCAATTCTACCTATAGGTTTTGTGAATGTAACGTCGTTGAGGGATATTGGAAAAGCAATGCACGAAATCAGCCTTACCTGCATCGTCATGGAGACACGTCTCCAAAACAGCTCTTCCATAATCAACTGAATAGATATAACTGAAAGAACAGAAATCGTAATATTGTTACAGCCACCAGGCATTTCACCCCAACATCCGATGCGGAAAGAGTTGATATTAAGCGTCAAAAATTAGAGACAAAATACACAAATTGAACGTTTAAAAATGACAAATGTAACATTATGGCACATCGAAAAGAGTTGATATTAAGTGTCAAAAATTAGAGACAAAATACGCAAATTGAACGTTTAAAAATGACAAATGTAACATTATGGCACACATAGTTGACAAAAGCACCGGAAAGGAAGTCTTACAGGTTCAACTACGGGGTGGGTAGAAAGCTTTCTTGCTGATCGTATTGGTGGGCAGTGCTATAGAACAGAAATATAAATCCATATCACATCTAATTTCATGCCCATTCAAGCCAATGTTATAAAGATGATAATTGACTTTGACACCGTTTCATTTTAAACGATATCTAATAAAAAGAATTTAGTTCAGTTTCTTCAGGTTGGTCAAATCTTTAAGATAGGTATTATATTGAATGAGCCGAATGCTTAAAACAGTCTTTGCAATGACCCGTAAATCATCCACATAGGTATCAGAATGACAGAGCAGAAACTGCGCATGCAAACTCATAACTCTGAGTCCAACCAGTTCCTTGCAACATGTCCCAAGTTCGGCAACACTTGACATTTTCTTCCTTGAGCCTTAAATAAACTCTTGATTTATCAATTCAAAGAGCTTATATACCCAAACACGTTTTCATATGAGACTGCTCGATAATTGCATTTTACGCAGGCTCTGCTCGGTCTATCAGAGTGGTATAGTAGTAAGAGTTGTTAAGATAGAAGAGTAGTTGAAAAGTTAAAAGAATAGTCTTGATATAGAGAAAAGAAGTTACCTTATAGGCATCATAACAGTTTATCAATTAAATTTAGTTCGCAGGGCCACCGAGATGGGGGGCAGGAGGAGCAATTTTCTGCAAGGCCTCAGGGTCTAAGGGGCTTAATAATTGAAAGCTTTTAAAATATTGACTGCAGGAAATGATCTAAAATGCACTTTAAGCCAATCTAGAGGGCGTGATCGAAAGGATTATCCCTCGCTTCGCTCGCAGGGCGCCTCATTTTGCAGTTTTTTCCCTGGGCCTCCAAAAGCTCTCTGTGGCCCTGTTAGTTCTCAAAGGTACCACACCGTTGAATATCAATGGAATGTCAGAAACTCGCCGTCTGACTGGTGTATATATATCATCAGGTTAGTTAAAAGAGGCAGCGGGTCACGCACTTGATTGGGTGGAGAAAGATCAGCCTCGCTTTGTTTAAAATACACAGATTCACAAAGAAATCTGTTGTGTTGGGCTCTGACTTTGTTGCGGCCTATCAGATATGTGACAAGCTGCCTCTAGGAGCACATTAATGTCCAAGGTCTGTAGAAAGCTGGATTTTCTGAGTCTATATTTGCTATAATAAGACAAAAAATAAAGAACTACATGTTATAGTTAATAATAAAGAAATGTAAACTTACAGGTTATTATCCCAAGAGCCAACAAGTATCAAATCTGAATTTGGCATTAATACGCAAGATGACAGAGCCTGGTTTTTAAACGAAAGCAAATTATTAACAACTCGAGAATTAAAATAAAAAAACGAAATTTTAAATTATGGATAATCGGCACATAAGTGAGAGGACATCGACTGTGTACCCATAATGAAATCTGCTAGTCAATAATGTCATATATCATTGTCATCCACTTCAACTCATTTTAGCCTTACATCTATGACTAGCTACCTTAGAAGAATAGAGCCTTTATGTTGTAAAAGACCATCAGATATTCAGAGGAAGATGCATTCATGGGGTGTGAGTTGTCATACATGAGGTACTGGGCTCCAAACTCTCAAATCTTACAAAAGTGGGAGTAAAATTCAATTGCAACCTTATGCCCTATTCACACTGCAAGTTAAACCAGCTTAAACTAAACCAACTTTTCAAATAAGGCCTTCTGATTGGTCAATCCAACAAATTCAGTCATTTGATTGGTTGAAATTTAAACTGGTTTAGATAAAGCCAGTTTTACTGTGTCAGTGTGAATGCAATCTTATTTGAAGTGAAAGGCTTCCAAGGAACTTAGGGTCCTGTGCTGTGCTGCAGAGCTGCTGGAGAAAATGTTTTGATATTCTAAATGATTTGGAAAAAACTGATGCAATCTTAACAATAACAATAGTTTGGGCGGGTTTTTTATAATATGGTACCAAGCAAAAATCTGTCGCTCTTCTGGTTCAGGATATAAAAATCTCATGACGCCAAAGCTTCAAATGTAAGAAATGCCGCCATTTTGAAACTAAGCAATGAATCAAAAGATTTCCATGTCAGATTCACAGCAAAGCCCGGGGGGTAACTACCATATATGCAGGTACGGGGTGTGCCATTTTTTGGGGTGCCTTTTTTCGCGCAGAAAATAAATTTTGGGGTATCATTTTTGGTAAAATCACAACTTGTCATAAATTTTGGGGTGTCATTTTAGAAAAATAACTCTTTAGGGTATTGATTTTGATAAAATTTCACTTACTTGGTTAAAATTTTGGTTGGCTGTCACAAATTTAGGGTATGCATTTTCAATGGCCTGTAAATTTTGGGGTATCGTGTTCACGAAAATTTATAAATTTTAGGGTGCGATTTCAGACGTCAAATGGCACACCCTCGTCACCCGCCTATTGAAGTTACCCACCGGGCAGCAAAGTACTCTAAGCTCTTTCAAAGCACTCAGTCAGTTCAAAGAAATGTAATAGAATTTTACACACATTTTTTTAAAGATTTGAGCCCAACGCTCATGCATACTAGATAAATTCTCACAACAAAAATAACCAGAGTATTCAACCAAAGCTAGAATTTTTGACGTAGATGATCCGTGACATAGCGATCCAGTTTGAAAATATACATGCAGCTCGATTATCTATGAAAATATACACGCAACACTTTTTGCCCTGTTGTTCGATTATCTATGGACAACGATTCTTTCTTCTGCCATGCAAATTAGCTAAGTTATATATAGCTAAACTGTTGCACCTACCATAGCAGATAAGTTCATTCCTCTTATTGGTGAACCATCTTGCAAGCTATTCATCTTCAGCTGGGTATCTACAAATGAAATTCAGATTTTAGACTGCGTTCACAAGATGCCGGCACATTGTGACGGAAAGGGCGAAAAATGTGACGGAAAGGCCTCCTGTTCACACGCAAGTGGCACATTTTTTGCCGGCAGATTTTGAAAACGGTAGATTTTGCAAACAGAATTGTGACCTGCATATTTTGAAAACGGCATCGTGTGAACGCCAGCTCAAATTTTGCTACAGTCACATTTGTCACCGTTTTCAGAGAGTGCCAGCATCGCGTGAATGCAGTCTTAGATCTATCGTAAAAGCTCTATTAAACCCCCTTTAATAAGCACCATCCCTTTGAACTAAATTTTTAAATGAGCCCCCTCTATTAAGCCCCCCACATAAATCAAATTCCCGAAGTTACCAAAGATTTTCAATTTGTTTAGCTTGAACATGTTTGCATGTTTATTTTGATATTGTTTGGGATAAAACTGTGTAGAATTATGTATTTGACTCGTTAAATTGAATGCTGAATCCACAAAATATGACGTAAAAGACTGATGAAGCTATCAAATATATCCTTTTCATCTAACTTTTTGAATAATCCCCCCTTTTTAATCAGCCTTCTCCCTCTGGAATGTCCAAAACTAAATAAGCTCTCCGGGGGCTTAACCCGGGCTTAATAGAACTTTTACGGAATCGGGATTTGTCAAGAACTGATCAGATCTGATCTCCCAACCATTGTCCAGAATTCTGATTGTATAAGTTTATGCTTCAAATTTCAGAGTAAACTAAGCGCAATGGAGATACCAGTAATGTCCCTTTATGTTATTCGCTGACGTGACCCCACCTCTACCTCCCCCCCCCCCCCGTGAAACAAAGGTCTTGCTTGCTGAAGCTTCAAATATGCAACGCAGTATCCGAACAATGCAATACTTTATCTTTCTAACCGAGGGACATTTCTCCCATTCGAAAAAGCGTACGAGATTTGTGAGAACACGAGGATTCTTACGAACTTCGGATGGATTTTCCTTTAAAACAAAAGGATTTTTGCCCAAGGTGTACGAAAATTTTTAGGAGTGAAATGCTCCTCATTTCTAACTATACCTACTGTATAGAATGATGAAATTTCACGATACTAAATATTGTGATTTACCAAGGGGACCAATTTTTTACCGCGTAGTCAACACAACTTACTCAATCTGAAACTGTTACAGATATTGACTCTAAATATGGTCCCTATTATGCTTGACATACAGGGTGCGCTAAAAAATTGTGTCCTGTTTGTGTGGCTACTGTGGAGGAGCTGTCGGTCCAATTATATCGATTTTAACCAGTTGCATAGGTCAAGCTTCAACTTAGAGTTTGAGACCTTGTTTGAGTCAATCTGACTCGTGGTTGCTGATCTATTGCTGAGAAAAGACAAAATTAATGGTTGCTTAAAAACCAGCACTTCTATTGTTCTCCAGCAATGTCAAAATAAAGTAAATTTCAAAGAAAGGGTTCTGGCACCATATTAAAATTTCCATCACACTTCTTAAAAGGTAGAAAGTGATAAACCGCACTTCTAAACCTTTAAAAGATTTAGCAAAAATTTTAATACGACACTAAGACCCTTTCTTTGGAAGCTTAATTTATTTTGACATTGCTGGAGAACACTAGAGGTGCTGTTTTTGAAGCAACCACGAATGTTGCCTTTCCTCCGCCATAAGTCAGCAACCATTCGTCAGATTGACTCAAATAAGGTCTCAAACTCTAAGTTGAAGCCGGACCTATGCAACTGTGTAAAAATTTAGATGACTTCATCTACAAGTCCTCCACAGCAGCCACACAAACGGGTCGCAGTTTTTTTTGGGACACCCTGTATATTCAATAACATCCATGTAAATCTGACACAAAAATTTTGAATATAGCATCTTATTTCGTTGTTATCAATATGGTACCAACAATCATGAATATCATAATCTAACATCTTGTCATACCATGCCAACAATGAAATCATATTTAATTTGATTTAATCACGTGATATTGATTGCCTGCAGCAAGTCCATCTAACTACCAAGTGAAGGGTTCATAGATAACAGAGGAGAACAAGAAGGGTAGAAACAACCCTCAGGTATCGACCACTTCAAAACTCCCAGGTAAGATAAGGTTCAAGGGAACGAACGGACAGCTAATTTCATCTAGGATTTCGGCTCTCGTGTGGATGTCAGTTGCAGAAGGAGCAATATGCATATGTGTTTTCCTTTCCTTATTCATAGATTAAAGAATTCTTCAAATGGTCTTGACAAGAGAAGTCATCCTGGATACTTCAAATATGTCAAGATCATTAAGAACATAGCTTTGGTTTCTGTAATAATGTTCCGAGAAGGTTTCAAAGCAATGTACGCTGTACATAACACTGCACTACCAGGTCTGTGCCCATGCTCTTTACCTATTTTTATGTAACAATGTTATCAACCGAGTTTCCATGATATAACCACTTGAAGTCAATAACAAAAGCACACAATTTATTTGAGGACTTTGTTTTAATCTGAAAGCTGTGATTTTCAAATGACACTCCATGTTGTGAGAAGTGATAATCTAATCCTGAAAACACCATTAGACTTAATTTGACCAACGAGAGCGCCAGGTAGAGCGACTGTGGTATAGCACACGACAATTTACCAACATAACTGTCCTAGATAACAACACAGCCTATCCTATCTTATATCACTGGCAAGACAGGTGCCAAATCAGAATATACCACATGATACTAATATACCAGCCATCACTTTCTTGTCTCATTTACACTTGCACGTAACTTATTCTATAGGAAACAGCTTACAAGAAACGGCAGGCACAAGTTTTTAAAAGTTTAGAAACAACCCTACCTGAATTGAAAAGCTAAGAAACTTTCGTAATTTGCAATGTCAACTTTCCCAGGTCCCTCAAAAATGCTTAGAAACTGTACAGTAATGCCAACTGCTTGGACATTATGTTATTTACTTCTTTTTAAATCTTACTAACTAAGAAAGTTTAGGGGGGCCGTTTTAACAAAACTAAATAAACTGTTTGCTTCACGGCCCAACAATTTAAGAAACTGCCTACCAGCCCCGAAACTTAGTTTCATATAAAGAATAATACCAGTACTGCTGTTTCGAAGGGTTTCAAAGTCCATTGTCACCCACTGGATTATTGCAAGTCTAAAACGCAGAACAGGAATTCATGATATTTCATCAAATATTACCAGATCAAGAAGAAAAATCAAGCGAATTTTGCAAGGTCACATTTGTTTTTTGCTGCTAATTATCGAACTACGGCCGTAGGAAGTAGATGGAACTGGGGGCATGTGCTCCCCATAGACGTAGGAACAGAGGGGGGGGGGGTACTGGGGGCACGTGCCCTCAAGATTTTACCATAAACAAAGAAGTGCCCTTTCTAGTCAACACAAAGCGGAGCAAAAGCGGGGTGGACAATCCGAAGCCAAAACCAATCTGACGCCGTGTAACTCGGGCTTTAAAGAGGATTTCTCCTTCTTATCATGCGATAACGTCAGCCATTTGCATCAATGAAAAATATTCTTTTCAGGTCACCATAATGAAAGACAATATTTCATCACTAAGCGAAAAATATCTTTGCATAATTTGGGACACATAGTGCAAGATCAGAAGATTACAACTTGGTGCTTGGAAAGGTACATCCAGGGAGAAACTGTATAACGAGCTTGGATGGGAATCTCTTAATCTCAGACGTTGGAGCAGGCGTCTTGCTTTATTTTTCAAGACTGTTAACAACATAACACCGGAGTATACAAGGCAGCCTATTCCACCGCTTCCACAGTATAATTATCACCTTCGTAGACCAGCTGTAATCGGGCAAATACGTGCAAGAACGATGAGCTTTGGTGCAAGCTTCTACCCAAAGCGTCTTTCGGAATGGAATAAGCTTGACTCGGAGATAAGACAATTGCCAACTCTGGGCATGTTTAAAAAGAAGCTTTTTCCCCTTATTCGTCCCCTACCCCAACCAGTCTACAGTATTCACGACCCGAAAGGCCTGGCAATTCTAACACAACTTCGTGTAGGTCTAAGTAAGCTCAATCTTCACAAATTTAAGCACAACTTTAAAGACACAGTAAATCCAATGTGCTCCATCAACGGTGGAATTGAGGATACGGAACACTTTTTGCTGCTCTGCCATAGCTACGATGTGCAAAGACAGGATCTTCTCGATACCATTAACCCTATATTAGAACCTCAAGGCTTATCAAACCTTTCTAATAAAGCGCATCTCAAAATCCTTCTTTATGGCGATGAAAGGTTGCCACTTGAAGGCAGTCTGTCACGTATCTGATTGGCCGCTACAATCAGAGTTCAACACAACAGATTTCTTTGTGAATCTGTGTATTTGAAACAAAGGAGGCCTAATCTTCTTGAATTTCTACGGCCATAGAAAGTCAGAGGATCATCAGCCATTCAAATTTCCTATTCTTTGTATTGTCATTATCAACCAATCAAATGCGTGACAGACTGCCTTTAAGTCAAATACCATGGTCATGGAGGCTACAATTAAGTATATATATACGCAGCAGAACGCTTTGATTGAACCAATGCCATCTTTTCTTTAACATACATACAGCGTCCTCTCCGCATAGCGGATCCGCTGTTCAGTGGACCCTCGTTTTAAGCACCTACTTCCTAGGGACATGAGCCCTTGCAAGCTAATCCTCAGTTTCTACAGACCCCTTGTTTAAAGGCAGTCTGCCCCCTTCGAATAATGAAAATAAAGTCGATAAAAATCTCTATTGTTCACTCGAGAGGCTTGTGCTAATTCGTTTTATCCAAAGAAATCAAGGTCGTAGATACTCAGTGATGCATGAATTTAGCTCCAACGTAAATAAGGTAAATAAAGCCGTTGCTAAGGTCAGAACAATAGGGGACAGACTGCCTTTAACGATGATCAAGATTCATTCACGGGTTCTCTAACGGTTTCGTTGTGTGGAGTGGTCACTGTAGCTAGCGGTTCTTCTTTCTTCATGTAGTTCCTGTTAGATTATTTTCCTGTATTTGTCTTAGTATCTTTAGCATTTGTATGGGTATCAGTATCAGTATTAGTATCTTTGTTAAGTAGTATTTATGTTAAGTGTAAATATGCAATTAGTGAGTAGAGTAACAACGTAGTGTGAATGTTAAGTGTAACAGTGCAGGGTTGCAATGGTTTTTCATGCTCCTTGCACTATCGTCTTGTAAAGTAAATTGTTCGTTAGTATATTGTAAATTCTAGATGACGGTATATAAAAAAAAGGTTACAACTGGCTGATTTATGAAAGTTGATTCCAAAAATTTTGGGTTTTTTCAAACAAAGAAAGCTTCTTTCAGTGAAAGTTTCTTCAAGGACGCAAGTCTCTGCGTTGATGCAAGCAAGTCTGCAGATGACCGCAGATGACCGCAAGTCTCTGCAAGCAGATGACCGCATGATGACAGATGACCGCATGATGACAGATGATGAGCAGATGACAGATGATGCAAGCAGATGACCGCAAGTCTCTGCGTCGACCACCTAATCGCCTTGACTTTTGTGACAAACCCAAACGCATCCTAGAAACAATCTGGATTAAGCGTAAAAACATTATTTTGCTTGGAGACCTCAACTCTGATATACTCTTCAGAGGCAAAACTGCAGAACAAACACAGTTAGGAAAGAGAATACTGAGAGTTACAAACCAATTCAGTCTGAAAAATATCATTACAGCTCCAACAAGAGTTGCTGAGAATTCACAAACAACTATTGACCTGATCATAGTCAGTAATGTGAAGAGGATATCTAAGTCAGGAACCTTTGAGCCTGCAATATCAGACCACAAATTAGTATATGTTGTCCTGGATGTGAAAAGGAAAAAATCTGAGCCCTCATTTAAGACAGTGCATGACTACAAGAACCTAAACCAAGAAAGATTTAAAAAATCACTTGTAGAGGCAGCCTGGTGGGTGTCAAACATTTTTGATGATGTTGAAGACACTGTACATGCCTTTGAGCTCCTGTTTAAGGATATTGTGAAGGAAAACATCAAAACAAGGCTGGCAAAAGTAAGAAGAAAGACATTGCCCTGGGTTACCAGAGACATCAGAAAACTCATGAATAAAAGATATAAGAGTCTAAGGGACCGGCAAAGGAACAGAGGAGATCAAACTCTTAAAGAAAACTATCAGAAATTGAGAAATGAAGTGACAGAAAAACTAAGGCTTTCAGAGTCAAATTATTGGAAAGATCAATTTAATGATGCTTCCTCTAGCAGAGAATTTTGGAAAGTAGTTAAGAAACTTCAAAGGAAGCAAAAAGATAACAGAATTGGGCCACTGAGAGATGATGATCAAAACATGGTGCTAGATGATGAACTGAAAGCAGACCTGATGAATTCCTATTTTGTACATATAGGCAAGAATCTGTCAAATGCTCTAAACACTAATTTTGACAAGAGTGACATAAGCTATATTTCTACCGGGTGAGTCAATAAAAACGCCCGACGTTTGAAAAAATCCTGCTCCCTGAATATCTAAAGCAATGATGTTGAAACCTGTCTTGTTTTATCCTCGATGTGTCAAATTAGGTTCAGTAACTTACCCGGCTTTAATTGGTCATTCCTTCCCGTCGAAATAGGAGACTTTCTGCAGAAAGCCCCTTTCGAAAACCTAGAAAAACAAGCGAAAACAGCAAGCAGAATTTCCCTTTGTTCTCCTTCCTAGCAATAATGACTCCTGGACGTGCTCATGTATTTTGTCCTCATCCAAAACGAAAGCACGTGCTAAAGCGTGCTGAAAGTCATCGCTGTGAGGTAAACACATTGGGGACTTTGGCTTGCAATTTTAGCACGTTTTTTAAGGTTTCTCAAAGGGACTCATTTTGGAAAATTGCCAACAGAATTTGAACGGAGTAACCGACTTTAGTCAGGAAAATTTCTAAACATAATTGAACATGTTAGCTATTCAATCAGATATTGCAAAATGCCGTTGCTTATATACTCAGGGAGCAGTAGCCTTTCAAACGCCGGGCGTTTTTTCTGACTCACCCGGTAGAGTAACACCAACTTGCTGCGAATTAGAGTTAAATGATCAACAACTTGACAAACAAATGAGTGCTCTAAAACCATATAAGGCCATGGGCCATGATGAAATTAGATCTCAGGATTTAAAGATTGCTGGTGAAAGTGTAAAACCAGGGATAAGATACATACTGCAGAAGAGTCTCAATGATAAGAAATTCCCTGATAATTGGAAAATAGCCAAATTAAAAACAACTTTTAAAAAGGGGGAGGCATGAAGCAGAGAGAACTATCGACCTTTATCAATCTTAAGTATACCAAGTAAATTGTTGGAGGGGCAAGTATGTCACAAAGTAGACAAACATATGGAGGTATCAGGAATTGGACACACAAATCAATGGGGTTTTAAAGAGGGTCGAAGTACAGAGGGCTTGTTGCTCCATTTAACAGAACATTGGAAAGTAGCCCTGGACAATGGTCAGTATGTTGGGGTATTATTTGTAGATTTCAAAAAAGCATTTGACAGTGTCAACAGAGACATTCTGAAGAGAAAGCTCCAAGCTTCTGGGTTCTGTGGTGCGTTATATGATTGGATTTGTGACTATCTAAGTCAAAGGATGCAGTATGCAGATGTAAATGGAAAAACATCAACAATTAGAGAGATAGAATTTGGAGTACCTCAAGGCTCGTTACTAGGACCACGTCTCTTCTCAATTCACGTAAATGACTTACCTGACTCCATATCAAGAGGAGAATTAGTTATGTTTGCTGATGACACTACAATATTCTGTACAGGTGATAACATTGAAGAGGTAATATATAGCCTCAATGCTAGTGCAAGGGAGCTCCTTGATTGGTGCAACAGGAACCAGCTAACAGTTCATGCAGGCAAGACAGAGGCAATGATTTTATCTCCAAAGAAATTCATTGGGCCTTTACGACCCATCTTATATGGTACTTCAGTTATCAACTATGTTAAGCAAAGCACAAGCTTAGGAATAATCATTGATGACAAACTTAGCTGGGAAAAGCAACTGACCAAAGTTACAAACAGTTTCAATGGCAAAATGAAAGAGTTGAAAAGACTTCGTTATCTACCAATAAAAATCCAAGAAGAGATTTACTTCAAAACAGTTGTTAGTGCGGCTACTTATTGTAAAACAGTATGGGGCACATCTTCACTTGCAATATTAAATGCTGTTGATGCATTGCATGCTAGAGCGGCAAAAATGATTCATAAAATAAAACGTGCAAGATCTACAGAAGAAATCCTGAATAAAGCTGGATGGGAACCGATTAGCTACATCTATAAAAAGAGGGTACTGACGTGGATGCATAGGATTTATTACAAAACATGCCCCAAACAAATTTATGAACAATTCAGTGAACGAAAAACAAATCTGCGAAACCCTCTCCAAGTCGAAGTCGTAAGGTACAAGAAAGAAATTGGACGGAATTCATTCAAGTACAGAGGTGGAGTCTTTTGGAACTCAATTAACAATAACCTGAAGAGTCAAGAAAATATAACAACTTTCAAAAATAAGATAAAAGAATACAAAAGGAACGTAAACCAGCATTCATTTGAAAAAGAGGCCTGTATTATTAATAACAAGAACAAAGATTTTAGGTACTTTTGACACTGTAAATACTTTTAACTATTTTAATCCCTTGTTTTACTTTCTATTTTAAAAAGGTAATTAAGATTATTTTTATTTGTAGCTGCAGGTCCATATCAACGTTAGTTGCCTTTAGGTAAACCTGCATTACCAAATAATTAATGAATGTATGTATGTATGTATGCACTAGGCCCTGTCCCTTCTGAGACATTACATGCACCGAAAGAATATACCTGAGTTCACGTTTGGAATGAAAACAATGATAGATGATGACAACGAAGAAAAAATCATTATTAAGTTTCTATTTTCACTACAATCCAACATGCGAGACTTACAAAGGAAAATGCTAAAAAGACTAAGTTTGAGCTGTGAATATGCTTACAATCCTGATACAAATTCAAAGCATAAAATACTGATAGATCTGATAGATCATGAAAAGATGACGAAAGGGAATCTTACAAGCTGAAGTCATTGTTGATTTCACCTCTCACTTAATCCACTCTGCGAAGCTTCATTTCTGACATCAAAATTGTTCCAAGATCAGACTTCCAAGGGAACCAGGACATATGCTTGTTATCATTCCCGGTTGGCTTGGATGAAGTGCATTAAGATTAGGCCCACCACACAGACCAGAGTACCAAAATGCACCATGTCTAGTAACAGCACAATTGCTCATGGGGTTGTCGTCATTACCCCTATCGTGGGTGGTAAACTTCTTGCCGCTCACCAAAGCATCACCAACAGTTGTCACAAATCCATCGTAATCCTATTCAACATACCCCTTGTCGCCATTCGTATGTGTCAATTCAATACGCAACTTAACGCTGCCTTTCCTGGTAAGATGATGGATGGTCTCCAAACCAAGCCAGAAATTGCCAGGCAAATCACCGAAACCTCTAACATAGTCATTCCAGTTTCGATAAAAGTCTATTGTACTATCGATCTGCCTCTGGAACACAGTCCACCCACCACCATTGGTGACCATATCGCAGTAAGCCTTGTATGAAGACCCATTGCCCCATGAGAGGTCAGCAACTCCACTCAAACTAACTCCAGTGGATCTCAATTCCTTGCAACTTTCGACTTTTGTGTTAATTTCATGGGCTATTGTGTATGAAAGATAAGGACTTACTATTTAGAAGTGCCCTAAATTTAAAGCTCAGTGTCTAATGTTATCAAATATTCAAGATTTTACCTTGGCAATTTCAGATTTTTGAAAAACATAATCTGATACTTTGCACAAATCATTAAATAAGCTTTGAGGGAAATGGAAAGATTTTGGATGTCGCTCTAAGTTAGGAGATTACTTATCATTTTTTATGCATTTCGAAATAAAGAAACTTTCGTGTATCCAATTTTACTTGCATTTTACAATGCCTAACGAAATAGAACTAAAATCACAAAAAATAGCGCAGACTTCGGTTCCCAATGAAACTTTGAATCATTCCAATACTGTAATTATTCTCTACAAGACAAATTTTCAAACATCCGAAGTTGATTTTGGCTGCGCCCAACCGGTATGCTTGCCTTTTGAACAATCAATTTGAACTTGAATTAAGGTACAGGTCCCGCCTTTAGGAAACTTCATTTTAAGAAACTCAGGCCTGATTTTGCTGAATAAAATGCCTCTCTACAAGAAACTATCCAGGCTGATTCATGTTCAGTTTCTTTTACAATGGTACATAGTAACAATATAAGGCGTACATTTGAATAGTTCTCCAATAGGTCTCAATTCTCTAGAAACAAGAATCAAAATTTTAAGCCCAAATTGTTATAATTTTAAGAAACTTTCAGTACCGGCTCAAGCTATTAAATCCTTGTACAACACTGGATGTTTAAAAACGTTTTCTTAACAATTTTGATAGCTGTTTGGAATATAAAAATGCTTCTTGTATGATGGCATAACACCTGATTGTATACACACCCAGTTTTGAGGAAGTATATCTTAACATAAGAAACAAATCAGACTGTCCTTGTGAAACGAGTTTCTTAAAGGCAGGACTTTATCATAACTCATAAAATCCTTCTTCTCGGAGCCAACAAATAAATCTAACGTTCAAAGAAATTTTCCTTTATCTGAAGAGTATTATTCAAAATAAAAGAAAAGCCTTTCACCTTCGTTTGGCTGCTCCTTGATAATACGCTTCCGCCAAATTTTGAAGTTTTCGCGATCTTTCAGGGGCTCTTTCTCGTCAAAGATTTTTGTATATTCACTCGATTTTATGCTCTTTGTAACAAACTTGCAGCCTTCTTCCAGACCACATTGATGGAAAATCTTGTTAAAAATTCCATGCATCGATCCATCTCCTTTACCCTCGCCATCGGAAATCTCCTCAAAAACTGCCTTTCTTGCCTCATCATTACTTGTCAAAGACAAGCCAAAAAATGTGATGAGGCAGTAAGACAGAAACGGAACTATTCCATTCATGACTCATTACATTTGTATCTCGTCCTTCCGAAAACCTCTTAGAAATTGAATTTGTTGTTAGTTCTCCATGTATGTTGAGCTTCATTACTGATATTGACTAGAAGTAACTATAAGTTATCAACTGCTCGCACTCTTTCATATTTGTGAACTCAGTTAAAGCCACACTAAATTCTTAAATGAATGTTCTGCTGTCCCCTTGAAGTGGAATTGTTCGTTCCATTATTCCGTATTCCATGTTTTATGAAGGTAAAAGAGGGTATTGAACGCAGGTTCAACAGATTATTGCTTATTGTGTTGACTTAAGGTAACTCTGCTTTCCGCTCCAGTGAGCAGCGAGTTGCCGTTTTGCAAAACCACTCTCCTCAGAAAACTGTTAATTTCTCCAATACTATTCGGTCGATCGAAAATCGGTAAAAAGGACATTGTTCTGCATGGTCTTGGCAATCGAAAGATATACAAATCACAATTGTTCCATTAAGGCTGGCTTTGTAAATTATTTTTCAAAAGTTTTTGTTGATTTCAGAAAATTGGATTTATCTCCAAAACTACTCGAAAAATTTTTGGTTTTCTTTCGATGTATCCTTAGCTAGATTGTTGATCTACAACTTTACCAAGTCTAATCGAAAAAGCTAGGCTAGATTTCTCGCAATCGAATTTTATATTTCTGTTTACTTTTCGACAGCGAAGGGTAGAAACCTTGGTCAACAAATTACGATGTTACGAATCACGCTTTCAAACACTTAGCCTTTGGCTGCATTCACATAGCACAATCTTTTGTAAGGGATTAGTATTTGTGCAATGTGAATGCAGCCTTATAATAACTCTCCAAAATTTTTTCATTGGCAAAATAATGAACGTGATCTGTTGGGAATGCTATATTCAAGTCTCAATAGAATAGACACCATTGGAGCGCTTGTGAAAGTATCATTTCTCGAATGCTACCATTTTTGATAGCCTTCCGTTTCATGTCCTTTGAGACTTTTATGAGCATTCACAAAATATCAATTTCTTTAAGAGTCCACAATGAACAGAGATCTGAATATAAACTTTTTACAAAAGGGTTCAACTCTTTCTCATGTCCTAATCAGTTGACCAAGGTTTCTGCCCTTCGCTGTCGAAAAGTAAACAGAAACATAAAATTCGATTGCGACAAATCTAGCCTAGCTTTTTCAACCAGACTTGGTAACGTTGTAGATCAACAATCTAGCTAACGATATAGCGAAAGAAAACCGAAAACTTTTCGAGTAGCTTTGAAGATAAATCCAATTTTCTGAAATCAACAAAAAGTATTGAAAAATAATTTACAAAGCCAGCCTTAACGGAAACATTGCGATTTGCATATCTTTCGATTACCAAGACTATGTAGAACGACCCTCTTTTTACCGATTTTCGATCGACCGAATAGTATTGGAGAAATTAACTGTTTTCTGAGGAGAGTGGTTTTGCAAAACGGCAACTCGCTGCTCACTGGAGCGGAAAGCAGAGTTACCTTAATCCTGTTGAAAATGTGATTGCATGTCAACACTGAACGACGTCGATATCATTGTTGTGCAGCATTTGTGAATGTTTCGTATCGATACCACACGCCGCTCAGGGTCAGGGCTCATACCAAGCCAAGCTTCGCTTCGTTGGGTGAAGTTGAATCATTGAAAAAATCCGTCTCACAGTTATTTACGCCGTGTTTGGTATCTTAGTCTTTTTATGGCCAAACGAAGTAGCGAAATGTGTCGATGGAATGGAAGATCTGAAAGTAGTGTGAAGGTGCACAAACTTATTGCCTGTGTCTCATGAAACGTAAGGGAAGTTCAGTTTAGTCGCCCCTTCTCTGGGATAGGCCCGACCGCCATCACAGTATCTTGACAGGCCTTGGCAGACAAAAGAATATCATGACTATTGATCATTGTTCACGAAGACAAACACGTACACAATCACACTGTAGTGACAAAGGAAATGTGGCCAGCGAATCTTTCAATTTAAACTAACCAGCGGTAATAGATAATCAGAAGTAACAAAGCAATACAATAAACATATGCGTGGACATCACAGAAGGTTGGCTGGATCACTATAGTAATCTCGCTCCTTCGTCGCTCGCAAAAATATCTATGTAAAATGCAGAGCAGGGAATCAAGGAACAGAGTAACTGAATGCGATGGAATCATGGACTGGAGTGATAGAGTATAGCTAAAACCAAAGAACTGAATTATGAAATGTATTGTAAATGGCGTGAAGTACGACTTTATCTATGGCAGATGACTGAGACACTTGAAAGCTTCTACATGCACCTAACACTGCCTGAAAAGCCACGACCAGCTTTGCGGAAAATCCGCCTGTTTTCGCAAAAATCTCTTTGCATGAGAGGTTGTCACCCAGCAACATTCAAATATATAGCCTGTCAATTTTCCATCCAGTGTACACCATTTTCCGTTATAAGAAACCTGGCATACTATCAAGAGTTCCTTAATTTCTTAATTTAAGGGGGTACTCTCTCTTCGACTAGTTAACCTATTGAGAGTGCTCCTCCTTTTAAGAAATTTCCTGCATACAAATTCCCTTAAAATTTGTTACTTTGTTAGTTTCCCGGGGCGGGGGAGGGGTAACTTCAATAGGCGGGCGACGGAGGTGTGCCATTTGACGTCTGAAACCACACCCTAAAATTTATAAAATTTGGCGAAAACGATACCCCAAAATTTACAGGCCATTGAAAATTCATACCCTAAAATTGTGACAGCCATCCAAAACATTAACCTATTAAGTGAAATTTGATCAAAATCAATACCCTAAAGAGTTATTTTTCTAAATGACAACCCAAAATTTATGACTACTTGTGATTTTACCAAAAATGATACCCCAAAATTTATTTTCTGCTCGAAAAAGGCACCCTAAAAAGTGGCACATCCCATTTGTAATTTGTTGCCTTGTAGTATGTTGTAATTATTATAATGGCAATTGTATGTAGTGATATTTTAAAATGAAATGAACTGAGCTGAATTTCGCTTGAAAATTTTTTGTATCAAATGCTTCTCCATTTGTTTTTTTTCAATATAACGGGTGCGCCAAAATTAACTGTGCACTGTTGACAGGCCATGATAAATCATATACTGGACTGCCTTTAAAGAGTTATGAGTTTTACCTTTAGCTAAGATCCTCAATAGACGATTGCGCTGAATATGGCGGCTAGGAATTTTTTTACCGAGATGCACTGCGTTCTTTAATCGAATTCCCATAGAATCGTTAAAGATTCGTAATTCGAACGCGATGCATCTCGGTAAAAAATTCCTCACCACCATCTTTAGCACAATCCTCTATTAAATGCTGGTTATTTTGTACATTTTGTGGTCTTCTATTTATGGGGCTATTAGCGAGTTTCGTAAAATTTTCGATTTCGAAAACACTGGAAACGGTCAGGAAACGTTAATCAAATTTTCTAAAGACTCACCATGAATGGACCAAGAGAGAAGGGTTTCGCGGCGATTTGGGGGATTAGAAATTGATATTTCGTTACATTTTGTAAAAGTTTCGAATGTGCACAATACTGATAGAAGCTCTAACGCCTCTAAATCGAGCCTCGTGTATAAAAATGAATAAAAATAACGCTCGATCCAGGCTCAATTGCAGAATAGCCAAAAGGTCTATGCACGAGTGTTAGCTAAGTTGGCAGGACCGTAAAATACCTTTAATGATACATGATACAAAGAAATGTACCGGGTGAGCCAGAAAAAAGTTCCCACTTTTGAAAATTCATAGCACCAAGACTACTTCACGGATTTGAATCATTCAAATTCTATTTAAAAGCCAAAAGATCAAAGTATTTTTGTGATTTTTCTCGCTGTCCTACCAGCACTACAAATATAGGTTAATTCAACTTTACAAAAATTTCATGGTTGCAAAATGACTGAAAAATTGCCTAAAACATCGATCAATTCATAAATAACTTCTTGCAAAGAATAATGAGGGAAATGCAATTTCTCATGGGTGAGAGATATCCTCTAGGCATTGATTGCCTTGGGATTGAAAATCTTTTGAATTTGTTTGAAAATCGATGTCTTATAACTCTTGAGGGAGGTGGAACGCCCATGGCCTATTGTTCGATTTGAATAGAGTCTTTACGATTTGATCAATGTTTTAGGCCCTTTTTCCGTCACTTTGCAACCATGAAATTTTTATAAAGTTGAATTTACAATTCTTCTAGTGCTGGTAGGACAGCGAGAAAAATCACAAAAATACTTTGATCTTTCGGCTTTTAACTAGAGTAATATCGCCCCTATCAGACCACCATCGATTCTGTGTTGTGCAAGGGCATTGAATAAAATGTTAAAATTAAAAGGGAGCTTGGGCCTAGCTAATCCAAAAAGCGCGCGAAAGTTGTTTGCTGATGTCATCTCTATGATATTTCTTCGCTTTCGCTGTTTTGTTTTGCTCTGAAGTCTTGCAATAAAGTTTTGAAGTTGACCTACCTGCAACGAAGGTGTAAGTACAATTCACATTTCCTTCGATGTTTCCACACACCATGTCTATTTTGTGTCGTTTCTCGATATCTCTTTCAGTTAACATGGAATAGTCTTCATGAATGCTTCCTCCAACTCTTCTTCTTTCATATCCAAAGAAATTTCGAGAATTGGACACAAATTGTGAGACCTAAGGCTCCTTTTGAAAGAGCACTGTAACTGACATTGTGCCGCCCAGGTGCGTCCATCGCGTGAAACCCTTTAGTTTTGTAGACGCATCGTGTGGTTAGAGTTGACTGAGGTCAAGGCTTAGAGAGTTACAAGCGGGAGTGAAATTAACAATATTTTGAAATCATTTTCAATCAAATTAGAATTGGTCATGTAACTTTCTGGTTTTCTGGGAAAGTAAAAAATACTTTGTTGAACTGTCAACGGCCTTGAAAAGATTTTGATGCGCTAAATTCATCGTTCTCCTACGGTGGTCTGACAAGGGCGATACGGCCTAATTTATGCGTTTCAGACCTGTCCGTATTTGTGTGGTTCCCGCATGACAACAAGGAAACGGATGGAACAAATCTCACTTTGAGGTTTGTAGCAAGAGTTGAGAAGCCTATTCAAGGTGAGTTCTCTTCCAGAACTTCTTTGACCTCTCCGATAATCTTAGTTTTCTGAAAAGTGGTCTGATAAGGGCGATAGTTCTCTAGAATTTGAATGATTCAAATCCGTGAAATAGTCTTGGTGCTATGAATTTCCAAAGTTGGACCTTTCTTCTGGCTCACCCGGTATTTCTTTACGAAATTTATCAAATCCATACGTTAATGCAGGTATTGCGTTCCTGTGTCAAGATGGTTAAAAGGCAAACGGTAGTGAAGCGACATGATGAAGTCAAACAAAAGCATGCCGTTTGGAGCAATTTCTTAATACCCAAATTGCCACGAAAAGGTTCTCTCTTTGTCCATTCATGTTGAGTTTTTAGAAAATTTGATCAACGCACAAGTCTAAATCTTTTTAGGATTTGGAACTTTGTTTTTTGGCATTTAATTTGATGAAAAGGGCCCAATGGAGTAAAGTTCTTTTCAGTGTATTCGAAATAAAAAATGTTAAGAAACTCGCATATAGCTCCATAACTAGGAGACTAAAAAATGTACCAAAATATAGCAAGTAGCTAATCAAAAAATAGCTAATTGGGCATCTTAGCTAAGGATTGACTCGTAAATCTTTAAAATCGGTCCAGATTACAATTTATCGTGGTCTGTCTAAAGTGGATGTCTTTTTGGGGCACCGCCGGTATCTTGAGTAATGGAATAAAGATGTAGTTTTCTTACAGGTGCATTTGTGTTTCCCGACAAGAAAGATCGAAAGAAAGAAATTGAAAAGAAAATTGAAAGAATAAAAAATTATCGACACTTAAAAAATTTGGGTTAAATCTACATATTTGTTACAATACTTATCTTATCTTTGAATTCAATATTCAAATGTTTCTAAGCACTTCACGAACATTGACAAGGTAGATTTTCGACCATCCTAGTACTATTTTCACATTAACTGGTTTCTTATGTAAGAAAAAGCAATGAGTATTTAGCGTACACCCCCCCCTCCCTGGAAATCAGTTATTCTGACAGAGAGGGTACCATGAGTAAACGAGGTCAATTCAAATCAAATCAGCTTTGCTATAGAAAATAATTTCTCTGCTGGATACTTGCAATGGCATGCCGGGATAGCTCAGTTGGGAGAGCGTCAGACTGAAGATCTGAAGGTCCCTGGTTCGATCCCGGGTCACGGCATTATGATACTATTTTGGCTGTTTCATTTACATTAAGGCACGCGCAATAGGAGGCACTGGAGTTTTTCATGTGAATAATTGTTCGCCAAAGTTAAGCGGCGGCAGGCGCGGCAAGGTCACTCCGTATGGATATGGCGGCAGGCGCGGCAAGGTCACTCCGTATGGATATGTAATATGTATGTCATCGGAGTTTCCAAAACATTAAAGGGGCTGAGTCACGTAATGTTAGCAAACTTCTTTCCGAACAACGATTTTGCAGTATTTTTGATAGGCCATATCACAGAGATTTTCCACTATTTTTTTTCAAAATGAAGGTGTTATTTTGAAGATGGACGCTTTAGCCTCGTAGAGAAACGAACGAAACACTCCATTCACCCCATCCACCAAAATCTGTGCAGAACACAGTGGCTACGTGTGGTCAACAATAGAGATTATCGAGATAACAGGTTTGTTACGTGACCCTACCTAAACACTCCTAATCTTTGATTTTACATGAAAAAGATGAAATTTTCCACTATCTGTATCAAGAAGCAGTTTCTATAATAGCTGAATTTCAAATAGTATTATTATTATTATTATTATTATCAATTTCTTTATCGTTGGATTACATTAAAAATATAGCTAAAAGTAATAAGCTAATTAATTCCAACGTTAAAAATACAAAATACAAATATTACATAAGAAAAATAGTGGATAAAATATTTACAAGTCATCAAAATTTATACAGCATAAAATCAATGTCTAAAAATATGTATCATAAAAAGCCCAAGTTCGGAATAAAGACACGGCATAACTTGCATGGACAATTTTCTCCGTTCCATCTTTTTATTTTTGTTTTAAACTGGCAAAGGGACTGTGAATTTCGTATCGTTGGTGGTAACATTTGCCATAGCTGTGGACCTTTGAATCGGACGCTTTCTGTCCCGTTATTGACAGATCGCACTCTTGGTTGAAAAAAGTCGTTACTATTACGCAAATTGTAGTAAGTTGTATTATCACAGAAGATTTCCTGCATAAATAAAGGGTTCAGACCATTTCTAGTTTTGTACATCTCAGTCATAAGTATTTGCAAATTTTTTGTATGAATAGTAATTGCACAGTCCTTCTGTAATAGCTCACTAAAAGTCGATTCAGTATCCTTGTAAGTAATTCTTAATGCCCTTTCCTGTATTTTGTTAATTTTTTGGTTGAGCTGTCTGCTGTGAAACATCCAAATTAAAGGACAGTATTGAAACTGACTGGTAATGAATGCCCTCATGAGGGATCTCAGTTTGCTCTGATCCATGTATGGGGATATGCGAGCGAGTGCATACAGTTTATTGCTAGCCTTTTGGCACAGTTTGGAAACATGATTATCGAAGGAAAGTCGGCTATCAATTTGGACTCCAAGTAGCTTCTCTTCAGAGCTATTTACAACATCAGCACTTCCAATCCTAACAGTAACGGGATCATCACACCTCTGCCCAAGAACCAAAAGATGGCATTTATCTGCATTCAGTTTCATAAAGTTGTCGGCAAACCATTCTAAGGCTACACTACAATCAGTTTCAAGCCTATGAGAAATATTGTCCAGGTTCTTATCGCAGGCATAGATCGTAGTATCATCTGCATAATTACATATATCCGAGTTTTGGATAAAGAGTAAAAGATCATTTATGTAGATGTTGAATAGCAGAGGCCCTAATACTGACCCCTGAGGAACACCGCGTGTGACGCTTTTCCAAGAACTGAATGACCCATTTACTTTGACTCTTTGTTGCCTATTTGTGAGGTAATCATTGATTAGTGTTAATGCTTCGCGAGAGAAACCGTAGGCATGCAATTTTGCAATTAAAAGATCATGTCTGATACAGTCAAATGCCTTGGAGAGATCCATCAATACAGCCCCTGCCTTTCCACCTTCATCAAGACTAATTTTGAGTTTTTCTAAGAGCCTTACGAGAGCATGCTGGGCACTGTAACCTTTTCGAAATCCACAGAGAAGTGACGATAAGAAGGGTGTAATATAAGAAACTATCTGTTTATCCATTATTCGTTCAAAAAGCTTTGAGACCGTAGGCAGAACGCTAATTGGCCTAAAGTTAGTCCTAGAGTTAGTTGGTCCATTCTTTGGAAGAGATGTGACATCCGCGCACTTTAGTTCATCAGGAAAGGACGAATTTTCTATGCAGTCATTAAATATTTTCGTCAAGGGTCCTACACATACATCAGAATTGGATTTAAGAATTTTAGGAGGAATATTTTTGTGCGTTGTAGCTTTCTTAGGATTTAGGTTCCTAACCTCTTTGTCTACAGCATCAGGAGTAACTGTCTGAAAATAAAAGGAACCAACATTTTGATAGTGATCTTTAATTTTTAGAATGCTAGGGTGATTTGAAAATTTGTGTACAGCCTTATCAACAGGATCTATGATTCCTTCAGTAGCATTTTCGTAATTAGAGTTTTCATCTATGCCAAGGGAATCCGTTACAGTGACGAAAAATTCATTCATAGTTTCTGCTACCTCTACATCGTTGGAAATGATGGTTTCATCTTCAATCAAAACTATTTTGCTCTTAGAGTGTAATTTGTCAGAGAAAAAAGGTTTCACAGTCTTCCAGAATTTCTTATTGTCAGTGACAAGTGAGATGTCTAGGTTATTATAATAATTTCTTTTTTCTCTTCGAAATAACTTAACACAGGAATTTCGTTGTTTTCGAAATTTGTTCCAATTTTCAATAGTTTGATCTTTGTTATATCTATTACGAAGTCTAGAACGTAACATGACGGCTTTACGCAGAGCTCTGGTCATAAATGGTTTGTCATTTGCACGCACATATTTCTTTTTAATTGGAGCATGTTTGTCTAGAACTTTATCAAAAGTAGTTTCGAACGAACTGTAATTCAGATCCGATGGTTCTATTCTCCCTAATTCCTCTCGGAGATCATTCCTAAAAGCAATTTCGTTAAAATTTTTGTAGTTTCTATAGTTAATTACAGTTGGTCCTTGTTTGGGGAAAGTAGTTTTAAGGACAGTAACAACCATTTTATGGAAATCTGACAAGCCAGTTTCCACTGTAGTAGTTTGTTGTACGCTCCTGTTTCGGTTTGTCAGCACAAGATCTATGCATCTTGCTGTTGGAGATTTGTAACACGTTGGCTCATGCACGAGATTTTTAAGACTATATAGGTCTAGAAAGTTTTTCAACTGTTCCTCAGTTTCAGTCATATTAAAATCTCCTATAAACATAAAGTTTTCGTAATTTTCACTGTATTGGTCGAGTGCACGACCTAAGTTTTCAAGTAAATAATCTTGTGATTGTGTTGGTGGCCGATAAACACTAAACAGTACCCATTTCTTTTTCCTCAAATTTATTTCGAAACTAATGCATTCGATGCCATCGGAAAATTTGAAGGAATTTAACCGATGTGAAGGAATATCACTTCTTACATAGACCAGTAAGCCACCGCCATTAGCATTTCTGTCTAAACGAAATGGAGTTGCAAATCCTTCTATGGCAAATTGCCCTGTTGGAAAGGAAGCATCAATTTTTGTCTCAGCAATTATAAGTATGTCTAGATTTTGTGAAGCAATTTCCCTGAGCGCATCAAATTTATTTCTAACTGAATTTATATTAAGATATCCAACTATCACCCTATCCATGTTTCTTAATCTCAACAATTTCAAAGAGGATTTTGCATCTAAGGCTCTATCTGCGTAGGTATCAGGCGTTGACGTTTCTACCCCTGAGATTTCTGGCCCGTTATTTGCATCTTCCGAGATAAGATTCGCATCGTCTGAATTATCACCTACTTTATTTACATTATTTGGAGTCTGCTCTCTTCCTTCTCTATTTGATAGTCAATAATGACCTAGAGCTCTCAAAAAATTATTAGCGAGCATGCGTGTCCCTTCAGAATTTAAATGCAAGTTACTACGATTTAAGTGATAAGCCGGATCTATGTTGGAGTTATCGATCAATGGCAATCCTTCTCTGTGACACCTAGCCTTCAAAATGTTATTCACTTGACTTACATGTTCATTCCATCTATCTCCTCTAGCAACTAAACTTGATACCAATATCTCATTTTCGTGGCTTTTGAGATTCGTTGCTAAATCCACAATTTCTTGAGCAACTTCATTTGGTGCTGTGCCACTGCTTACATCGTTGGTACCGCAGTGTAGTACGATTCTTTTTGGGTTTTTCTTCGTTGTTGGCACAGAATAACTATTCATGTCATCCAGTTTTGCTCCATGAAACGCCCTTACAAAGATCTTTTCCTGGCCATTCGTTGCTTCACTCATCTTGTAGCCTTGAATGTGCTTTACCATCGAGTCTCCGATGATTTCCGTTGAATTGTGCATTGGTGGCCTCATCCAGGATCTCATTTTCTTCCGTTTATCAATGGAACTTCGAGTGGATTCGTGATGATTTGCTGATGTTGTGATTTTGTTTAACCCACTTGCACTTTTCGCTGCACTTTCCTTTGGTTGAACTGCATTGTCTAGTTTTGGAAATTCCGTGGTCTGAGACACATCTTCAATTGGCGGGGCTATGGGTGCAAACCTGTTGTTATTCGTTGAAATGTAGTCCCATGGGCAAATCGAAGAATCAATCTTTGCAACTTTCTTTCTCGCTGGGAATTGGAATTCGCGGATCTGTGGTTCCTCCGTTTTCTCCATACTATTGATCAAAAGATCTTTTCTTCTAATTTCATTTTTCAGCGATTCATTTTCTTTCTTCAACAACAATATCTCTTCTTTCAATTCTTTTTCTTTTTCAAGTTGCTTGGTTGTGTTGTTTCCATGGTTACTCCTATATGCCTTCTGCAGGGTTTCCACTTGTTTCTGAAGCAAAATAAATTCTTCGTAAGGGGTACACTTAGTATTGGCACATGGACATGGTTTGGGCATTTGCATTGTGTCAGGAGTCACTACGTAAAGGGATTCTTCTCCATTTTTTCCGCGATTTTCTACCTGTCCACGCTTGATGAGCCGTTCGACAGCTACTTTTATTTCACATGCCTTGTGACTGCTGTTTTTCTGTTCAAATCTCTTGGTGATGGTATCAGTAGTTGGTTTTTTATGACCTTTCTCCCTTATTTCAGGTATAGCCTTGATGATCTCATCCTCTAGTTTGCAACTTTCAGCCATCTCCTGCGAGTTTCATGAGGAACGTGCGAAATCAAATTTAGGCCCACGTGTGTCGAAACTTGCTGAAACTTGTCTCGCTGTTTTCCGTAGTCGTGTCTCGCTCTTTCCCGTCAGTATCCCGCACGTTGCATTTTACTTCACAAAGAGGCAATCAATGATGTCAAATGTAACAAATATTAGACGAGCAATAACAATAGTTAGTGAGTGCTGCGCATTGCATTCGTTACACAGGTTTCGTTCCCTGGTTCCGCCGTGTACAGTCATTTACCTGTAACAAATCGGTATATTGCCTTTTAGCCAATTAACAGCAAGAGAAGAGGGATGTGACAAATCGGTACATTAGCTTTTAGCCAATTAACAGCCAGAGGAGAGGGATGTGACGCATTGCTCTTGTTGATGATAAGACTAAAAATTCCAACCAAAGCGATTATCCTCTCTCAAGCAATAGCTGCATGGGGATCCATCCATGACGAGATTGTGCGAGATAAGTAATGCTGCGCTTTGCGCAGCAAAGACAGTTGTTGTAGATTATTTGTTGTGGATCATGACTCGTGTAAGAAATATCGTTGCAGTACCGTTAATGCGAAAAGTAAGTGGCCAAAAGGCATTCTCTTACCGTGGTACAAATGTGTGGAACAAGTTTAACAACAATATCAACGAGGCCCCCGCGGCATACTCTTTCAAATCAAGGTTGAGACAGTTGGGGTACGAAAATCTTTAATTTTGTAGATTGCATATTGTCGTCAGATGTATATATTTTTATCTAATTTATTTGTAAATAGTTTATTATGTACTTTAACCTGAACAGGGCCAAATTATAAAACAATATACTTATTGAATTTGTACCCTGCATAAACATTTTAAAACATGAAATATGAAATATATCCAGCTGCTGAAAAGTTCAGTAAAGATTTTGTTAAAATGGTCGATGCAGAAAACCAAGAAAGTCTAAGGCCCCGTCCACACGTATCCGGATATTTTTGAAAACGCATCTTTTTTTATCCGTTTTCAAAAAGATTCGCGTCCACACGAGGAGCGTTTTCGAAAATATCCCCGTCCACACGAAGACGCTGCTACATTTAAACTTCGCTGTTCGAACTTCGACAAAAGAAAACAGACAATCAAAATGCCCTTTTGTTGTCTCCAAAGATCCGTGCGCATGCTCTGATACGTCGTAAATCGATGCCTTGACGTCAGCGTTTTCGAAAAGCTCCGTTTTCACCCGTCCACACGACAATATGAAAACGACGTTTTCAAAAAGATCCACTCTGGAGAGCGTTTTCGAAAAGATTCGTTTTTGGTGACCGAAAACGCCGTCTCCGTGTGGACGCTAACCCAAAACAGATAAAAAAAGATGCGTTTTCAAAAATATCCGGATACGTGTGGACGGGGCATAAATTATTAGAACACACTGAGCCCTTTCAAGCCTATCTTATTATCAGACTTACGGTAAGTTAATGAACCGATTTTTCTTTCAAGTCCAACAAAATTGCACTACGCTGCACTTTAAATCTGATAACCAATCTCGTCTATTGAGTTTGGGTAATGACAAAAAACACCTCATTCCAAAATCACAACTTTGTGACGCATTAACCTTTGCTTTGTGTATACGTGACCGTAAACAAACATGCTATCTCTATGATCTATATTGTTGCCCACACGTGGCGATTGTGTTCCGCTCAGATTTTGGCGGATGGGGTGAATAAACAATAAAGTTACTTCTAAAAATACACCAATATCTCTGCAACCCTAAAACGTATGAGTGTTTGGTTTATCTCTCTAGAAAATTCAAGAGTCCATCTTCAAAATAACACCTATATTTTGAGAAAAGTAGTGGAAAATCTCTGTGATATGGACTATCAAAATTTCTAAAAAATCATCGTTTCGAAAGAAGTTTGTTTACATTGCGTGACCCTGCCCCTTTAAAACCCTCTCATCTTGCAGTGCCTAAGATTGCTAACATAAAGAATAATGGAAAAAACGCAACAACCAACCTTGAGAAACTGAAAATACATGTTTTCGATCTTCTGATATTGCAACGCCAAATACGGCTCTAGAAAAAAAGGAGAAAAGAATCAAGCAAACAAAAGTCTTCAATGATGACAACTATTTGGTTGACTTTCAACAATTGTCACTTTTATTTTTTCCATTAGATTTGGTAGCTGGAATATGATAGACAACATCCCCGTAGTCCAGGTGGAGTCGCACATAAAGCTTATATAATTCATTCAGAGTATGCCTTGGCAGATACTTGGAGAGACATTTTAGCAGATCAATGCCCCTTCTCGCTTTTGAGAAAGCAGATTTGATATAAGCTGAAAAAAAAGCTTCGAGTTCACGATGATACCCAGATGCTTATGCTCAGTTACTTTTTTCACGCGTATGTTCTTAAAGAGAACGGGATGATCCATTTTATGTCTTTTCTTCGAACGAAATGTGCAAACCAGATTAGATAAAGCTGACTTAACAGTGTCAGTGTGAATGAAGTATAAAATGCAACTTTTTTCAAGACAATCCATTGTTCATGATTGTCCACGATATGTTATCAATCACATGTCTTTCACTTCTTTGGTTTACAATTTGGAAATTTGACGATGCCATATCTTCAAATCACTTGAAAATATAGAATACGCTGCAACGCTCTGTAATTTTAAGATTGGAATGCTGAAGTTTCTATCCAAATACCTGCCAAGAAACACCTTAAGCGATTTATATAAACTATACGTAAGACCCCATTTAGATTATGGTGATGTAATTTATCATGTGCCTGAAAGAGACGATGGATCTAAGAGTTACCTTATGGGAAAACTTGAATCAGTGCAATATTCTGCTGCACTAGCAGTGACAGGAACCTGGAGAGGAACATGTCGGGAGAGGCTGTACAATGAGCTTGGATGGGAATCCTTAAGTTCAAGAAGATGGAGTAGACGTTTAATTCTTTTCTATAAAGTCATCAACAATTTAACGCCTGATTACACGCGAAACCCCATTCCACCGCTGCATGAAACAAACTATGTTTTTCGAAACCAGCCAGCAGTAGGGCAAATAAGGGCAAGAACGGAAAAATTCAGAACTAGTTTTTACCCTAACTGCTTGTTTGAGTGGAATAAACTTGATCCCTTGGTGAGGGCATCCACTTCAGTTAGCAATTTTAAAAATAATTTATTTTCACAGATTAGGCCTCCTGCTAACTCCGTATATGGCATTCACAATCCTAAAGGGATTGCGTACTTAACTCAGTTGAGGGTTGGGCTAAGCAAACTCAATTTTCACAAATTTAGACACAATTAAGACACAATCAACCCAATGTGCCCAATAAATGATGGCATAGAGGACACGGAACACTTTTTGCTGCACTGCAATTCTTTCATGGAGTACAGACGCAGTCTTCTCGCTGGTGCTAACGATGTGCTCCAAACGTACGGATATTCCGAAGCTCCGGGCGATAACATTTTACAACTTCTTTCATACGGAGATGAAAACCTGCCTTTGGAAGCAAATGCTTTAATCCTGAACTTGACAATTAAGTTTATTTTGGAAACAGAACGCTTTGATTAATCTTTCGACTTCCCTATGAACACCCCCATACCCCAAAACCTCCATGTATTTAATGTTCTTATTTATTTATGCGTGATAGTTTGAGGTAGCTTGCAACCAAGTAAGAAATTTTTTTTTCTAACCTTCCTCTTTGGGTTTTGAATTTTTCCAAACTTTTAATCTGCAATTACTTGGTTGCAAGCTACCTTAACTCATAGCTTAACGTCGTATTTACTTGTAGTATGTTGTTTGTCTATGTTTTTCGTCCCCCCGTTGTTTTGTTGCGTACAGTTTCTTGTATTGTCCTCGTCTTGTTTCATGTAACCATGGGGTAGTCGTGTAATTTTCGCTCCTCTTGGTATTGTCCCTGTAGTGTCGTATAGTTATAATTAGAAAGTATAGTAAAATGTAACTAATATTGTAAATTTTTATCTGAATGTATGAAAAAAAAATTTTGAAAATAACCAAATTTCATCCAATACATTTCAAAATATCCAAAATATCCAAAAGATTTTATTAGTGTCCAAAATTAGTGTCTTTGCATTACTGCAAAGAAGCTGGAGATTTTTTTAAGCCGTTCAGTCGCAAGAACCATATAACAGTCAAAGAAGCAAAGCCTATGCCTTGAAATTGACAGTTTTACTGAAGAAATTGAGTTAATTAAGTTGGAAATTGAACGAAAACGGGAACTGCTGTCTGCCCTGAAAAAACTCCAAGCGTTATAGCAAATCTTGTGGTAGAGAAAAATAAGGAACATCAATTTAACATGTCACCATAATTTAATAATTGTTTCTGAATTTGAATCAGTTGTGCTATGTTATTGTGAAAAGAGCAGCAAAATGGATTTTCGAAATAAATGGTTGATTCGATTGAAGTCTTATGCCCCCACACATCCATAAGCCACCGAATCGTAGCGTCGTTTTTGTAACTATTGTTTTCAACTTTAATTTTATTGGTCTTGTCTTAGATTCTTAGATATTGTAGTAGTACCGTATAGTAATTGTAAGTAGCTTAATTAGCAAACTGTATTGTATTTGTTAGTCTAGTTCCATGTCGTTATATTATGGCCTTGGTGCTGCCATTCATTTTTGCTCCCATAGCATCGTCCTGTAGTGTTGCATAGTTATTTAAGGTGTAGAATGTAGCCTTTGATATTTTCTATGGATATAAAAAAACTTTAAAGCAGTCTGAGAAGCATTTAGTTGAGTGATAAAGCCAATACAGAGAATTGGTAAATTGAATGGATGCCGATCTGAATCACTATTTATGGCCGTAGAAACTGATGACAATCAGCCCTACTTTATTCTAAATGTACAGATTCACAATAATGTCCGTTAAGAATCTGTACAATAATAATGTCAATCAGACTGTTGAGCTCTGACTTTATTGCAGCCAAGACATATTGAACTAACAACCGAAAAACGCTGATTTCAGCAAGGTTATAATTAAAACATCCATTTTCAATAAAAATAACAAAAGATTTCATTCTTGGACGTTCTAGTCTTAAATGATAACACACACTTTGCCAAGAAATACGCAGCTGAGTTATGGGGTAGCAAATGAAAGGGAATTACTCTATCATGGCCTCTTTCAGTTGCAGCTTCTCGGCCACAGTGTAGTAGATACAACCTTTGTCTAAATATAACACGCTTTTAATCAACGTAGCAAGCGGAATTTTGTAAAACAAAAATATAGCTTTGCGAGAAAACAACGCGATTTGCCTTTGATGGAATAGAATTCAGACTGCTGAGAGTAACCAATCAAATCAAAATAAACAGAGAACGCAAAACACTACTGGTGGCTGCACAGTATGCGTGAAATCTATTTCTAAAGTCGCCAAATCACTTTTCCTTAATCTTACTTGCATATTTACTCTTACAAAAGTACCCCCTGCAAATCAACATAAAAACTTGCATATTTATATGAGGTAATCAAAAATTAACTTACTCTTTGTGACTCTTGATTGCGAGGACTTCTTTCAAGTTTTGTAACGACTGCCATGAGCTGTTCTCTGATTTTACTGGAACTGTTTCAATGACATCAACTAGAAATAAGAATGAACAATATTGTCGCAATGGCTCTTAATCAGAATCATTGATCTCAATCAGGTTTACAAAGCTTGACGAGGTGTAAGGCATAAAGCATTACTTTGAATAAGCACTTTTCATTTCAGTTTTATCTTAAAATTCTAACTTTGGGATACAATTCAGTTTAACGACGAGTTAAACAACTGCTTTCAAAAGTCCATCAAACAGTAGATAGCAAGGTATTAGCCTATTTACAACTTTCACATAAAAGTAACTAAACTGAGAAAGAAACAAATGGATTTCAATTGGTCGAAAATCTGATCGCTTAAGTTAGGCAAATAAGGCATTGTTTTGATGGAAATTTAAGCAAGTGAAAGTGGCTCAAACCACTTGCGTTTAAATTCTAGCTTATCACATATCTGTACTTATATCTGTAAAAAACACGATTTTTTCGCAGGAAAGAATGTGCTTCCAGAGATAATTCGCTTTAGCTCGAACTTAGAATTATTCCAGTTAAGTACCAGTGTATGACTTTGACAACTCTTGTATGCTCTTCACACCTATGACGTAACACATGGCACATGCCTGGGTCTTTCAGATGACTGTCTTCAAAATTTGATATCCTTGATGGTCTTTTGGTGGTGGCTTTTGATTGAAAAAAATACGGAACACCTTTATACGGATCCAAGCTCCATCGAGCGAAGGACTGCCCGTTTGAATCGCTAAGAACGACACAGTGGGTGTTCTTTTGTAGCTGCTAAAATACCGGGTGTCTCAAAAAAAAGTACCCCCTTTTGACTAGAAATAGGAATGAAACGATAAGATATCATTACTCTCCGAGTGGACAGCTAAATTTATCAATCTTCAACTTAGATCCACATACCTTGCATTTAAAAATTGGCCACCAAACACTGGAGATACAAGCTTGCAAAGTCAAAATTTACAGTGCACCCGAAACCAGAGGTTTTGTAAAAGGGCCTAGCCATGATTTGCTATCACAGGCATGTTGCACAGGAATTTCGACTTTGACCTTTAGCTTTCTCCATTGAAAAGAATTATACCTTGAAATGCTTCAATTGTTCTACAAATAGTTATTCCTTTGAGGAATCAATCCGTGCATTGCATTCCACTCCAAGTGTCAAAGAAGAAGAAAAGGAACACATGCATGCTCATTTGGGAGATGTTGCACGACTTCATCATTCTTACCACATTTTTGTTATATTTGGTTAATCAGGGCGATTTCCACGAGTCTTTTTTATTCTTTTCAAAAGCGAAAAACTGAAAGTTAAAGTTTACTAAGTTTACAGGTGCTCTGGAAAAGATACATAATACAAATCATGGCTAGGCCCTTTTACAAAACCTCTGGAATTGGGTGCACTGTAAGTTTTGTCTTTGCAAGCTTGTATCTCTGGTGTTTGGTGGACGATTGTTAAATGCAAGGTATGTGAATCTAAGTTGAAGATTGATCAATTTAGCTAACTACTCGGAGAGTAATGATATCTTAGCGCTTCGTTCCTATTTCCAGTCGAAAGGGGGTACTTTTTTTTGAGACACCCGGTAGACAAATTTTCAACGACACTCTGTATAAACATCATGAATAACTTGCTCATGAATAAATTGCTCAAAGGAATTGTATTAAATCAATTGCATAATCTGGAACGAGGCTCCTTTACACACTGTACATAGCCCTTCAGTTCCTGCACATCGCACATAGCACTTCACTTTATGCACTCAAAAAGAAGCAAGTGCTATTCCTATCTGAAGCTTTGCGCTGTCCAAAACGAGGATAGCAGTACAGGCTCAGATATAGTGGCTGCAGTGACCTTAAGCACTTTAGTTCCCTTCTATCCTTTCTACACAACGAGGTAACGACGCTGTGATTTGCGACAACTATTCCATTTCACACAAAGTACTGTTGTAATACTACGGAAAAATAGGGTCCAAAACACAAGGAATAACAAGGTGTTGAGCTTAGCTTTAGCGTTGTATAAGGAAACAGAACCAATCACATCCCTCCTCGAATACACCACTTCGATTAACAGCCTCGTTTTGGAAATTATTCAAAATCCGTTCATATGAAATTTTAGAGGCCAAATTCGGATTTAGCACCCAAACCTTAGTCTAACCACGAGTTTTCATGTTGTTGGCACTCGTGGTGTTAACGTTATGGCGACGTAAAGTTTGGAAATCTGTAAGGGATTTGACCGTGAAAATGACTCGGGGTGTAAAGTTTCACCCCGAACGATTTTTCACGGTCAAGTCCTTATAAATTTTTGAACTTTACTTTGTCATAAAATCAACATCACAGTCGCCAGTAGTGTAAAAACACGTAACTAGACTAATGTTTGGGTGCTAAATCCGAATCTGGACTCGAAATTTTCATAAAAACAATAGGAAGGGATTTTGACAAATTTCCAAAACGAGGCTGCTTCATTTCATTTCATTTCATTCATTTTCATTTCATTTATTTAAGGAGGGTTGCCCTTCGGCAAAAGCCGTTTTTCAAGGGGCCCTCCATTAAAAACTTTATCATTATTTCAAGAATACCAAAGAAAACTACCCTAATCTAATTACAATGAAAACCATACTATTAAAAACCTATTTACAAGAAATGATCATTTATATACATATTAAAAAAGGAATAAAAGAGAGTAACACGAAAACGAATCCGGAGTCACTGACAGAGGCAGACCCCGCAGCGCCAGCACCAGCCGCCCCCAGGCGACAAGACATCCCAGAGCGAACAGCGATCAAAACCATGACCGCTATACGCCCCGAGCCGGCCCGCCACCCCAGGGCAACCAGCGCCACCACCGCAGGCCCCACCCCCGCAGTTATCGCTGAACAGACTTTTTGAAATTGTTTAGGGACGATGCCTGCTTTGACTCAGCCGAGAGGCTATTCCACAATTTTGCTCCCCTAAAAGAGAAGCATTTCTGCCCATTTGCAGAAGATTTCTTTGGTACCCTCAGGTCAGTCTCGGTATTTCGAAGGCAGCGGGTGGAGCATTGTGAATTTCTTTCGAAAAGGCTACTCAGGTATTGCGGAGCCAACTCATTGAGTGACTTGAAGACCACTGTTTTTGACTCAATGCTGATGAGTTGTTCAATGGTTCTCCAGCCCAACCTTTCGATGAGTGGCCTGCTTGGGGTGTCAAAGCTGCTATTGGTAACGATCCTGGCAGCTCGGTTTTGAAGCTTTTGTAGCTGGTTGATTTCACGAGAACCACAACAACCCCAAACAGAACAACAGTATCGAAAGTGCGGTTCAACAATACCTGTGTAAAGATTCTCAAGAGTTACCCTTGGTAGGAACTTCTTTGCATGCTTTAAAAAGCCAATAGCCCTTGAGACCTTGGGAGAGACAGCCTTTATTTGTTCTTTCCAATCTAAAGAGCAATCAATTTGAACACCAAGGTATTTTGTTTTTTGGACAATGTCAAGCTCTTTGCCACGTATGCTCAATTCCAGATTCTGATCTGTACTTTTGAGAATGTTACGTTTTTGCTTGATAGTAATAAGCATGGAGTGTGTTTTTGTAACATTCAAAGAAAGTTTATTGCCTTGGAGCCAAGCGTCCAATTGCTTAAGATCATTGTTTATAGCCCCATTCAGCTGAGTCATATTTAATGCCTGGTGACACAAACTGGTGTCGTCAGCATACATGGACACAGTCGAACCCTGGACGGCCAGTGGAAGGTCATTGATATAGATGAGGAAGAGAAGAGGGCCGAGACATGAGCCTTGTGGCACACCGACTTCTACATCCTGTATGTCCGAGGCAACACCATTAACCCTGCAAAATTGTTTACGGTTGGATAGGTATGACCTGAACCAAAACAGCTCTCGCTGCTGAACACCATAAATTTGAAGTTTTTCACAGAGGATGTCATGATCAACGGTATCAAAAGCCTTTTTCAAATCAATGAACACTAATCCCACAAGCCGTCCAAGGTCCAGACCATTGTACCAGTCATCAGTATTTTTAAGCAAACAAGTAAGTGTAGAATGAAGCCTCAGAAACCCAGATTGGTCAGGGGAAAAGAGGCCATTTTCTTTCATATATTGATACAGCTGGTCAAAAACAAGTTTTTCAAAGAGCCTTGAGATGACGGGTAAGACTGATATCGGACGGTAGTTTGACTTTTCAGTCTTGTCTCCTTCTTTGAAAATTGGAGTAACTCTAGCTACTTTCCATGAATCAGGGAACTGGCTAGTTTCAATGGACGTGTTAAACAAAAAAGCCAGAGAGTTTTCAATGAAAGGTAAGGCAAGCTTCAAAAAGTAGCTAGAGATATTGTCAATCCCAAAGCTTTTTGCAGTTTTAATCTTGGCGAATGCAGCCCTGACCTCTTTAACTTCAATAGTCCTGAAGTTAAATTTAGCCTTATTTGCATTGACTTCATATTCACCTGTAAGAAGAGGATTTGGGACAGAATCAATTTTGTCTGCTAGGTCCTTGCCTATAGAGCAAAAGAAATTGTTCATAGCATCTGAAATGCCTTTTTTATGAACAGTCTCAGTGCCAGCCTCTTTGAGACACTTGATGTTACTGGACTTGGATCTCTTATTGAGAAGTTCATTTACTGCATTCCAAGATTCTTTCATGTTGCCTTGACATGTAGAGATCTTATCAGTGAAATATTGTTTCTTCAACTGAATGTTCCTAGAATTAACCTTGTTACGGACCTGCCTATATGAATCCATAAGAAATTGAGACTTACTTTTGGAAGCAGCCTTCTTTAATTTATCCCTAGTTTGCATTAGATCTTTAAGGTTTTTATCTATCCATGGGCAGTATTTCTCTGAAACACGCATTTCAGTTATTGGAGCATGTTTGTCTATGATCATGGAAAATAGGTTTGACCAATTATTAACATGAGTATTGATATCATCTGTTTCAGTAAGCAGCAGCTCCCAGCATATGCCAGAGACATCTGCCAAGAATGCATCCTCATTGAAATTTTTCATTTTGCGGGTTTTGATCACTTTATGGTCTTTTTCTACTGCACCATTGAATTTACGAATGCAGTAAACCATATAATGATCACTCATGGAAACTTCATGCACCCCTGATTTTACAATGTTTCTGGCACATGTTGTAGCAATATGATCAATAATAGATGAAGTTGTTAGAGTGACTCTAGTAGGCTCCTCGACAAGCTGTTTGAAGCTGAACAACTCATAGAGATCAAGCATGTGCTTTGAGTTGTTGTCTATGGGCTGTTCAGCTTGTTTTGGAGTGAGATCACAGTTTGTGTCTCCTAGGAGGATTATTTCGTTACCCTCTTTGTCCAAGAAAGAGAGAACCTTTTCCAGCTTATCAAAAGAGACAACAGGGTCACTAGGTGGCCTGTACCAGGCAAGAACGAGAAAGGACCTACTATTCGGAGGCTCCACCTCAATGCATATGATTTCCAAGTCTTCAACCGGGACATCAGGACGAGGTTTGTATTTGATGGAGTCTCTAACGTAGATAGAGACTCCACCACCATTACAAGTCCTTTCTAGGCGTTCTTGCTGGTAGCCTGCTATGCTAGTCAATTCTTTTGGATAACTAGGATCAAGCTTAGTCTCATTCAGGGCAAGAATATGTATCCCTAAGTTATTTATTAGTACCTGAATCTCATCAAGGTTACCACGCAGACCATTAACATTCAGGGATGCAATCGCCATGCCTTTTCTGTAGCCTATATGCTGACGACACCCAGTTCCCGCGTTATTACTGCCAGGGCTAGCTTTCTTCGAAGAAGTAGAAGTTGAATTTGCTTGTGCGGTATTACTGTTTAATGCACCCTCCCTATCAATAGGACTTTCTAGTCAATAGCAAAGAGCACGAACTAAATTACCTTCAAGCAAATTATCACCTGCCTTATTAAGGTGAATTAAACTTCTGTTTAGATGTTTGGATGCATCGATGTTTGTGTGCTCAATGAAAGCATAGTTATTCTCAGAGCACAAGTCTGCTAATATCAAGTTTACTCTTTTTCGTTTCGTTTCGTACTCATCACCACGAGGCACGAGGCCTGAGATTATAACCTCTATATCATTTACACTTATGCCCTTGGCCAATTCTATTACTTCCTGTGCAATCTGCACTGCAGACTTTTCTTCTTCATTTCTCTTTGGGGACAAATCATTTGTGCCGATGTGAAGAATGACTACATTTGGTTTCCTTTCAACGGAGGGTTTAGCATAGCTGTGCATATCCTTGATGTTCGCGCCGTTGAAGCATTTCACATACACATTTTCATTATCACCACATTTTTCCTTTATTTTCCAGCCATGGATAATTTTAACAATGGAATCGCCAAGAATAACTGCAGAGCGTTTCGGACTTTTGCCTCCAAGTTTCATTTTATTAGCATTGTTTGTACTATTTTTATTTGAATTGCTGCTATTCCCGGATGAATTTTCCCCAACATCGCACGGATCAGCAGACATCTCATCAGTTATCGGGGGTGTGGCAAAGGACTTTAGATTGTTGTTTGGAACGCTTTGTTGTTGTTGCATAATATCATTTTCTTTGTTCGTAGTTGGCTTAGCTTTGCTTCTTGAATCAGTAGCTTTGTAATCAGTCACTTGAGGACTGGAACAGGTTTTATCGTCGGCCTTTTGAGGGTCAGAAACGTTCTTCTTCTTGCTCGCTGTTGCTTCTATTGCTATTGCTTTACGGCGTTTTCTTTTGTTTGCACGTTTTGTTTTCTGTTTACATTCAGGATGGTCAATCAAAATGCTTTCGGTGACAATGCTTAATCGAAGTGGTGTATTGAAGAACGATTTCAGCTCTCCATGACCAGTGTGACAGGGTGTTGCTGTATCGCATCACCATATTTTCTGACAACAAAGTAGATTTACAGAAAGTGAAACCATTAACATTACAAAGGGAGGAAACTCTATTGTAACATGCGCAAATCGATCCAAAGAAGACGAAGGATAAACCTAATCGCACTATTATCATTGCAAGATTTTGGCAATTAAAGATAAGCTGTAATATTGTCAGAAAATCTGCACTTTTTTACCCGCAATCCAATTGGCAATATATTCCAGTGCATCAAACTAAAACAAATACTTATGGTAATAAACTTACGTTTGACTTCAACGACGGGTATATCATCAGGTAATTCAACAGGAATTGGTTCCTTTTCATCATAAATATCATTCTGTACAAGTGAACTGCTGCGTGCCTGAAAAACAAAGACATTCTTATATGACATTCCTGTGATAAAAAACTTTTCAATTCTTTAAAATTTAATCTAATTTCAATTCTTATCATCAATACTGCTGAATTTAAAATCAATTTCTCTCTAAAATGCAATGCAACATACCTTCCTATGTGGATGTGGATGTGTGAATAATTGCTTCGGTGTTTGGCCAAATTCTAGAATTTGTTGTTTTAAAGACTCCCTCTCATTTGGGTTGCTGATTCTGTAGAGACAAACAGATGAAGGTCAGACTTCGAATCGATGGATCTATATCATCGGTGAAGCTGATGGAAACGAAAAGCCCCTAAATAAAGTAAAAACTAGACAAAAAGGAAATAGAAACATGGTGTACTTCACATGCCATCAGATGAAGTAATCGGTCTTTCAAACGCATTGGTTTCCAGAATTTCAATCAATAGGGAATCTTGTCCCCAGGGTGCACCTACGTGATCTGCAGATCACCAGTCTTACCCTGAATAGGCACATTTTGCACAGAGTTGTCACAAAAAAGGACAGATTACCTGCCACTATGGATATACAGCTTGCTAGGTAACACTAACTATGCTACCTCGACTCTAAATGACAGAATAGCATTGCAATGGTTGTTGCTTAATGACTACATTACATTGCTGGTATTCAAGTGATCAGGAACTTTTCACAAAATGATTTATATGATCTATTGTTTTCGAATAACCAATCAAATAGAAGAATGGTCACATGTATCCCAGAGTGGCTGATTAATTGGTCAACCACTGAATGAATGAATGAATGAATGAATGAATCAATCAATCAATCAATCAATCAATCAATCAATCCATCAATCCATCAATTGATTACACAGTTAGAAAATGTTTAACATCAATCGTCTAATAGAAATACAAGCACTCACTTGTCCAAATCTATTGCTCCTTCGTATGTTAGATAATAAAAAACTGAAAAAGAAACAGTTAAGTGAAAGAAACAGTGCCATTTGCGCCTAAAGATACAATCTAACCGCAAGTCAAAACGATACGATTGCAGTAAGTCCAAGTCAAATCCATGTTAAATTAAGGTTTATATTTAGGCTGCAAATTTGATTCACATTCAAACGTTGAAGAAGGCCACACGTGCCCCCTTCCTTCCACTGATCTTTACCTAATATTACAAAGAAGAACGACATTGTTGCGTGAGAAATCACGAGAAAGAAAACCTTATATGTTCAATGGACTAGAGACTTTGATTGATACCAAAGTTTGGCAGCAAAGTTTGAAATAAAGCATAATTTGACAAAAAATGCATTGCTGAGTAGGATCTGACGGCTCTTTCTACGTGGCCGAGAAAAAGAGAATGTGCACCAAAGAGAACTAAATTCTGTTTCACAACAGATGTAAGGCAAAAATATCTGAGTATCAAAAAAAGTCAAAACAACTTGCATGAGCAATCTTGCGTAATATCCTGAATCTCAACTCACATCTAATGTGAGTAAGACTTGAACTCTCGATTTAGAATAATATGAGAAAAATATGAGATGAAACACACATGCATGGTTCTAAGAATTTGAGCCAGTTGAGAAATTTTTTGAAATTTTGAGCACTCAACAATTCAATACGAAATTCAGGACAATTTTGATGTTCGCGTCTCGTATCTTTAGTGAAAACTTCGAAATGAGGTTTTTTGTAGGTTTTTCCAGACGTTTAGACAGAAAAAAAGTAAAAATAACGTAAAAATATGCTAAGGACTCCTTGGCTAGAGCAATTTGCTGCTTAAGTAATTTACCAGTTGTTGAGTGTCTCTGAGTGGTCACAGAATGTGATCGTGTGAACGAGCTTCACAAGATGCATGAAGTTATGTGAAGCGATGAAAGCTAATCCCCTTTAATTTGCCATCACAAATTTTTCCTTTGAGGGCTGGTCAATTGAAAAGTCTGCGATCGCAAATTACGGGAATAAATGCTCGCCACTTCAAGCAACTTCAAGCTACTTGTGAAGCCCGTTTACACGATCAAATTATGTGATCACATAAAAATGTCAAGCAAATTTTACATGAATATGATTGTGTAAACCGGCTTTTAAAAAATGCGTGAATTGACATATCTAACAAAATGAGAACAAAATTACAAACCATTATTTGCCTTCCAGGCTTCTTCCCCTCGTTGCTTATAACCAAATACTAAATCAATCCAGTGATGAATATTTTCAGATACATAAGAACATTCTAAAGCTTCTCGACATTTCTTCGTGAAATCCCGTGCTCCTATAAACGACGAGAACATTGCAAGATCATCAATTGAAATCTAAAACAGACCAAAACAAGAAGGAAAGTGCTTTAATCAATACTGCTCAGTTTATCACAAGATTGTCGAATACTCAAATCTAAAACATGGCTTCAAAATAAGTTAATCTATCACGGGTGGGCCACCACAATTGGACAATCAAAATGTTCTTTTGTCCGGGATGGAACGTGGGATCTTCGTGTCAACAGACTCTCCTAAAATCCACTGCGCCATTCAAGCGTAATGAAATTTTGGAAAAATCTGTAGTCATTATGATCTCAGGTCTTACTCCACGACAGAAGCCATTTTTTTAAATTTTTCGTGTTTCGGCTAAGAGCCTTCATCAGAGCCATGCATACGTATATTTAGCTGATGCCGAATGCTTCGAAATAAGGATCATCTCTAAGGGAGGGGAACGTGGTCTATTTCAATTCTTGGAGAATGACAAATGCGACAGCCATCTTTCTAAGGTTGAATTCGGACATCATCTTGTCCAAAGTTTTAATTGCTTATTGACAATTCAAATTTTCATCAGAAACTACTTCTGTGCAAAATTATTAAATACTTAACGGCATCACCAGCGTACTGGGTGACCCAACAAAAGATTCACTAGCTAAGTAATAAGTAGCTCTCTGAAATGAAAAGTTATTGACACATGTTTTGTATCACCGTTTAGTTAAAAGGTTTGGCTATCTTTTGAGATGCTGCATGGCCACTTTGAGCCATCATAACCATCCGAAGAAACTAGATTTGAAGAAAATTCGAATCAAAGATTTCTAATTTAGAGTGAAATAATCACCATTAATTTCCTATCGACATTTGTGAAAACTTGAAGAAGAGATGGCTTAGATGTCGTTGGCGGAAATCCGTTGCTTAGAAACTGATTCAATTCTGTTCCTTGTTCAAACTTAGTGTTCTCATGCAAACTTTGAATTTGGCTGTTTGTCACGTCTTCCAAAATACCGACTGGAAAGTAGGGCTCGCGAAATGATTGAATCATATTTTTGAAACTGGGTATTTCAGAGGGTTGTTATAACTGAAACTAACCAAGCAACATCCCAAAAGATAGCTAATTAAACATGGCAAAACACTGTAGTCTGAAAGTAATCAAGAGCTCATAGATTTCCAATGAACAACTATAGCAAAAAGTACTTGAAGTTGTTTTCAAACCATTAAATCAAACGAAAACATATCAACTATTCATTCGTTCAATGTTTACTAATATTTGATTTCACTGCTTTGTTCAGTCTATTGAAATAAGTATTCATATTAAGGTTTGAGGCCCCCAAAGGGGGGAGGGGTCGCTGGAGCCCTGGAGCCCGTCATTTCGAAAGCTTGGAGCCCTGGAGCCCAGACAATTCCCATGGCAATTTTCTCGAATTTTAAGAAATAGAGTTCCTGGAGCCCAGAAGAGCATGCAATGGAGGCCTGGAGCACAGCAATTTTGTCTTTGGGAGCCCGGAGCCCATTAAAATACGTCCTGGAGACTCGGAGCCCGAGATCCCTTAGGGGGCCTCAGGTTTGAAGTAAGATTTTTCACTATAACATAACCTTGCTAGTTGACAATGTTGGATACATGGTGAAACATTTCGTTAAAAGGAGAAACTTTCTTTTGCCTTATCTAACATTTTTAAGAATTAATTTGCTAATTACAGGCGAATATCAAAGGAGATGCATTTTGATATCATACCATCAGCCCAAGGAGGCAATTCTACATCATGCACCCTCGTTCCATCTTGTTTGATGCCAAGATTCAAATTCAGTTTATTTTCTAGAAAGTCTCCATCAGAGCAATAGAATTCTGGAATAGCCTGTAAACAAAGGATTGTTGAGGTTAATGCTCATTATATACAGTGAAGCCCACACAAAAGAACCTTCATTTATTAAGAACCTGCAGCATGAAATGATATAGTTTGCTTTCGATAAATAAGATCCATTTCAGCCTGATATCTTAACTACGTTCCTAGCAATGGGTTTCATTCATTCATTCATTCATTCATTCATTCATTCATTCATTCATTCATTCATTCATTCATTCATTCATTCATTCATTCATTCATTCATTCATTCATTCATTCACTCATTCGCTCGTTCATTCATTCATTCGTTCGTTTATTCGCTCATTCATTCATTTATCCATTTATTCATTCGTTCATTTATTCATTCATTCATTTGCTCGCTTGTTCATTCATTCATTCATTAATTCATTCGTTCATTCATTCATTCATTTACTCATTCATCCATTCTTTCATTCATTCATTCATTCATTTATTCATTCATTCATTCATGGGGACATAAATGTGACCTGTTTGCTAATCAACTTCTTTCCTAGACTCCAAAAATATTGCATACAGAACTGTGATACCCGAGCGTTAAGATGGGTAAGCATGGTGTAAAATGGGAAGGGCCAAGATTGTTAATGAATTTGGCTAACCCAAACCCTTGTTGATTTCGAAATCTTACGCTCGGGAATTCAAAGTATTTCAGTCTCAGTAGGCCACAGAATGAAAATGAAGAGGGCGAACTGTCACTGGAGACTGCAAAGCCCTCGCTCAGCGCATAGATGAAAACTTCTGGCGGAGAAAATTTTTAGATGTTTCTATATACTACCGGGTGAGTACAAACCCATGTATCACTTGCTTGAAACTAATTCTGTATGATAACCACGTTGATTCATAAAACTTCCAATATTTTGCGTTTATGTGGCTCTGTATTAATTTTGACACCGTACTCTTTATTTTCAGGCGGGTCATGTCTCCAAAAAATCACTATCTAGACAAAAATCAATTTCTTTAATATATCTAAAAAACATTCAAAAAGGGCTTCTCACTCTGATCCAGGTTCCATGGAAAACGTTGTTTGGTGTCTGGCATTGATCGGCGAGCATATTTCAATAATAACACGTTCCTTGTAAGCTGAGTAACGCCAAGATCCAATGACAGTATTCTAATGTCAAGGGCTGGAATAAAAATCTCATCGAACCATGCCATTTTTATTTCTTAGCCAAAGCCGATGGAAAAAATGTTTGGCACATTCTTTAAGATTAACATGGTTTATGACAGATGTTTATGTTTATGAATAATGCCTCTTTCTAATGAATCTTTTTCTGTTGTGAAGACATCTGCTGATAAGCTAAACAGAAATTTAGACTGCGTTCACACGATGCCGGCACATTTTGAAAACGATGAAAAATGTGACGGTAGGAAAATTTGAGCTAGCGTTCACACGATGTCGGTACAATTTGAAAACGGTAGAAACTTGACGGTAAAAAACCTCGTTGCAAGACTTAGATGCTAAAGAAATGTACCTACACCTTAAGGATCGATCAGTATCGCTCCAAAAGCGGCTAAAATGTTCTGTTTTCGTCATTTTCAAGTGTTTACAAGATGCCGTTTCCAAAATGTGTCGGTTAGAGTTCCGTTTTCAAAATCTACCGTTTTCAAAATCTGCCGGCAAAAAATGTGCCGTTTTCGTGTGAACGGTAGGCCTATCCGTCGAATTTTTCACCGTTTTCAAAATGTGCCGGCATCGTGTGAACGCAGTCTTAGAAAGATTGCTTGTGCGGGCATGGCAGTGGAAGATGCACACCAGTTCTGGAAGATGGAGGAGCTTCAAGTCTACACCAAAGGGGCAAAATTTGATCATCCTGTACTGATGTTAGGAAATGAGGTGATAGAAAGGAAAGTTGAAGACAAGTATCTTAGCGTGATCCCCGATGCAAAATAGAATTTTCAATCGCACGCTAGGGAGGCAATTTCTAAAGCAAGAAACGGCAGAAGATACATCTCTAGGCACGTTTCTAGGGACGTTCTTGATCAGATTAATGAACTATACTTAAGACCACACCTCGATTACGGTGATCTTATCTATCACAAACAAGATCAACAAATAACGTCGAATATCACTAAATAGTGGGAGTGACCCAATATATGGCAGCATTAGCAGTAATAGGCACGTAGAGGGGCATAAGCAGATACAAGCTTTCTAGGAACTCGGCTGGGAGAGTCTCTATCAGGGGAGATGGTAAAGACCCTTCTGCCATTCCCTAAATTTGAGGAAATCTGCATTTCCAGCATATCTATTTGAATTGATTTCTTCTAAATGAGCAAGAAAATACTGTCTCAGGTCTTCGCGCACTTACGGACAGAATTCAGGAAGGAGAACTCGTTTTCTAACTCCTATTTCTCAAAAGCACTTTCTGAATGGAACCTGCTTGGTAATGAGATAACAAGTACAAATTCAATTTCAGAGTTCAAATGTAAAATCCTTGCCACTGCCATCATTAGACCTTCACAACAATTGACTGATAAGGTCCATGGCATTATAGGTTTAAGGAATCTAACAACTGTGCGCGTAAGGTTTAGTGTGTTGAATGAGCACAGATTTCGGCATAACTCTGACTGCCGAGTCCAATTTGCGATTGCAGGTATAGAGAAGAGGAAAACGAGCATTTTCTCCTGCCCTGCCCTTTGTTTGCAAATGAACGAAAAGATCGTTTTGATAAGCTTTTTGTCATATATGTATTAAATATATCAGGTCTTGATTCTGATGTTCTTGTTCAACATTTTTGTTTGGCAATTCTGACCAAAATGTTATTGAAAATAGGATAGTACTAGTAGGATCGTGCTATTTGCCTTCAGGCGTGCATAAACATGGGAACATGGGAACAAAATTCCCAGGCAGCTTTTTTCAAAGCGATATTTTGCAGGCAGTTTTTCTTAAATAGTTCTTTATGAAATGCAGTTGTAATTAGCTTCCAAACCAATATTTTGCAAGCAGATCTTTTCAATACTTCTTTATGAAATATAATTGCAGTAAGATGATTAATAATAACACACAAATTTTGACACATTGCTTTTTCCACGATAAAATGCAGAAGGGGCTAGGCAAAAGATTCACCATTTAGCAAGACTCCCAAGGTCAGATGAAGAAAATCGTTTTTAACAAATGCATCAAAAGAACGATTTCGATGGGGAAAGGTTTCTGATCTCAGTTTATACTCTTGGCTGCACGCAAAAATTTAATTCATGACAATATCACAGTCCGCCAAACGCGTAACTTTTTTTCTAACTCACCCAGTTTATATATTGTTTACTGCATTACTGTATATTGTTTTGATACAGTTTCTGTACATTTTTTATTGAATCTTTTATGAAATTGTTGCTGTGCATTTGCTATTCAACATGTTCTGTTGTTGAATATAGTATGATTAATCGTTTCGTTGCTGCATGTTTTAAAAACTTACTGTTTGATGCCTGCATGCTTACTGGTTCTGGTAACAGGCTTCTCTTCCATAGTTGAAAAAATTGCTACGCAGGCAGGTTTTCAGAGAATTCTACCGTTCCCAGGCAGATTTGATCTTTATGCACGCCTGTTTGCCTTTCTTGGGGAGAGGAAGTCATGGGTGTTTGAAAACTTAGCTACCACAGCTCCTTTAACCTACCCATTTGCCGCACTCAACATTCTACCAGATCAAATATTTGCTGGCAATAAAAATTAATCATTACCTCTTTAAAATCCGAGTGACCAGTACAACAGTTATCCCAACAAGATTTGATACTGGAATGAAAAAAGTTTACTTATTTACCCACACAATTTGCAACTCAATTCACAATCCCGATAAAGTGGTTTCGGTTTTTCTAAACGATTTTGACGTTCCACAGCATAGTTATAGAAGCAACTGTCGTTGATCGACTTTTGACATTTTCCCTTCAATTTCGAAAAAACTTTTCAACTTACAATCGACGCTTATCTCATATTACTTCTCGTAAAATGATTGACTTACAATGGCTACAATGGCTATAAATTGAAAAAAATGTTGCCAAGACCCTATAGTAATGAAACTCGAAACTCCTATTTCATGACTGAGGGCATGCACATTGCAGTCTGGTACTTCGGAAGAAGGTCAAAATTGACTACCAGTTTCACCACTTTTGGTGTGTTTCCAATCAACTCCATCATACAAAATATTAATTCACAATAAATTAGGAAACATAAGAAATTACGAATACAGAGGCTATTTAGAAAAACCGCCCAGATAACTGAATATTATCTTTAGTCATCCAGCCTTACTTACTTTAATATTCTTTTTACAACAAGCTCTCCGTTATGCATTTTCATGAAGCAGGCTACGTGTCTATTGTCATTGATATTCTCAATGTATGACTGCAACTCCCATGCAGTGTTTCCCATAAACAGGGGCATTCCTAAGGGAGCCAGGGGCTGATGGCTAGTTCACAAGAATTTTGCTACATCCCTTGATTGCCCAATACTTTGTGAAAGAAATGTTAGATTATTGATCAATATTCCCTTTGTGGCTTATATATGGTTGCTTGTCTAAATGTTTGAATCAACTGTACAGAGCAACATTGTGCACAAATCTTTATTTCTTAACTTGGGTACATTATTGTATCAAACGATTTTGTAATTCAGAATTGGTTATTTCAAACTGAGCTTTCTTACCTTTCCCGGCAATACTCTTAGTCAGAAACCAACTGAAACCAAAGCTAAGCTTAGCTAAACTAAGCTAAGTAAGCTAAATCAAGCTAAGCTAAACTAAGCTAAACGAAGCTAAACTAAGCTAAGATAAGCTAAACTAAGCTACACTAAGCAGAAAAGAATCATAATCATAGTAATATACCTGTTGAAAAGTCGATCTGGTTTGTCAAATCTTCCATTTTGTAAACAAAGCATAAATTCCGGAGCTATAAAGATGACATAAAACGGCAGTAAGCATGCAATAACACATGTGTGAGCGCACGGTAAAGATCGCCTACCAAGCATTGGGGAAAGTACTACTGCATGGCCTTGTCCATTAAACATATCTGATTGGATTTTTCCGCAAAATCCTTGAGAGTCAAAGCTCCTTGGTTATCTGAAAACTGCTCAAAAAGGTAATACGAGAACAGTGTCCACTGTGGCCTCTCCGATGTGAAACATGCAGATATGACTAATGATATAAGTCAAATGAAGAGGGATAAGTTTTCAATAACTCAAATGTAAGCTCAAAACGGTACTGTTGAACCATAGCATAAATGCGCAAGAAAATACAATTTCACTCGTGACTCTGTGTCTAGAGAGCATTACAGCATAGGGCTTAAACCTTTAAAAGGGTGGGTATAAAATTCTATTACGGTTTGCAATGAATTGAATGGATCTAAAGGAAGTTAGCGTAATATGCTGTTAATCTGCCTTTGATATTGTTGAAACCTTAATTAGTTTGAAATTTAGCATCATTTACTATATCTGGGGGTGTGGCATCATCAAATTTCAAACTTCAAAAACGGGAAAACCTAAGGTATCTGCTTGCCAGCACGAAGAAGACCTTCATAAATTGTGGTCTTCTTCAAGATTATATCATTTTCTTCTGGTAAATTGGATTTACGATAAATTTCATTTTTTGCAATTTTCCATGAATGGTTTCTACAAACACAAAACCGCCACTTTTTGAAAATGATCAAGATATAATTAATTTACATGGCAGATTTACAGCAAAAAACCCTAAGTGCCCTTCGACCAATTCAATCCATCAATTCAAAAATCTAACATAATTTTGCATTTAAAGATTTGAGAGATTTCAAATTTCCAACGTCAAATATACATGAAATATTAAATAAATACGCCCCGATGAAAAAATTAAAAAATGGCTTTTTGAGAGAAAGTAAGCCGCCAAAAATTACAGTTTAACTCTCAAATTCAAGTTGAGGCAAAGGCAAAAGCAAGATAGTTGGCAATTTTTTAAATGGTCAGCATAATTGGAAGCATAATCTTACAGACATAGGAAAACGTTTCCTTTCTCAATCGGCATAACAGATCTTTAGATAGAAAACAATGTATCCCTGTGTTCAAAAAATGACTAGGGCTCTTAAAGAACTTTTACAGAAGAAAGATTCAGGCAATTCTCATCACTTATCAAAATTCAAAGTAACAAGACAAGAAGCTAATGAACTTACCAACACGAACTAAATAATATAATACAAATCCGGGGGTGGAGTAATGAGATCCATATAGAAATTTTGGTTCAGGCATCGTTTTACTTCGTTCCTGCAAAGCAGAATGATAACCAAATTCAGACAATTTCATTACAAGTGTGAAAAGCAACTCTTTATAAGCCTTGCTTCAAAAACTCGGCAAAGTCATTTGCTATGTTCTATGAATACAAAGCTTTTAATTCTCACAAGACCAAAAGATCTTACAGGGTATCCTAAAAACATCACGTCACGTCTGGCTGAGAAAAATAAAACTTTGTAAGTAAACATAAAACTTCCTTGTTATTTACCGAGTTATTAACTTTGGAGATTCCGTATGACTGGAAAACGTGGCCTGCCCTATTTTGCCGTAGCTTCAGGCGAAATCGTGGGAAACAGTGGATTGAGATAGTTGAACGTGCGGTGATTATTATGATATTCTCGAAAGAATTTTTTGACATTTTCTAAGCAAACTTCAATTCATTGATCTTCTGAAGGTGATAAACAATGGTTTCAAACTTTTTTCAGTAAGAAATTCTCCACATTTCTGCAACTTTTGATCACTCAACAAAATTGTTCAGTTGGCAACTTGGGTGTCCCTACTTGGTGACAGAAAATTCACAACATGGTGTCCCAAACCAGGGTCCCAAATAGTGCTCTCGATAAATAATCACTAAATATCTACATTATGAAGCCTATAACAAAATTTTTTTCTCTTGTCAATGATCAAACTATGTCTCAAATGATACAGCATGTGCTCCCAATAAGGAAGGGGTATGAGATGACGCCTTGAAAAAACAATACTTCCGAGTTTTGCTCTTAAGGCAACGTAGTAAATCTTTGAGATTTTCCAATAAACGATAGCTTTCATGTCTTTCTGCCATTTGTAACCAAACTATGTATGTATCTATGTGTTTATGTAAAATTCGCCACACGAATTGAATTTACAATGGTTGATAAAACCTATATATATATAAATCATAGTTACGATACAATTTACATAACAGAATTGATAATAACAAGTTAAAAACATCCTTAATTACAGTGGCAGGGATAGCATTAAAAGATCGAGTTGATCTTATTTCCATAAAGGTCCCCTTAGAAATGGTTGCAAATAATAACAAACAATAAAATGTTATTGCTTTTGGAAATTGCATGATTTAAAAAGCCATATCATGAATGCGAGAGCGGACAAGCGGTTTTAGTAGAACACATATAAGTTGTTTTCCTCTCTATGTATATTTTGGAAAAAATTGTCTTTGATCTTGTGCTTAAACCAATTGATGCCAAATGAAGTTAATCTAGAATGCCTTCCAAAAGTCTTGGAACACCTTTGCTAATTTTGCTGCGTTTTACGATTTCTCCCTCTACTCCTTAGAGCAATGTTGTTTTGTGTTGATAAAATGGAGATGACAGGACGATTTGCGACTCTGCTGGAAAGCTGCAACAATAACCTTCCAAATCAACTTGTTTTGGGGGTGAGGGGGTGTTTAAACTTAATCGCTATGGTTAGAAATGTGGATCGTCAAGAAATGGCCTAAGTCTGCCAAGGTCGTTTGGCAGGCATTGTAGTGACCAGCAATGATTTCTGCAGTATATGCTTCAAAACCAGGCAGCCTTAAAAAGCTAAATTTACTACGCCTAAAACCAATCATAAGATCAGCTACGCCTGGGAAAATAATTTGATTTTGATCTACATGCCAAAACAAGAAACTTAAAATTTGGTCTCGTGATTAAATTCTGGTGATTTGCAAACAAGAATACTTTTGTTTGGACATCTGGAAGAAGATGAAATTCAATGTAAATCATACCTTTAACTGGTCTAGACGGGATTTGTCTATAGCTCCCATTGGTATTGAAAGATCTCTGAAAGTAGCAGGATTCTCAAGATCTATAAAACAAATAAATTCGGTAAATACAAAACAGGTTATAGAAATCAGATTTCACCAATCTCAAGCGACCTGAAAATTGAGACAGACTTTAATGAGATGTGGGTTGCAAGTTTTCAAATTCGATCAGGAATTCGATCAGGAACTCTTTGAAAATCGATCAGGAATTCGATTAATAGGGAAGGACTGTTGGAATTAGGGGGGGGGGATGGAAAACATGTTTTAACTGATTTGTGAAAGGTTAAAAGCTTGCACTTGCAAAAAGCAAAATCTAAAGATATCTGATTCAAATAAAAGTTTCACATACACCGTGAACAATGGATGTGTCTAAGTGTTTTCTTTGCTATAGACACATCCTTCTACCACAACACATTCCCTTTGAGATTTTAACTATATACAACGAAGCATTTAGCAAGTATCGGGCGATTCCAAAGAGTTAGTAGCTGTTTAAAAGCTGATACTGTAAAAGCTAGAAATCTAATTTGGAAAACTCACCACTCCGCTCCCTGGCTAGCGCTTTGAATTAATTTGAGAATTCATAATCTAAAATGCAGCATCTTAATCTCTGATGACAAATTCCTGACAATGAGCATTCGTGGCCTCTGGCTAACGCTATAATCTTGTGGGTCGATTAAATCCAATTTTCAACCACCCAAACGATAAATAATGCTTAATTAACAACGGCATTGCTTCCTACAGACACGGAAACAGTAGAAACATGTTAACACTCTCGCATCCATCCTGGGCATCAAAAGTCTAAATCTACATGCTTCATGATTTTTGTTCTTTTTTAGCACATCGAGGAGTTTGGCTTGGATAATTTCTGATGTCAGAAGGAAAAAAATCCATTCACTTAAATAATTTTTTGACAAAGATCTGAAAATAAAGTTAAGGCCTCAGAAAAGATAATGGGCTAAAAATTTTACAAATTGTTTTCCTTGGTTTCCCGGTGCGATTTTTCAAACATTGGATACATCTGTTTGACTTACCCAGAGTATTCCGTCGATGAAGTTTTCGCGTCATCTGAAATTCCGCAAAGCAAGTCTTGTTTCGTTACGCTACCTTTAATATATCATCCAAAGGCTAAAATAAGGCCCCCTATAACTCAGAAATAGATGAAAACGATATTTTCACTTTGAAGACAAACATTTAAAACGACTGAGTTTTACTTCGAAGGCTTAGATCTGCAGTATAGAAGTTCTGAACAGTAACAGAATGCCAGAAATGCGGTTTTCCAGTTGTGAATTGCAAGAGGACTACTGCAGATTCTCTCATGGGAAGCAAACTCGAACGAAAAGCAAGGAATCTTTTGAATCTAAAGTTCTGAAACAAAAGCAACTTTGTGTTGCAGTCGCCGTTGCCGTCGTGGTTTCGTAAACTCCCTATTAGGCTGTTTTAGCAAGAAGACGCGAATCAAGAAGACGCCAGCATAATTCTTTTGTTCGAGGATGTAAATTACAAGGTGAAATCAACTTCGAAACTTTTTGCGAGTCTCGAGAGACGAATTGTACGTTCTATTCTGAAAATGACAACCTGAAAAGCATACTTTTGAAGGCCGCACTGCAAAAATAGGACGTCGAGAAGGGAAGCAAATGCAATATGAGCACATTCACAAATGATGGAAATGCAAGAATGCAAACTGTTCTTTGCCTGTCTGTGAGCAGCTTTCTGGGAGGGAAAAGCTTGGAAAATTAAAATGCTCTAAAAACATAAAAAAGTAGCTGCGTTTTCAAAGACGTCCGCGTCTTGCTGCTAAAACAGCCTATTAAGTATAGCGCTGTGACATCAATATGCTATTTGGGAACTTACCAAGTTTATGACTTGTGTAATCAGAAATAATCCACGGGAATATTGGGTACTGTGTAAGATCATTGAAACTTCGATCAGCTTGACTGAAATGATTAAACAAATGATTTCAATTATGAACGAAAAACGTCAAGGAATATACTTGCGCCAATTTCTTTTAAATTTAAGCGTCAAAAGTGAATAGTGGGAAACAAGTTGATGACCAAAAGAACATGTCGCTGAAGTAAGGAACGATTTAGCAAAATCTAAAGTCCAAGCATTCGATATTACAACGCGATTAGCCGCTCTTGAAAGAAGATTCTAGGACGTCCCTGACTGCAATCAATATGATAACCTATCATACTCATAACACTTTGCCTTTTCAAAAACGGATATACTGTTTGCAAAATTCTCGTTTGCGTGTCGGTGCTTAAATTGCCAAACTCCAATTACGGAAGAAAGGTTTTTCTGTAAAATTTTGCGAATTATCGATGTCGAATTGATTCTAGGCATGTTGAATACTACAGAAAAACCCCTGAGCCAGAATTACTCAGCGCTACAATCCTAACTAGCAAGAACCTGTTTTCGATCCAGCTTGCTCGGATTAAGCAACAAAAATTTGTAACACCATAATCTTATCGAATTTCAATCACTGCCCCCTGGTATGGCTTTTATGCAGTGATGCTGCAAACGATGAAATAAACAGAGCACATAAACGTAGTCAGCTGGTACTCTACCAGGACTATGGATCCTCTTTCCAGCTACTCTTGAGCCGAGATAACAGCCAAACTATCCATGTTAAAAATCTCCAGAAATGAATGACTGAAATCGATAAGTCAATCAAAAAACTAAACCCTTCATATTTATGGGAATTTCACGAGAGGAAAGAAGTAACATGCGACCTAAGGACTAAGGACCTTTGTAAACTTCCAAAGGCAATGAAACGTTATGGCTCGGAGTCACTTTCTTTTAGAGGAAGTCTCCTTTGAAACACTTAGTGACAAAATCAAGCAAACACCATCTCTTGCAGCATTTAAAAATCAAATGAAATCATGGACTGATGACAGGTGCACCTGCAGGCTATGTTCATAATGTTTTTTGTTTAGATATATACACAAAAATATTTATTACATTTTTACAGTTGGAATGAAATAGCACCATATACCAGGTTAAAAAAGCCACCTTTAAGTAATGTTGTTATTGTTGTTGTTGTTGTTGTTGATGATGATGATGATGATGATGATGATGATGATGATTATGATGATGATGATGATGATGATGATGATGATGATGATGATGACTCTCAGCGTCCTGAAATCACCTTTGAATGCTAGGTAGCAATATAGAAAAAGTCGATCGTGCAGGCACCTTCCAAGTTGCATCTCGGGACCACACATGGAATTTCGAATTCGAAATCTAATTCCAATCCGATCTCGAAGTGTTTCACACACAGTCAAGCCCCCCTTACGGTCCCATGATGAAAAGCACTAAGCGTCTTCCACTCGACAACGGAATGGTTCATTAGGCGTTATGAAAATCTAACAAAAAATGACAAAGGAAACAGCTTTACCTGTTTAGGTATAACAAATATTCAAAATTTGAAATTGCACCAGCTTGCCATTGTAGAAGCATGTTTTCTTTTGCAGAATCTTCGATGCTTATAGCTGGGAGAGAGCAAAGCAAATTGGAAAAGAATTCTCATTTAAAGCTTCATTCCTAGCGCGTTCCAGGTAATAATGATGCGTGGTATCACCAGTGCGACAAACTTTGATCGATTGAACTTCATCACAACGCGCCACATGAAGCCATAAAATCGCCTTGAGTGAGAAGTCAGCTTTAATTTAAGATATACGTGTACAACATCAATGGGGCTGCAATGATCTAATCGGGACCCGTATAGCTACTCATGAGGCAAAAATGTCAACTACGCTTGGAAGTAAAATCTTGAGAACGACGGGGTGTCAATAGTTTCAGCAAATAAACACAAATTTATTTGTTAATTAATCTAAAATGCCAGGATTTGAATACACTAGACGTATTGGGCATAACCCTTCATAATTTTTTCGTAATAATCTTTCTAATTCATAATTTTGTTATAATTTTTTCTAATTCATAAAATTATTATAATTGTTTCTGTTTCTCATCCACGCTGATGAAGGATTATACCCAATACCTTTAGTGTATTCAAATCCCGGCATTTTAGTTCAAATGAAAAAACAGAAATTCATGCTTATATGCTCCGAAGCGATGTTTATTGAAATCGAATTCCTTTGCTTCTAAGGAAAGACCGTGCAAAGCACCTAGCAATACCGTGCACTTTTGGAAATTCAGCTTGCATATACTAATTATTATTGAAGAAAATGGAGCTCCAGAGGGGATTCATCTGGTTCTTTTCAAAGTGCCGTTGCGCCCACCATCAAGTGAAATCGAATCTGCAGCGCAAACTACAAAAATACGAATAGGTTAAGTATTTCTATTATTATTATTTATCATTGGCAATTTGTTTTAACCCTATCCGGACTAGGGGGCGGGCACAAAGTGCCCCCCTAGTGGATTTTCCCACACAACTCCTTGAATATCCCTTAGAATAGTCTGGTTTTTTTGTGACTTTTAGTTTCAATCTATGAGACATCCTTCCGTGTCAATTTCAAAATTTTCGAACTTGTTCCAGGGGGTCAACGCATAATTTTAATTTGAGTGCTCCGCGAAAAAAATTCCTTTTCAGTCATAACTTTTGAACCAATGGCTCTATACCAATGAAACAAACATCACTGGACTTATCTTGAAACAGGCTTTCATTTGATATATAGTTTATTGATTTTTGATGACGTCATCAAAAGTTGGTCGTTGCGCATGCTTACTGACGAAAAACCATGTTAGGCTTCACTTTTTGAAAAATGAGCAACATATTATAATTCAGCAGGTCTTTTTATCTACATTTAGCATTTTTTGCTATTTCTAAAACCAATTAATAAAAAATTTTAGACAAAATTCCCTTTTTTTGCGGACAAAATAAATAAATACTGACATCAGCAAAAATGTGAACAGTACGAGGCGTAAATTTCAAAATAAGAAGTACAAGGATATAATCTCTCTCTGTTTCAAATTTCATATCGGTATGCTTTATCAATTTGGAGATGCAACGCGACAAAGTCCACGTGGTTTTGCACCTAATTTAGCAACATTTACTGACGTCAGCACTTAGTCACGTGACAAAAACAAAAACAAATGACGTCATCTTGTTTGCCTGATCATGTTTGTTCCTTGTGCCAAGATTCAAGCCTCTAGCTCTTATGGTTCTGAGAAAACTGGATAGGGTTAAGTTGGCAACTTACATAGCTATATATAAATAAAAGCTAATTCAAGCCAACAAATTAAATACAATATTACATGAATGTATACAAGAAAAACAAGTCAATAAAATTACAAAATTCATATCAATTTACAAAGTTCATATTAAAAATGTTGTAAACTATAAAAAGCCGAGCCGAGGAATATACTGCCTGCAAAGTCTGCAGTCGCAGCTTTCATTGTTCCAATATTTGATCTTATTCTTAAAATTGTTGCATAGAATTTGAATCCTTAATTTCATGTGGAAGAGAGTGCCAAATACGCTGCCCTCTGTATCGAATTGTTTCAGTACCATAATTAACTGTAAGTGCCATAGGAAGTAAAAATGTATTGGCATTCTCAAATTATATGTGACACTTCTTTTCACGAAAATTTCATCCATAAAACTGGGGTTTAAATTATTTGTAATTTTAAAAATTTCAGTCATTAGCAATTGCACATTTTTCTGGGGTATGTTTACAGATCTATCTTTTTCTAACAATGATACGAAGCTGGAAGTATGGTCTTTATATGATATTCGTAAGGCTTTTTCGTGCAGTCTGTTAGTCTTGTTATTCATTTTTCTGCCATGGAACATCCATACCAAAGGACAGTATTGGAACTGGCTAGTTACGACTGCTCTCATCAAAAGTCGTCTCATCAATTTATCAGTTCCAAGATTTGTGGACATGCGGCAAATAGTTTGTTGCTAGCCTTTTTACAAATATTGCTTACATGCTTTTCAAAGTTGAGATTTGAATCAATCAACACCCCTAAAAGTTTCTCTTCTTGTGAATTATCGACGGTACAGTTGCCAATATTTATGCTGACATCTTGATTTGTTAGGTCATTGATGTAGATATTGAAAAAGAGAGGTCCAAGGACGGATCCTTGCGGAACACCAAGCTGAACATGTTTATAGTTACTTGAAGAACCATTGATTTTTACTCTTTGCTGCCGATTTTCCAGATAGCTGTAGACAAGCAATAAAGCTTCACGGCTAAATCCATACGCATGTAACTTAGCAATCAGTAAGTCATGTCGAATACAGTCAAAGGCTTTTGAAAGGTCCATGAATATAGCTCGAACTTTTCCAAGTACACTTGATGCTTTCAAGAAAGGCCCTAGAAACGAATAATATTAGCAGTCGATCCTTTTCAGACGATGGTCAACTATTTCAATGAAACTTCAAAGAAATACGAGGCGATTTGATGGTATTTGCATGAATTTCTTTGACTTTCAGGAATATTCTGCACGGTCTTTACCTCCAGCAGTAACACTGTATCAATTTGAATACTAAAGATAATTGTAATACCTTATGCAGCTCTTAAATGCCGGCTTCGGAAATAATAAGGGAAATTAATTAAAAAAGTGATGGCCTGGTACCTTCTTGCTCCATAAGCCGATCGTAGAAATCATCCCGAATCTTCTCTGTTTCAAAGACCAAATACAAATTTCGACTGAATTCCGATGAAGTGATTTCTAGTCCCTACAAAAAATTAAAATAAAGTGCTACGTTTTAACCGACAAAATACCTTGTGAAATAGTGTAAAACCTTGAAGTTTCCGCGTGATTTTCATAGCGGAATTTCTTGTTTTATCAAAATTTGATCGGCAGTAACTTGCTGCCTGTTAATTTCAATATGTTTCAATATTCATGTCAGTACTAGACTCACAAAACGAGCTGCTATGTTTCAATTCGCTTCCTGATGGCCTGATGCATTGTACTGTACTTGAGCAGGGAACACATGACACTAATGCTAAATCTCAAACCTGACCTAGATGAATCCCAGGAAATCTAGACCACCAATCACAGCACAACATTCCAACTTGTTACCGTTAAATCATTACAGTTTCAACAGAATCAAACTGTCGAACAAATATTTCGACTAAACCAAACTGAAGTGAAATGCTATCATATAGCAACAACAAACGAAGTTGAAAATGGAAGCTTATCGAGACATTTTGGGCGTATGGAGACATTTTAGTTTGGGGGGGGGGGGGTAAAAAGAAAGTTGCCTAACCTTCTCAATTTGCTATGGAATAACTGAATCTTTAAACTGTGAAGTTACTTACCACATGTTTCAAAAGGTATCTTCGTTTGATAATCTTATTGATCTCAGACAGTTTTAACTTTATGACAGGAAGCTGGAAAAGATGGGCTCATACCTTCAACATTTGTTTTAGGGTTTAAGCGCAGTTTAAGCGTCCTGCTTCACTAGAGTGTTAACCTGCATATTAACAGCTGCACATGACTAGTGCAAGTTTTCCACAATGGATGCCGGAGGATCAGGCTCAAAAACAGAAAGAATCAAGCGCTGCATCAAGTGCTTGTACCTTACCGCTTGTATTGTATTGCAGTATCAAGTTGCCCGTAACGGTGTTGCGAGATACGTTCCAGCATATACTTCATCGTGTAGTGTGCTCAAAATTAGAATTGCCAAAAGTCCGTTGCAAGGGTTGCAAAACAGCTGATTGCAATTTAAATTGACTTCTAAGAAAAACGTAGGGAGTTTACAGTGAATCATCGCCTGTGAAGCGTGAATGGCATTGTTTCAAAGAATCAACAAATAAGAGATGTCAGAGATGAAATAAGAATATCAACAAATTAAAGTAGTTTTCAGCTGTTTTTATACGGGATGAGTAAGAAGAGGGCTTAGATATTTGGCAAGTTGTGGAATAAAAATTGTGTGGCCTAAATTCAAAACTAAAATGTTAATTGATCTGTCAAATACTAACTTAAATGTGACAATTGTGTTTCATTCAAAATTAATCATCTTTCGGACCATAAAATTAAGAAATGCTGATAAGGGGTTTGTGTGGGAACGAAAATCCTACATTCACTTCTGGTCAATGACTTGCTTGCCATTGATATAAATTTTATTTATGAAATTGACAAATGTGTCAAATTCAAATTTCAGTGATAAGTAAATCATAGACCAGTATGGGACGTGGAATTCTCGTCCCCATGCAAACCAAACAAAACTTTCACATCTAAATTGGCTTTGAATGATAGATTAACACTTCAGTTTTGAATATCACCGAGTAGTTTCTATTCCAGAGCCCACCAAAAATTCATCATATTATTACTGACAGGATATAGGCTTCATTTCCGCTTTCACTGGGGTATTGTTCAAAGCTATCTACCTTGCAGTGCCTTTGGTGGCAGCAGTTACAGAACAGTGTATGATCTACAAGGGCCATAACGTAAAAATGAAAATCCATAAAAACTTCCAAAATGATGAAGTCACTCATTGTGGGAACTCGCTGACTTCGTGTCCTTTCCTGCAATGAGTGGCACAGTAGTTTTATTTGTTACATGTTTTGTTTGATAAAAAGACTGTACTTACTGGTTCTACGTTGTTGAATGGTTGGAAGTAAAGCCTCAATGATGTCAGCAGTATCTTTCCGGGATTGCAGACGAGTGGTGTTATCTTTTCTCCTGTAAATGAGAGAATTTGAGAATACATCGAATGCTAGAATGCAGAGTCATGAAAATGACGAAAGAGATTCTCCAACAACAACTATAATCTCAATAGAATTTGCAAAGCAGAACAAGCTTAAACAGTTAAACGTACCAGTTACTTCGATGATAATTTTCTCATACAGATCCTCTATCCTGGCAAAAGTAGACAAAAATATCATAACTATCATCGCCTATCAGTTATTGACAAATAAATCATGGCATCTATGAACAAATGAAGGAAACATATGCAATCAATTAACGAATCTTCGAGTCAAGTTTTTGATATCAATTTGCTTTTTACTGAATGGATGTCGCAAGCAGTCGTAATGATGCAATCAGTGGGTAGAGGTCAGTTGGACCAGATTACATAGGAGTTTTCCCATAGGGTTGAGATTTCAGCCACTTACCCGAGATGAAATTCCAGCTCCCCTCTCTGGTGAATGACTCGCAAATTGCTCCTATTGATCACATGGGAAATTTCCAGCCATGGATTGAAACTCACCATTGGGGCTGAAATCTCAGCTCTCTTTGCTCTCTCTACCCACAGTAAAAATTTAATCTTTATTGTTACACTTAACTATCACCTAATTCAAATTCTTTTACATTGGATCCACAGACGTCATCAAAACACTGAACTGCATACATAATGGAAAACTAACTCGACATACAGCGGCAGATTCCAGCCCTAGGTTGAAAACACCCATGCAATCGCGAATACTTCTGACCTCGCGCGTAAGAGGGCTGAAATCCCAGCTCTACGGTGAAAACTCCCACGTTACCATGCCCTTAGAGTTGGTCAGTTAAATGGACGCCACTGAGTGACTGAGCGGAATCACATTGATATCAAATGTACATCAGATAAGATCGAGTTGATTTGGATTCCATCCAGTTAAAGTACATAAAGCAAGACAAATTGAGTATGGCTCCGTTTACATGAATCCAGGGTTGCTTCTACCACATGTCAACTTAACCTAATCCCCTGAAAATATTCTACTTTACATGGCCCCAGGCGCTGTAAATTCCAGGTAAGTTGGTTCGGAGTTGCCCTTGAGACATTTTTTCATCGCAACCCTGACCTGACATCTAATGTTTGACAGAATATGGTATAGTATCCGTTAGGTTTTACTCCTTCGAAGCGTAGTCGTAGTTTTAACGTTGGATGTCTTTACATATTGGCCATGGTATCGTCCCTGTAGCGCTGCATAAAGACTAGAAAGTAAGGTTTATTGTAATACTTTTAATTAATTCTTTGTTCTCATAATAGCTCCGTTTGTTCATGATGTTCTCGGGCAAGGTGACTTGGATTCACAAGATATCGTATAAACAATACACCTTTTAGCTATTCTAGAAAGAATATGAATCGAATGATATTTCTCTGAATTCTGTAGAATTTTCGAATCTGCACAATAGTGATAGAAGCTCTAACGGCACTCGATTGAAGTTCGCGTATAAAATTGTATAAAAATAACGCTTGATCTAGGCTCTTTTGTAGAATAGTGAAAAGGTCTATTCAAGGACATTTAAAATCAATGAGTTGGCCCGCAGCAGGGTGGAGCTGCATTGGGTTCATAAAAATAGCACCTGTGATACAGTCGACATCGAGTCATGTTCATGTGGATAAATTTTATAACAGCTTTAATTAAATTTTTCTATGACATATTATATCCATGAAAAGATACCTACCAGCTTGTATTAAATGCTATTCTTGACTGTATTGACTGAACAATCGTTGCAATCTAGAAATATAAACATTTTCGAAGGATCACAGTTGTTTTAGACACTCGATATTGAGCAGCACCTACGACCAGTTTATAGAATACTCCATTTAACTCCGTTCACTTACCAGGGGGGTTTGCTGTGAACACAAAAGTTTGATTATTTCGCACAGGCAAGCATCTGCACTCTGCCTGCGCAAAAGAATACGGTATCGACTGCTTTTGGTGATCAAAGCAATCATATATCGAAGAGGGTATCAGTTCAAATCATCTCATGCAAAATTGAAGAGTGGCAAATTACTGTCATGCAAAAAAATGTGTAACTAAACTTCAATGATTGTTTTTTTAATATACACTGTTTGAATAATCACCTGCCTATTTTGTGTACACATTGAAATCATAATTTGAAATTGATACAAATACAATTATAATGCAAATCATCAACATATTCATAAATCACAATATGGACATCAAGCAGTACTTGCATTTTAACAAAAATTGATTCGATTTATGATTGAATGAAATAGAGGCAGCCTTTTAAGTTTTAATGGCCTTGATTGGAACTGCAATTGAGCAATGCTTACTTCCAGTAAACATGACTTTCGTTAGGTTTTCATGTCTGCAACCGTCAAAATGATGATCTCTCATTCATCATACAAGAGACTAGGCAAATTTTGGGTTTATCCCAATATTTTCACTCGCTTCTGCGTTTCTGCTTTTACGGCAGAAGCAAATTTAGATAAAGATGCAACGGCAGAGGCGAATAAATCTTGGTTCGTTAACAATTTGAGAGGCAAAAATTTGAGAACAAAGTTTTGGAGATAACAATTAAGCTAAGTAAAAGAGGTGAGTATAGCTGATGTTGTTGTAACAAAATGGTGGATTGGGACTCTGCGATGAGTCAAGTAAACTGCATGGGGAGAAATATGTACACGTTTTGACTTCTTACCATCGATGCTTCATCGTGTGGATTCAATGTCGAAGCTCTTTGAAGCTGAAGAATAAAAGGCTGACATTGGCAAAACCATTTCTAAATCAATGAACCTTCTTAGTACAGATTTTGTAATGCAATAGCTACAGTTGCTTATGTAAACTCAATTGAAAGCAATCAGCAACTTCAGACAAAGGCCATTCTCTCTGCTCTCATGCAGTAAATAGAAAAAAAACACGGGCTCAAAAGTTGCCCCAAACCAGCCAGCAAACTCTCGCCTTGTGCAGACGTAAGGTCCCGTTTAAGAGTAGTCATGTGCTTATGACGAAAGACGACGGGTAAATCTAAAGTTTTGTCTCACGGATTTGGTTATTCGATTTAGAAGCCGAGCAGAAGAAACTGTACTTCCCGGGAATTGATGGCTTAAATGAAACAACTACCACACAGCTCCTGAATCAAATATACAAAATCTGCGACACAAAACTTTAGATTTACCATTCTTCTTTTGTCATAAGCACATAACTTCCCTTTAAACCACGTTTCACATACAAAAGGCGAGAATTTACCATACTGGATTGGGGCCACTTTTGCAGCCATTTTTGTTTTCATTTACCGTTTGAGATAATTTCCTTTGTCTGCAATCGCTAATTGCTTCAATTGAGGTGTCAATTAAAGCAACTATTACTGTTGTATTACAAATTGTCCTTTTTGTTAAAGAGCGTTTACACTGCTCCAGAGAAAAACGATTCTATTGATCGAAGAAACAAAAGCGTTAAGGATAAGCAGGAACGGTGTAAATGCGAGGCCGATCCGCTGCACATTTGTTACGAATGCAAAGATGAACTGGTAAAGAGAAAACGGGGTGAAAGTCGTTTTAGCAAATGAGCCAATACCCAAAAAAAGCCTTTAGTAAAAACCTTTTGAATTTCCTCAAAAATTTCTGACATACCGGGTGAGCCAGAAAAAAGTTCCCACTTTCTGAAATTTCATAGCACCAAGATTACTTCAAAGATTTGAATCTTTCAAATTCTAGTTGAAAGCCGAAAAATCAAAGTATTTTTGTGATTTTTCTCGCTGTCCTTCCAGCTCTAGAAGTATTGGTAAATTCAACTTTGTAAGAATTTTATGTTTGCAAAATGACGAAAAAGGAGCCTAAAACATAGATCAAATTTTAAGGACTCTATTCACACCGAAAATAGGCAATGGGCATTTCACCTCCCTCAAGTGTGATAAAACATCGATTTTCAAACAAATACTGAAGATTTTCAATCCCATGGCAATTAATGTAAAGAGGATATCTCTCATTCATGAGAAGTTGCATTTCCTTCATCATTTTGTGCCACGGGGTAGACATGATATCTTGCTCCTCGTGGTATTGTATTTGTAGTATCGTAGAGTATTTTGTAAGTAGTGTAGTGAGTATCTTGTATTTGTAAATCTTTTAATTGATGATATACCGGGTGAGCCAGAAAAAAGTTCCCACTTTTGAAAATTCATAACACCAAGGCTACTTCACGGATTTGAATCATTCAAATTCTAGTTAAAAGTCGAAAGATCAAAGTATTTTTGTGATTTTTCTTGCTGTCCTACCAACACTAGAAGTATTGGTAAATTCAAGTTTATAAAAATTTATTGGTTCATTGATTACTGAAAAATGGCCCAAAACATCGATCAATGCATAAATGACCTCGCGCACAGAATAATGAAGGAAATGCAACTTCTCGTGGGTGAGAGATATCCTCCAGGCATTAATTTCCTTGGCACTGAAAATCTTTCTGATGTGTTTGAAAATCGATGTTATAACTCTTGACGGAGGTAAAACGCTCATGGCCTATTGTTCGATTTGAATAGAATCCTTACGATTTGATCAATGTTTTAGGCCCTTTTTCCGTGATTTTTGCAACCATGAAATTTCTATAAAGCTGAATTTGCCAATATGTCTAGTGCTGGTAGGACAGCGAGAAAAATCACAAAAATGCTTTGATCTTTCGGCTTTTAACTAGAATTTGAATGATTCAAATCCGTGTAGTAGTCTTGGTGTTATGAATTTTCAAAAGTGGGAACTTTTTTCTGGCTCACCCGGTATATATAAAAAAAATTTGTGCCATGAGTCATTTATGCTTTGATCGACGTTTTAGGCCATTTTTCAGTCATTTTGCAACCATGAAATTTTTGTAAAATTGAACTTACCTATATTTGCAGTGCTCATGAGACAACGAGAAAAATCACAAAAATACTTCAACCATTTGGCTTTTAACTAAAATTAGAATAATTCAAATCTGTGAAATACTTTTACTGTTATGAATTTTCAAAAGTGGGAACTTTTTTCTGGCTAACCCGGTAGATTAACTAAAAATGTCTTCTGGATAACATTGAAAATGGATAACAAATGTGAAATACTGAAGCTAAATCGGAATATGAAATATCAGGTAGCAGCCAGGACATGAAGCATGCACGTACTGATAAATGTCAGAGGAAACCTTTGGTGTGGCAAAGCGAGATTTCGATCTTCAAATTTTCTCAAGCTTTGCAATATCGAAGTGATTTCTCCTATCCTGCAACTAGGATATTTTTCCCTTCTTGGTATCTAGTTTCGTTAGTGTGAAGACGCACTTTCCCATCATGTTTAAAGGGTTTGCATCAGACACAAGCCAAACTATGTCACAGTGGCTGCTGGTTACATGCATTCGCTCTGCATGGAATCTTCCTTGTAGTGTGAAGTACTTTGTATGTAGTGCTGATAGTACCTTGTATAGTAAAACTGCTAACTGCAGGTAAGAAAATTGATACAATTTTATGGAAAAGTTTAAAATGGTGCAACTAAACCTGTTCTATCATCGGCAAGGTCGTAGATAAACTTCCAAAGTTTAACGAAAACAAGTGCTTTCTCTTTTCCTAACGAAGAAACATGCAGATATCATTTAAAATATAATGTAGTCAACAGGTAGTCCTCTCAATGACAAACCAAAGGAAACAGGAGAAGAGAAATTACAATGAAAACACTACTCAAATCCACTGAAACCAACAACGAAATCATCTCATTCACAACTAAAACGCAGACACATACTTGGAGGTATCCGACATTGCCTATTTCTCTCCGAGTTACGTCTCTAGATTTGTGCTGACGACGGAAATATATCTTAGAATCAAGCTAAATCTTCCAGGGAACTTGTTTTCCATTTTACAATGCTTTGTAAATTCCTTAACTGACCGTAGTCCCTTACAAATATATGAATTGATGATATTTTCCTTTGCTTTATCAACTTTTGTAATAAATACTTCTAGTTTATATGTTCTTTGCCACATCTTACATGTAAGAAATTTCAGATCTATTAATGAAAACAAGCAGTTGCACTGCCATTGCCCTAACATTATTCACAAATCTCTTAAAACACATACCGGGTGTCTCAAAAAAAAGTACCCACTTCTGGCTGGAAATAGGAACGAAACGATAAGATATTATTACTCTCCGAGTGAACAGGTATGTTTATCAGTCTTCAACTTAGATTCACATACCTTGCATTTAAAAATCGTCCACCAATAACCGGAGATACGAGCTTGCAAAGTCAAATTTTACAGTGCCCCTCAAACCAGAGGTTTTGAGAAAGGGCCTAGCCATGATTTGTATCATTCATATTTTCTGAAGCACCTGTAAACTTAAACTTTCCTTTGAAAAGAATAAAAGACTCGTAGACATCGCCTAGATTAAACAAATATAATAAAGATGCGGAAAGGCCTGATTCACGCTAGGTCGTTAGGGTCGTTCAGATCGTGCTGAAAGCCCAAAAGACAAAGGACTCAAAACCCCTGCGTCTTGTCTTTTGGGTCTTTCTGCACGACCGCAACGACCCAAACGACCAAGTGTGAATCAGGCTCAAGAGAGACGTGGAACATCTCTAAAATGAACGTGCATGTGCTCTTTTTTCTTCTTTTTTGACACTTGGGATGGGATGCAATGCACAGATTGATTCCTCAAAGGAATAATTATCTGTAGGACAATTGAAGCAATTCAAGGTATAATTCTTTTCAAAAGAAAAAGCTAAAGGTCAAAGTTCGAATTCTTTTGCAATATGCCTGTGATATCAAATCATGGCTAGGCCCTTTTACAAAACCTCTGTTTTCGGGTGCACTGTAAATCTTGACTTTACAAGCTTGTATCTCCGGTGTCTGGCGGACGATTTTTAAATGCAAGGTATGTAAATCTAAGTTGAAGATTCATACATTTAGCTTTTCGATCCGAGAGTTATAATATCTTATCGTTTTGTCCCTATTTCCGGTCAAAAGGGGGTACTTTTTTGAGACACCCGGTAGATTTTCTCTCAACACAATAGCATAAATATTGATATAGATGTCGCGAATTTTTATTTAGTAACTTCATGTAACCTTATAATTGAGAGACACGTTTATCAAAAGAGAAGTAATTTATTTCGTTTAGATGAAAATTGAAATACCGATTCAGTAAGAAATCAAATCAATGTCATTTCCATGTCATTTCTATTGGCGACAGTGCAGGATCGAATATCTCACAAGCAATCTAGGTTCACACTGAACTGTTTTTATACAAAGACGGAGTGCAAAACATCCGTTTGTGAAGGTGTTCGCAGCACAAACACGGCACAAAAATGGAGGTTTTCGAAGACGCTGTCAAAAGTGCATATCCACAGAAATAGAGGTTGAAAAAAGAACCGGATCACTGCGAATTAAAAAAAGAAAAGTTTTTTAAAACAGTCCAACATTCAACAGCGACTTTTACAAAACCGGAACAATGTAAACGCACAAAACCGATATCTTTGGCTCCGTACAGGTAATCAGATGGATCAATGCAAACAGATTAAAACAGGTGTCTTTCCCTCCCTTTTTGTACAAAAGAGGAGCATCGTGAGTCAAACACAGATCAACGCGAGCGGTTCGAACAGGGACTTAGGTTTGTCACAGCAGTGGAAATTTTCTGCAGTTTTCGGTCCTTTCGGTTATTTCTTTCAGCACCAGATTTCTTCTCTTTCCACGTTAACATTCTTTCAGTCAAAGCTCTTCCAGAATACTAATGGTAATTGACATAAGATAAATTTCATTTCAGTATGCCTCAATTTGTAGCAAAGAATCGAATTTACCCTTATGTGCTTATATGGTGCAATGATGCCAGATTCTTTCATTTGGATGCACTGAAAATGAATGACGATCAAAATATGAAGCAAACCATTAAAAAAATGTGCATGTTCAAGCATACCAAGAAAGCAGTAAAGTATCAAACAACGATGGTATGCTTTTCAAAATCCTAAGTATATTTCAAGAATCAGCAAATATGTAGCCATAAATTGACTTTTCTGAAAACGAAATCTTCAGTCGTGAAAGGAAATTTTTAAATCTTCTCTCTCCTTAAATGTGTTCTTTCTCGCTTATTTGTAAAGTCATTTTTGCATTAACTGGTAGCATTTTGTAGCTTTATAACTAGTCGTATTTTAGGTCTATTTTAAATGCCAGGGTAGTCATGATACTTTGCTCTTTTTGGAATCATCCTTGTGGTGTGGTACAGTTGTTCGAAGGTAGCGTCTTAGGTAATTCGTCATTGTAAACTTTTACATTGAACATAAAGAGAAAAATAGTGGAGATCTGAAACATTGCCATTGGATTAAAATATCATACATGAGTTTGACTGGTGAAAATTCTATAACACTAGGTCAAAATGAATATGATGTAATATAACATAATATAATATGATATAATATAGTATAATATAATATAATAATGATATGATATAATACGATATAATAGAATAGCAAAACATAAAATCTCTGTTAACATTCTTGCAAAATACAGAGAAATAAGGCAAACTTTTTATCTTCTTGACAACTCCTTCTAACCTATCATCACATACAAAATATGCTGACGGATTCTGCTCTGTTACAAACACAAATTCTCAAGGAAATTTAGAATTACACAACAAATTTTACCATAAAATACAGCTGATTAAGAAATCGACACAATAAATCCAAGAAATCCAACGAGGGGCTTCCGGCCGCTAGGGGTTCTCATAAGACATTTGCACACTAAGGGGGACCCTCATACAAAGGAGGGTGCTAGTTGCACTTTTATGATTTCCACCGGTGATAATTATAAGAAACAAGACAGTAATAACTGACGGGGCTAAAAAACGAAGTAACACGGAAGTGGCACTATCAGGAAGGAAGCTGGAATGCTCAAATTTCCCAAGAAGGAAGAAGAGAAAAGGGAAAGGAAACGGAAAAGGAAAGGAAAAAAGGGAAAGAAATGAAGAAAGTGAAGGTAAGGGAGTGAAAGAAAGTAAGAATGGACAAGGGATAGAATAGTGTGTAAAAAGTGAAAAAAATCTTAGCTTACTACCTGAAAGGAAAAGGATTTTTGAGCCCTGGAAACTGATACCATTTACCAACAACTAAAATCCGAGCAAACATCTATTTAATGCAATTACCCTCCACGACCTTGACACACTTCTTCCTTTCAGCATGCATCAAGACAAACACCGAAGGGGGCACAATTTTCATATAATTAAGCTTGATTTTTTTGCTTTGGGGGGCACAATAAAGGACTTACCGCTGTCCTATTTCTGGTTACTTTGGAGTTTAATTCGACTTCTGGATATCATAAATACATTTTCCTTTAAAGGATAAGTTATGGGTTTGATTGACACTAAAATACAAGATAATACTGTTATGGATTGTCTATCGAACTTTTACATCATATTTCGTCTTCTCTAATCGAAACTGCTTATTCAAATAAGCGGCTCATGCATTTGTTCACATGCAAAGACATAGCAACATCTTTGCAGGTGATGACGTCATTGCGCCCAAATCTATTAAATATACATGCAATTTAGCAAGGAAAAGGAGAAAAATGGTGGGCAATAGTATGAAACACATTTAATAATAGTGCAATCTTATGTATTTTATCATCAATCAAACCAAACTTGGATTTCTCAAGACAAATCAAGACATCATATACTCAGAAAGTTGGGTTTCTAGCAGGATAGACTTTTTAAAACACGTCTCGCCTGTAATATTTATTGATAGTTTTATTGTAAATAATGTATATTGTAAATAGTAGGCTTTAATCAGCTGTGATTTAGCTATTCTTTTTCCTAGCCTACTATAAATAAATGATTAATAATAATAAAAAATAATAATATTGTGAGCTCTCAAGGCATAATATGAGCTTGAAATAGATGTCCTTTAGGGACCCTGCAGTTACATCTACTGGAATCTTACAAGCAAGGCTCGATAAAACTTTTTCCTTCCTGGTAGCAAGTTCAGCACTTTCGTTTTCTTCTAAGAAAATTCCTTGTTCCTTCCCAATATACCGCCCCATTCTATCCCGAATCATTCTCTCCTTCTTTCTTTCCCTTCTCTTCTCTTTCCTTCAATCTCTTTTTCCCTTTCTTCCCTTCCTCCTTCCTAGGAAATTTTAGCATTTCAGCTATCTTCTTAGTATCGCCGCTACCACACTACTTCGTTTTGTTTACCCTTCTTACAAACTTCGAATCACACTTAAAGTAAAATCACAGCTTTACAGATCATCATGCTGAGTACAGCAAATAACTTTTGCCTTGCTAGTGACAAAATTTTCACAAGCTTAGTTGCTCTTTACCTGCTTTGCCTCAATCGCAATGACATCACCTTGACTGTCAAGCCTGCAATGTACATAAGATGTTGAAGTTTGGAGAAAGGCAGATCTCACTTAGAACGCACTGGGTGAGTCTGAGAAAATGCGCAGCACTTGAAAGGCTACTGCTCTGTCAATATCAAAGCAACAATGTTTTGCAATGTCTGATTGAATAGCCAACATACTCAATTATTTCTAGTAATCATTTCTTCTTGGCTGAAATCACTCAGCCAGTTCAGATATTACAAGAAGCATTCTTGAGAAACTTCCTCGAAAATTCCATTGAGAAATGAAAAAAACATGCTACTATCAAGGGCAAATTTCCCCATTATATTTCTATATTACAGCAATGACTATAAACGCTTTAGCATGTTCTGTCCTCTTGAAAGGATGAACAAGTCTTCTTGAATGAATTATACACACATTCATTGTTGATCTCAAGTTTTTTGGGGTGCAAAGGAGCTAAGTATCAGCACCTTCTCACACGATTTATTGTTTGTTCTACTATTTGTAAGTAAAAGTCGATTTTGTTATGACCAACTCGTTTTGCTAAACAGTGGTGCAACCGAACATTCAGCATATCAAGTTGATGAAAACAACAGACATTAGAATCATGAAAGAAAGATTCCCCTTTGTAAATAAGTAATTCAACATTCTTTATTCAAATGTGCTTAATTTTCTTTACTCGTTGAAGCGCACTGTTTTCTATTCCAAATTGCATTATCAACATCATTAAACAAATTTTGACTTACTTTGACATCAAAGATCCAGTCCATTTTCCAATATGCACAAAGTCCTTGAACTGAAGCTAAGGAAAAATAAATAACTGCAATTACACATCTAGATATTCTAAAACACTTACTGGGTGACTCAGGAAACGTCTCCCTGTTTGAAAAAACATCACAGGAAATTTGCTTGCGCTATGATCATCAAGATCAATGTTTTTGATAGCTAAGAACTGAAGCATTCTTTTGTATTGTTTGCTAATTTTCAATTAGTAGTAGTGATGAGGTAAATTCGAAAAGATTAAAAAATCAGTCTTGAGTAACTTCAAGAAAAAGGCCTACAATGCATGATCAAATGCATCTTGAAGTCAAAGAAAAATGCCTGTCAGTTTTACTACTTTTGATAATCCTTTTTCAGAGCAATAAATAGGATGTCAAGTTTAATTTTCCATCCTTGTATCAGTTCTAAATTTTATTGGTTCTGTTAATTCTCAAAAGGATTTGATCACGTATTTTGGGCCATTTTCCGGCTGTTCTAGAAGACTAATTTTTTAAGTTTTTAAAAACTTACCAATGAACTATTACTTTGAAAATTACCAAAATATACAACAAACACAAAAAAATCTTTTAGTTATTAGAAAAATCAGTTCCCATCATTATCATGGAACTACTTTTGTTGCGATAATTTTTCAAAAAGAGGCACACTTTCTGAGTCACCCGTTATAAATGAGAAGTATGGTCATTTGAAACATGTTTTTGTTGTTGTTGTAGTTGCTGTAACTTTATTTTACATTAATTAACTACTCTAGTCACCCAGCCTTTAACTACTCTAGTCACCCAGCCTATGTACCTATTTACCTACCTATGTATCCTACCTAACGATATTTACAACAAAACGACAGGCATTGCAGTTGCACGAGGGACCATTCCATTGAGTTATCAAGCTTTTGAAAGAATTGAGGTTATCTGCCGATTTTAGCTCGTCTGGTAAGCTGTGCCGAAATTTTGGTCCTAACAACCCGAAGCAGCTTGTGCCGAAAGTAACGTGATTTGGTCTATCATGAGGAAGATTAGCATTCCGCGATGAACAGTTAGAGGCTCTAATTTAAAAGATATTTTCAAAGTTTTAAAAATTTCCGAACAAAGAGATTTAAGTCGGGAAACATGCATCGTACATCGTGTCGACTTCAGTAGAAGATCACTATACGAACTGACATGATCATCATGAAGAAATCTAAGTGCATGTTCTTGTATCTTAGTTCTTGTAAACGTGTTGACAATATGTATTTGGATTTCTTTTTATTGTAAATATTCATTTTAGATCTTAGGCTATTTTATTAGTATTTTATGAAATTGTAATTAGGTTAATTTAGTTTTTTTTCCAATATATTTTAATTTGTATGTATTTGAGTGGAGGGCCCCTTGTAAATCATCATTGTTATTGATGAAGGGCTACCCTCCTTAAAAATTTGAAAATGAAATGAAAAAAATATCTTTTCGATATTATGCATGGATTTTGCTAAACAGAAATGCCACACTAAGGGCAGTAATTGAAATCTGAATAAACAAAGGCCTGAAAAAGGACTTCTCTCTCTTCAAAACCAATTTAAGATCGATGCCTCTTTAGAACATCTTTGAATGTGTGGGCCAGAATATAATTTATAGTCTAGCAGATTCAATCCAGCAGATTCTTTCCTATTATGCTTAATTTCTCGCCACTGGTATCTGCCTGGACTTTCTAAATCAACAGTGTATGAAACTTTAAAGGATTTGCAATCATACGGTTTTCCTTCAACAAATCTTGACCGAACGATCAGCAACCTCTTGTTTATTTGCGTTTGGAGTGGAATTACGTGAGCTCTTTGTGAGCTATGACATCACTCGTAGGCAATCCAGATCCTAACCATCTTACTAGCACAGGCGTTGCCGGTGCAGATGTTCTTTTCACATCACATCCATTCAATCTCCCGGGCTAGCGCATGCTGTTACCTGTCATGGCAGGATGGTGTCATGGTGCACAAAGCGCTTAAATTTTGTTTTCGCTTTGTTTTATTTGTTTCTTATTTTTTATTTTTTCCTTATTTCTTTTCTGATTGTTGTTAAAGGAATTGTTAAGTGCCGTTCACAACCAGAACCAGATGAGGTCATGTCTATTTCTGCTATGGACGGTACAGCATAACTTTTGGCATTTTTTAGATCTTAATTTGACATTTACATAAAAAAATTTAGTGCAACACTTGCTTCTTCCTCAAGGGCTCGCACCAAATCTGGTAGAGTCCTAGAGAAACAAGCAAGTGTGTTGTCATCGGCATAATTGTACAGCCTTGCCTGTTTAATGAAGAGAAAAAGATCATTTGTGTAGACATTAAAAAGAATGGGACCTAGCATCGAACCTTGGGGGACACCAGACAAGATTGTTTGAAAGGAACCGTATGTATTGTTTATTTGCATGGATTGCTCACGCCATTTAAGATATGAAAAGATTAGTACCAAGGCATTTTCATCTATGCCATACGCATTTAACGCAATTAGCAGGTCGTGCAGGATGCCATCACATGCTTTGACAAGTCCATTATTACAGCACCGACAATATAACTATTGTCAAGTTTGGTCTTCCAGCCTTCAAGGAGTCTTATCAAAACATTTTGCGTACCGTATGCTTTTCTGTACGCACCTATGAAAATCGAGTGTAGTATCAACAAAGACAACTAATTGCTGTTTCATAACTCTTTCATATATTTTAGAGAATGTATCTAAAACACTGACTGGGCAAAAAGTATTCTCAACTGTGCGATTTGCCTCACAATTGTCCAAAGGGCAAACTGCTGCAAGCTTTCCTTTGTCTGAAAACATATGGTCTTGTAAACAGCTATTTATGGCAAAAGTTAGGGGGACGCTGTAAGCTCATCTGCAGCCAAATGGACCAGTTTTGGTGGAATTTGATCTTCACTGGTCGATTTTTTTCCATCAAAGAATCTAAGTAGAGCTAAGACCTCATAACGTTGCACTTCATGAAATGCGAAAGAATTTGAGTCATCACTACCCTCCCTTATGGTAAGAACACTGGGGTAATCTTTATACTTGTCGAGAAAAGCCTTTTAAACTTTTAACGATTTGTTGATCATTATCAATGTCAGCTGTGTCAGCAATGCTACATGGCTTCCATCCACTTGTTTTTCGACTGCATTAATGCAATGATTATTGAAAATGTCAGTCAGTTTATTTGGCATCTGTTACAATTTGGCTGCTATGTACCAAGGAAATATTGTCACCAACTAAACCTTCTTTATTAGAAAGAAAAGATTTAACAAAATTCCAAATGTCTTGGTTAGAAATCAAACCACCTACAGTGTTCAATTTGTAGCAGTTGAATCTTGCTGGCCTTGCTTTGCAGAATTCTTACAAATATGCAGGATTACAACCAGAGCAGAAGACAGATTCTCTGTACTATTTCATTCACCTTAGTGGACTCCAATGCATATAAAATAATTTACTACAATAGATATTACCTTGAGCATTGGATGACTTGTGTCAAGAGGATCAAACACAAGGGATCTGGAACAAAGCTTGAGTCTTCCTTTTTGCTTCCTATGTCAGAAAAGAATGCATTAATAGGTAATGCGTAGGACAGTACATGTATCAAGCACCATAGCACAGTGAAAAATTTTCAAATTTACACAAATTTGATTTTGATTAATTCAAGTTTTTTGCCTACAATATTTTCATGATCAGGGGCTACACACAGATTGATTCTTTCACCGTCTTTTTTCAGCTTTGCTTCATCAAATTTTTTTAGCCGTTTCAGTGAAACACTGTATTCTTACGCTTTGGCTTGCTTGTATACTTTGTTAGTATTAAATAGTTTTGACAGTGCATTTTTGTTGTGTTTGGTCACGGAAAACTTTGTCACCAACAGCTTTGTAATCACTCATGCCAACTTTTGCGAGGCACCAGAACAACGATGTGAAACAGTCTAATCTGATTCGAAAAATTATGTCAATTTTCAATGGGATGTTAATGGGAGGGGGGGTATTTTAAACATTTCCAATGGACATTTTGTGTGAAATAATTAATTTGTACACAGCTTCTAAATGTTTTTATTGAATCTATTCTACAAAATCTTTTGCCCTATGCATGTGTAATACTACTGCCTGTTGAAGCCTTTACAATCATTTAGGAAGTGCTCAATTCAAAACAAGGATCAGTACACTAATAATAAACAATGAGTTCAAACCTTCTGAAGGCTTCATCCTCTGAAACGCCAACTGGGTAGTAAAAAACACTGAAGTCTTCAAAGTAAATCTCTCCTGGCGCAAGCACCAATAGTGAAAATCTAAGAAACGAAATAAAAATTGTGCATCAGTCCAAAATTGAGATTTGTAACAATAAGACAATTGGTAGACCAAAGCCAACAGGCACTAAAGTATAAATAGAGTGTAAGAAAAGTATATATGCTGAATTATATCTCTTTCTATCAACATGCTTTGCTAGAGATCTTTATCCTTTCTTTTTCTACCTGGTGGTGCATGCTGCTTGCTGGTTCATGGATCTAATTCTTTGAATCAAAGAGCAACAATCCTGAAAACAAAGTACTTATAAGGGGGAAAATGGAATAACCATCTAAAAAAGTGCCTAACTTCAGCTCTTAGAGTTTGTATTATTAGAACAGACCATTGGGATTAATCTTAGACAATGTGTCATTTTACAAAAATTTTCAAATGTTACATGGTTGATGACACCAAAGAAGGGCCAAAGGTTCCTAAATATTTCAATTGCTTTTGATGGGAGAGCTGTATTGACATGTGATTTGCATGGTTGAAAAGAGTGTTTGAAGAGCTTTCAAATGATGCATAACCTTTTCTACTTTGGTCAAATTGATAAAAAGATTTTGAAACCATCAATGACATGACATCATACTTGACAAATTTTAGCAGAAATTTTTTCCTTTAGTCATCCTACATCAAACCGGTAGATTCTGAATCTGCATTCAAAAATCAGCTATCATACATAAGAATCTCAACTTTGACCTAATATGTAGGAAAAGTGGTCATACCTAAACTGGCCCAAATTGACATTACTATAAATGGTAAGTGTTTTTTGACTGGAGAATCTGAATCTACATGGTTGATTCAGTCAGATTCAAGAAGAAATTTCTGCTAAAATGGCTTTCAAAATTGTCAAATATGATGTCATGTCATTGAGGTCATTGATAATGTCATAAATTTCTTCTTGAATTTCATGAAAATGCAAAATGGTTATACATCATTTGAAAGCTCTTCAAACACTCTTTGCAACTTTGCAAATCCCATGTCAATACAACATACCTGTAAAAAGTTGTTGAGGTAATTAGGAACATTTGGCCCTTCCCTGAAGTCCTTGACCATGTGACATTTGAAAATTTCAAGAAGTGGCCCAGTGTCTTAATCAATCTCAATAATGGTCTATTCTAACTATACAAACATTAAAAACTGAACTTAGGCACTTGATAGATGGTTAGCCTATTTTCCGCATCTAATTGTCAATAAAGGAGAGCAGGTCTGGCCGTGAGCATTTTAGCAGGTGAGTGGTACATCGCTCTCCTTGGTCAAGTCAGGCGGGCGATTTTTAGTCTATTGAAAATCGTCAATAAAAGTATATGAATAAACGACAAATGCATTATTGGTCTTTAAACAGCTACGTTTACAAAATAAGATAGCCATTCTCCAACAGAAACAAAACGATAGCTTTAGAAGGTTGCAAATCAACTACACACTCACTAATGAGATTTGAACAGAACTGAAATTAAATCACATAATGTAACTTTGTAATAACATACAAACTAGCTGTCATTCGAAGACTGGTACTTTGATGTTCAAGTATATACTGGACGGTTTCTTATTTCCGATTTTGTTGTCGCAAGAACATCACACATTTTATTAAACGAAAATAATAAATTCATCCACTGCTGGGAATTTTCTTAAGATAAAAAGATTTTGAGAGCCGACAGTGTCGTACCGATCGTTTTGTAGCGAAAAAGATATTGAGAGCTGACAATGGGCGTTTGATTTCTGTGCAAAATTCATTCCATTTATGTAGGCTTCAACAGCGGGCTTCACACTGCCTTTACAAAGCGGTTTCAAGAGAATCGAAGCTTTATGTGTAGTGCAAAGCTTGCACCAAACGAACGTACCATCTTCTTTCCATCTATCTCCTCAATTCTTCTTCCAAGAACAGCCCCGTTGTTAACCCTTCCTGGTTACTGGTGTGGAACGCCATTTGCACAAAAATGACATAAATCATGTTTATGTGCACATAAACTATGTTTATGAGCATAAACTATGTTTATGTGCACATAAACTATGTTTATGAGCATAAACTATGTTTATGTGCATCTTTGTGCAAATGGTGTCGTAATCATTGTCACAGTCATGATATTTCCCTGTAGAGTCATGTTGGAAACAATAGAGGGCTTATCTTATTGTGAACACAGCTGTGGATTTCCCTTAGGGCAGTCACAATGAATCGCAATGTGTTTTTCCCAAAATATCGTTAGCAAACTCGTGGCCTGCCATTAGAGTTGTTAACTGTCAAAAGAAGATGGAGGTCTTGTCCAGCGACGGCAGCAATGATTTGCAGCTTTCTTGAAACTTTGATGAGCTGGTGTCGCTCGCACGATCGAATGTGTCAACGCTATAGCATCTGTACTATCCGAACAAGAACAAAAGGAAATGGAAGCTGTTGTGTTAGTTAGAGGAGACACAGAAAACACGTCTGTGTTTCAAGCCAATAACAATAACATGTTTACTCAACGAGCTAACATCTGATTTTATACGACACGTTGTTTGCGAACACGCATGCATTGTAAGGTCCCTTGGGTATGAAAATATAATTGGAAAGTATAACACAACACCTCCCTTTCTAAAGTTCGTACAAAACTATTTGTTGTCCATATTTTCACGTGCCTTGAGTGAAGGTTTTATGATCCTCTTCGGTCTGCTCAGAATGTTCAAAGGTGGAATTGCTGGTCTTTCAGAAACTGACAATGGGCTTGACTGACTTAGTGTGGTTGCTGTTGTGACTGAAGTTGGTGAAGGTGGCAGGGGAGTGATCTGAACCCTGTTGCGCTTCACTTCTGATGTAGGTGTTGCTATAACGTATTGTCTTGGACTTTGTGACTTTTCAACAACAACGCCGGGTTGCACATGACTCTTAATTTTCACTTCCTGTCCTGTACATAATGGAGGTAATGGTTTTGCATGATGTCGTGCATTGTAATACGCTTGCTGCTTTTGCCTGTATGATGTTTCATTCTCATTCAGCTTGCTGAGATCTGGCCACTTTGGCTCAAGTTGTGTATAGAAAACAGGAACTGTTGTTCTGAGCTTCCTTCCCATCAACAATTCTGCAGGCGAGAAACCATTCTGAAGTGGAGTTGATCTGTAAGCTAGCAATGCCTGATACTTGTCCTTTTCCTTCTTCAAGATGTTCTTAATTGTTTGCACTGACCTCTCTGCTTCACCATTTGACTGAGGGTAGTATGGACTGGATGGGCTGAGTTTGATATCCCATTCTTTGGCAAAATGTGTGAATTCACTGCTATCAAACGGAGGTCCATTGTCTGATCTGATCTCTTCAGGTATCCCATGTCTCGCAAATACGCCCTTCAATGTATTGATTACATCAGGTGCTCTTTTACCTTTGTTCATACCTGCAACTTCAACATATCTAGAAAAATAATCTACTATTAACAGGTAATCAGATGCCTTGGTATGAAAGAAATCAATACCCACAAGCTGCCAAGGCCTTTCCGGAAATGCTGTGGGGTTTAATGGTTCAGGGGTATTTGTTTTAAACCCTGCACAAATTCTACAAGATTGAACCAAATCTTGAATTTCTCTACTAATGCCTGGCCACCAAACTGACTGTCTAGCTCGGCTTCTACACTTCACTATACCTTGATGTCCTTGATGAATTTTATCTAAAACATCAAGTCGCATTACAGAAGGTATCAAAATCTGCATGGATTTCAATATGACATTTTGAACCACAGTGAGTTCCCCCCTGAAATTCCAATAAGGTTTAAGAGAATCAGACATTTTATACTTCTCTGGCCATCCTTCAAGTATAAATTCCTTCAGTTTGCAGCAGACAGGATCACTCTCTTGTGCCTGGATGATTTGCTGCAGTCTCATATCAGAAATTGGCAATGCTTCAACTATGTTTGCTACATATAGCGTCATCTCATCATGATCAATCAGGTTTTCTGCAGAATTCTCAGCTGCTGACATACGTGACAATGTGTCTGATGTGTACATTTGCTTGCCAGGAACATGAATCATTCTCTTGATCTGAAATTGCATGAGTCGCATTCTGAATCTCTGGATTCTTGGAGGAAGTTTCTCCACCATGTATGTTGTCAACAAGGGAATCAACGGCTTGTGATCAGTTTCACCAATGATTTGTTTTCCCAGGATGTAGTCGCTTGATCGCTCACATGTCCAAGTGAAAGCAAGACATTCCTTCTCGATCTGACTGTATCGTGCCTCTGTAGGCGAAAGTGCTCTTGAAACGTATGACACTGGTTTCCAGTCCCCATCCTCTTGTTTCTGGAGAACAACACCACCAATGCCATGAGAAGATGCGTCTGCATTAATTTTAGTTTCCTTATTTGGATCATAAAGAGCTAAAATAGGAGAAGATACAAGTGAATTCTTTACATTTATAAATGATTTCTCTTGTTCTGGGCCCCAGTACCACTGACTATCCTTGCAAAGTAAATCTCTCAATGGTTTTGTTTCACTTGCCAAATGACTTTTGAATTTACTGAGATGGTTGACCATCCCAAGAAAAGATCTCAATTCTTTTACATTTTTGGGTTTCTGCATGGAAGTGATTGCATTTACTTTCGTTGGATCAGCAGAAATTCCATTTGAAGAAATGATGTGGCCTAAAACTTTCACAGATTTCACATTAAATTCACACTTTTTCATATTCAAGGTTATATTAGCTTTAGCTAATTTATTCAGGACTGCAATTAGTCGCTGATCATGTTGCTTTTGATCGGCACCATGGACAATTATGTCATCAATAAGAACTTCAACTCCTTCCAAACCTTCAAGTTTTTCACTCATACATCTTTGGAATTGTTCACTTCCAGTGGAAATACCGTATGGTAGGCGGTTGAAACAGAAACGCCCCCAAGGAGTTAAAAATGTTGTTAATAAACGAGATTCATCAGATAATTTGCGTTGCCAAAATGCACTGTTAGCATCCATTTTGGAGAAAATTTTTTTGACCCACCAAATTTGGCTAAGGTGTAGTCCACAGAAGGCAAGGGGTGGACTTCTCTCAAAATATTTTCATTTAACTTCGTCAGATCAACGCATATGCGTACATCACCGCTCGGTTTTGGAACAACAACCATAGGTGCACACCACTGAGTAGGTTCATGGACAGGAGAAATTACTCCTATCTCAAGCATCCTGTCTAACTCTGACTTTGTTTTCCCAAGAAGTGGTAATGGTACTTTTCTAGGCACAGTTAAAGCAAAGGGGGTAGGCTCATGTATCAACCGGATTCTGTATTCGCCCTCTAGTTCCCCAAGACCTTTAAACAGAGAAGGGTAACCTTTAACAATATTGGCTGTATATTTTTCATCAACTTTATTGGCATTAGTTGATACTGATTCAACTTTTTGAATTAAATTCAATTTAAAACTAGCCATTCTTCCTAATAAAGGTGTTTGAAGACCTTCTACAACATAAAATTCTTCTTGTAGAGACTGGCTGTTTGCACTCAATTTTCCCACAAATTTTCCTGAGCATTTGATTTTATAATTACATGGGCCTAATAATATTTTATCTGTTGGCTCCAATTTCAGACTTTCCTTTTCAGCTAGCCTTGCAAACAGTGAAAGTGGAATGACAGAGACATCTGCCCCTGAATCCAGTTTAAATTTCAGCTTATTTTGGTTCAAGCAAACCTCTGCCTGCCAAGGTGAATCATGAGCACAACTACTCTTCACTGCATCGATGTGTACTTCACCCAGAAATAAATGGTCATCATCATCAGTGGAATAAATTGGAAAGATCTCACCTGAGACTTCATTGACACGTTTGCTTCTGCAAGCCTTTTTCCAGTGTCCTGTTTTTCCACATGAATTGCATTGTGAATTTCGTGCCGGACAGTGAATTCGTTTATGAAGAGGACCAAGACATCTCTCACATTTTCTAGCATCTGGCTTCGAAGAAATTTGTTCCCTCGGAGTTGCTCGTGCTTGTTTTTCTCCTCTCCACGACTTTTGTTGATCTGGTCTCTGCCTTGCGTGTTTTGCATCTTTCAGCACATCAATGTTAGGCCCTGTGACTGGACTAGTGATCAAACTTTGTTGTTTTCGGACAACCTCCTTCTGGCGAACCAAATTAACTGCTTTTTCCAGGGTCAAATCTGCCTCCAGTTGAAGTCGCTCTGACAAGGCTTTGTCCCTTATTCCAACCACGATTCTATCTCGAATTAATTCGTCACGTAAATCACTGAAGTCACAGAATTCAGCAAGGGTATATAAATCAGTTATGAAGTTATCAACAGACTCACCCTCGGTTTGTACACGCATATTGAAGCGAGCACGCTCGAATATCACGTTGCGTTTAATAATGAAGTGACCCTCAAACTTTTTCTTTACTGCGTTGTACTTTTTTCGGTCATCTTCACTCATTCCAAATGATTGTAAAATATCGTCCGCTTCATCTCCCATGGAATAGATAAGCGTATTCACTTGGCTTTCTTCGTCTTTCTTATTCAGCTCCGACGCCAGTCTAAAGCGCTCAAATCTTCTGATCCACTTCGACCACTCTTCGGGCTTGAACGAGAACCTCTCTGGAGGTGTAACCTGGAATGTTGCCATTTTTACAAGCTCACAGCCACGGCGCCTTTAAGTCTTCGACCGTAGTCTTACGACCGCTCTTCCCCAACTGTAGCTTTCCAAGCTCACTTCCAGAATGTAGCGTTGAGGCTCGTTATACTCCTGTCACCATGTTGTGTTAGTTAGAGGAGACACAGAAAACACGTCTGTGTTTCAAGCCAATAACAATAACATGTTTACTCAACGAGCTAACATCTGATTTTATACGACACGTTGTTTGCGAACACGCATGCATTGTAAGGTCCCTTGGGTATGAAAATATAATTGGAAAGTATAACACAACAGAAGCATAGCATGAGGAAGGTGAGTGCGCAAATCGAAACTGTCCAGTTTTGTGTGCATGAATTCTGTCCCCAGACTGAAAAGATTACCTTGCCCGGGGGGAACATCTTCTCCATCCAATCTTAGTGATAATGATAGCCCATTGTTTGAAAAAAAGAATCCATGTAAATTCTCCATGTAGAAGAAACTTTACAATTGGTTCTCTCGATTAGCAGGAGGGTGCCCGCGCCCCGGCCAGTGGCCGGGGCATGGCCGGGGCAGGCCGGGGCTACTGGCCGGGGCATTTCCAGAACTTTTCCATTTATTTTGCCAACCCCGGCCAGCCCCGGCCATCTTCAAGTGTATTTATGATCTAAATTGCCACAGTTGCTTAATTCAGCATATCTCTGAGAGGTAAACAGCTTACGTATTCTGTAAGGCAGAAAGAATAAGGGATTTGGATCAACTGCTCCCTCCCAGTGTGATCAAAGTTGGAAAATCTACCAAACAAGAAAAAGGAGGTGCCCGCACCCCGGCCAGTGGCCGGGGCTACTGGCCGGGGCATTTCCAGAACTTTTCCGCTTATTTTGCCAGCCCCGGCCATCTACAATTAGGCCCCAGCCATCAGAACTTTTCCATTTATTTTGACAGTCCCGGCCGGCCCCGGCCAGCCCCGGCCAGTGGCCGGGGCGCGGGCACCCTCCTCGATTAGCTCTCTCGGTATCCTTAAAACAAAACGTCAGACACCCCGTATGGGGAGAAGAAGACACCCCATATGGCCATATCTTAGCCCTTCTGATGACGCCAAAATAAATGATAGTAATACGTAAAGTCAAAAATTGCGCCCATAATTTTTTGGTTTTGACGATGTCTTTGTCTAAATTTTTTTATATTTTTCCTTCCTTAGGGGCCATCGACTTTCGATTTTCATATTTTTTAACGGCATTTGGCCGTTAAGATCGGAACCCCCTCCCCCCCTCCCCGTTAACGGCCTTCTACCAAACGGGCCTCCGATCGGCCTAAAATCTTTGGCCTAAGTAAGACTTGGGGAGCAGCAAACAAATGTCTTGTGGAACATGCTGGACTTCAACCGAAAATACGCCATATCGGGAGGCATAGTAAAACTGTTCTATTCTACACTCTATATGTTATTTTTAAAGATTTTATCTACGCTTTTAAAAAAATTCTCTTACGGAGATTTCCGTACGATTCTTTATTTTCTTAACGGCCTAAGGGTAAGACCCCCTCCCCCCATAACGGCCAATTGCCGTTAAAAAATACGAAAATCGAAAGTCGATGGCCCCTTATTAGGTAGTAGTGACGGTGGGAGTGGGACCAATAACACTTGGACCAATATGAGAAGTACCCACCTCTCTTTCCCATGATACGCGTGATAATCATCTGACTGCCAGAAATATTCTTCATGCATGGTGAACAAACCAGAAAATTATCGTCCAAGCTGTCCAAGCAAGCTCTGCTTCAATTTCCCGCTCGTGATATGTTTGCTTTTAGGCCACCACTGATTGATGCATTGACTAGGTAGGCCTTAATTTCAAAAAGCTCAATGACTGATTTAGGCACGTTGCCACATTCAACTCTGTGTTGATTGAAAAAAATACTTCACATTCAGTTTCGAAAGAGCTGTGTCTTGAAATATCTTCTGAAAAGAGTTGCTGTTCCGATCTTGCTTAGCTTTTTTATCATTTCAATATTGGTTTTGCCTCGTACTGGTCTTTAGACTGATTACGTGAGTCTCGTTTTCGCATTGAATTGGATGATGTTAACAGCCTCAAACTGAGACTCATGTCGAGACATAAAACAGGGACTAACTCAGGCCAAGTACGCCGCGCCGCGTTTACGATCGCTACTTTCTTAATATGGTCAGCCCACGTGCCTATCCTTAGCGTCTGATTGGCTCGTTAGCACATAGTTCGACTCTTCGAGGCGAAGCGGCGTTCGAACTGACATTCGAAGAGACGTTCGACTTTTCTTTCGAAGTTCTTATGATGGAAGACGTAAGATTTTAGTCCCTGTTTAGAATGTGTTTGGTGAGTCCTTGTATGAGTGAAAAGACATCAGATTGAAAACGCTGAACGAATGTGAAAGTGAAGTTGCGGCTTTTAGTGACAAGCACTTGGATCGCAGAAATAGCTAAGCGCTGATCGAATTCATGATCCCTTGTCATGATGCTCAGAGGTGCTTTTGGGGTTTGAACCCCGTCCGCCTGACTGTTCTGGCTGTAAAGTCAGTGGATTACAACACGGTGCCATAATACCTTCAATACAAGGAATCACGTCGTCAACGACAAGAATCTTCTTTACCTAGGGGATGTGCGAAAGAGGTGCTAAAGCGGAAGTCTTTTGTTCTTCAAAATTTTGCATGTTTGACGCTAAAATCTTGTTCTGCATACAAAGTACTACAAAGGCAAATTTTCACATTCATATCTGTCTTCATTTCGAAATTTGAGCTTGTAAGTTTGACGACTGGATCTGCACCCACTAAAATGATAATGATAATAATAATAGCATTGAGCGTGGTTGTTAAGTGAGCAATTGTGCAATCATCAACTGATGTGTTACGCATTAAATGAAGAAGAATTTGGAGAAACTGAAGAGAAAAAGAAGAATGACTGATGGTTAATATTTATTTCTCGTCGCTACATTCATAATAGTAAGATTTCTAACATTAAATAATTTAACATTGCTCCGTTATTATGGTATGCATACATATTTACACTAAGTTATATTCTATTCTGAACAATGATATGATTACAAGCAACTAGTACTAGAAAATAAGAAGAATTCAACTATGAATTTCCGTTGAAGTTTTGCTGCTTGCTTTCATCCCATAATTATTAAAGGGTCTGTTTCATCCAGCATCCCTTGCACGTGTCGCCTCTTGGTTTGCCTTTGTTGTCGCCATTTTCATGGCCCATGAAAATGGCGACAAACAAAGGTTAGCCAAGAGACGACACGTGCAAGGAATGCTGGATGAAACAGACCCTTTAACCAAGGGACCTGGACTTTAGGGCTATCAATTTCCTTGATTAAAAGGGACAATAGGCCTATTGTTTGAGAATGTAAAACAACAGATCTAAAGAAGGGGCTAGGGGCAACCACCTATCTAGTACGTTAAAAGAGACTCTGCAGAGCCCTTATCCTTAACGAGGGCATGAAATATACGATATCTTATTCATTGCACCTTTCTCTTCTATCTATTCATATAGCAATTCTTAGTTCATCGGAGAGACAAACAGATAAATACAAACATTGCATAACCAGGACATTGCAAGCGGTGTTTCAGATTTAAGGGCGGATCCAGCCCAAAGTTGGGGGGAGGGCAACCTGCAGAGAGGGCACCTAAAATTCCATCAAAAGCATTAGCGCCAAGGGCGCTAGAACATTTTTGGACTTCTATTTTAGAAATTTTGTTGGTGTTCTACCAAATAACGTCCTGATTTGCATGTTCCCCCACATTCTGATCGAAAAAGTATACAAAGTGTGCCTTAAAGTCACGATGAAGGGCACACTTTTCGCCTAGAAGGGGGCGCCTAAGCTGAGTTTTCATTATGAAGGAGGCAGTTGCCCCCACTTACCCTCCCCTAAATCAGCCACTATTCAGATTTGCACCAGTCACTTGGATGGCGCAACTTAAAACGGCACAGACACACTAAATGTTAAAAGAAAGACGTATTTTTCATTTTTGAATACAACTCTGAATCAACTTTGTTACGTTCATTATTCAAGGAAAGCTGACAAGAACTGCTCATTTTCTAGAAAACTGCTAAGCTACTGTTTAGAATGCATTCAGTATGGTAAATATCAACAAAAGTTTTCGGAAGCTGCTAGCAAAGGATATAAAATTTTTCTTAAATGTAGAAATTCCATCGTTCTTGAATATTGATTGCGAAATAAATTCCTACTTTCAAGTACAACGAAACACTAAGTAGAGTAAAACTATCTTTAGCCATAAAGCCACGATCATTTTCCAGAATAATTCGAAGGGGATGTTAAGTTGAAGGAATTTAGTGAGAGGAACTTCATTTTTGCAACCGTTGTAAAATTTTGTTTAAAGAAAGGGCTTCGTCCCTACGAAATTTTAAGACTTTTTTTGCTTCAAAAGATTGTCTAACCTCCTGTAATCATTCGGAAGTGCAGGTCTTTGCGTACAGTAGACCTGCTCCAAGTCTATCCTTCCTTCATCAGTATGTTACAAAGGAAATAATCTTACGGAAAGAAATGTGATGGAGCACAAATCTAAAAAAGAAGGGGGGGACAAGGGGAGAAGGAAAGAAAAGAAGAAGGAGGAGGAGGAATAGACCTGCCCCAAGTCAATTTATTTTCTTCATCTCACAGAGGAATTAATTTTATTCTTTGTTATTAATTAATTCTTTTTAATTAATTACTTCTATTAACTTTATTCTTAATTTCATTTAAGGAATTAATTTTATTCAAATTCTATTTTATTTTCTTCATCTCACAGAGGAATGCGATCCTCGTTTTTATTTTTGATCCCTCGCATTTCCTTCAATAAAATCATTTCCTCTGTAAGATACTGATGAAGAAAAGAAATTGACTTGGAGCAAGTCTATGCATACAGTAACATCAAGTTAGATTTTGCATAGAGCGAGTAGTTTGACCGTTTCCTATCATAGAATGCACTTTTGTCAGTACTTTGCCTTAACACTTTCTTGATGAAATTTGGCAGAAATAACCTTGACCAGGGGCTATTCCCGAGCTCACTGTTTCATTACGAACCACTATTACCGTGTTTTGCGTGCAGATTCCTAGTCAGAAGGCATCACAGTTTCATAAGATGCAAAAATTGTTTGCAGGAAAGATAAACAAAAAACTTCAAATAATTCCCAAGGTAAGTCAACAAAATTTCACAACACTTGAAAGATGCATGTTCTGCTCTCAAATCTGTTCTAAATGATACCTGGCTTGCAGTAATTTGCAATAAATTGGCAGTGTTATGACTAAAAACCATTTCACTACATATAGTTGTTATCCTCTTTGCTGTAGTCCATGGCAAACGGCTGTTGAGTAAGTGATATTCCCACTGAAAGCACTCTGAGCCACTCTTGAGGTTTTATGAGCCACTGCATCTTCTGGAAGCTACCTTCTCTCCTCATGTGGGTAACTAAAGGAACTTGGAGCTTACGTGTTCAAGAAACATTCTTGCAAAGCTGGTCAGTTACAATACGGGGGGGAGGGGGGGGGTACATCTCCTGGAAAGATACCATTTCATACCGATGATCTCTCATGTGATAGTCCAGTTCTTCCTTGACTTTGCAATGACAGTCACGACACAGCGAGGGCTGCTCAGGATCGTTTCCACATGTCAGGAAAGTGGTCTCTATCCTTGAAATATGCACAGTTCTTTCATGGTTTTCTCCGTAGGTTACATTGCCTGCAGCAAGGGTCTTTGGGTATCTTACCATTTCGAATACGACATCTTGACGACTTTAAGCATCTCAATTTTCTGCATCTCACTCTGCCGTTCTATGGATGAAGGAAGTGGCTTGTTACGTTTTGAACAAAATTGATACTGTACCAGATGAATCGCAAGGACATGAATCGAGTTGCATGTCTTCAACAGCATGATATTTCATTGAAAAATGTATACAGTCTCTTCCCGTCAATACTGCATAATTCATTCGTATTTTAGCTATCAAGATATCTCCACAAAATGAAAAAAATCTATGTTTCGAAGAACCTCTGAAAAAGTCAGCAGGCCAAACAAAAAACTTTAGGTTGAAACATTTACTCTAAGAAAAAACAGGTTAATACTAATGCTAAAGAAGCTCCAGAAAAATCATGCAACATTCGTTTTCTTACACCTTTTTTTGCAATAGACCTTTTAGCTATTCTGAAAGAGAATCACAATCGAACGATGCTTCGCTACATTTTGTAGAATTTTCGAATGTGCACAATAGTGATAGAAGCTCTAACGCCACTCGATCGAACCTCGCGTATAAACATGTATAAAAATAACGCTCGATCCAGGCTCTTTTCCTGAATAGCTAAAAGGTCTATTGTCTGTTGATGGAATTATTTGTAACTGCCATCTGCAATATTGCAATTGGAATTGCTATTTGTAATACATAATCTGTAATATTCAAATGTAATATTACACCTCGTGGCATCATTTTGAAACCTTTGATTTTTGTTTGTAAATTTTATGGGAATGTTTAAAAGAATCGGGGAAACGTTGTCATTTCAATAGACAACACTTTAAAAAAAAATTTCTTACGATCACAAAATGAAGCCTCTATGCATACCTTGCATCGGCAAATGACGCACCGAAGAATGCCAAATTGAGGAAACATTGGCTTCCAAGATGTTCCATGTTTATAAGATATTCTCCCATACTTACAACCAGGCTCTGCAGATAAATCAAGTAAATTAGAATGTTAACACAACAAAGAATTTCATATAAAAATATGAAATTGTAAGCAGCAACAACCGAATTCCTTTTATACCGACCAATTACCCTTTTAACAACAATATAAAGGACATTAATTGATAGCGACATTAACATTCTCACTAACTACACAGATGCAAAGAAGATATTCGATAAACCTCCACATTTGTCTTTTTGGAGAGACAAGAATTTAAAGGATTCCCTGGTAAGAACCAACCTAACAACTTCACAACACCCTGGCATTTCTCCCTGCCAACATCCCCACTGTCAGACCTACATCCACATCAACAAACCAACCACTATCACCAACCAAACTCGTTCCTTCAAAATCAGATCCCACTTTACCTGCTCTTCATCCTATCCTGTATAATCTATTGTATCATCTGCACCAAATGTCAATCCTTTTACATCGGCGAAACCTCCCGACAAATCAACAACTGTTTGGAGAACTCAAGCGTAATGTAAGAAACAAGATCCATCTTGAATATGAAAACGATCCTGACAGCAACATGTCCAAACATTTCATTTCAGCTAACCAGTCAACTGTCGATATGTCCATTTTTGGCTTATTATATGCACCTCAAGACATCACCAAACGCAAGACCATGCAGAAACGCCTGATCATTAACTTAAAGACTCTTTATCCTAGAGGATTTAATAAGCAACTTACTTATCTGAAATAGGCCCTTTCCAACTCTCTATTCTTAATTCTTTCTTAATCCTTATACAGGCTACCCATGGAGGGGTACTTGTGTATATCTTGGATGGGGATGCTCTGGTAATTTTTTTAGGTCAATCATTTGTACAGATATTTTCTTGAGTTCCTGAAGCTCTGCATTACTTTTTCGGGTCTCAAATTTGAGTTAAAGAAAGACACTTGACAAAAGCATATCTTACAAACAAAATTTAAACTCATCACCAAAGTCAAAATACTTGAATATCCTTAAATATGATGAGAAATCTAATCAGTTAAGGCACTCTTCCATTCATTCAAGATACCGACTTCATGACCTTTGGGAATTTTTGATCAGAACAAACTATTTTTTGGGTCTATTCTTATGCCAGAAATTATTGCTCTGGGTTGATGCTTTGTACCCCAGCCTGATAACCCCTATCCTAAATATAGCTGGGTACCCTCCTGGGATAGGTTACGTCATGTCACCAAGGGAGATACCTATATCAGTCGAATCTTGTATTCTCTTTGCTCGACTCCATTGATTTCGAGTCACAGCACAAATAAGATCAAATAAAGGTAAAAAAAATTAGATATCTTAATAAATCTAATTTGAATCTCGAAGGCTGATGAAGTTTAAATCAGGCATAGAATAACGGGCGAGGCAGGCTGTTAGATAGTCAAAGGAACTTCCCTATATCAATGCATGACAAACTATAAGCAGTACGATGAACCTAATAGCAGCTTTCTGGAGGAGTTTTATTTACTATCGGCATGCTTTGTGTTGTGTGAACTTCATGTAAGGGTTGAATGTGAACTATCATATACAGTAAGCCATACGCGGTAAGATAACATTCTTCTATTTTCTATGGGATCCCTTTAACTTTACATATGTAGCAGTGAATTTTAATATATGATTAAGGATTGAGCGGTAAGATAACACATGTAAGTATCCTACGACACGTTATTGGTCTTACGCCTGCGCTGGCCAAGTTTTAAAATAGCTAAATTTGCTTAACCCAAGACTATTTTCACTCGATTATTCAAGAATGTGACCTCGACAGATTTAAAAATCCAAGATCTATGCATATCTGTTCGTTCTTGGAAAGACAAATGATATTCTGCTGCTATCACAGCAAATGCAATCTATACCGATATGCCTTAGTTTGGGTTGTTCAGTCCTAAGATCGAGGTTTTGTTCTCTTGAAAAGATTTGTGAGCTTAAAGCAATGGTGGATTTTAGTTAGCAAATGGAGGAGCAGTTACCTCTCCCCTTGAAAGGAAGACTCTGTTAATGGCACTCCCATCCCAGAGGCTAGAAGTGCACCCCTAACCATGGCGCTAACCCAATTTTTAACAGCTCTTTCACAAAGCCATATGAAATTAGTTGATTCTCATCAAAACTGCGCAAAAAACTCAGGCGGGAGGCAGCTTATATTTCATAAGTTCATGGGATCACAATTTCATATAAATCAATAAACTCAGATCATCCTCAAAATTAACAGAAAGAGTAAACTAAAAATGCAACTGCTAAAAGATCATATTCTTCGATTTTCAAATCTTCATCAGCGTTTCTCACATAAATCATTAAGAAATGTAAGAAATAGGTAAACGCAATGTCTGATTTTCGGACTGTAGACTATATTGCGGCGTTGCACCAATTTCTTCCCACTGACTTGTGGAGCGGGGTGGTATCGTAAAATCGTTTCCAAATTATCGTTTGAAGGCCATTTGGGTATGATCAGAGAACAAAAAGCGTTCTTCACCTCCCTGAGAGGTGAATGTTGACTTACCTGTTGATATACGTCGTCAATAAGAAGCTTGGAAATTATGTGATTTTCTTTAAATAGGGCATTACCAGATATAAATGTTTTAACTTTCTACAAATCTGAGACGGCCGGGACTTTGATATGAAAATATAGAATACAAAAACATCGAGGCGGCATCAGAATATGATACAGTCGCAGATGAGAATCAACCAATTAGTCTTACATGGCCTGCCGTCCCTACAAGCATTTTGATGATATGATGCTTATGCTGCCAGCCATAAGATTTTCCGGTCCATGCTTATATTGATCTAAATGAATATACTTAGAGGTGTTATTTCTATACTAGAGTTCAGCAAATCGCTCACTGTTTCGTCATCAGAGGCAAGAATATTTTGCTTCATAAAAATATTTTGCTTTATACAACCACCTAGCAGACCCAATTTTTAATTGCAATTATCAATTGCGATACAGCCGTCTAAGAAATCCAAAGAATCTTTGAACAAGATATTCACCGTTAAAATGAAAACTCACTTGTCTTTCCATTTGTAGTCCCCGCAGCAGTGATTTCTCTTGTGTGCACATCGCTTGATTGGGATTTTCCATCTGTGATGTAAGAGTCATAAGAATAATCACTAAGCTAAACAAGACTTTAAATACACTCATTAATCCAATCCTACATACCAAAAGTGAAATGATTACGTATCTGCAATCAGTTGCAAATTTTATGGCTACATTAGTGTCCCGCATATAAGAAGCGCAAACTTAAGAAATACAGATCCCGATTTTCAAAGTGATACCCCATTTTATAAGAAACTGGTGCAGGTCTTCTTATTTAAAAAAGCTATGTACTGAAACCTTTAGATTTTTTTAGCTTTCCAGTAGAATTGAACTGTCCCTATTCAAAGGAAAACAAGGATCTTTTTATGCACATTAATCAAAAGCACCTTCCTGGAATAATTATAGCATTTCCTGGAAGTGAAACTTTACATAAGCAATTCAGTATAATATGTTTCTTGTCAAAGGCTAACTTAGATGAGAAAATTTTGTTGGTAGACTCAACAGGTAGACCCAGAAATTAGGAAAATGTTAGCGAGGTGCACATTTGGGAACAAGGATTCCACATTCCATCGTGGTCCGTAATTTACTTGCTATTGAAACTAAAATGCTATTTCTGTTGTTGGGAATACATGCTAGCTCAAGTTGACGAGGCAGTGGACATCACCTGGAGGACTATGAACGCATGCGTAGTGTGTAAAATTTTGTCGATTTAATTACGTAATGTCACTGTTTTCATCAAGAATTGTTAGTCATTTTAAAGGCAGCTAGTAGTAAGACGTTAGCAGGAAACCACATCCGCCACAGAAAAATCAATTTTCGATGGGGGAACAGTAATAACAGTTTTCGAAACCCCTCACGATATCGTTTCATGGAAGCTTGGCAAAGAAATGAATTTATCTGATAAGTGAATGGTATAGTCCTACCCAGCTTAGTTTGAGTTTTTGTGTCCAATCGCAATGGTTCGTGAAATTTTGTCAATACAGCAAATTCAGGTATGATAACTGGGCTTTCGACAACAAATGCTCAAAGCGCTGATGTTCTGCTTAGGCCAACCCAGTCACGCGAGATCAACCGCTTGACATTTTCTTCTGTACCAAGCTTCCAGAATGATCGGTCATGATATCTTGCAGGCACACAAACACAACTGCAGTCAAGAATTGATAAAACATAAGCAAAGTTTCCCGTAAATCGAGCTGCGAATCTTCCCTTACTGCTCACTGTCACTGCAACGATCTTCGAAACGGCTGCAGGTCACTGCAGGTACTTCAATGATCATGTTATATCTACGGCGCATGCGTTCATAGTCTCCGCGCTGATTGGCTGTCAAGTTGACCCTAAAACAAAGCGAGGAAACAATAGGGGGAGTACCATGTATCCCCAACAATAACACTGAAAACGCCAACTTCAATGCACCATAAATCATGGACCAGAATGGAACGTGGAATTTTCGATTCCCATACAAACCCCTTACAAGCATTTTTCTAATTGTTGGGTCTTGAAGATGCGTGATCTTACCAAACAAAATTTTCTTGTCTAAGTTAGCCTTTGACCGATCGATTAACATTTTAGTTTTGAATATCGGTCATATACTGTTTATTCCACAGCCTATAAAACGGGCAAACATTTTTGACTCACGCGGTACATGATCTTCGTAATAAGCAATTTTACCCTGATTTGTAACGCATCAGACTTGACATTGAAAAAGTTGTTTCTTATATGCGGCACACAACTGTAGTGTACTGCAGTGTACTGTACTGTACTGTACTGTACTGTACTGTACTGTACTGTACTGTACTGTACTGTACTGTACTGTACTGTACTGTACTGTACTGTACTGTTCTGTACTGTGCTGTAGTGTAGTGTAGTGTACTGTACTGTATTGTACATTAAAGTGGTTCATTTACAGGAGCCTGGAAGGAGGCATTTATAATACCACTGTTGAAAAAAGTTGGTTTGGATATTATTTTCCCAAACTTCAGACCAGTCAGCAATCTATCGTTCATCTCTAAGATAGCAGAGCGGGCTTCGGTGAAACAAATTTCATCGCATATGAATCTACATTGTCCTTTACCAGCCCTCCAGTCAGCATATAAGAGTATCATAGCACGGAAACTGCACTGCTTAAAGTACTATTAGGCATTCGCCTTGATATGGACGCCCAGAAAGTTACCCTGTTAGTGATGTTAGATCTTAGTGCGGCTTTTGACACAATTGATCATGCCATTCTCGTTGAAATTCTTAAGAAAAAAGTAGGGCTCTCTGGAACAGCATTACAGTGGGTGCAATCATACATATGCAACCGACATCAGTGTGTGTGCAAGTCAAAGGGAAGCTATCTGAAAGGACTGAACTTGAATACGGTGTCCCCCAAGGATCCTGCTTAGGCCCAATCCTTTTCCTTATCTATGCAAGTTTACTGTTTGATGTAATGGCAAAACATCTCCCAAATGCACATGGTTACGCAGATGACCATCAAATATACCTATCGTTCAAACCCACTGACCAAGTCTCACAAGAGGATGCACTCCAGTCAATTCAGGCCTGTATATCCGACGTTAGGAAATGGATGCTTGCTAATAAGCTCAAGATAAATGATGGAAAGATGGAGTTCATGATAAAAGGGTCAAAGCACAACTTAAGTAAATTGAACATAAATTCTATAGATATTGGCGACACTGAAATAAAGCTAGTCTCTTCTTTGAGAAATCTTGGAGCTATGATTGACGAAAATTTGTCCATGGAGCATCAAATAACAAAGACCTGCTCCACAGCTTTTTATCACATAAGAAACATCAGGCATATAAGAAAGTATTTCGATGTGGAATCCACGGAGACAATGGTTCATGCTTTCATTACAAATAAACTTGATTACTGCAATAGCCTACTATGCGGTCTGCCAGATTGCCAAATACAGAAATTGCAACGCGTACAGAATGCAGCTGCAAGGATATTAACCGGAATAAAAAAGTATGATCATATCACTCCTGCGTTAAAGGAATTACACTGGTTACCTGTGCAACAAAGAATTGAATTTAAGATATTGTTGCTAACATACAAAGCGCTGAATAACATGGCCCCATCTTACATAACGAGTATGTTTACTATGCAAGCACAAGAAAGATATTGCCTCAGGTCAAATGCATCTTTAAAGTTGAAGATTCCGAGAACAAAATACAAAACATGCGGAGACAGAGCATTTCCAGTCGCTGCTGATACATTATGGAACCGCTTACCTTATAACATTCGTGACTCGCAGAGCATTGACACTTTTAAATCTAGATTAAAAAATGCTTATTTTCTATTGCTTTTGAACTGTAATCGACTCTGGAACCTTTTACATGTAAATATGGACATTTTTTTTAACTTAGGTATTGTTAAGCGCTAAAGAATATATATTTTATAGATTTTAGCGCTAGATAAAAGTATAATAATAATAATAATTATTATTATTATTATCATCATTATTATTATTATTATTATTATTATTATTATTATCATTATTATTATTATTGTTATTATTATTATAAAAGACAACTGTTGCCGACATACGTTTCGATTAAAATCTTCTTCAATGTAAAAATTTTCACAGGGCAGCCAAATATTTATAGCAAAGACATGTTTACTTACATTACAAAGACTTTTTAAAAAGATGAAATCTAATTTAGGCCCTGTTTATATGAGGAAAAACACCTCACTTGCCAGACCCGGGGCTGAGAGGCGAGATGCCACCTTCCAATAGAATCCTTTGTATTTTCATATCGCGTTTACATGATGAACGCAACACCACCGGTATAGTGAAATCCCACCTCACAAGAGGTGGAATCTCACCTGGGTGAGGTGAAATTTTTCCATATAAACGAAATACCACCGGTATGGTGAGATGAAATAAAATTTTTCGTCGATTCTCATTGGTCAGTTCTTTCTGATTTCACGGAAGAGAGACCTTAATCCACCTCGCCTCTCAGCCCCGGGGCTGACAGGCGAGGTGAAAAATCTCATATAAACAGTTACTGAAATTTACCTTGCCTGTCAGCCCCGGGTCTGGCAGGTGAGGTGTTTTTCCCCATATAAACAGGGCCTTACAATTGAATATGCGATACATAAACAACCTCAGTGAACCTAAAATCAATGCCTACGAGACCATCGTACTCCTGAGAGGTTTTTCATTATTTCATTAAATTTGCAATTTATACCAGGTCCCTCGGGCCAATCAAGCCGCCAAGAAAAACCCAAAAGACAAGAACCCACACAGAGTTCCCGTCCCCCGGGGTCCCCCCAAAACGACCCAACGAGCCAAAGGACCCAGTGGGAGCCAGAACTATAATGTGAAGAGGAACTGGAGCTTAACGAACCCCTTGAGGCTATGCTAACTTTTCTGTAAATCCCAAGGGTAACTTTCCATAGATTCGCTAGCTGCTAAACAATCGCAACTGTGAAAAGTTTTACACTGAAGAAGATTTTAATCGAAACGTATGTAGGCAACAGTTGTGTTTTTATATTTTTATTTCTGTTTGTTCAAGAGGATGGTTTAGTTTATCATTATTATTATCATTATTATTATTAGTAGTAATGAAGTGTACCGTAGTGTACTGTAGTGTACTGTACTGTACTGTACTGTACTGTATTGTAATGTAATGTAATGTAATGTAATGTAATGTACTGTACTGTACTGTACTGTACTGTACTGTACTGTACTGTACTGTACTGTACTGTACTGTACTGTACTGTATTATACTGTACTGTACTGTACTGTACAAAGGAGAAGATAATAGAGTAGAAAAATGTAGATTTTCACCCTCATCGCTCTTACTTCATTGCCTTTTATTGGAGAAATCATGATTTTTCAATTGTACCGGGTGAGCCAGAAAAAGTTCCCGCTTTTGAAAATTCATAGTACAAAGACTACGTCACAGATTTGAATGATTTAAGTTCATGAAGATGACCACCTAGCCAAAATCCTACCATTGTGTTCAACTGCTTACAGGGGATTTAACCAATCTGTGTAACAATGTAATACATTTCACTTACCTAAACAGGTTGGACAACAAGAGCCTGGAAATCTTTCTGCACGCTTGCATTTTAACTTTGGACAAAGAACACGAGTACATTTGTAGTCTCCAGGAGCACTCTGCAAAAAGAGTTTGTTTCAAGTATATCTTGAGATTTGAAAGCTACGGGTAGAATGCTTATACGAAAAACCAAGTAGCATTTAAGCTAGACTTGCAGAATGAGAGAAGAACTTGCACAGTGTTAGTACTCATCAAAATTCGCATTTTCTACTCAGCTCGAAAGGCTTTCTAGAGACGATTGAGACCAACTGCAGCAAGTTATCAATGTATATATTGAAAAATCTCGTTATCAAAGTATTTACAGTCAATGCAATTCTGTTTGTAAAGCTTCATCTTTGTCGAACTTTGTGCTTTCGTAAAAATGAGTCATAAATCCTAAAATGATAAACAGTCACTGAAACTGCTTGCAGGAACTTTCTACAATGTCTTAGCAAAACTGTTGTTTCGCTCGGGTCACAAGTTTCTGCTTCACGGTTATTCAAGTTGTTTACACTTTCTTGGAGGGAGAGATGACGTGTTTCCATTACATAAGGTACGTGCGCCGTTTGAGTGGTTGTTGCGGAACAGCTTTAAATTAAAGTTTTCTGTTTTCAAGGATTTTGATAGCAGTTTGTCAAATTACTAACTACCTCAAAACTAGAGGAATCATCGTTCTCCCTTCTATTAAATCAACGATTTTGATTGAAGAGACGTACTTGGTCTGACTTTCTTATGTGGACAAGTACAACACATATTCATAAATTGGATTTTCTGATGACAAAGAACATTCAACATATCTAGGCTGTTAGAAGTGGTGATGTGCAACACAAATGCTGCAGGCTATGACATGCGTCGATCAGTTATTTTGCTTCTCAAAAGTGCTGAAATCCTGTCAATGTCAAATCAACAATATTGCGCTCTGCAAGCTGCTGAGAAATATTTGTTAGTTATGTTCATTTCATTTTCATTTCATTTTTACTTATTTAGGCACGGTAGCCTCGTCAGTACATGAGAACTGCTTTTCAGGGGGCGTGGCAAAAATATTTACAAATAAGAAGATAACAATAAGAAGATAAGAAGATAGATACTATGAAATAAGGATGGTCATCATAGTTAGTTTTTGATTCTCTTCTTAAAAGTGGCAAGGGAAGGTGCCTGTTTGGCATCGGGTTCAAGTTGATTCCAAAGCTTAGGTCCACGAAAAGAAATAGCCCCCTGCCTATTGTTCGTTTTCCGTAAGGGTAGCGGAAGATCACTATCGGTATCTTTCAGTTTTCTAAAATTGATAACTCCCGAATGTGTTTCTTGATATAACTGCAGTTAAAGTTCATGTGATGTTGAAATTCAAGCAATGAGATTAAGCTTAGAGATAAAATCCTCTGGCTTTCAAACAACCAGTGATTTTGAATTTCTTTCTCAATAAGTCAGCAACCAGATCTCAGATTTACTCAAACTCGGTGCCAAACCCTAAGTTGAAATGTCTTCACAGTATCCACTCGAACAGCGTCCATGTGTTTTAGGATACCCTGTAGACATATTCAAATCCCCAGGATTGTGCCCGGAATTTTTCATAGTACATACACTATCTCTCAATTGGATTTTATGCTCTCTTTTAACAATAGAGTTCTGTTTACTTCACTTGTCAGAAACGATGTTGTCTCACACAAACTGCACCCAGTTTTGTAGACTGGAAACTGGCCCTCACTACCGGCAGAGCAAACGTCTATCAGTATATGATAGCATTCCACTAACATTTACCTTGCAGATACAAACAATGCATTTGATCATGCCAAATGGATATATCATTGGATGCCATGCTTCACCAACGGCTCTTATCTCGTTTCTTGAAGGCATCCCAATTGTGCAAGCTGCGTAGGAAGATTCGTATGCATCAATCAGAAGATTTTCTTATGCAGAGGAGAGTGGGGCTAGTTGTGGGGGGATATAGGGAAGAGTGGGACTAATTATCACTGGAAAATTTTCACACAAACTGATGCAAACACAAATCAAGGGAAAACTTTCGTGAGATGTTTTCTCGGAGGTCCTGATGAACTATTTTCAAATGATCAACAAAAGTCAAAATAAGCAAAGCACTCGATTGATTAAAAGTTTGGGGCAGCTTGCCCAAATAACTACAAGTCTCATGGCAGATTTTACAACAATAGAATATGTCACATTTCTTCTTCCTTTCGATAAATCCCTTTGTCTTCTCTGAAAATCGCTGTTCGGATATCGCATGAGTCAGCTAGTCATCTAGATCTTAGGGTAACTTATGCGACTATTATTATGTGTCCATTTTGTACTTTCTTGTCAATCAAAAGTGACACAATGATATAGCTACGAAAATTTGCACTTTCTTGAATGACAGCAGAGCATCTTTACGGTGTGATTCATAGTTTAATATAGATCGGTATAAAGATGATGCTCGATATAAGAGTTACGATATAGATAATGGAGCTGATAAAAAATGTAGCAATATCAGAGCATCTTAATTCAATTAAAGCTACAATTTCTCCTGAAGGTTGTATTTTAAAGCAAAATTTCTACAAAGGGAGCATATTGAGGCTGATTTTCTCTCAGTAGAATTTTCCTTGTGGCGGGGTTTTACACAATGAAAAGTTCATCATGCGTAAAAGTCTGTTCAAATTCAAAGGGGCAGTTTCTCACGTAAACAGATTTTCAGTCCGCTCGGAAAATTCTACTGAATGGAAATCAGCCTTCCTTCCTATTCCTAGAGGATTTTACAATGCGAGGGTTTTCATACACAGCAGCCTTGGGCCTTAATTAGCTGTAATTCGGCTATTGTTTTCATTAGCGTACTTAAGATATATTGATGATGATGATGATGATGATGATGATGATGATGATGATGATGATGATGATGATGATGATGATGATGATGATGATGATGATTGATGATGACGATGACGATGACGATGACGATGACGGTGACGATGACGATGACGATGATGATGATGATGATGATGATGATAATGATGATGATGATGATGACGATGATTTGTGTATCGAGAAAAATGTCATTTTGTTCTGGAAAAAAAAAGGCTGATGAATGGAGGGAGGGAAAAGTCGGGATTTCGCGAGCTCCTTTGAGACAGGCTGTTACGCAAATAATGTTTGTTACATCATTAAAGTAATCAATTCTGTCAAGCATCGATGTAAGAAGGAATTTTTAGTGCATGAAAACACCTCTTGGTAGTAAGATTAAGAAAATGAAAATGACTGGCAATTCTTTCAAATATAAGCACTACGATATTACTAGCCATCTGTTTTAAAGCTGCTACCGTAGTCGGCTTCATGACATGGCAACTTATTCATTAGAAAAATGATGGAAAAATCATACTTACCCTTTCGAGGATCTACTGCTTTTGCGTTAGGTGGAGCTGCAAGAAAACAAAGTAATCCTTATCTGCTGCCAGAGTGTGCAGAAATGATCTGGCTGAAATCGCTGCTTTCTAAGCCAATGATGCAGCAACTATAAAAATCAACTTGACACAGAAAGATTATGTTACATTCTTCAGTTCGATGATTCACTTACCAATGACTTACGTATCATAATGACTTCAATTGCGATTCAAATCATAAAGAATTTTTATAAGAAAACGATTGTGTTAGAGGCCCTTTACATGAGACCCGACATGAAACTCGTGCCGTAGTTTCATGCCGTGCATAAGTTTTCATATCGGCTGCTGGTCTGAGCTACTGTTGTGTTTACATGGTGTCGGGGCGATATGAAATTTTCAATAAAAGTCATGTCGGGGGGAATAAAACTCATGCCGGGATGAAAATCTCATGTAATCACATTTTCTCAGGCCCCGTTCACACTGCTACGTTTTCATATGAAAACGGAGTAAAACTTCTCCGTTTTTGCCTTGCGTTCACATTGCTCCGCTGTGAAAACGGGGCTTTTCGAAAACGCTAATGAAAACGCATAAATTTGAAAACGGTGCGTTTTGAAAACGATCCGTTTTCAGTGTGAACGCCAAAAACGGAGACATTTGAAAACGCTGCACATTCCTTTGTTAATAGACTTTTGATTACAATGGCATTCAAAGTCGCGATTGGCGCCTTGTTGAAAGCTATCAACAAAAGGCTTTGTGTTTTTTGCTAGAGCAATGTGAACGCCTATCGTTTTCATAGCGTATCTATTTGAAAACGGGGCAATGTGAACTGGCAGCGTTTTCATCAACAAAAAAGGATACAAATGAAAACGGAGCAGTGTGAACGTAGCCACAGATCAGGGCGCTATGAAAACCAAATTTTCTTTGTTTTCCTTCTAAAATATTTACGTCATGTCATGTGGTGAAAGATGACTGACGTAGGTAGAAAGTTTCATATCGGGTCAATATCGGGTCTCATGTAAACAGGAGTGAATTTCTCAAATTTTCATGCCGACATGAGTTCCTGTCGCCCTAAATTTAATGTTGGGTCTCATGTAAAGGGCCTCTAAGGCACATCCCAAAAATGTTCCTTCCTCCAGGATTTTATCGCTGAATTATGTCACACAAAAACCTTGCATTACAGAATATTTCAAACATGATACAGCGATTGGATGCGCTTGATGCACCCTTGAATAGGTTTTCACATCTAATTTCATTTAATAAATTCAAATACGGGAGAAGAACAAAAATTCACTTTTTATGTGCGCTAAAGTACATTACTTTATTTAGATTAGCTGATACCTCTATAGCGGAAAATAAGGAAGAAAAGAGGGACCATGGATAGAATTTCAACTCGGGGCCTAGGTTTCCATCAAATCAAAATAAGTCTGCTTCAGGAGTAGTGCGTTGACATATAGAGAATTCTTTACATAGGGGTGGGGGAGATTTCCCTATTTACCCATTGGCTAAATACGGCTGAAACTGCACGGGTTACCAAAGCAACTTCTAGAAACATTTGGTGCTAAGTTTATGAGCATACAAACTGGCTTTGTGGTGTACAGGAATATAATAAAAAGTTCGAGGTTTTTCAAGAACAGGACCGAATATGAGAGGTTTCTGCAGTAAAACATTTGACTTTATATTTCTTGTGAAACAACAAAGCGGTCAGTATGAGTTTTATTACCTGATAGTGCCTAATTTTGACTAATATCGTTTAATCAAACACGATATCGTACTGTTATGTCGCTTACGGCTTTATTGGAAATCTTGCCGGCCTAGAGCAGTTGTTGTAGTGACGAAAAAGACGTCTTTGTATCATGCAAGGTTACGGGAGGGACAACTGTGTGCAAATGTGTGCAAATGAAAGAGGTGGGATTCCTCTGTTGCCTTGTTTCTGATACTTCACTCCAATAATAATGTAAAATGCGTACTTACTTGTACAAACCGGGCAACAATGTTCATGGACCGTGACTGGGTCTGAGCAACTTGGCTTTGGGCAAGAAATCTGCTTGACTGTCACATGTCGTTGCTGAATGATGAGAAGAACAGGCATTTATTAATGCATCGACTTACTTAAACAACTTCACCAACTGTTGTAACATCCACATTTCAAAAAGTGCCCAGTTCATCAAAATTTGATTTCACGTCTCATTTAGGCAGAGACGAAAAAGACAGATATGTCTTTAACTAAAAGCTGTCTGGGATTTTGAGTAATTCCTTAGAAAACTAAACAATTTCCGCAAATCATACAAGATTTCTAGGTAGTGGCATGCCTCTCGGCTAAGGCTTAAGCGTTACTTCTGAACTTACTTTAGAGGCATAAGTTTCTCGCTGAAGAGAGGGTTAGCGAACAACGTCTCACCTTGATTTTCCTAAAAAGCAGTTAACTCTACTTTAACTTGATGCTTGCTTGTCTTCATTGCTTGAACATCCTTTTACTTAGGCCCTGTTTATATGAGGAAAAACGCCTCATCTACCAGACTCGAAGCTGAGAGGCGAGGTAAATTGCAGCCACTGCATATATGAGATTTTTCACCTCACCTACAACCTCACAGGGGATGCAAGGCGAGGTGGAGTAGAGTCCCTTTTCCGTGAAATCAGAACGAACTTACCAATAAGAATCAACGAATAATTTCAATTGATCTTATCATACCGGTGGTGCTTCTTTTATATGGAAAAATTTCACCTCACCCAGGTGAAATTCCTCCTCTAGTGAGGTGGGATTTCACTATACCTGTGGTGCTGCGTTCGTCATGAAAACTCGTTATGAAAGTACAAAAGATACTTCTCACCTCTCAGCCTCGAGTCTGGCAGGTGAGGCGTTTTTCCTCATATAAACGGGCCCTAAAAACAACCTTTGCCTTCTTACGAGGGTAGCATTGTGTCTTCTACTCTCCCTCATCAGGTAAGACTCAAAGAAAACAAGTGTAACTAGAAATTATATTAGTTAGTGAGTGCTGCATTATGTGAATGGAAACAAACTAAACAAACATATGGAATAGAATAAAATGAAATAATAGGCCTTTCTGGTTCTTTTGACATTACAAGATACCTTTACTCCCCCCCCCCCTTGTCTCGCAACTCATTCTTGCAGTCAGTTCAGTTCTGTTTGCATTACATCACAAAATCAATGCCCGTCTCCCTTTCCCTCTTATACTCATGAGATAGATTGAAAGATACATTAAGAGGGCTTTATTTCTAGACTGATTGCATATTCGTAGTTATCGCTATTGATAGACTGATGGACACTCAAACTAAACGAAAACAACAACACAAATTCAATTCAATGAGATGAGCGTAAGTTGAGGGCACTTATGGAGATGGAGTGAGGCTACTTTATTTCCACTGCCTCTGACATTTCTATTATTGTGTAATCACAAAAGGCTGCTTACAGCGAATTACCAGATTGTCATATTTCCACATACACTTCCACAAATAGAAAGATATCGCAACCTTTCATTCATCTCGAAAAGTTCTGCGACAAACCGAAATGAAAACCTTTACCTGGGAGCAGAATTACTGAGAATTTGGGTCAAAGTTACAATCGATTGATTGTCTGGAGGATTGAACCCGTACACTTTTAGATGGACAACAATAACAACTATCTTTGGATGAAGACAGGCTTTGGACAAGTTAGTGTTAAAGAGGCAAGGCCAGCAATCAACACAAACAGCCTCCTAATCAGAGGATCTTTGCGACTGTTTTTACTTCCCTTTCAGCTTTAATTAAACACAGTGCTAATTGCTTGCTAATATGCAACAGTTTTGTGTAGCCATTTCTTTATCCATCTCTTGATTATAATTCAGAGTGGAAATAGAAAAGATAATGATTTAAAGAAACTGAAAATAAAACTTACGTTAACTTACATTGCATTTGCAAATTTTGCAATAAATTTTCGATACTCCATCTTTGTCTAAAGGATGCCACTGCGCTCCATGATCATAAAACCGTCCCTGATATAAACACACACCAACATTGAGATCCGACCCTGCTAGGGATCTTTGTAGCAACGGATTACTGCCAGCTTTCTTGATCTTACTGCAACGGCTACTTGATAAGGAAACTTGTCCCTTTAGTTCTCCTGTCGTCATTCTCCTGGTACTTATGAGTATATGGGCCATGCCTGATGCGATCCCATTTAACAGATCCAAGGATGGCTCAATGAAAGTGCCACGTGACTGAAAATAGAAAAGACTGCACTGATATCCAAAAATATCATTATTTAGCCTGTGGAGGATGGCAGGGTAGTGGCACCATGGGACCAGAGGGTCGGTACCTGGTACAGCATTCCTGCCAAGATGGTGGAGCTTTGTACCAAAACTAGAAAGTATTGGTACCAGTTCTATATGAGTCGGTACTAATAACAGATTTTAAATGGATGTTTTTGCAATTTCTAAAACAAATTTTAACCTTTCAACATTACGGGTAGTGACACAGGTGCGACCGTGAGTTGTATATGTATGATTTGGTTTTTTCTCATTGGTTTCCCGAGGAAGCGATGTAGAACTCCTTTTAAATTTCTCATATTGATGAAAGACTGTACAACATTCGTTATCAGTCACAATCTCCTTTTCCGAAATTGGTAGCACCAACACCTTCAATTTTGGTGGAATCTGGTACCTTATGGGTTGGTACCGGTACCAAAGACTGCCATTGTTACTCCCATATGGTCTGATTTTGTTTGATAAAGTATATGCAGAAAACTGAGTTTAGTCCATAGTCAGCCAGAGAAAACAAAATTAAAAAGTCATACGCTGCAAAAACAATCCACTTAAAGGCCACGATGAATCCATGATGAATCGTACGCGGTACTGATTTGGACGATTTATAGCTTAATCCTTAACAAAGACCCAGAGCTGGATAGGACTTTACCTAATTTTGTTAGTCTCCTGTTTACAGAGTTTTGAGCGAATTTCTTAAAAAATGTTTGCTCTCAAACACACTTGAAAGATGGGAAACGTCGATCAAATTTTCTTCAAAAGTAGACGTGAAAGGACGAAGAGAAAACGTCTTCTTGGTGATGCGAGAATTGGGAAACCGATTTAGTCTAGTTCTCACTAGGCCTTCTGAATTCGTTAGGGTCGTACAAAAAGACCCAAAGGAGAAAGACTCCGAGTTTAAGCATGAGCGATAGGACACCCAGTGTGTAGCAGTTTAAATTTATATCAGTAGTGAGCCACTTTAACTCATTGTTTTTTGTCTTGAACTTATTTTTACTACGTACACAACCACCTTTCAATGTTTCGTAATTTTGAAATTTTCAGTAGTGAGCCACCTTAAGTGAAGATCCACTTTAACTCGTAAAGCTATCTTCACTTAAGGTGGTTCACTACTGAAAATTTCAAAATGACGAAACATTGAAAGGTGGTTGTGTACGAAGTAAAAACAAGTTGAAGATACCAAAAAAAAAACAATAAGTTAAGGTGGCTTGCTACTGATATAAATTCAAACTGCAACACAGTGGGTGTCCTATCGCTCATAGTTTAAGTCCTTTGTCATTTGGGTTTTTAAGCACGGCCTTAACGACCCAAGCAACCTTGTGTGAATTAGGCTTTAGTCGCAATTGGTTTGCACGAGCTTAAATTCGGAGCAATGCAGCATTTTTTATTCATACAAAGAAATGCGTTTCCTTTTGCAATTTAATTAAATTCATACCTTGGTACGGGTATGTATTCATGCGTCAAAGCATGAGTAGCAGAAGACTAGTATGGTGGCCAAAATGTTATATGGGTCCTGGTAAAATCAACTCACCTGCCTTCAGATCATACAACCAAGATATTATAAAGAATAGACCTTTTCACGGAAAGAAAAGCATGCTGGGAAAATGGGGGAGATTTGGAAATTTCGACACCACGCAGCTTCGAATTTCGCCAGGTTTTGCGATGCTTATTTTCGCAACAAACCTCTCTCCCTAAGCACGAACAAAGATGTTAGATATCTTGTGTACATATCGATAAACTCCTTACACTTCAGAGGTAACGAAATAGCAACATTTTTGTGGATCGAATTCCTCTAAATCTTTTTATGGGACGACAAAGCAACCCGAGGCAGCTTCGAGAATCACAGAATCATGCCTAGGCCCTTGCGACCAAACGCCACATTTAGGCACATGATTCTGCGATCAATGGAGGAAATCAACTGAAATTCAAAATGAAAGCACTTCATTTGTGTCTGAACTCGGATTTAAATTGGCAGGCTGTTGTCTGAACGCATATGAACGTAGGGAGGTCAAACAGCTCAGATCACATGTCGTCCTTCCCAATGAAAAGTTTCGACTAAAGTATCTTTGCAGAAACCGGGTTCAATTTTCTTACAAAGCGAAAGAAACCTTTTTACTGCTAATTTTTTCATCCAGTGATTGTTGACAGATGTATTTTCTACCTTTTAATTGATATTTCTAGCGACCACCAATTTTGAAGTATCATCTTACCAGAAATTTATTTCAGCTTTAAAATCCAAGTAATGTGTAGGTCATTTCCTGTCCCTAGACTCGAGGATGAAACCTGCAAGCGCCCATCTAAGATATTTTGTGAGATATTTTGATCATTATCTCTTCATCTTCCATTCATCCTAAAATAATATCTTTGGTATATGATATTTAGGGTTAACGTTTCCTTGAGCTGCATGCCCTTCAAGAGATGAAGATTAATTCTTGAACTCATTTTTGATGCACTTTTTGCTCGCTATTTATTATCGTCTCGATCTGTTTTCAAAGAGGACTTTTCATTATCATCGCATCTGCATCGCTTCTTTATTTCAATGTAGCAACCAAAACAAGACATGATTTATTTCCAACAAGTCGAGAATCGGTATTAGATGTAGATAATCAAAGATCTATCAACCTTAACAAACCTTCATTCTTCCAGTCGTTTCAAGGTATATTTACAGTATGAGTTCTTGCACTCCCAAATCAAAACATTGTTTATACGGGCTGTGAGAAAAGCCTAGGACAAATCAGAAATGACGAAAGAATTATTCTGCCCGTTTTCATGAACTTCGTGAACCTGTATCAACAGCGACTTGCAGCAACAAGCTATGCATCCATTCGAAGCAAATCTAAAGGAAATCCAGCATTTCATTCTTCGTGGGGTATTTTCCTGGCTTCTCTTTGCAACTGTTCAAATCAGAATCGATTTGGAAATAATGTGTAACACAACTTATGTCATGTGACAAATGCACTCCTTCCTGAACTTTTTGTCATGCACTGTCTCTTTCGTCGATGAAAGGAAGCATTAATTAATGTACAAGTATTTTCACAAGAAACTAATAATTTAGGCAAGTACCGAAAGTTTTTACTATTATCAGATCTTGACTAATCCGAGTTTCTTACGAGTTTCTTTTAAAGGTTCCGTAAAAATCGTTATCTTTGCTTCCCGTGCCATCCTGAATATTCTCAAAATGCCTTTCAAATAATTGATTCAAGGGATTCAAGAAAGAAGTGAAAATACATGTACGAAAGATTTCCTTCAGTAAAATAGATGGTTTTTTACGAATTTTTACAATACTTGAATTCTCCTCAGGTTTTTCTTAACAAAAAAGATACGTGTAGTCTGGAATTTAAGTTTTGTGGAAACATTGTTATAAAATAGAGCAAAATAGTAGCTATAAAATGAATAGTGTGAGAGGACGATTAAAGCAACAAGAAATTCATTATTATTTAGAATTTAGACTTTTGTAGTGATGATTTGGTGTAAGTTATTACATGAGATGGCTTTAAATTTGTTTAACACACCTTTTGCATGATTTTAGTACGAAATGCAGACCTTTCTAGTAAGGTCCTTGAAGTTCTCTTTCAAGTGAAGTCCTCGGGGCAGTAGCTTGAAGAAACAAGGATATATTTTGAGGAGGTGTGGAGGTGCCCCTCTCTGCAGCTGGTGACCCACATCGTCATTGATCCTTCAGTCTTTGAACCTGAGACAGTTTGAGTTAAAATGGAGATCTAGTCCAATAGTTGAAAAAAACCCAATTTTTAAGATTTGACAAGGCACGTTCTTACGAGCAAACCGTGCAGCTGCAACCGATTCGAGAAGACATATTCTAAAAAAACCAAAAGACTCAAAGACATAGAGGAAGCACATTCTTCCCAAATAATTTTTGTGGGGGTCAGGAGTACGATATTTTTTGCGTATTCTGTGAGCTTTCAGCAGCTTAGGATCATAACGAAAAATTGGTTGGAGCCATATGGGGAGGTGAGAGGGATTGAAATATTTCATTGGATGATAAGAACAAAAGTTACATCGTTGTCTCGGATATAGCCACCTGAACCAGCTTTGTTTTGAGTTGTAAATTGACACTTACAGTGCAGGCATCCCTAGCTACGTGAATATTATATGGTTTCGACCCAAATTCTCGGCCGACATTGCGTCCTTGCAGAGGTTTCGATGGATACTTTAGAAATTTTTTCACCCCCCCCCCCCAAGAAACACCCCCATCAAGTGAAGCTTAAGACACTTTTCTTTCTACGTTAAGCTACCTCTAAGGAAATTTGCACCCTACACTTTTCCTACCGTTTTGGTCGCTTTCATGGATATTTTTCCGAAACAATGAGGAGCAGAAAGCATTCAATGCTCAAAAAGAAGACAAAAGACACAAGAAAAAAGAAGACGATTGTTACGGAACCTTTAAAAGAAACTCGTAAGAAACTCGGATTACTCAAGATCTGATAATCGTAAAAACTTTCAGTACTGGCCTAAATTATTAGTTTCTTGTAAAAATACTTGTACATTAATTAATGCTTCCTTTCATCAACGAAAGAGACAGTGCATGACAAAAAGTTCAGGAAGGAGTGCATTTGTCACATGACATAAGTTGTGTTACACATTATTTCCAAATCGATTCTGATTTGAACAGTTGCAAAGAGAAGCCAGGAAAATACCCCACGAAGAATGAAATGCTGGATTTCCTTTAGATTTGCTTCGAATGGATGCATAGCTTGTTGCTGCAAGTCGCTGTTGATACAGGTTCACGAAGTTCATGAGAACGGGCAGAATAATTCTTTCGTCATTTCTGATTTGTCCTAGGCTTTTCTCACAGCCCGTATAAACAATGTTTTGATTTGGGAGTGCAAGAACTCATACTGTAAATATACCTTGAAACGACTGGAAGAATGAAGGTTTGTCAAGGTTGGTAGATCTTTGATTATCTACATCTAATACCGATTCTCGACTTGTTGGAAATAAATCATGTCTTGTTTTGGTTGCTACATTGAAATAAAGAAGCGATGCAGATGCGATGATAATGAAAAGTCCTCTTTGAAAACAGATCGAGACGATAACAAATAGCGAGCAAAAAGTGCATCAAAAATGAGTTCAAGAATTAATCTTCATCTCTTGAAGGGCATGCAGCTCAAGGAAACGTTAACCCTAAATATCATATACCAAAGATATTATTTTAGCATGAATGGAAGATGAAGAGATAATGATCAAAATATCTCACAAAATATCTTAGATGGGCGCTTGCAGGTTTCATCCTCGAGTCTAGGGACAGGAAATGGCCTACACATTACCTGGATTTTCAAGCTGAAATAAATTTCTGGTAAGATGATACTTCAAAATTGGTGGTCGCTAGAAATATCAATTAAAAGGTAGAAAATACATCTGTCGACAATCACTGGATGAAAAAATTAGCAGTAAAAAGGTTTCTTTCGCTTTGTAAGAAAATTGAACCCGGTTTCTGCAAAGATACTTTAGTCGAAACTTTTCATTGGGAAGGACGACATGTGATCTGAGCTGTTTGACCTCCCTACGTTCATATGCGTTCAGACAACAGCCTGCCAATTTAAATCCGAGTTCAGACACAAATGAAGTGCTTTCATTTTGAATTTCAGTTGATTTCCTCCATTGATCGCAGAATTATGTGCCTAAATGTGGCGTTTGGTCGCAAGGGCCTAGGCATGATTCTGTGATTCTCGAAGCTGCCTCGGGTTGCTTTCTCGTCCCATAAAAAGATTTAGAGGAATTCGATCCACAAACATGTTGCTATTTCGTTACCTCTGAAGTGTAAGGAGTTTATCGATATGTACACAAGATATCTGACATCTTTGTTCGTGCTTAGGGAGAGAGGTTTGTTGCGAAAATAAGCATCGCAAAACCTGGCGAAATTCGAAGCTGCGTGGTGTCGAAATTTCCAAATCTCCCCCATTTTCCCAGCATGCTTTTCTTTCCGTGAAAAGGTCTATTGCTTTGATTAGATAAATATTGCATATGGTTCCTTTTTGGTTTGAAATCTTCGTGGCCTAATATTTGCACAAATCACTTCGGTTTCTTTTGCCACTACGTTGCATTGCAACTTTTTGCTGGCCCTTAACCCTGTGCATAAGCTGCTGATATCAACAGGTAAATATTTGGATATTTGTGCTGATCATCAAGATATGGGTTAATCTCACATCTTCATTTTCTACCGTATTATCTACTATCTAACAAGTTGAGTACGAAGCAATCAAGGGCTCCTTACTTTGGATTCAAATAACAGAGAAGCGTGTGGCGACGTATTAGTTGCAAAACGACCGACAATGTTTGTCTAAAATGCTTTTGGTGCCATAGAATAAAAAAACGAAACATATCGGGTCATGCTCTTCGTCAGTAGCAAAGGAAATTAGTGAAGACCAAAGAAATGGAGAGAATGTTTAGTAGAACAGTTTAAGCAAATAGAAAATAGTACGCTCAGAAGCAAGTGGAGATGAAATCATAAAAAGGAAAATTGCTTTTTAAGTCCTTTCGGAACACGCGTCTCCAGTTTAGAAATAATTCTCTTCTCTTCTTCTTATTCTGTTCTCTTGTACGCCTTAATTTGTCCTGACAGCATATGTGCAGTGTGTTGAGCTTTGGGACTCTGGAGGTGGATCAGTCACGGTAGCAATTGCTGTTGTTGTTGTTCTCTCGTCCGTGGTTCTTATCGTCCAGCATCATTCTTCTATGCTGGTCTGACAGCTTATGTGAAACGCAGTCAAGAATTTATTAGTAATTAATCGCATGTGTAGCATCTTGAAGTTGTTCACTTAGATGCTATCATTTGCATGTTTTTATATTAATGGCTATCATGGTGTAGTCATTGTCTTTTGCCCTTGTGGTCCCATCCCTGTAGTATTGTATACTTGTATAGCAATTAGAAAGTATGATAAGATGTAGATGTAACATGTATTGAAAGATTTTACATGAATATGAAAGAACATCTCACTTTTTGTGTGTGGCCGAGTGGTTAAGGCGTCTGACTCGTAAGCCAAAGGTCAAAACGGCCGAAAGTTCAAATCCCAGGCTGGACAGTTTGGTCACTGTCCGTAACTCTAGCCCGGGTCAACCAGAGCCATGTGAGGGAAATCTGGTAGCTGCGGCGGGTAGCTGTGGCGGACTGATGGTAAAACATCCGTAGCCCCTGCTGGAAATAAGTCTCTCAGACTTTCGCAGGCTAGCCACGTTAAACATATATACCTACCTACCTTTGTACTAAATGACTTACAATATAATTCCTGTTGAAACCAGCTAGTGTAATTCCTCTGGACCTTCTCCTTCCTCGGTCAAATGCTCCATCTAATTTCAAAACACTGTTAATGGTCTTGTAAGCAGATGAAGAATCGCCATATCCACTTATGTATATAGCATAATGTATATTGCATAGTTCATCAGCAGAAAAGATTGCACTCGCTCCTATTTGAGAGCTCATTTCACCGTTGATTCCATGTATTGAAAGTATCGAGCCTTGAGGAAACAAAGAAACATCAGTTAGCTTGAATTTAATGGACACATTTGTAATATTTGTAAGGTTTCAATTTATCGATTTTTGGATGGAAAAAGTTTCAACACTTATGCCTTAAACTTTTCCTTTTATCCCTTTTTTCAACAATCCAAATATATCAAAAGAGAATAAAAGGATTTCGTTGCTCAAAACGTATATAAGATGTCAGCCAGAAGAAACCCCTTCCAAGCTATACTTACTAATCAAAATTGTAAAGCTTGCCTAACAGCAACGATCTCGTTTGATTTTCATCATTCTTAAAGTCAACATGATATGGTGTGTTTATTTTCAAACTGGAAGCTTAACATAGAAATATACCAAGTGAGCCAGAAAAAAAGCTCCCATTTTTGAAAATTCATAGCACCAAGAATACTTCACAGATTTGAATGATTCAAATATTCTGGTAAAAAGCCTAGTAAATATTCTAGTAAATATTCTAGTAAAAATTCTAGTAAAAAGCCGAAAGATTGTAGTATCTTTGTGATTTTGCTCGTTATCGTACCAGCACTAGAAGTATAAGTAAATTCAACTTTGTAAACATTTCATGGTTGCAAAATGACTGAAAAAGGGCATAAGGCATAGATCAAATAATAAGGAATCTCCTTGCACAGAACAATGCGCAATAGGCGTTTCATTTCTCTTGAGAGTTATAGGACATAAATTTTCAAACAAGGACTAAAGATTCTACGTCCCATGGTAATAAATGTGCAGAAGATATCGCTCACCAATAAACAATTGCATTTCTTGATTGATCTGTGCGAGGAGTCCTTTATGATTTGATCATTGATATGGGCCCTTTTTCAGTCATTTTGCAATCATGACATTTTTGTTAAGTTAAATTTACCTATGTTCCTAGTGACAGCAAGAAAAATCACAAAAATACTTTGATCTCTCGGTTTTTAACTAGAATTGGAATCATTCAAATCTGTGAAGTACTCTTGATGCAATGAATTTTCCAAAGTGGGAACTTTTTCTGGCCCACCCGCTAGATTAAGCTGGTAATCATCATCTCTTCTTGCACGGAATGCTTCCAAGCTAAGCAGCCGCAAAAAGAGCTAAACTGTCTAATTCTAAAACCAATCACAAAAACATCCATGCCTAGAAAGATATTTTGGTCTTTGATCTGCATACCAAAAATGATGCTTTAAAATCAATGATGGAACCAAATTTTTGTGACTTTTCAAATAAGGAATACTTCTACAGGGACACCTGGAGAAAGCGTGAACTGTCTCTTACCTTTGCTGTAGTCAGCTTGATTCAAATACAAATATTGCTGTATTCTTCCTTTCATATCAGCATTCTTTTGGAGATGTGATGCCACTTTCACGTAGATACGTCCGGTGTAGAGCAAAGTCAACACCGATGCGGATAGCTTTTCCCAAGTGCCTGATGCCTGAAAGAAATTCGTTGATGAATAAGACAAAAGTCAGTTGTAAAGAACGAAAAATCTTCTCAGCAAGCTAGGGCCATTAAAGCATAACGTTAGTAGAAGTTTGTCAATAGTAGAAGTACTTCATGAAAAGTGTTTGCTTTTACATCCTACTCCTATAGTATCCACTCATACAGTATGCAAGAGGCCAAAACTGTGATACTTTACAACGTCTTATTTGCTGTCGAAATTCCAGCATCTTGGCAGCTTAAATTTCGGTTCTTTATTTGCTAGTCCTATAATAAAGAGTTATCTTTGCTTGTATATCATTAGACATAAACATAAAGTCTCTTGTTTCCCTGTGCTCTGTGATTGACTTAATGATAGCGCTTCGGTCAACAGAAACTCATATTATTAGCAATCACGCTGTGAGATTTGGCATAGAACAATGCTGTCGAATTTTCAATTCGAATGATGCAGTGGACTAGATTTTGAACGAAGTTGCTGCTGTAGGTAGTTGAAGATTTCTCTGATTTGTTTTGGTCTTAAAAACATGGTAAATGTAGCGCTGAAAGGCTCATTTTGCACTCACCAAGTAAAGTGAACTTCCTTTTTCAGATTTACTTTTCCAGAGTTCATTTCAAGTTTACTGTTCATTGCAAATTTTACTGTTGATTGAAACTTTTACATCTCATTTCAAGTTTACTGTTCATTGCAAATTTTACTGTTAGTTCATTTCAAGTTTACTGTTCATTGCAAATTTTACTGTTAGTTCATTTCAAGTTTACTGTTCATTGCAAATTTTACTGTTGATTGAAACTTTTACATCTCATTTCAAGTTTACTGTTCATTGCAAATTTTACCGTTAGTTCATTTCAAGTTTACTGTTCATTGCAAATTTTACCGTTAGTTCATTTCAAGTTTACTGTTCATTGCAAAGTTTACTAGTTATCTAGTTTTTTGAAGAAACGTCAGCTTAACGTGGTTTCTATCGCATTTTCTTTCCGAGGAGTAGCCGTTGAACAGAGTTAAGCAGTTTTTCGATCGTGATGCGATCGATAGAATGAGAAAATAGGGCCAGCTTTTTCATTGTTTCATTATGAGTCTCCGTTGAGCAAAGCTTACCCACAGGGATACATGGGACTCATCGTCACAAGTTTTGTGCATCAATGCCAATGCTGCATGCATCCATTATTATCAGACCAATACTCATAAGTAAATTGTTGTAATTGTTAAAAAATTAAATCAGAAGCAAATAGAAAATGAAGAAATTGATAATCTCAACTTAAAGGACGAATCTCCAAGCAGCATACCTCAAAACTGTCCACTTCAGGGTTTCTTCTAATCGTTGCTATGTTTTTCAAAATGACATCATCACCATCGACAATGAACACATCCATCTTACGAGTCTTTGCAATGCCTTTGCCAACTACCTGAAACAAAATATGATTAAGTCGAGTGAGACACTTAAAAAGGTAAACTAATGTGACTGCCGTTGCTACGCTAACTACAAATTTCACTTAGCCGAGAGCACCTCTAAATTTTTGAGTGAAAGTTTTGAATGGGAGTTGTGCCCTCGGAGCCACGTCCAATTCAATATAATCCTTGAGTTTACAATTTTTGTTTGAATAACGTTTCTTTCCGTCCTAGAACAAAGCAACCCTATCAAGCAATCTGAAAATGCATACTCAAAGAAGTATATGATAGAGGCTCTTTAACACTACTTTGAAAGTGTCTTGTATTGGTATTGTTCTAACGTTGCAGCTACAGCAAAATCATAATCCATATTTTAGAGCGTGTGACAGGATTATCATATGCGAGAGACAAAGTGCCAAATACCTTTTGCATTGCACTACTTCTTTCATCAAATATAACAATTCACAAGAACGAAATTACTTAAGACAACACTTGCGAACTACTTCGTGACACTTCGCGATGTGACACAGGACGGTACCACGAGGAGCAGAAGACCATGACTTGGCTATGACATATGTCTAAGTATACAGTACATTTACCCTACGTTCCTTCCTATGACAAAAAGAACTTTTGATCTGTAAGGAACTCAGACGATCATTAGTCCTGTCCATGTCTTTTCTTTCAGAATTCAGAAGATTACGTTGCCTTTTGATGTTTTCCTGATTTACAAGTAAGGCAAGCTGACACGCAGTTTCTCTATTAGAACTAAAGTGAGATGAATTAAGCCTATTGTTTTCAAATGTTAGGATTCCAACAGGATAGATCTTTCTCCATTCTGGTAGTTTTATCTTCAATCAGATCGTAAGCTATGTAAATAGTAAAGCGTAGTTCTTAATTGCCTGCACAATGGCTATCTTTATTTTAAGCCTACTCTACTGTAAGTAGATAAATGATAATGGTAATGATGACGATGATCATGATGATAATGACGTTGTTGTTGTTGTTCTTAGTAGTAGTAGTATGATGATGATGATGATGATGATGATGATGATGATGATGATGATGATGATGATGATGATGATGATGATGATGATGATGATGATGATGATGATGATGATGATGATGATGATGATGATGATGATGATGATGATAATGACGATGATGATCATGATGATGATATTATGACGAAATATGATGTGATGAATATATGGTTTATAATTGTCCCATTGGTGAGTTATTGCTGAATATATTTACCTTGACATGCATTTTGGCTTTTGCATCAATTTCGACAGCAGCATATCCACTAGAACTCGTAGAGGAAGGTGAATCTACATGGCCACCAGACAGCACAGAATACAATTCTGCGGAAGTAATCCAGAAGCGTCTTGCGTCAGGTAAGGTAAGATTAGATATGATGAGGTCGAATCAGGCCATGGATCAAGGATAAGGTTAAACAAGATTAGTGAGATTAGGAGGTCAGTTCAGGTCTGGTCAGACTTGATTCTGTAACATACTCTCAGTAGTGAAATGGGATAGTCGTTGGACCATTGCCGCGTTGAGCCGAATTTGAGTCCTACCTGGTGCCGTAATTTTGAATTTTTCACGTAGATTAAAATATCTAATCGACAGTCCGTCGATACTTTACTGTCTCAGCAAAAGTTTCGGCATTAGATCTCACAATCCATTTTACAAAAGAATCCTGATCTAACGCTGTCCTTATACATTTTGCAGCAATGCAAGAAATTTTCGATAATGATAAAAGCAGTGACACGGACTCTAAGGCTACTCAATCGAAAATTTCGTTTAATAATAGACAAAAACATTGCTATATCTAGAATCTTTCAATCTGCAATTGAAATCGATGTTTTACGATATGAAGTAGCTTTACGACAAAACCACAATACAATATGAAAATAATCTATCTAATCTAAACAAACTGAAATTCCAGGGAATTTCTTAAGCTATGGAGATGGAAAAAAACTTTAAAACAGGCCTTTGCTCAAACAGGCATTCTTTCAAAGACAAAAAGAGACGAAAAACACACTTACTTCTGCATGAGTCGTGAACGAGCAGTCGACCAAACAAATTACTTCCATAGCCTCTCCATGTGAATTCAATCGTGACGAAGAGAATACTTCGAGCCATCCATCTAAGATGCGCTGATCGGGGCCATTGCCATTCAAATGTTCGAAGTACTGGTTGTCCAGTAATCTATGTCAGCAAGAAAGAATTTTGAATGTATTTTCAAAATGAAAGCCTGATTTTGACGGCATATCTTTGTACTTCACTGAGGAACAAATCAAACACCTATATCTCTGTCGATTGCTGGGATGCCGGCTGGGATTTAAGTGGAAATTTGACTGCCATGTTTTCTTGGCTTGGGTGAATGAAGCCATCAAACTGCAGGAAACAATGGGCATGTGCCTAAGAAAATGGCGCCTACAGATATTTCTACAATTTTGGCGACGGAGTTTCCTAAACTTTAAACTTGGGAGAAAAAATAAAGAACGCAAACAAAACGGATTACTTTGATTCAGTGGCGTAGTGGAGGTGCATGCGGCCTCTAGTGAAAAGGTGGGACTGGGGCCTCTTGTACCTATGTTTATAACGTAATTTGAAGGTTGGGGGCTCCTTCGGAGCCATTAATCAGTGGTGGTCCTTAGTGGTACGCCCTAAAGGTAACCACCGTTGGCTACGCCACTGCTTTGATTGCAGTGATGCTGCTTACTTTTTTCCTAGGTGTGTTGTGTTTTCATACTTCACAGCTCTGAGCTCTCAGGTTCAAACGGCTCCAAAACGCACGCCAATGCCAAAAACCCAGAAAACACAGCAATAACGCAACTGGCTTCCAGCATAAAGCATGATTTGAGACTGTTTGTTCTTGTCTACGATGGCATAACCATTCTCTAACAAAGCTCGACGAACCACCAAGTTCTTTAACACAGCTTTGCAGTCTTGCAGTTTCTCAATAACCTGCTCTTCGCATTTGCAGTGCTTTTATAAGATGTGATAAACAATAGTCCCAAAGGGGCAAAAAATCTTCTAATGCTTCCCTTGAGTACAAAAGGCAGGTCAAAGTAGGTCAAAAGGTCAAAGTCCACTTTTCAACCATTCAATTCTAAACTTTGCACAATACACGTGTTCTAGTGTTCGCTGGCACATCGCCAAAAGTTAACAGTCGGGAACAAGGGCAGATGTAATACAATAGCATCAGTCGCTTTGGTTCACACCTCAATTCAAAGCGATTAGCGAATGCAGACAAAAGGAATTCTCTCAAGCAGAAATTCAAAGCAAACGAAGCCGCAAAGTTGCCCTGAAACCAGTACGGCGAACTCTCGTTTGGTGCAGGCGAAGGGAGGTTTTTAAGTGAAGGTATTTTTGTTAATTTGATGCAGAAACCGAGCAGAGGGCATTACAATTTTTGCACATTTATTGCTCAGATGTACGCAGTCACTCCTCAGCTCCTGAATCAAATGAACAAAATCTGCGATACTGAACTTTAGATTACCCATCTTCTTTCGTTATAAGCACATACCTTCTGTTAAAAACCGACCTTCGCCCGCACCAAACGAGAGTTCGCCGTACTGGCTTCAGGGCAACTTTGCGGCTTCGTTTGTTTTGAAATTCTGCTTGAGAGAATTTCTTTTGTCTGCATTGGCTAATCGCTTTGAATTGAGGTGTCAACCAAAGCGACTGATGCTATTGCATTACAAAATCTGCCCTTGTTCAGTCCGGGTCTAACCTCAGTCGTACAAATGAGTCCCGAGAGTGGATAAATTTACACCTTTTACCTTTAGATTTATTTCTAAAGTATGTTCAAAATGGTAATATTATGTGAAAATTTGAAGAAATATAAACTACAAATAGGTTGTCTCACCATATCTTCCTTTCTAACATTGAATGAATATCTCTTTAGAACTGGGGAAAGTTTCTCTGCTTTCCATGGTCGTTTCAAAACTTTTACAATGACAGTAAGATCTTGCGTTGTATCTAAAGTAAAGAGGAGAAGATTAGCTCTGCAGTTATTTTTGGTAATATACCCGGTAAGCCTACAAAAGTAAAATGTGTTGAAAAATGAGAACCAACTAAGAAAATGTCTTTTTTTGCATTTGTGTTGAGGTCCAAATTGACTCAAGAAATTTGGCTCTCACAAAAGCACTATCTTGATAGGAACAGGAACAAGACTATAGACCTTATGGCGAGCCTAAATCAGTGGTTTTAGAAAAGGGCCTTGCGATGAAAAATATCAGTGGCACTTTTCAAAGTTAAAAATTCCTTTGGAAAATGTAAAATCATGGCTAAGCCCTTTTGAGAAACCTCTGGTTGTTAATTGCAATGAATCTTTGACTTTGCAAGCCCGAGTCTCCGATGTTTGGTGGGCGATACTAAAATGCACAGTATGTGCGTTTCAGTTGAAGATCAGGGAATTTAGTTTTGTACTCGGAGTCTCCATATTTTGTCGTTTTCTTCTTATATCCAATGAAAATGGGTCACTTTTGAGACATTCGGCAGATTGCAAGTCTAGAAATTGTTTCAGATTCGTGACGAATCATCCTTTTGCATGTTACCTGGATTGAAGTATACTCTAGAATTACAAGGATGATGGTGAAATATAGATTGCTATCCCTCATCAGCCTAGACTTGATTGTGTGTATGTTCTTAATGCTATCTTACTCTTTAGGACTCGAAATTTGATATGTAATCGGAATATGTGAGTATGGGGTAACGTCTTTCAAATGTTTTAAAAGGTGCGTGTAAAATCACATTTCAGGGATTGAATCGCTTGAAAGAAACTTAAAGTGTTAATGCAACGAAATTTTCGAACCTCATTTTTTGGCTTTAAAAGAAACTTCAATCTTTGCTGAGCAATATGGTATAGAGATAGGCAAAAGGAAAACATTAAATCGTCTTAAAATAGCCCGCTAAAGTAACGAGGTCAGGGCGAATTTTTCATATAGGGCGTGACGTAACAAGTAGAACGCATTGAATTTATCATCTGCATCGTGCAACAACAACAAAGCCCACTCCGGTGGCAGTCTCTGGCTGTTTCTCGAAGGCAGATTCATTTTAATGTCAATTTTACCAAATCGACATAAGATGTCAGCGAATACAGCAGCGATGAGAGTTTGCCACGACAATAATTCTCAGACAGTGGTTCATCAAGTGATGAAGATCATTGTGCTGTGAGCTACAAGCTCACGCGCCTTATGAAGAGGACGGCTACCTAGGCCAAGGAGGTCAAGTATGAGCATGATGTCCGAGGGAGCAACCTCGTTCCCAGGGTGTTCTTACGTCATACGCTGATCACGAAGCCGAATGAACACCCTGGTACACTTCGATCACATTTGCCCAGAAAATGGGCAAATGTGGAAGCCATTATGGATTTCACCGTTGGCTAGGCAACGCCAATCGACGGAAAATGGCCGTTGCTGTGGCGCTAATTCTGCACAAGATGAATGGAGAAATTGAAAACAAACACTTTGGGGACCTTATTCAAACCTTTTTGCAGGTATTTAAACAATAATATTGGGTCGGCAAGTGTGTTTAATGTGAAAGTAAGCCCGGTTTGTTTGGAACGAAAATGGGCCTAAGTTACAAACTCGGGAAATTTTCACCGCAGCTTCAAACATAAAATGGCTCGTTATTCTTCGAATTTCGGAAATAAGTTGCAAGTTATGGTCGGAATAGGTAAATAATATGGTTTTAAGCTGAATTTTGACATACCAAGGTCGTTTACCCAGCGCAAATCGGAGTTACGGCCCAAAATGGCAAACAGCCAATCAGATTGCCGAACGGCCTCTTGTATCCCAGAGTAGAGGTAGAGCAACGAACTCACTCTGGGGACGAGATTGCCGAGGGAGGTATTCCTCGTGAAGAATTGGAAGCCACGTTTGGGAAGAAAGTCGCTGCTAATGACTGGTACGTGATCTTAATTGAATAGGAAGGTTTTGGTGAATTCATTCCTGAGCGATTCAGTCACATTTAGGGCCTAAAATCTTAAATAGCCTGTAGGCCCTATCGACCATGGGGAAGGTCTACCGATTATTGTCGGGGCCCAAAAAGTGACTGAATCATTCATCCCGAATGAACATTGCTTTGTACGAAACATTCATGCGCGATTTGTGCAATTTTTGCAAGGCAAATCGAATTTGTACAATGGTTCACTCGTATTTTCATATCTCGTTCTCCCTTCTTTTCACTAAAAATATGAAAACTTTTCCAAAAATACAAATTGATAAAGGTGCTTTTCTCTGCTGAACAAGGATGAACTGTTGGTTGTTTCACACAGGTACAGATGCTGCAGGGATGTTCCCTGCACAATGAACGGCAATGTTTTATGGCACTATAGATCAAATAAATTACATTACTCCGCATCAAGATTACAATGCATTGATAAACAGTCCTACAAATGGTTGGACCTATATCAAATGACTTGCAAGCGCGAGTGTACCCCAGCAAAAAAGCAGGACAATGCAGAAATGAGCAAGACAACTGTTTGCAACAAATTCTTTATGATCTTTGCTCTTTCAAGTCCGAAATCTGAGAGAAAATCAAATTTGTTTGAATACACATTTGTTATTTTGTTTACAATAGCTGTGTCTCAGCTTAGAGCATTACACAGCTGATAAGCCTTAACCATTGTTGGACACTTTGGGGAAAAGCGGGGGGGGGTGACAGGGTGCAATAACTCCAACATTGGCCAGAACAAAGACCTTTTTTTAAAACAATGCAAACAATACTTTCAACTGAAACAATAGCTTTGCCCCCAATAATATCTGGCAGTGTACACCACTGGCCTGAACCAGCAATTCAAAGACAAATTCAATTTCACTTGGAAAACACAAATTCAATTTCACTTAGAAGAACCACACAATAAGTTGATATGACTTGATATAACTTTATTGATACAACTTTTTCTGCGCCAAGATTAGCCATTTTACAATATGCAAAGTGCAATGTGTGCAATGTGGGCAATGGGCATCTGAGACAACTCTGAAACATCTAATTTGCATCCATTTGGTCACTTGCTAATTACAGTATATGACAACCATCCTGCTGTGTAAAGTGAATAAAATGGATTTGCCTTAACCATGGATCTGGAATATTGACTTCTATTTTTCGATACACTTTCTTTGTTCAGGAACTGTGGAGCGGAATCGTCAACAGATGACTGGTTTGTTGGTTCTCTGGCTACACTGGTTGGGACAACAGACAATGACTGCCAGCCTGCAAATACAACCAGATAAGGACATAGTTCCCCATAGTACTTGATACTGGCTATGCAAATGCTGATTAAAACCGTAAACATTACAATATTTGAGAGTAAATGTTTTCACCAGACTTCTTTTCAATGAACAGCCTTGCCAGAAATTTGAGCGTGCATCAAAACATGAAAATGAGAGTCCTATAAAAGTTATGCAAAATGAGTGGTTGAGTTTTGATTTCTCCTCCAATTTGAGTAAACTAGCATTTTGTCCAAAACATTTGCTCTCAAAATATCCGTACATGTTCAAAAGCATTGAGTATTTTCAATTGTTTTCAATGTTTTTAGCTTATACTGTAAATATTGAAATGAAGGTATTTGTCAATTATAGCAACTGTCAGTGCTCTGCAATAAACAGTTATTTTTCAATGTTTGTGCCTCTTTTTTGGCTGTGCATGGCAGTGGTATTCAGCCCTTTCCCTCCTTGTATTGGTACTTAATCCAGCCTGTTCCACTGCACCTTGCTTACAGCATTCTTGTTCACTTTCTGTGGACAAAGTAGATAAATGTGAAACCAATAACATAGTCAGTAAGGCAAAGAAAACAATGTTTCACTAAAAAAACTTTCATTTTGATCCCAAGATTATCTAGCTTGAGGAAGCAGGAGATATTTCAAATAGATGTCACAACAGAAAAGGGGTGTCATTACATTTTTATTTTGAGGTAACAAGCAATTATGGCAAAATAAATGTAAGATGAACAATTTATCTGTGTCTGCATACAGCTCTGTTTTGTCTTTTCAATTTGCTTACTCGAATATGGAGCTGGATGATCCTATGTAGCTTTATATAACTGGAAATTTTCGCAATCACCAGTCCGAACTTTGGAAGTTTCGTAGCCTTCTGTAAGCTTCATGTGAATCTTCGTCAGCTTCGTGCTGTCGTCCAGGTATTACTAATTCTCTACAGGACGTAAAAGGGTGACACGATATTCTGTTTAGTTGTTATCGAAACTGAGAAATTCGTGGATGTCATGCGATCGTTCTACGACGACATCAATCTGACTGAGGTTTGAAGATTAACGAAGACATGATTGGCCTATAGTGGCGTAAATCGGCGCTCACCTGTCTGTCTTTCCTTATCTTTTTCTGCTTCGAAAAATGAATGAATTGGTACGCCATTGGTGTACTGGCTATTTCCATTACTTATCAAGTTAGGGCTGACACTAGCAACACAGCCCTTTCCTCACTGCGAACTCTCCTGCCCTCGGCCTTCCTCCATGTGAATTTGCAGTGATGTGAAAGTGGAAGATAGCGCGCGCCTTTGTTCTATTCAAATTGGCGTTCTACTTCCTACGTCATCGGCTTGCGAGGAAAATTCGCACGCGATCTGCCAAAATCTCGAACTTTTGCTTGCAATAAAAAACATTCACGCATTCGATTTTAAATCGGTTTTCAGGATGATAATCAGTGCATAAAGATGCGTTACATTAGACTAAAAAAAGAGATTCGAAAATTTCGTTGCATTAGCACTTTAAGGTACGTTGCTGTCTTCTTTCAAAATGGCAGCATGCCGATTATTTTGAAGGAGTTCATGGAAAATCTCGAGAGACTTAGCATCACCGTAAATCCTAAAACTATTATGGGAAATTGACACAATCTTCAAGCAAATCATAGTTTTTGAAGCTCGACAATATGGTGGCAAGCAGAAATCTGTAGCTTTTCTGACCTCGGATTTGGAAATTTGATGACATCATGCCAGCATGTTGAAACTGATCAGGATATCGAAGAATTCCCATCGCAGATTTACAGCAAAGTGCCCTACGTTTCTTCCAAGTGAAACAATTCTAAGAAAGTGACAATAGAATTTGCACCGACCGTTTGAATGATTTGAGCCATATCCTCAAGTTGTGATAAGTCTGACTAGAAACGCTATGCTTAGCAAAAATTTGAAAGAGGTTAAAAGTGTGCACTTTGGAAGACCTACCATCAAACATCTTCTCTCCATCCTTGAACATGATAGCAGTACGGATGATCACCTTATCTTCATCCTTTTCAGCCGTCATCCCAGCAAATCCACCAGCAATACGAGGCACATTCGGTGTTGACTCACGAGGAACCAGTAAGGCAAGAAATGGTTCTGCAAAGAGAAACATTAAGCCAACTTATTTGATAGAAAAAAAAAACAAAGTTAAGCAAACTAGCTTAGCTAAAATGGGTCCCCAAATTTGCCAAAAAATGTAATCAAGAATTACAGACAATTTACAACTTTGCCTGAAGCAAATGACGGTAGTTTTAAAAATGTCATGTATTATTGAACAATATGATACATTTATCTTCATAGCCCTGTTGTCAGTTTTAGCAAGGTATGATGTCCTCTCTATGGTTAGATCGTCTACATAATAACTTTCTAAGCTCTTATCGATGCTGTCCAGTGACAGGAAACGGTTTTTTATGATCAATGCAAAGGTATGGTTTGAGTCAAAACATGATTTTTCTTTGGAAGCTCACCTTCACTGAACTTGTGAAAATATGCGAGAGATCCCTCAAATTTGATTGAATCATTCACAGTCAGCTCGACAATGACATCTTCTTGTAGCAACAGATAAGCAAGTTGCTCGTTTGGCAATTCTGATTCAACGCAAATCTGTATTAGAATTGTGAGAAAATGTTTATATTCATATAAAATATAGCAATAACATCTTACTTTTCATTGTACTTATTCTAAATTATTGTACCACACCACAGGGACAATACCAGACCAAAAGAGAATGCCCCATGGCCAATGAATACAGACACGCAACGTTAAGTTTCATAGAACTACACTAGTAACGATAATGTGCAGTAGTCTGTCATGTTGTTAGTTATCCCTCCATCCAATATACTGCATGTTATCCCACATCAAAACTGTGTAACATGAGCTCAGCGACCAATCTGAGATAAGGGCGTGTGTGGACAGAAAAGCTTTTTCAAATGATAAATCAAGAGTTCAAGGCACTAAGAAGAAAATATTAAGTGTTGCCTAATTTTGGGATCTGCTGCAGGGAGCTAAGGGGGCTCAAAGTTACGAGTTTCCGCGCATGCGTGTGTAGTTTCTGCTCTGTCAATCAGCTAAAGTTTTTATCCGTAAAAGTCGTTTTAGATGCAGCAATTCGCGTATACGTATGTTGAGTTTGACGTTAGTTATATCTTTTTCATGTAAAAGCCAGATGGTAGGTATGACCTATTACTCCCGTGGTGTCATCACTGATGCATTGTGCAGTTTTACTGCTTTAAGTATTTCATTACTGCAATGTTCTGATACTGAATTTAAAAAAGTTAACTGCGACACTTGGAAACAAATCAAATCGTGGAGCAACGAGACAATGAAGTTAAATTGGTGTGGGATTAGCATTTGATGAAATTTTTGGCAAAGTACTCGCTACGGAAATAAGCCTGTATCAAAAGTTGTCAATTTGCGGGCAAGGTCGCAGACAACCTTCCAAAAGAGCCCACGCAATTCCTAGGTAAAAGAAAATTCTTTGAAGAGGTGCGGGATAAACTAATAAGCATCCAGAACCTATAACTCAACTAAAAGCTAAGTCCTCTTTCCTTTATATCACGTTTGTTAAATTTCTTAACGTTCGCGGTTTTTTGGTTATTTCCCATCAATCGATTCACTAGGTACTGCTTAAATGTACTTTTTCATGAATTTTCACCTTTGTCTAGTCTGACCAAAGTAATCGATAATAATATAAATGACTCATTTTGATAAATCCTTAGGTCTGCGAAATTCTACTTTATAATTGAGATCCAATTTCTCTTGTCTGTCTCTGAAAAATCTCATTCATACAACTGACCATTCATCAGACGAGAACACCATTTGAGCTAAACGTATTCATACAGATTCAGTTTGCCATGATTAAGAACACGTACATACGCTTTAGGTTAACAATTAGGGATAGGTGCCACCCATAAAGCTTTCTTCACACTTCAAGTTTTCTCTAGGCGTAAGCTTCCTCACATTTCAAAGAAAATTTTTCTGAGGACATGTCCTCTACTTTTGCTAGAATGCCCCTCTCAATCCAGGAACTCAATTTTTGACAATTTTGTAACATTTTCATATAAATAAACATTGCCAGGAAATATTGGAATAAAGATGATGCAATTTGACTTTGGGGACGTCTTTCATTGACATATGTTTCATCTTTTAAATTCAAATTATTGGCTTTGGTACCCAGGGCAAATTAGCAAATTCTTGATAATGTTTTAAGTATAGAACCTTCACTTTGTCTCAGATCGCTTCTCTCGGTCCAATATTTGCTTGCCCCTAACTTGAAAACTGTGACAATTTCCTGATAGTTCGTCTGAGTTTAGCATCAGGAAGCTTTTGAGAATTCTAACTTTTACATTTGTCCAAAAGAAAGTTCCTACATCTCTTGGAAGTATTGCTACCGATCAACTTGTTCTCATATTTGAAAGAAATGCAAACTTAAAACATGCTTCGAACTTAGACATCTTGCTTGTTCATTCCAGATAAAAGCTCTGCTTCCCTCAACGGTGGCTTACCTCTCTATTGCAGTTTCGATCCATCTAACACAACAATTTTCAACGAATACTAAAGATTTTCAGTTCCATGGCAATAAATGTGCAGTGGATAGCTCTCATCCATGGGAAATGGCATTTTCTTTATCATTCTGCGTGAGGCGTCCATTATGATTTGATCTAAATTTTAGACCCTTTATCAGTCATTTTGCTAAAATTTAAATAATTCAAATCTGTGAAGTACTCTTGATGCTATGAATTTTTTTCAAATGTGGGCACTTTATTCTGGCTCATCCGGTACATAAATAATTCTTATAATTCAGCTGTCAGACTTGTCATGGAAAAGAAGCTGAAGACAGGACTCATTTACCAGACGTCCAAAAGGATGTTGAAGTCATCGCTGGAAGGCACAAATATATGAAAAATTTGATCATGAAAGCATGCTGTATTAGAATATTTCTCGAAGAGATCTCTTTCGAAGATCCCTCTTAACTTAAAAACCGAGTTGCCTATTTTGGCCAAGTTGATTTTTAAGGACAAATACATGGTTGGTATGGTTGATGATAAAATACAAGATTATAATGTTATGAATGGTGTATCGTACTTTTCCACACCCGGGGGGGGGGGGGGTAGCTACCATATATGCAGGTACGGGATGTGCCATTTTTTGGGCTGCCTTTTTTCGAGTTGAAAATATATTTTGGGGTATCATTTTTGGTAAAATCACAAGTAGTCATAAATTTTGGGGTGTCATTTTAGAAAAAATAACTATTTAGGGTATTGATTTTGATCAAATTTTACTTTATTGGTTAAAATTTTGGATGGCTGTCACAATTTTAGGTATACATATTTAATGGCCTGTAAATTTTGGGGTATCGTTTTCGCGAAAATTTATAAATTTTAGGGTGCGATTTCAGACGTGAAATGGCACACCCCCGTCACCCGCCTATTGAAGTTACCCCCCCCCCCCCGGGTTTCCACATTTTGCATCTTTCTTTGCAAAATTGCGTGATCAAATAAGCGATCATGAGTATGGCCATGAAAGGAAAGAGTCTGCTTTTCTGACATCTTCCTCAAGGAAACGCGGCCGCCTTTTTGTTTTCTTGCCTCTTTAACACTGCTAGCCTCTTTATCTCATTTTGAGAAAACTGTCGATGGAATGTGGCCTAAATTCGGAGAATGCTTAACTAATTTACAGCTCTTACAAACGTCATTGTCAGCGATTGGAAAGTCTGTTGTCGATGATTAATGATACCAAACCCAGATCTGTCCTTTAAAATCTTAATACGTTCACTGTCTCCTTTGCCAATATCAAGTGAGCTTAGGTGAGCTTGCAAAGGAGAATTGCTTTTATTCATTTGACCGGTAGATGGTGTAGATTTCAAATAAGGTGACAAGCAAATAAGCAGACAAACAAGCAAACACACGAACAAACAAACAAAATCTTTTAGGTGACTGAAATCTCGTAAAATTCACAATCTTACCCTGTTAGCAGTCTCCGACTCAACCATTTCATTGCTTGAAATTGAATGTAATACTGCTCCGCTTTCTTTCCGTTTGAACCTGAGATACTTTGATTTCATGAATCTAGATGAAGACAAAAAGAAATGGATAAATAGAGAATAAACAGTGTGACAATGAATAAATACAGAATGCTCAACACCTCAAAAGCCTGGAAGAGGTGATTGCAAAGTTGCAAATTATAAAAGCTGCAGATTTTTATTTGAAGCCATCCTGAAGATTTTCAAAAGCTGAAGAATTTCCGGTGTTGGCCGCCTAGATTCTCCTCAACAAGTTAAGAATTAATGGAGCTATCAAAGTTTGAAAAAGCTTGCGATGCCTCCTCTCTTTCATCTTTTCATAAAACTTAGAAAAGCCGTAATTCCAAAAATTATCATGACACAAAAAAGCTCTCTCAGGGATTATGGCAAATTACACAAAGCTCCCTTCGATCAATTTAGTTGGAACAACGGGGCAATAACATTTACACATTCAATTTAAAATTTTTGCAAAGATTCGATGCCTACTCTTGCATAAGGCCACCCCAAAGACATAGCTCCCTTCACTACACAACATCTAGTGATACCTTGGGCGTCAGACAATGGTCAAAGAAATTCAACTAATAGATATCCATTTCAAAACTATAGAATGCTTGTTTCTTCGCGATTCAATTTTGCTCTATCAGATTTCATCGATTTCTGATGAATTGACGGCAAAACGCAAAAAGGAAGAGTCATTAAAACTCTTTTTCTTATTTATATCGTTTATTGAAGGGACTCTATTTACGTAGCTTATTGAAGGAAGTTCATTATTAATCATTAGCAATAACTGCAAACAGAGACGATTCGACAGGAACAAATAACATTTGGCTTCCAATTCTTGCATTCTTACCACATTGTAAGAAATTGGGACTATTAAAGAGACATTGTCACCCAAGATCCTTTGCAGGCACACTGCATCTTAAGACTTTCTCAAAATCCAAGCTGCCTGAACGGAACTATTGATTCACACACAGTGTAGTAGGTGGGTTAATAGAACACTTCTATGAAGAAAGATTTTCTTAACAATTCAACTACTGCACGTGGATCTACTGTTTCCGTTGGGCCTAATTTGATTTTAAGTAGACTTGCCACCTGGGTAGACTTGCTCCAAGTCCATTCCGTGGTATGTCAGCACGTGGTGCAAATTACGAAGAGGACGCTGCGAAGGATAAACGAAGGAGGGGTAATTATTTTTCTTAGTGCTGATCTACTTCAAAATAGACTTGGAGCAAGTATAAACCCTGGGTGACAATCGCTCTTTTAAACACGTTTTGTCATCAATTTGAGACTTTGAAAATAGCCATACCGTATCATATTGTTAAAATAAGTGTTAATTTCCTCTTAAACACGCAAGAATTGTTTCTCAATGGCCCTAATCAGTTGAGGTTTGCTTTACCCATTATCAAACCATGTGACCATACTCTTGGGGGTCTTGGTATCATTCTACCTACTGCATTCCTGACACAATTTGCATGACACGAAATATGTCAGAAAAATCAAAGTTTTATCAAGACACTTGTCACATGACTTGAAATGGATGTAAACAAACCTTTGCCGATTTTGTCTATTACTGGTGATATTTCAACTACCAATGCTGAATCAATTTTATCATAAGTTACAGATATCAAGCCTAAAATTTACTAATGTTTGTACATAATGCGTGATGATATCTGGCAGCAAATATTTTGCACCAGAATCTGAATATAAATAGGCACGTAATTTGAGTCCTGAGAAGCGAGTTGACCTTGAAATCACTAAATGTTGATCAAATCTCCATGTTACTGCCATGAGCAAGGGTCAGCCAGATATTCATTTCACTAACGGCCAGCGCCACTGTTTTTCTGATAATGACACAATTGCCACGAAAGACCCATTTAAAACTAAAAAGAACCGATCGAAAGACATAATTGAAAGCAGATTGATCGCCAAAGGAAGGGACATGCATTTTTGACAAAGCCAAAGGAGTTACTTCAATTTTTCTTGTCAGGGGTTGGTGAGGGGAGGTACTATAATGGATAGAATACAAGAATTTGCAGCTAAAAGGGGTATTTTCCTTTAACAATCATTCTCTACAGATGATCCCTAGAGGTGGGTTATTTTATTTAAGGAAGTCTTTCCTTTGCTAACATTAGGACAACAATTTCACAGTCGTTATTAGAAAACTTATTTTAATGATTATAGTGCATGGAAATTCGCTGCAATGATTTTTCGATCAGGAGAACCTTTTTTAGAGTCATCCGGCATATTCTCCGGTCATTTGGTAAGAGACTAATCATAGTAATAATCTAACTGATAGCAATACCAGTTTTGGAGGAGAAGGCAAAACCCAGACAGCTGCGATGACTACTTACCTATCAAATTTGATTGAAATAAACATGGTTTTTCGCGAAACTATAAGGTGCAGTCTGCCAACTTCAGAAAGTGGTTGATTTGACGACTGTAGCAATACAGCGATATATTCTGTTGAGAGAAGAGATGGATAATAGCTAACAGCTACACTAGTGCAAGGAACACTACGCTAGAAACCAACAGGTAAGTAACCTGTGCAAGTAACCGCAGGTAAGTAGCCTGCCAAGAACAATCCCCAGTACAAACAGGTTGACAGCTAGAGCATCCTTGTAAACAAAATATTTTGATTGGTCCCGTACAGCCGTGAAGAGGCAACTTTCTCTGCATCCTTACTTATCTACAAAAGATCAAATGTATGCCTAATAACAATTGTATTAATAAAGTTCTTGTTTACAGTTGGTATGGTAACTAATAATAGCTCGTACTCTTTAGAAGAGTCAGCTAATAAAAAACAACTCGTGTACATAACTTTAACTACAGCAAAACCATCATATTTAATATAAACAGCATAATCTATAATTGCATCATTCCCCAGCCCATGTTTTGACTTTTTTGCAAAAGGAATTGACGATTTTGCTGCTCTTTGGCATATGGTATGCTGTTCCAGAGTAAGCAATCTCGAAAACGTATCGACGTCATGCCAAATGCCGCGGTGGATGTGCATGGAAGTAAAATTGCACCACTTATTCTGAAATCAGGAACACTTCTGTCTATGCTTCGAATAGAGCAGAAATTCGAAATGTCAAGTATCAGGGAGGTAACTTTATCTTATCGGGTGAGTAGAAAACAGCTTATTTGAATGATTAACAAGGTTTCAACATATTACCATTTTAAAATGCTCTCTTCGTGTATTTGTGTCTACTACCAAATAGATTTGATAGCTAATCCTACTTTTTCGTGGGAGACAATTAGGGCATGAAAAATATGAGGATCTCTGCCAAGGCCCCTATTTCTCTAGCTTACGGGTTGACCCATTATTCCAAAAGAAGAAGGGTCTACGAAACAAAGGGCAAAGACTTGCTACGGCCACCCAATTAATTATTCTAATCCTCTTTTCAAATTATTTGTGAAATGCATCTAAACAAAGGTAGACTTGCCCCAAGTCTATTCCGTCAGTCCGTTGGACTGCTCCCTTTTCGTTTGTTCCTGGATCCGCCATGCCAACATTCCGCCTGGTGGAATGGCGGAGCCATGAACAACTGTAAATGGAGCGGTTTGACGGACGGATGGAACAGACTTGGAGTAAATCTAAAACAAAGGTTGCATAAACAGAAACCTCGTAGCAAGCCTTTGCTCTTTGTTTCGTAGACCCTTTCTTCTTTTGGAATAATGGGCAGCGGAACTAACAACTTACTCCCCGAAGAGGACACTTAAGATTCTCTATATTTGAGAAGATCTTGTAAGAAGCTGGTGCGAAGTTTTGGAGAAATGATTGCGCATATCGCCAGTGATTTAACGAACCGAGGAAGATCAAAATGTCGCTGGATAGATGACATGAAGACCTGGATTAGGTTGCCATCTTGGGACTCCATAAATGCCATTGTAATGGACAGAGAGCGATGGCGAAGTTTGTTTTATAATGTATTGTATTCTATATACAGTGGAGGAAACGAAATATACCGGGTGAGCCAGAAAAAAGTTCCCACTTTTGAAAATTCATAACAAAAAGGCTACTTCACGGATTTGAATCATTCAAATTCTAGTTAAAAGCCGAAAGATCAAAGTAATTTTTTCACTTTTCTTGCTGTCCTGCCAGCACTACAAATATAGGTAAATTCAACTTTACAAAAATTTCATGGTTCATTGATTACTGAAAAATTGCCCAAAACATCGATCAATGCATAAATGGCCTCGCGCACAGAATAATGAAGGAAAAGCAACTTCTCTTGGGTGAGAGATATCCTCTAGGCATTAGTTTCCTTGGCACTGAAAATCTTTCGTATGTGTTTGAAAATCGATGTCTTATAACCCTTGAGAGAGGTGAAACGCTCATGGCCTATTGTTCGATTTGAATAGAATCCTTACGATTTGGTCAATGTTTTAGGCCCTTTTTTCCGTGATTTTGCAACCATGAAATTTCTATAAAGCTGAATTTGCCAATACTTCTAGTGCTGGTAGGATAGCGAGAAAAATCACAAAAATACTTTGATCTTTCGGCTTTTAACTAGAATTTGAATGATTCAAATCCGTGTAGTAGTCTTGGTGTTATGAATTTTCAAAAGTGGGAACTTTTCTCTGGCTCACCCGGTAGATATTGCGTATTTCTTGGAGATTATGTATTTGCTTTTGGTTCTGTTTCTTTGTCGTCTAGATGCAAGTTTATTTTGTACCGAAATAAACTTTGAGACAAGGTATTTCATAAGATTTTGCAATTTTGGACAAAAAGCTCTAACTCGTGATTTTATGTAACAATCGGAGTCCGGGACGACATCAAAGAAATACGTCAAGGACATCAGAAAAAGGTAAGGATAACAATTCATGCGAAATTATACCTCATGATTTCGTAATGCTCCTAAACCAGGTAGCTACTGAAAGCCCATCTTCCAAAAAACTCAAAAACCATTTCAAATCTTTGCAATCTATCTAAAATCAATTCTTTTTTGATAAAATGACACCCTAGAAAGATACATCTTTATCGAAAGAACTGCAAGGAAATATTATTTAGATTAAACTGAAGCTCGGAAACGTACCTTTATGACAAGTAGGGCAGCATTCCCCATCATTGCTTATTGGGTCTGCACAAGATAGCAAAGGACATTCATTCCTGGTATTACGACAATTGACTCGTGGCCTTAAAATGGCAAACTGCGGATGCTAGAAAGAAGAAATGAGATTATTTTATGCAAAGTAATGAATAAAAAGGCATCCAATAACGCATTTCTGGTTGTCAGCTTTTATCTAACCGTCACAGTGAAAGACCCTCTGCCCCGGGGGGGGGGGGGGGGGGGTACATAACATGTTGAGGGTACGGGTATGTGCCGCCCATATGGGTGGGTTTTTGGGCCCCAAATTCTCTAAACAAGGGTCCCTTTTTCGGCAGATTTTCCATAAACAAGGGTGGGTTATCCAGAAATTGGCAAAAAATAGCAAAAAATGGGTGGTTTTCCGCCAAAATTCATCATAAAAGTGGGTATGACGGCAACTTTCGGTAATTAGAAGAGGGTACCTTTCTGAAAACCGGGCGGCAGACCCCCGTCCATCCGCAAGTCATGTACCCCCCCCCCCCGGGCCCTCTGCTAACCACTTTGCCTTGCGAGCTGTTGTTGTCCTTCAATGCGATGTAAAAGGGATTTGAGCATATCTTGAAGTTTGTGAAGCTAGGCCGGTGCTTTGCTTTTAGACAGCTCCTTTCATAACGATTGAAAAGTAAAGTTAAAATGGATATAGTGAAGAACAAAGGGTCGTCCAAGACTCCAAGAGAAAATTAGAGTGGTTTCTCCTTCGAATTTTCCTTCGAGTCTAATGATAGAAAGGTAAATTTTCAGCGCCGCGATGTTTCAGCACCTGTTTTTCTGATTTGCGGCACGCAAAGCTTAATCTGGTCTTTAAATACTCTAGCACAGTGATTAATTCCCCGTATAGCATTGTTTGTAAACAACTGAATTGAGGCCTGCGAGTTCGGTGTAGAAAATCTGAAAGATCAAGCCTGCAACAAGGACAAAGTAGATTCTTTGCTTTTCATTAGAACTCCAGTATAACGTATAGCATGAATTGCAGTCGCAGCCAACTTTATTTCAACAGCCGATTAGTCACGTATATCTAAAGCGAAATAAAGCAAACTCACTGCTTGTGCAAGCAAAACATGTTGTGTGTTGAGAAACGACAAGAACATATATATACCGGGTGAGTCAGAAAAAATGTGGGGCGTTTGCTGGACTGTGACGCCACACGTAGCCATCCGATTGACGTGAACTAAATTTTTCCGTGCAGCCAAGAGTCCAACTTAGATCTTGAACTTTTCCCCCATCGAAATCGGTCATTCGATGCATTTGCTAAAAAAGATTTTCTTCATAACACCTTGTATGTAAGTCTTGCAAACTGATGAAATCTTTAGCCAAGCCCCTTCAGCCTTTTAGCCTTGCCAGAGTAGCAGGTACATGTGGTATTGTCGGGGGATACTGAGATATTTGGACCTGGTTCACACTACTAGGTTGTTTGGGTCATTGCTGTCGTGCAGACAGACCCAAAAGACAACAACTCGGAGTTTGATGCGCGACTCTAAGGACTCTAAGGCTTTAGGGAAAAGTGTTGTTTGCAAGCAGTCCCATTGCGATTTACAGAGCGTTGATCTGCTTGAAGAAACCTCTTTGCAAGACAAAGAAGTGTACATTATGCCTGTACTTAGCCTGCATTATGCTATACATTAGAAGTGTCTTTCAAATATATTCTTCACTCGGGGCAGCATAGCGGACAAATCTTTTCTTTTGTCCAAAGATCCCGTGGGGTTCTCAGTCACGCTCTGGTCAGATCACAGTTTCTCCTAATATTGACCAATCAGGTGCCGTCGTTGTGTTTACTTCCGCGTTTAGCGGCGAAGCTTAGGCCATTTTTGACCGTTTTGACCACCATCCCGAAAAAAAACATTGCACGCTCGGGTAAGGCGATTTTCATCAAAATTTCAAGTGGATGGGATTCTGCATGCTTTGTACCATAAGTGTTTTCGGCATCGCTATGCGATCGCTAAAATTAGCCGATTTGTGGCATTTTGAAAATCATTGCAGCCATTTTTGCGCAACAAATCCAGCAAAATTTAACAAAAGGCGAGCACAAACTGATAATTTAAAGTCTATAAACCTACCTCAACTCTTTTGAAGACAAATATCCACTACTCTACTGCAATCCCCTCCCAGTTACGCCACCAAATCGCTCCCATTGCTATGCGCCTTTTTCGATAAACAGTGTCCTTCTCCCAACTCCTGCAATGATTACAAGTCTGAAGGAGTGGCAGCCGAAAATATCAACCAAAATGTCGCATATATTTTTACAGCCCATACTTCTTGCATCACAAGAGAAGACAGTGTCGTCTTTCAGTGCAGCAGGTACGTGAAATAGAAATAAAATGAAGCTGTGTTTAATCTTCCTACAAATAGCAGCAGGCGGAAGAAACTGACATTTTGTTTTCGTCACGAGAACCATTGAACTTTTTAAAAACTATTTTCAAAACCCCTCAAAATCAATTTCACATTTTGTGAGGGTATCATAGAAGATATCTTTAGTCCTCCAGAACGTATTAGGAAATCACCCCTTGGCAGTGAAACAAAAAAACAGAATCAAAGCAAACATAGACATCAGTGTTACATTTTGTAAACTTATGGAAGTGCACATGCATTGTTTGAGATACTAAAACTATGATCGGTATCGATAGCTTCTCAAAATTTTAGTTATTATCTGAGTAAGGAAAGATTCTTAAGGGTTTGCCTCTTGTGCTCTGCTGTGAACTGTTCTAAACAAAGTTTTCGAGGTCAGTGTTTGGACATTATTCAACCTTCAGGGTCTTATGACACAGAGTTTCTTACAGGCAGTTTCTTACAGATCATTATTTACAGAGCAAAATCATTTCATCTTTAGCCTGTTTCCTTTACTCCAAGTTTCTTGCGTGATCCCGATCCTAGAGATCCCACACCAATACCAATGGAAATCTGAGGGGCCCCTATCAATGGAAATTTGAAAGAACTTATAAGAAACCCTTACTTATAAGAAACTCTCTCAACTGAGATGATAAAATAAGATTTCTGAGAAGCTTTCAAAACTAGATCAAAGTTTTAGTATCTCATAAAATACATGTGTACCTCCATGAGTTTACTGAAGGTAACACTGATATCTATGTTTGCTTCATGCTGCCTTGTTGTTTGACTGCCAAGGGGTGATTTCCTAATACATACTGGAGGGCTAAAGAGATCTTCTATGATACCTGCACACAATGTGAAATTGATTTTGAGGAGCTTTGAAAAGTAGTATTAAAATGCTAAATGGGGTTTCGTGATGAAAAGAATATGTACAATTCCTCCGTTTAAACACAGCTTCAGTTCATTTCTATTCAAATACACGCTCTACTGTAAAACGACACTATCATCACTTGTGCTCTTATGCAAGAAGTGATTCATAACTTTCTGAAATTTTGGTTGACATTGCCGGTTTCTACTTCTACAGACTTGTAATCATTGCAGGAGTTGGGAGAAGGATTGTTGTACAGTTTATCGAAAAAGGCGCATAGCCATGGGAACATTTATTGTGCAACTAGGAGTGGATTGCAGTAGAGATGTGGATATCTGTCTTGAAAACAGTTGAGGTAGGTTTATAGACTTTAAATTATCAGTTTGTGCTCGCCTTTTGCTCAATGTTGTAGGATTTGCTACGCAAAAATGGCTGCAATGATTTTCAAAATGCCATAAATCAGCTAATTTTAGCGATCGCATAGCGATGCCGAAAACACTTATGGTACAAAGCATGCAGAATCCCATCCACTTGAAATTTTGATGAAAATCTCCTTACCCGAGCGTGCAATGTTTTTTTTCGGGATGGTGGTCAAAACGGTCAAAAATGGCCTAAGCTTCGCCGCTAAACGCGGAAGTAAACACAACGACGGCACCTGATTGGTCAATATTAGGAGAAACTGTGATCTGACCAGAGCGTGACTGAGAACCCCACGGGATCTTTGGACAAAAGAAAAGATTTGTCCGCTATGCTTGCCAAGATAAAATGCGGAAGGGCATTGGCAAAAGATTTCACCACTTTGCAAGACTCCCATACAAAGTCTTACGAAAAAAAATTTTTTTTAACAAATGCACCAAATGACCGATTTCGACGAGGAAAGGTTTATGATCTAAGTTAGACCTTTGGCTTCAACGAAAAGTTTTGTTCAAAGCAATCGGATGGCTAAATTCGATGTCACAGTCCGCCAAACGCCCCACGTTTTTTCTGACTCACCCGGTATATATATAAAAACACCTGCTTAGATCATTCTTTGTGTCTAAATCAGAATCTGAACTGTAAACTGTAAAAATTACAATGTTTGCATACCATGTGTCTCATAATGATCTATAACCGTTTAGCTAACAGTTACAATCAAGAAATGAAATGTAATTTGAATAAACTACTCGCTATGAAGTAGAAAAGCTAGCTTAGGTGTAGCGACTTTTTTTCACCCAAATCGGCCACATTGTTCTAGAGTTAGTTACGGAACAGTTCACTTCGAGCCTGTTTTGATAGGTCTTGAGAAAAGCCAAAAATTTATTTAATGAGATGATAAGAATTAATCACTTGCGCATCTAAATTTCCATTGACGCATAGTTGTCATCAGGTTTTGCGCCTTGGAGGATGACAGTACAAGCTTTTGAATATAAAGCTGCAAATTCTGAAAAGTTCAATCAAAAGTTGTAATTCCTGTTTGATTATGTTAAATCATAACTCCAAAAATCACAAAGTAATCGCATTTCATTCAAAATCGATGCTTAATTGATGATAGTAAATTTTGGTAAAAGCCGATAAATCATTTTGGTGACATCGGGCATATTTTGAGTGATCCTTCTTCTGTTAGCTCTTTATGCTACTAGCAGACCATATGCGTATGCAGTTCTGGGGAATTAGCCATCCAGGTTCCATTGTATTTTGCTGCTTTTTCTTTCCTTAACTGTAGGGGTAGGCTAATTTGACACAATGACTCTTAGCTTGAGATTCTGTTCTAGTGGGTCGAAAAAAGTAGCGGATGCCATGTTAAGAACCATTTTCAGATTTCTTGGATCTGCATTCTTTTCAAAAATGCCGCAGCCAAAGAAAGTGTTGTCGAGATCTACAGTTTCTGAAAAAAGTTGAAAAGGTGCTTACACACTGGATCTTATTTGGTCACTGCAACAACAAATTATAGTGCCGAAAAATTGGTTACAACCTTTCTATCGACCTGTTCTAATCTTTCACACACTGCCAGTTAAGAAATCATGCTGATGGTTGGCATTAGAAAGTAATTCATCATGACCAGATGTTGCGACATAGATTATCACTTTGCTGACGGGAAATCTCAAACAAATTTAACCGCATATACATTGAAATTGAGCATACCTTCAGGCAAGTGCAATTCATGCATGGCATCAAACCAAAAGGGGTTAATACGGGATGGAATGTATCTCCAATGCTGTGCCATTTTCTTGCAAAATAACATTCTACGAAAGATGGTACATACATGGTTAAGTTAAAGATACCATTTTCATGTAGTTACGACAGATAGTGAAATAGAGGCATTGTTGCTCAGTCTAAACCAGCATTTAAAGAATTTGATTGAATAAGTCTTATAAAAAGGACACACTTGCTGGAATTTTGATGAATGAACTTTCTTTCGGCTGTCTTCATTCCGGGCGCTATAAGACTCATTCGATACTGAACTTAGCATAAACTATACGCGATGTTTTCAGGAGTCTGTTAAATCGCGTGCCCTGCGTGCCCTGCGTGCCCTTCAATCTCCCCGTGCCCTCGTGCCCAAAATTTCGGCGTGCCCTCGTGCCTTCGATGTTGGCGTGCCCTCGTGCCCTCGTGCCCGCGTGCCCAAATTTTCGGCGTGCCCTCGTGCCATCGATGTTGGCGTGCCCTCGTGCCCTCGTGCCCGCGTGCCCTAATTTTCGGCGTGCCCTCGTGCCTTCCATGTTGGCGTGCCCTCGTGCCCTCGTGCCCGCGTGCCCAAATTATCGGTGTGCCCTCGTGCCTTCCATGTTGGCGTGCCCTCGTGCTCGCGTGCCCAAATTTTCGGCGTGCCCTCGTGCCTTCAATGTTGGCGTGCCCTCGTGCCCTCGTGCCCTCGTGCCTGCGTGCCCAAATTTTCGGCGTGCCCTCGTGCGTTGCTTTAAAACGATGGATAACATCTGACATGAACTTGACGACTTTTCATTTATTTTGACGACTGCACCACGTACCCTGCATTTGAAGTGCTCGCAATTTTCAATTTTTTTCTGTGATGATTAGGGTAAGACGGGGTAAAGTGAACTACGGGGGTACTTTCAAGGCTTGACCTTCATTTACAAATGCAGTTACAGATCCAAGAATTCTGTTTGATTTGATGAAACAAGGATATCTATCGATACAGGAAAGATAGATGGTCATAACCATGAGCTTGATAACTGCATAAGATTTTTTTTGTAGTTTTGGTTTTACCTCAGGGAGAAGTTTCGGGGTAAAGTGAACTACCTCGAAAAAAGTGTTTCTCTCCGTGGTGATATGGTATCTATATGCAATATAACATTTTCTTAAGTGTATTCCCATGATTATCGATCGATTTGTATTCAGTATGTGACTCAAATTTGTACCCAAAAATAGTTTTTGGTAAATATATTGATTCTGCAAAGATTCTTCTCAACACAGGCCACCATTTCACTTTTTAATTTTATTCGATTTTTTGGTTTTGACATGCAAAGGACTGCTTAGAGTCGCAAAGTGAATAACGATTCCAGGTTCCCCCGGTATTTGATTGGTTTTATTGAAAAGTTTGCTCAGTAGTTCACAGTACCCCGTGTCGGGGTAAAATGAACTAAGCGAAGTGGTCTCCAGAGAAACCTCTTTCGTAAGACAGTGGAAAAAGATTTCAAAAACATTTTTGCTGGATAAACTTACACAAGGACATAATTTCAAAACAAAGTTGAAAAGTTTGCCCTCAGCTGCAGTCTCTTCTGCGTATCCTTAAAAAACTTCCAAAATAGTCCACTTTACCACGTGTTATCCTTAATTATCTCCTTTATTTGGTGCAGCCTAGCCGTTAATGTCCCTATCATTAATTAGATACCGTCACGTGTGCTTGTTGTTAAGTTCCGTAGATGTTTGTCTCTACAAAACTTTATCCATGTTTTAAATTTTTCACTTCAAATTCTCTGCTCAGGTTTCTCGGATGAAATTTAGGAAAAAAGGATCACTAAGTTCAAACTTTCAAGAAACATTTCAAGGGTCAAATCCCTCAAGTGTGTCCTGAACATCAACATCGAAGGCACGAGGGCACGCCGAAAATTTAAGCGCGAGGGCACGCCAGCATCGAAGGCACGAGGGCACGCCAAGAATTTGGGCACGCGGGCACGAGGGCACGAGGGCACGCCAACATCGATGGCACGAGGGCACGCCAGAAATTTGGGCACGAGGGCACGAGGGCACGAGGGCACGCAAACATAGAAGGTACGAGGGCACGCTGAAAATTTGGGCACGCGGGCACGAGGGCACGAGGGCACGCCAACATGGAAGGCACGAGGGCACGCCGAAAATTTGGGCACGCGGGTACGAGGGCACGAGGGCACGCCAACATCGAAGGCACGAGGGCACGTAAGGCACGTAGGGCACGCCATTTAACAGACTCTGTTTTCAGCATTTAAAACAGAGGCAACATGTGAAACTAAAAGCTGATAATGCCTATCTCGATCCATTGGCAGTACAAAATTGGACGATAGACTCCAGTCTTGCATCCACTCGATCTTGCAGGCAATTCCGTTGAAATTAAACGATCAATGGCGTCTCAAGATAGACACTCAGACAAATCAACATTCCACGGAGCGAGAGACAGATTTAGTAGGCTTTGTTACGACTACCTTCTACGTCTCATGATTTTGTGATAGCAATATGTTGTGTGGAGCCATGGTCTTTTGAAAAAGACTCTGGTGGAGCAAATTTCATTCCACCCCACTGGCAGACTCTTTTTTGAAAAATGGAACTAAGATTTTCATTTCGTCAAACATCGCAATTATTCATCGAAATGAAGTAAGTTTGGGCTTCGCTGTAATGAATCTGAAAACCTGTGTTTCAGCGCCAAAGTAATTATTGTGTAGAAAACCTTGGGAAGGAGATGAGTGAATTCAGACACTAATTATAAAGCCATATACCGGGTGATTTAGACAGCGTTCACACCATGCCGGCACATTTTGAAAACGGTGAAAAAGTGATGGCAGCAAAATTTGAGCTAGTGTTCACACGATACCGGCACAATTTGAAAATAGTAGGAAATTTGACAGTAAAAACTCGTTGCAGGACTTTGATGCTAAGGAAAAGTACCTCCACCCTAAGAATCGACCAGTCTCGATCTAAAAGCGTCGTAAAATTTTCTGCTTACATCATTGTCGAGTGTTCACACGATGCTGTTTCAAATTTATACCGGTTAGGGCTCCGTTTCCAAAATCTACCGTTTTCGAAATCTGCCGGCAAAAAATGTGCCGTTTTCGTGTGAACGGGAGGCCTATCCGTCACATTTTTCACCGTTTTCAAAATGTGCCGGCATCTTGTGAACGCAGTCTTAGATTCGGTCTTGTAAAAGCAGTCAATGAATGTACCGGGTGAGGCAGAAAAAAGTTCCCACTTTTGAAAATTCATAACACAAAGACTACTTCACGGACTTAAATCATTCAAATTCTAGTTAAAAGCCAAAAATTAAAGTATTTTTGTGATTTTTCTCGGTGTCCTACCAGCACTACAAATATAGGTAAATCAAACTTTACAAAAATATCGTGGTAGCAAAATGACTGAAAAGTAGCCCAAAACATTGATCAATGCATAAATGACTTCTCGCGCAGAATAATGAAGGAAATGCAACTTCTCATGGGTGAGAGATATCCTCTATAGCTATATTAATTGCCATGGGATTGAAAATCTTTCGTATTAGTTTGAAAATTGATGTCTTATAACTCTTGAGGGAGTTGAAACGTCCATGGCCTATTGTTTGGTGTGAATAGAGTCCTTGCGATTTGATCAATGTTTTAGGCCCTTTTTCCTTCATTTTGCAACCATGAAATTTTTATAAAGTTGAATTTTTATAAAGTTGAATTAATACCTCTAGTGCTGGTAGGACAGCGAGAAATGTCACAAAAAATACTTTGATTATTCGACTTTTAACTAGAATTCGAATGATTCAATCTGTTTAGTAGTCTTGGTGTTATGAATTTTCAAAAGTGGGAACTTTTTTCTGGCTCACCTGGTACTAAAATGCAGTCTCGAATATTCCAGATCATCTGAAATCGATTTTAAATCCCTTGGAATTAGCACAAGCAGAAAAATGGTGGAATGAAACTGACTTGGAATTGAAATGGATGCATTCTTATTGCTTTGGAAAAAAACATTGAATATAGTAAAACTATCAATCGACTTTGGCTTATTTAGAGCTAGGCCAAGAGGGTCACTAATCCAATTACAATCAAGCTGAAATTATTGTTACATGGTACGTTACTTACAGTATAGAACAATAACACAAGAACAAGAATCTGTGTACCGTAAAAGCTCTATCAAGCCCCCGGGGCTTATTTAATTTCGGACCATCCAGAGAGGGCTTTATAGAGAGGAGCCTTGTTAGAGCGGGGGGCTTATTCACAAAATCAAGTGACAAGGATAAATTTGATAGTTTTTCAGTTCTGTTATCCAATATTTTGTGGAATCAAGATACAATTTTACGGCTGAAATATGTAAACTTGACAAAATTTTATTCCAAAACGAAGGTGTTGTGGCGCAGTGGTGTAATCCTCTGACATTGCAGCCAGAATAGTCAGGCGGAGTGGGTTCGAGTCCAGGTAGGGCCCCACCACTTGAGCGTCATGACAAGGGGTCGCGGACTCGATTAGGTCTGTTCTACTTCTGCGATCCCAGCGCTTGGCACTGAAAAACGCAACTTCACCTTCACCTTCATCTTCACCTTCACCTTCACCTTCACCAAAACATGCCAAATTTAACTTGCAAGGTTGTGCAGCTAAATAAATGGAAAATTTTTGGTAAATTCTAGAATTTTGTCTAAGTGGGGGGGGGGCTTAAGAGAATGGGGACTTATTTCCAATTTTGACTCAGAGAGGAGGGGCTTATTAGAGAGGGGGCCTTAATAGAGAGGGGGGCTTAATAGAATAGACCTTTACGATATTTAACTCATAAGCGTACGGGAAGAAAATATCTAGGGGGCTGCTCGACACAAAGCCCATTGTTTGCCAACATTTTTGCTCGACTAAGAGCACAAAATTGCCCGAATGGGCCAGATTTTTGAACATTTCTCCAAAGTTGGGGGGCTACCACCCCCCTCACCCCCAGCCTGCAACACTTATGATTTAAATACAAAATTGATCACCACATACGTAAATCTGGTGCAATGATTCTTCGAATAGAGAGTCATTTTTGACAGTCGCCCAGTACGTAGTTAATCTGCAACGTAAATTCTATGAAAATTGAATATGCTGTGCTTTGATTGTTTACTGAACACTACAGAACTTTATGCTACTGCACACAAACACCGCCGTGATTTGACGTAATATAGATTAACATGACACAAGAAAAGATGTTATACATGTATGCATACGACGTAGTTTCATGTCATGGTTAGTGTAAAATCGATTCGGAGCAAAGCAAATTTCTTCCAAAGTAAGTATTGAAATTCTGATAATGTTGATTTGTTTCCAGTGCCCTCCAGCTTACAATGTCGGAATTCCATTTCAATCTTGATTTAGCGAGAATCTGTTAAAAATTGATCAGATCACCTGATACTTAGCGGCTCACCTGGAACCTCTGGAAATTCGAAGAAATAGGGTCCTGAACCCTGAATAGAATGAGAAATGAATCAAAATTTTGGTGGCGCATTGAGCATTTAAGAGATTTAAGAAAATTGGATCTCATTAAGTACGTTCCACGGGTGACATTGATTGCTTTTTGTGGTCTCAAAAATATCGTTTGTTAGAGAAGGAAACAAGATGAAGGGAATCAATGGTCTGAAATTCCTTTTAGATTAACCTCATCCAAACTGTCCGTTTATCAACGTGATTTTGTATTGTTGCTGATGCATCCACAGAGACTTGTGTCTTTTTTCGATCTGCAACACTTTACCAGAGGCACATTGACTCTCAGAATAACCAAAATCAATAGAAAATATACAGTAAAGTTTTATTTCCACACAGCAGCACTGTGCGAATGAGCCGAATTTTACACACTATGAAAGGTTACTCCTCCGTAACTTCTTTTCTTTTCCATCAAATTATCAAACCTACGAAACTATAAGAATACATAACTACAAAATGGAACTATCTACACAAGAAAACTATAAAATTACACAAAACGAAACTGCATGGGATCTGAACTAGCACGTCTCCTCCACAGCTAACATTTAGACATAGAACATAACAAGGACCACACAAAACAATGGAAATGAAAACAAAAAAGGGGTGAGGGAGGCAGAGAGGGAAAGAGGGAGGAGGGAACCGTAACTTTCTTTTCAACCTAAACAATAAAAATTCTGCCTGTCAGCGAGCACAAAGCCATAACTTCCTTTTCATTTCAAATAATATGTTCGCAAGGATTTTCTGCTCGAGCAGAAAATGCAGCTCCATGAAAATGAGGCTTTAATGAAGCCAAATCTACAAACGTGGTCAGTTACAACAAAACCAAATAGACTGTAACAGAACAAGATCCGAGGCAAATGAACAGAGTGATTATTTCATGAAGCACTTTATTCTAAGTGGGTCGGAAGGACTTCTAGCCATTCAAGGCAAATTTAGGCTCAATATGCACGCAGCATCCAGGCATAGGATCCTTGGATAATGTCCCTTGCGAAAGACGACGAAGTGAGTTACTTTGTCAGGCCTCCGAAGGTCACCCATTCAGTTTGACCTCACTTGACCAAGCTTAACTTCAGTGACGTGACGGAAACTGTATAAGCCGCTCGGCGACTCACCCCACATCTAACAAACTTAACGTCGATGGATCTGGTATCTGCAAGCTTATACTAATATCTATTCTGCTTCTAAAATCTCCTATTAAATACTTTGCAACGAATCGAATGTTGCTTGAATCTTCATTAGTTTGAATGCTTGATTTGTGTCCTTCAGATAATTGAATATTTGCATGATTTCGTGACTCAGGTATTGTCACCTCACGCACTACTGTCAGTTACTAGATGGACCTTGCCTTCAATACAATTAGCGTTACATAACTTAAAAATTCTACATCAAATCCAAATTCATGCTATTCCAAATTCTTTCTTTCATAGTGGCACTACCGACGATGCCTAGGGAAAAGTATGTAAATCGTCGATTAGCTGTCCATCCGACACGGATTGGTGACAGACTTTACATAATGGAAGGAAATTGTTTGGTCCTGTGCCAGGTGACTAAAAAAACTGCTTCTACGCTTGGCACGCTGTGGAATAAATAGTATGCAGTCGATATTCAAAACTGAAATATTAATCGATCAGTCAAGGGCTAACTAAAGCGTGGAAACTCTGTTTGGTGGACTCATCTGAGGGACCGTTCATTATTTACAGAGGGGTTGCTACCGAAGAGAAATGGGTTGGGTGAAAGAAATTTTCTGACATAAAAAGGTCGGGTGAATAGTTTTTCATGCAATTTCAAAGGTTTGGTAAGCAAAATTTTCCCACTAATTAATGCTAAGTTTTTAAAGTCCCAAATTGTCAATTTCATCATAAAAAAATCATCAGTATTTTCCATTTTACATTTAAAGGGTTTGTGCAAGGGCAGAAAAATCTAACCTTTAAACCTTCATTTGCACAGGGCAGAAAAATCTAAAAATAGCCCCTTGAAATTGATGAAAATAGCCACACGTGTTGTTAATAATCGATAGCTAAAGAAACAATGCTGTGTTTGGACATTTTCTTTGTTCTATTTATAGAGCAGCCTATTTATCATTGCAAATTCCCTTTAATGTCTACTTTGTTTCCATCTTTGTCATGACTATTTGCAATAATCACAGTATCTAACATTTAAAATCTATGGTTTTGACATTGAAATAATGTTTATAGGTGAGAGTTGGGTAAACTTTTCTTCATCCTGAAAATAGTTGGGTAGATCTTTTTGCAGTCAACTTCTCAGTTGGGTAAACAGATGTTTTGAAGTAGAAAGCATTTCTCTTCAGTACCAACCCCTCTGTAAATAATGAACAGTCCCTTAGATCCAGAAAATAAGAAGGATTTGTATATGAAGGAGAATTTCACGTTTGATATGGTCTATGATTTACTTATTATTGTGATTTAACTTCAATAAATTGTCATCTTCAGAAAAATATTTTTTTCATATTCATCTAAAATTTTACAATACATGTTACATCTACATCCTACAATATTTTCTAATTACTATACAGACTATACAAACACTACAGGGACAGGACCACAAAAAGACAAAGGACAATAAAACCTACAAAACACTAAAAATACGATTTAATTACTCAAATCCGTTTCACATTGGATGTCAGGCCAGCATAAGAGAATGTGCTGAACAACAGGAACCCCGGACGAAACCCCTGACGAGAGAACAACAACAGCAATTGCTACCGTCACTGGTTTAGCATGAATAAGTTCCCGTATTTTGCTTCATGTGCCTAACACCAAATTTGAAACAGAGTTACAAGAAAAACGGGGAAAAGTGTACCTAGTGATAACAGAGTTCAACTTTCAATAGCAAGCAACTCATGGACCATCATCAAACGTAAAATTCTCGATCCCATGCAAACCATTACCGGCATTTTCCTAATTCCTGGGTCTGAAAGATGAGATTTTTACCAAAAAAAATTTCCACATCAAAGTTTGCCTATAACTGATAGATTAACTTTTCACTTTTGAATATCGACCGCATACGTTTTATTCCAGATACCGCCAAACGTGTTAACTTCTTTGACTCTCACCCAGTTCAACATGTAATAGATAGCTAAGAAACCGAGTCTTATAAAGTAAGACCTAATGGGCATACCGGAAAAAGAGGACCCAGGACCCTCACCAGGACCAGGACCAGGACCCGGAAGAGGACCCGGAAGAGGACCCGGAAGAGGACCCTAAGGAGGACCCAGAAGAGGACTCAAGGGAGGACTCCAAGGAGGACCTTTACCAGGACCCTTTGGAGGACTGTTGCGATTAAAAAGTTTCTTCTTTTGTAACTTCCAAAAATAGAGTTTTGGCATTGGACCTCACATTAACCATTGATTATATATTGTTTTGGGTGCGAACTCCTGCCATACACTCTTGATCCTAATAAATACTTTAAAAGCATTTGAAATAACAATGAGGGCATAAGAAATCGAACTTGTAAGAAACCTCGGCTGCCAAAAAGGACCTAAATTACGGAAACTCATATTTGAGTTTTTTTGCGTGATATAAGGGTGGGACAAAAAGAATGCGACAACACGTTCAAATGCACGTATTTTTGATAAGAAACTAAGGTCCGAGGCTGGTAAGCAGTTTCCCAGATGTGGGGGCCTTTTGTGTTACCAAAAGTTTCTTACGTATTTTTTATATCTTTAATGACGGAAGTGCAGAGATCTTTCAGTTTTGTTAAAAGTTCTCCCAAATTAAGATTCAAAACAACTAAAGAACATAATTTGCACTCAGAATGATGTCCAAACAGTTGCTATTTCTGCTCAGTCTCCAAACACTTTTGGGTAACCTGGGAAAATTAACACTCCAACTGGCAAAGATTTTGTAGCTTTTAATTTCAGGTAGGTTTGCTCCTTTATTTGCAAAAAACTGAGTTTTCCGTTTCTTCTAAGCTGTTTCTTATAGGGGATATGTGTATTATTCTTCTACAATTCTGAACAAAAGATCGATAGATTTGTGAAGTGCAGAAGCAACCTTCCCGTGGAGGAACATATACCGGGCTAAATGTATTCACAGGGACACTATGAGGGACGCAACGACTATTTTTTTCTATTTTATCTTTTTTATCCATGGTAGCCCCTCAGTCGAGGACTGATTTACAGGGGGCCATGCTAAAATATACAAAAAAATATTCAATCAAATTAACGTAACAAAATAAAACTCGATAACAGAATTACAATCGTTAAAGGAAATTTCAAAAAGATATACGTTTTAAAAAAAGGGAGGTTTCGTTGATTCTTCGAGAACAGATGATCATTTTATGGCTTTCACAAAATCTGTTAAAGTTGACGTATTTTTTGTCATTTTAGAAAAGCCATTCCAAAGTTTTGCACCCTGGTAAGAGAAGCATCTCTACCGAGAAGCATCAGACTACTGCACTGGGATTAAATTCTGCATTTTGAGTCAGGGGAGCATAAGTTCCTTTCAAAGGATTCAAATATTTAGGAGAAAACAAAGAAATTTCTAGACGATGCCGAGGATTTCTTGAGAAACCAACAGGATTTCTGTCATCATTTTACAAGATTTCCATGAAGACATCTGATTGCAAAATTCAGTTCTGGACGTTTTTGTGTCCAGAATCTTTTGCAGTCACATTGCTGATTATGTGTGATATAGTATTTTAATCTTTCGTCAAACATGATGTTTTTTTACTTAAGATTTAATTGACAGTTATTTCAACAAAATGTCCTCACGAAAACACTGCGAACCTCCTCAACTTCACGCAAACCTTCGATCACAGGAGAAACAAGGCAGCCGATAAACATGCTTTGTGCGCCAAGGTTCCCGACTGCTGAAGCTTTGGAGGTGGATGCTTTTTCTCCTTCGATTTCTACATTCAATTACGATGCAGTCACTGCCCCAAATATTATCGGGATCAAAAACGTAGGTACCCTGGGTACCAGAGCCTCAAAGAAAAACTAAAGAAGAAAGAAAAATATTTTTCAAAATGTCTGACTCATTTTTCTTTCTTATTTTATTTTCTTTTGAGGCTCTGGTACCCAGGGTAGAACGTAGGAAGCATCTCAAACTTGGGGGGCACGACGCTTCGAGGGCACTGTTTCCTTAAAGGGGCATTTTCTAAAATAAAGGCATTTTCTAAAATAGAAAGGGCACTTTGTTGCTTATTGCAAAATCTTGGGGGGCACGTGCCCCCAGTACCCCCGGTCAAACGTCTATGATTGGGAAGTTTTATTTTTTGGGCAAAGCTGAAGCATGGTATCTACAAACCATGCGTAGGCTAATTACATGGAAGCGCGAATTGAAATAGAAACCTAGCAAGGAATTTGAGGCTGTATTCTTTTGTGCAACTCCTTGCATTACGCAAGGAACTCAGATATCAGTTTCTACAATCTGGGTCATTTTTACAGCCAAAGGTTTCTTAGAAGTTTCTTAATTTTTTTATGCTCTAACTGCTATTTCAAACGCTTTCAAAGTATCTATTAGGATCAAGAATGTATGACAGGAATTCGCATCCAAAACAATATATAATCAATGGTAAATGTGAGGTGCAATGCCAAAACTCTACTTTTGAACGTTACAAAAGAAGAAACATATTAATCGCAACAGTCCTCCCTAGGGTCCTGGTCCTGGTCCTGGTCCTGTTGAGGGTCCTGGGTCCTCTTTTTCCGGTATGCCGACCTAATGGACCATTTCGAAATTTGGAGAAAGAGACTGAGGAGAGTGCGGTCAATTCTGACAGTCTTGGCAACATTAGGAAGTCAAGGGACTCGTTTCCTGTGGCTTGATTGCATCTCCCTGCAAACTGTAATTATTTTCGATTTACTTGCAACTCGTAGAATTAAGGTGGATCTTCACTTAAGGTGGCTCACTACTGAAAATTGCAAAATTACGAAACATTGAAAGGTGGTTGTGTACGAAGCAAAAACAAGTTGAAGACACAAAAAAAAAACAATACGTTAAGGTGGTTCGCTACTGATATAAATTCAAACTGCTACACACTGGGCATCCTATCGCTCATGCTTGGATGTACCAGCCCAACACCAATCACACTTTGATGAGCACCGAAGGCAGATTTCAGAAATCGTCCTCTGTAGAAGCTTATTAATTGTTCTGGAACCAATTGGTCTACCGAAATTCTGTAAAAAGTATAGTATTACTCGTATTCTTGATAGTCGCAAGATATACAATTCTTCTTTGTCGCAACTTTGGAGAAAAAGTGTTTTTTATAGGTATTAGAAGAATTTCATTGGCCATTCCGCTGAAGATTTCAATCAAACTTTCTTAACCCCAGACACTACAGATTCAATAAAATACTTGTTGAATTTGAAGGCAAAAGTTTGGCTAGATTTTCTGCAATAACATTCTAATATTAAGCAGTCTCCTAAAAAACATTTTCTGCATTAAAATTCTAAACTTCAGCTCTCTTCTCAACAATAAACACGAGGACAAAAATGGGCCAGTCAATAATCGATAGACAAATGCGAAAGAATCTGTGAAGCGATTTCAAGCTAAAGTGAAACGAGGCAGCATTCTTTCGAGATTGACGATGGGAGTCCTTATTTTTCTTGTAAATCTGATCCATTTGCACAGGGATGGTATTTGCACATACGAGTGTTCAACAGAATCACCAGGCTGTATGGGTTGTAAAATGTGACTTCGTGGATGCAAAAAATTAATTGTATTGCGTTACAGAGTTTTTCTTCCCTGTGTGCAGCTGCAGACAAAGAAATACCTTATCTAGAACAGCAAGTGAAGAATTACAGCACTTGCTTGATGCAAATAACAGGAAAGGAATAACAGGAAAGGTCTGTCTCAAATTATATGTCGTATCAGGGCATTTTTAATCCTATTGATACCCGGCTTTTTAGACCCTTGTAGTACCTGGAGAAGGGTGGGGGTGGCTGCCCTCCATGAAGTCCCAATATTGCAGATATGATCACGAAACTTGGCACAATGGTGTACAGTAACAAAGTCTAAACACCGGGCTACTTTTTTCATCGTTAATTACATCCATGACGTCACTATGACGTCATAATTCACGAAGTCTGGGATGGAGAGAGAGTTTCCCTTCTCTTTTGTTACAAGGCTTGTGGATCACAGGACAGCTTTTCAAGTACATTTTAGGTGATTCATCTCCTTATCTATCCCTGTAAATTTGAAACCAATGAATTTGCATCGTTCAATTTATCGTTCGAAAAACCCGTGGCAGCCATTTACCAGAAAAATATTATTCTCCGCAGATCCTTTTTCTAATGGTCAAAATGGTTTGCTTGCTGTTGGCAATATTGATAATATTCAAGCTTTTATTTGATAATTTCTTTCTTAATGAGACTAAAATGTAGAAGCAAGCATCAATATGGAAAAATTCACAGTATGATATCTATTTAAGCTCATTATTTATATCATATATTCATTATTCATTTACACCAACGTATCATAAATTAATTTAAACCCCTGATTGTCAATGCAAATACTCTAAAATGCCTTAAGGTGATATGATATAGAGTGATCAAAAGTATCAATTTTCGTCATTAAAGCTTTTCTAACACATTTGTTATTATCATTAACATATGTAACAATAATCATCAATTTATTTAAAGTTGGCGCTAGTAAATTAAAAAAAAACAATAATATACAAGCTAATCCAAGCCAACTGCTAAAATCAGTTGTTGACGTCATAAACATTGATGATGTCATTAACTTGAAAATTGCTAACGTCATCAAAAATGAATAAAACTATAAATCATTTGAAAGCTCTTGTTAAGAACTATCGAAGGGTGGTATTCCCAATGATCATTCTGGACAAAATTAGAGTCCCTTCTTTGTTCATAGCTGACCACATGTTGAAAGGTATTGCGTTGGTCACGTGATCAGTGTCTACCATTTTGAAATAACTTTGACATTTTAAATTAGTGCATTAAATTCGAGAAAACCTCGCAAAATTTCATCTCTTGATCCTACGAACTGACGACACTGCATCAAATAATATTTGCCGTGGGCCCTTTATCTTTGGGCTAGGAGTAAATTGTAAATCGGGTATATCTTCTTTTTGTTTTGTTGACAGGACAAGCTACCTTGTATAAAGAATTCAGAATGAAAAAACGAAATTAAAAACTTTGTGCCCCCCCAGTAGTAACAGGGTTAAGGAATTTCTGCTGGCGGGGCTACAGCGCAAAGGAAACACCTTGATTCGCCAAGTATGTTTAGAAATGATAATTTACGTCTAATTCGGATGGATCTTGCATCATGTAAAATGTTTTATGCATGTAGTATGTAATTTAGGCTCCATTCAAATTGGTCCATGATTTCTTTGTCGGGCTTTTCAGCGAGCACAGGATACTTTTGGCTCACCAATTATCCCTTCTAAAAAGGGCACTTCACCGGTGGGGAAGCTGTGCCTCAATGGTGAGGAGTTAGAGGGAACTGATAAGGATATTCCCATCACTTTGTGTGTTGAAAGATACCCTGTATCGCATGAGATTTACGATAACACAAAATTACTCATACAAACATTTTGTCATCGTTGTTTCGCTGCCATTCTCAGGTGACATATGACTTAAGACAGACTATGATTTCCTTCTCGTTAGGTCACACTTATTCTTGGCCGTACTTCTCTTGTCAAGTCCTTACTGGACTTGCAAAAGTCGTCCTGGAAGAAGGGAACTGACTATTTTGTATGTATGTTACATTGCATAAATAACCGTAACATTGGAAAAGGAGGAGTCTAAATCATACCCATGTCATGGTTTTTCTAAGCCTTTAATCACCTCAGCTAAATTTAGTTTGAAAAACGAACTTAAACTTGGTGGCAAAACCGCATGATGCCTATAGCCGATTTTAAAGTAAATCCAGTTTTCAAGTGATGATGATGTTATCATACTGAATGTCAGTCATGATGCTACTGTCAGTTTTGGATTGAGCCATTTACACCGGGTAGGACAATGCTCCTCGTTTGATAGGTTGTCACTATCAATCCTGCTTCAAAAACATACCAGTTCCTTCTTCCTAACTGTTAAAAAATACCCGATAGAATACTTTTAGTGATGACCTAAAAATGACAACTTCTCTCATGAAATTCGAAAAAAGAACTACATTGCTGGCATGGCAAAACCTGCACATGCTACAATTTGCACTTAATTTTGATTTTATATATTTTGTTATACAGTATTGTACATTGTATATAGTATATTGTACAGGGTGTCTCAAAAAAATTGTTCTACGTTTGATTAAATACTAAAAAATAACGATACGCTGAATGGACATTTGGTCAAGTCACCCTTGTCCTGAGATTTCAAGTTAATTTTTGACACAAGAATCTTGCAACTCCGATAAAAATTCATGGGGTTACAAGCTTTTGAAGTTCAAGTTTGTGCGAAAGCTGAAACCAGAGGCCTCGAAATGGCATTTTTGGTAAAAGTCCCATAGGCCGTCGTTTCTGTTATTTCTCAATTGTTTCAGGGCGAACCAAGTGGGATTCAAACAGGTATTCGATAACCTAACTGTCAAGCATATGGATGCTTTGAGGAAACAGATTCAGTCTCTCGCCGACATTGTTTTGAACCACTGTTTTTAGACCTATGCAATGTTAAGGAATTTTGAGAATGATCGCAAGCAATTATTTACTTTTCCGTATTTGGTTTGCTCTGACATCAACGAGAGGTATGACATTGGACAAGCTTCTCTTACCTCCGTCTTCAAGCTTTTTGCAATACAAGTAATCTGGGGGGTCTCTGGTTTCGGCTATCTCATATTTTTGACCTTCGAGAGCTCGTAACTCAGTGAATTTTCAACCGATTTGCACGATTTTAGTCTCTAAAATTATTTCATAATCTTAGGAACAGGGCTATATTTCCATGAGCCTGTTCATGTTGTCCTCATTTTTCAATATTTAATCAAACGTCGAACAATTTTTTTGAGACACTCTGTATACTGTAGATAGTTGGTGTTAATTAGTTGTTATTAACTACGAGTAAACCAACTTTGAATAAGTTTTATGATGACTATGATGATATGATGATGACGATGATGACCCATCCTCATATCACTTCCCCGAAAAAACTTGCCTGATCTCATTTCAAGTTTTCAAAAATGGCCTTTATATTTGTTCTTCATTCCAAAATCACGAAAACGTATGCGGTTTTTCATACCAAACTTCCATGCAGTAACTGTTGTCATTCCTTGAAATAATTTGGCGAAAATCGTGCAGCTCCTCATACCAAAATTAGGAAAAGATGCCCTTCATGGAGGCAAGTCTCTAATACCTAAGATATACGTGGCACTGGTACTTCTTCTCGAGAATATCAGAAATGAAACATGATGGTTTTCACTATTACACCTTTCATGTTCAGGTGATAGCAGTATGTTTTTAAACGGGGCTGTTTTCATTACTCACTCGGTAGATAAGAACTATGGTGATCATTTATTTGACCTCAGTAATGATGTTAATATACGCATAACGAGTGAGGTATTTTTCAACAATCATCAAGGTCTCCTGGGTCTCTACTTTGCTTACTTTTGCAGCTCAAATATGGCGGTCTGCTGAGGCTGTTACCAAATAGCTGATCAGTTTTCGGTCCAAAACAAGCAACACCTTTGATCATAAGAAAACAGCAACGTCATGGACATATTGAAATTCACTAAGAAGTAGAATATGGTTAGGACTAGCTTGCCCACCGAGAACGCCGGCCCTAATGGTGTTCATTTTCGTTACGCACAGTTAAAAGAGCCGGCGGAAAAAGCCAAACGCATATGTGCATTAGCCCATGCAGAGACGCATACCATGCAAAGGCGCATAATGGCATTGTATGGCATTCAAAGGGGCCAAAAGCTTGGAACATCTTTTCGAAAAGCGGCGTTAATTTTCCAAACTTCATTTTTGGGGATCCCTGCAGAAGATATCAATTGCTCATTTGCATATTTTCTTTGTCTTTTGGCTCAAAATTTACTCAAAAATTAATAAAAGATCAAACACGTTAATGTCAAACAAACAAAGCCATTGTGGCAAAAATGAAAGCTCTCGTCGATAATGATTAAGTTCAAAAGATGACGGAGAAATTTGATTTTGAACAGCAACTGCTGATAGGAGAGGAAACTTGGGAGGAGGAAGATGAAACAGATGAAGATAAGACAATGCAGAAAGCAACGAGACAGCTGTGATTGACTAAAGTGACAGTTAAAAGATAAAACAAATGACGCAGAAGCAGAAGAGCGTAAAAGTGCAGGGCCTCCGACGACGGGGGGGGGGGGGGCCGGGGGGGCCATGGCCCCTCCACTTTTTTGCAAAAATGGAAGTCCAAAATTTGTTGATAATTTTTTTAATTTTCTTTAAAACCCTATGCTCATTTACATTCAAGCAAATTTCCTTGCATCCATTCGATTCAGTCCCTGTTCTGTTGATAAGTGAAATTTCATGTCGGAATCTAACAACCTCATTATTCGGCACAATCATAGATAATTTTCAGTTAAATCAAAATCTACATATTTCAAATCACTATGAATATGAGAAAGCTAAAGCTATGGAAACTGCACCAGGAAGCAGATAGTCAATGCAGAATAAACTATACACTTTCTTGGTAGGGTATATAGAAATTTATTTCTCAATTCTGCCAGCTTTAAGTCAAAATGGGGGTTTTTCAACGAGCTAAAAAGTCTAAAAAAATCTTTCGGGGGCTGCCGCCCCCGGCCCCCTACGTTAGGGGCTCTACCCTCTGATTTTACTCGTTCTTCATGCTCGCACACCTCAGTCACTTTTCCGTCTAGATCCATCCCTGGGAGAGCAGCTTATCTTATTGTGCTATGGTAAATTTTCATATCAAAGTTTGGCCCCTGCACTTTTCAGGTCTCGTTGGAGGCCTTGGAGTGTCCATTATCAAATTTTTCTGTCCATGCTCTTTGAATGGCGTAAAACGCTGGCCAAGATGGTGGTAGAGCAAGTTTTTAGGACTGGAGGACTTATGACCGGCGTTAAAACGGCAGGCGTTATACTAGGCTCGGTGTAAAAAGGGCCGATAAGGTATGTGGTAACAAATTAATGAAAGCAGAACAATTCGTGACTTTAATGGGATTCTTGGAAAATGAACTCGCTAATCGAAATTGTTCCAGGGGAGGGGGCGGGTTCTTCAACTAATTGCTATGGGGAAATACAGCAAAGCATGTCTCTATCAAGAAATAGCCTGAATGCTCCAACGCCTTTTGCGGCAGGCATTGAACTGTTAAAATCTCTATTTTTCGTATATTCTAACATGAACTTGACTTTGTAACAAAGACACTGAAAACAATTCAGAGTCGGATGGGCAGGGCCACCGAGAGGGGGGAGCAGAGGGGGCAATTTATCCAAGGGCCTCAGGGTCTAGGGAGCCTAATAGAGTAGGATAATCCTTTGTCTTCTGCTCGCGTTGCTCTCAGGGGGCCTCATTTCACAATTTTGTCCATGGGGCCTCCAAATGCTCTCGCCGGCCCTGCGGATGGACAATAGACCAACCACTTGGAAAACATTTACCCTAAAAGAAGAATTAACAGACAGAGAGGTTGTCTTTAGTTAACTCGTGTCCCTTCTCAGTTTACAGTAGCGGAATATCATTTAATTCACCATTTCAATTCAAGCTTAAGACCAATCCAACTGGCTGGCAAGCCTCTATGCATCGTAGTTTTAGGATTAACACAATATTGGCAACCGAACCTTAAACCAACTCAAGAAAATTTCATCGTCGACGACCATTGAAGAAAATATGTCCAATGTGGAAGGCTGCAGGGAGCAATCCTTGCAATTGCACTTGCAGCGAATGTGTTTGTAGGGGTTGCAGATGCGTTTGGGAGAAGAAGGCCACTGAACTTAACATATTGTAACCAAATTTTTAATGCGAAAAGAACCCAGACAGACAGATTCGATTCCGGGAACTATCAGTGCTTTCTTCCTCGCCCCAGTGCCCCAGGTTTTGGTTTCAAGATGAGGAAAATGCCGTATTGATTTAGTCACTTTTGTTGACTTAACAAACCTTCCGACACAAGCAATTGTTGTGGCAAATTCAGACCACAGTCAAGATTTGTTATCCCCCAACCAAAACAGGACATGTCAAGGTATCCAGACCACCATTAGGGACAACAAGAGCAATATAATGAACACAGTCAGTCAGACGAATGCATTGCAGCACATGGCTGCGTTGATCCACTCAATTTCTACCACGTTGGTCCTTTCAAACGTAAAGAATCGAAAACAACTTCAACAAACATGGACTATCAAATTCAGTTGAGGTAATGACCTTCACCGTTACCAAATTTAAAGCTTAACGTTACATCGTGACAAAGAATTAGTGGAATTAAAGGCTAAACTGGAGACAGAATTGATACTGTTAACTTGATTTTGGATAGAAATTCAATATTTATTGCTTGAAATGTTGTAATCCTGGTTGGCAGACATTTAAATCGAGGCGTCTGTTTGGTATTTTCATCAGAGAGAGGGGAAGAAAACAGGGTTGGTAACTTGGCTTTTTTTAAGCCAAATTTTGGAAATTTTGCTCTTTTCTCTTCTTGTTGGCTTCAAAAATTAAGTTTGGCTTTTTGGCTTAATTTTGGCTTTTTTGGAGACTCTGGTCAATTTTCATTCAATTTACTTCATACTTCTCTAAATTTCTTATTTGATTTGTGTTCTAAGCCTAAAATGTTGTGGGACAATCACAATCTAGGGCATTTTCTTTGCAAGACTACATCAAAGACAAAGGGTTTTCAGCCGGAGCTACACAACATAGGATGTGAAAACAATTGAATGGAAGTCTCTATTGTTTAAAATAACAATAGGACAATAGGTGGTGCAACAATAGATCTATTGTTTTGAAAGGTTCGGCTTTTTCTGGCTTTTTTCCGACCTCGGTTTGGCTTCGGGGCAGTCCGGGGATCTACCAACCCTGGAAGAAAATATGTACCACTGCCACGTTTTCACCAGTAGAGAGCAATCTTAATCCATTATGAATATGTTCCAAATGTATTCAATTAGCAAAATGAATTTAATCCAGGGCTCTTCTTTGTTCCAATTGATCAACTTCGAAGAAAATGACGAATACTTTCCCTCCAATGCTGTTTGATTCGAGGTCTTGATTGGAGAGAAGCAGTTTCTATATTTCCTTACAAGGCCAATAAGTCATGGATATCTTTTCGGCTTCCTTATAGGCAGTTATTTCTTAATTTCAACTCAATATATTTAAAAACAACAGAAGCTCTCTCGGAAGCGACAGAGCTTCAGTCGTTGAAGCACTTTGGGCACCATTTCCCAGATCTACACCGACACCATTTACCAGAAGAAGCCGCTCTCCTCAGTCTCCTTTTCTGGTTATCGAAATGGTCGAATAGTGGTTTCAATAATTGTGTAATAAACGGCGTAGCAACCTAATGTGAGCCACGGCTAGAAAAATCTGATTCCTGGAACAGCGATATGGTGGCTCCTTATTAAACATGAATCGTATAAAAATGTTTTAATAAACATTTAACACTGATGCACATATGGTGACACAGGGGAGGGGAGGGATTTGATCAGATTTTTGTTGGGGGTGCGTCACTGACGCGTCAATATTTTACCTGTTTCCGCCATCATTTCAAGAATATACGTCTGAACTTTCAAACTAGTTCCTCAAAAAATGTTCCCGACCTAAAAAGAATTTTTAAAAGTGACCTCTTTATTTGTTCAACATTATAAAATTGGAAACAAGATCGTAAAAATCGATACCATCCTAGTAAGAAATTGTAAAATTCGATACTTGTCCCAACGGTACGCCTCCAGTGCCCTAAATATATACGTAATGCCCCCTATACATAGTAATATAGGGTTTAGTGTCCTTTCGCTCATGGTCTTCTTCAGAGGATTCTATTACATCAATTCTCCGTCATGGCTATTTCAAATGTCTTGATTGCCCTTCGAACTACAAGGCTTAAAAGTTCCCATAAGCGTAGACCTGGCTCCTTTGCTTCACTGCTTTTTATCTCTACGGGTGCGGAATCAACAGGGATGACACTCACTTTCATGGCCTGATTTTGTTGAAACTAGATCTAACATCAATGGTTCAACTTTAGGTGACTATCTGTGTGAAAGAAACAATTTTTATCCACAGTGGCTTGAAAGCAAAACTTCCTTTGGAAGCTAGCTAGCCCATGCTTGAGATCACCATGACAGAAGGAAAAGTTTCTTCAATAATTGAATCCTAATATCCAAGTTTCTTAATTTTACTGGTCGGATCGTTGAGTTTCTTATGAAGAGTTTCTTACAAAGATTCGGGTATGTAATTGGAAATTCTTCTTTCTTGTCAATGAATTGACTCTAACTTTGACAACAAGGAACGAGAGGTTTGAGAATAGCCTTTGTTCATGCAAAGTTTTGATATATACCACTGGGTGTCCCAAAAAGGAACCCTGTTTGAAAAATCACCAAAATTTCATCACATAGACAATAGTTTATCATACTCATTTTTTACAAGTAGATCAAGGATAAGATTGTTTTCCCCAAGTCTTGATGATCTGATTTACCAATTAAGTTATTTTTGCATTTTAAGAAAGCGTTCACACGATCCCGGCACATTTTGAAAACGGTAGAAAATTCAACAGTAACTAACTCTGTACAATCTCTTCACAAATTTGATACCAAAGAGATGCGCCTGAACCTTAAGAGCCGTTTACCTTCGTTTTCAAAGCGTTGAAAAATATTCCGTTTTCATAATTTTTGATTGTTCACAACATGCTACTTTCAAAATGTGTCGGTTAGAGTTCCGTTTTCAAAACCCACCGTTTTCAAAATCTACTGGCAAATAATGTGCCGTTTTCGTGGGAACGGGAGGCCTATTTGCCACATTTTCACCGTTTTCAGAATGTGCCAGCATCGTATCAACACAGTCTAAACTTCTTGTTTAGCTATGACCATGTATGTTAGACAGGAACGCAAACTATCATTTGACACTTGAAGGACCATGAGTTTTCCAATACATTTGTTCTCTGGAAGGATTTACAAAGTTGCTAGATAGGTATGATTATTCAAAATTTGATATCACTTAAGTAACGAGAAGAAACATCCTCTCTTCTTTAGATCTAGGATCTCAGAGTCTCTTCCAGGATCCTCTACGGGGGATTGGGGGGGGGGTATGGAGTTCTCGGTTAAACTTCAAGTAGGGGTGTGCAGCCCACAGTTTCAAAATGGTACCGTTGGCTAGACCAATTTTTGTGAAAGTCATACCCTTATCTTGACCTGACTAAATTCTACATCGAAAGTGCTGAGTTGGCGTTTTCAAGAAAAGAATTGCCAAAGTTTCGCCTTCCTTATACCAAAATCACTAAAACTTTTTGTTTCTACACAGGAATTACCAATATTTTGCCTTTCCTTTGAGCAAGACTGCCAAAAATATACCATTGCCCTGACTAAGATTGGAAAACGGCATACTCCTGGTGAGAACGACAAAGTATACCCTTGGAGGCAGCACATCCCTCGGTACTTTTGCTATGGAAGAACGCCCTACTCCGGTGGGATACTTTACCAACAGATCCAAAAAGAAAGTTTATGCAATTTTGATAATCGAGTTTTTGCGATTTATGAAACAGGAGTAAATTTTTTGGGGACTCCCGCCAGCCAACAGACAGAGAACGAGACAGCGCGTTTTACAATAATATGACGGGTTATCATTTTTCTCACACAATCTGTCTAGGTACAAGGTACCAGAAAATACGGCAATAAAATGAAACTGAGGGTTAATAAAATGAAACTGTTCGTCGTGACACTTGCAATAAAACCATAGGGCAAAAATCACGATAATAATATGTTAACAACAACATCAAAAGGGTTATCATTGCAAAGAGGTATAGTTTTCAAAGCCAGTTTCATTTCGAGGTAATAGAAAGGCAGGGTTCACTTTACAGATTGACTGTCAAAAATGATGCAAATTTCACGATAATATCGATGCTTAATCATGTGGCGTTCACTTTACTCGATGGTTCACGATAAGTTTTGCGGCTTATCATAATAAGAATAAGTCTTCTCTTATCGAATGTCTAAAACCAATTGGCAAACTTCATAGACTTGCCCCAAGTCTGTTTCGTCATCTGTAATAAGTCTGCATCAAGTCTACAAACTTCACGATATTGATTCCTGAAAGTTTAACTTCACGATTGAGTTGATTCCTGAAAGTTTTCACAGTAAGCAATATCAAACGTTTTTAGTGGTAAGAGTTACAGTATGGTTAAAGTTTCCTTTGCGGGTAAATTCGGTTGTGCAGGGAACAAGTCATACGTTAAATTTCAAGTTCTCTCTTCAGAAAAACAAACGACACTTTTCACAATGATTTCGAAGGTTGTAAAAGTTGTTACACAGTTCACAATGATAACCAAGCAACACATTTCACAATGATATGAAGGCTTATGACGAAACGTGGTTTATTTTACACGTCGTCCTTCCACAGTTTCTCGCATTAATATCCAGGATTGTAATGAACCTTGTTGGTTCACTTATCACTTCAATGGCTAGAAACCATATGTCACAAAGGGTTATGATGAAACGTAGTCAGTTTTCACGTTGTCCCTTCAGAAGAAAAAACGGAAGTTCTCGCCATAATTTCGAGGATTATAATAGCCTGATAGCAGAGGCTCAGGGGAGGCTCAGTTTCGTGAATGACTGGCTAACAGGCCATGCAGCACTTTTCGCAACAATATCCAGCAGATTACAGTAAAATTAGGTTTAAATTATTCGATTACTCTACAACTACCATTTCATAAAACGGACAACCATTTTGATGTCATGACGATATCTTCATTGTTATCGCCTTTCTATAGACCATACGGCACAATGAATATCAATATCAAAGTTCTGATGAGATGAAGGCTTAGACGTTTAGTCTACAAATTCAATGATACTAAAAGACAGATTTCAGCAAAATATCCAAAATTATTACAAGCAGAAATGCAACTTACTGGTTTTTGGTCCAGAAAACCACGATCTCTTTTCATCGTCACTGACAAGCCATGGAAATGAAGCTTGAACGAGAGATGAAATTGCAATTAACCAGCCAAGTACAATGTACAGTCTTTGCATTTTCACAATCACCATCCTTACTGTCTGAAACATGTACGTCTTCAAAGCGTAAGCGAATACTCTCCACTGATCGCCAGTGACCTTAGTTCAATTCAGATGGCCAAATATCCAGTAAGAGATTTTTACAAGCCATTTATAATCCCATATAATTAACGGTGAACACAAAGTTTCACACATTTTACTGCGAACGTTCGGGGCCGTGTTTTACCAAAACTTTACGCGTATCACTGTGATCGTCAAGTGTTCCTAGCTTCTTCAGAACAGCGCTGCTAAAAGTGATTCATTCTATGGATGATGTAATGAGTAATGCAAGACAGCATCCCTCCGTGAGTGTCGTGAGAGTATGCAAGAATGAAGGTTGTTTGTACGGCTAATGGCGGAAATCGATGAAAAGTAGATCTTAAAGCGAATGTGAAGTTGAATGTATGGCAAAAGGATTATTGATTTAGCTGCTTAGCTCAAAAGCTATCAGATTATATAGTATTGGAATAATTTTAGATCACGGATTATCACTACAGGGGACCAGCAAAAACTAAACCAAAGTGACGCATGGCTGGATTCGGTCTGACTTCTTGGTGGGACTTTGAGAACTGGTTTGCGCTATAATACTGGCCTGTGTGCAGACTCAACTGGTTTCTTTTCAGAGAGCTTTCTCCTCCAGTTTCTCCTACTGCAGGAGGAACCTCATTTCTCTTCACGGAATTAGCAGAGTCTGCACGCAGGGCTACCGTAAAAGCTCTACCGTAAAAGCCCCCCTCCCTATCTAATAAGCCCCTCCCCTCTATGTCAAAATTTGAAATAAGCCCCCCTCTCTATTAAGCCCTCCCAAACCTTGTATGTTAATATTAGTATGGTTTGGGATAGAAACTGTGTCGAAGTTATGCATTTGAGCAGAAGAGGCGGATTTCCACAGGACAATATTCATGACGATCGTCTGAAAAATTCGCGACGACACATGCGCAGAAGAAATAATCTAATTCCACAAAAATATGGGATAAAAGAACTGAGAAGCTACCAAATATATCCTTGTAACTTGATTTTGTGAATAAGCCAACCCTCTCTGATAAGCCCCCCCTCTCTATTAAGCCCCTCTCTGGAAGGTCCGAAATTAAATAAGCTCTCCGGGGGCTTAATATAGCTTCCACGACATATAATATGAGTATTTTACGAAACCAAGAAACGATAATACCTTCTCCTGAAAATGAAGAAACTCTACATGACACGATCAGGGGCGACTCTACTCTGAAACTAATACTGCGTTCACAGATTCACACGATGCCAGCACATTTTGAAAACGGTAAAAAATTCGACGGATAGTCCTCCCATTCACATGAAAAGGGCACATTATTCGCCGGCAGATTTTGAAAACGGCAGATTTTGAAAACGGAACTCTAACCGACACGTTTTGGAAATGGCGTCGTGTAAACACTAGAAAATGATGAAAACAGAACATTTCTGGACGATCTTGGAACGAGACTGATCGATTCTTAGGGTGTTGGTACACTTCTTTAGCATCAAAGGCTTGCAACAAGGTTTCTCCGTCTAGGTTCCTACCGTTTTCAAATTGTTCCGGTATCGTGTGAACGCTAGCTCAAACTTTGCAGCCGTCACATTTTTCACCGTTTTCAAAATGCGCCGGCATCGTGTGAACGCAGTCTAAGAGACATTTTCAATGTTCATGAGTTGCTAAGTGTAATAAGCACCAATAAAACAATAGATCATCACTAACCAAACTGATGATAGATACAAGATATAATTTGTCCAGTAATTTTTGTTTGAAAGCGCGGCCATCAACGATAAGAATTATGAAATTCAGTTTGGAACTTGCTATTAAAATTATAATTCTATTCCTGAAATTGTCAATTTAAGCTTCAATGCCGCAATAATCATGGAGGTGAACTGAACACGTGGAATTCTCGATTCCCATACAAAGCCCTCACCAGCATTTTCCCAACTTTTGGGTTTAGATGATGGGTGATTTTATCAAAGAAAACATTCTCATTTAGACTGCGTTCACACGATGCCGGCACATTTTGAACAGGGTGAAAAATTCGACGGATAGGCCTCCCGTTCACACGAAAACGGCACATTTTTTGCCGGCAGATTTTGAAAACGGTAGATTTTGAAAACGGAACCGTAACCGGCATAAATTTGAAACAGCATCGTTTAAACACTCAACAAAGATGAAAACAGAACATCTTTCGACACTTTTGGATCGAGACAGGTCTATGCTTAGGGTGTAGGTACTATTCTTTGGCATCAAATCCTGCAACGACTTTTTATCGTCAAATTTCCTACCGTTTTCAAATTGTGCCGGCATCGTGTGAACGCTAGCTCAAATTTTGCTACCATCACTTTTTTCATCGTTTTCAAAATCTGCCGGCATCGTGTGAACGCAGTCTTAGTTAGCCTTTGACTGATACATTCAGATTTCATGTTTGAACATCGTCCTCATACTTTTCATTTGAAAGCCCGCCAAAAGCGTAAACGTCTTTGACTCGCCCACCCGGTATATACATTTCTTTTTGGTGTAGTAACGTATTTGTAATTTCTTATTTTAAGCATCTGTCTGTATTCATTGTAACATTACTGATATGTATGTGTAGCATCTTGTAGTTGTTAGCCTAGTTGCGTGTCTACATATGAAAGTGATGGCGTTGTCAGTGTCTATCATTCCCCATGGCAACGTCCAATTAGTGTGGCATAGTAATCAAGAAGTATAGAGTAAAATTTAACCTTTATCGTAACACTTTAAACGGGTATACAAAAGTTTAAGTTCTTAACAGTCATTTTGCACGATATATTCTTCCGAATAAAAACCATCCTGTGAAAGGGGTGGACATCCCCTGTCGATGCCTTTGTTGTGAATCGAGGCAACAGTTCTGCGTGCTTATTCCTTGGTTGAAAATCTGTGGTTTGGGAGGTCCAAATAATATGAGACACAAGAAAATCTTCTAGCAGATACGATGGTAGAAAAGGCAAATCTGCCATCAAGGTTTCAATCACCCGAGTGTTTCCACTTCAGTTTGGCTAAACACGTTGCCGAAGAAGATTTTCCATTTGACATCCACTAGCAATAAACCAAGGATATATGATTATCGCCGGTTAAAGGGAATACAAAGACCAGCAGCTTTTGCCGTCATTTGTTTCTTTTTTTACGTTGTTTTTTTTGAATTTGTACAGTTAGTTATTCTGGAAGCTGTGCAGAGCAAGCTACAGACTTCGCGCAAAGCAAGTTGGTCTTCCCTGTATCTATTAATAGAGTCAGTTAGCGTAATTTGACACCCATGGGGAACCACGTGAAAATGGCAATGCAGAGTTCAATAAAAGATGAATAAATCTGACAGTATGTTTCATCAGTCGTCTGATCATTGTCTAGAATAGTTTTAAGATGAAACATATTTAAACATTTAACTCAAAGTACATTGAGTGTTTAATTGAACACCAACTGGCCTAACCAACGCCAATAAAGCTTTTATTAGTAAATGGGCTATTGATCGTTAAAGTTTGCTTATATCGTGCACCATTCCGCAAGTCGATCATTGTTTTCTATTATGTACTGGAAAACTGATTGGGTGTTTAATTGGCCTAACCAACACCAATGAAGCTTTTATTAGTAAATGGGCTATTGATCGTTAAAGTTTGCTTATATCGGGCACCATTCCGCAAGTCGATCATTGTTTTCTATTACTGGAAAACTGATTGGGTGATCCATTATAAAGAAGACCGGGAGGGGGGGGGGGCACTCCTATACTTTTCTGTAGTATCATGCTCGTACAAAAGGTTTAACAAATGCACCCGAAACGATGACTTTTAGCGAACTACATACCCTAATCGCAGAATTTTTTTGAGAATATACCCTCTCCCCCCATCGCTGACAAGTGAGTTTACTAAAATTGCTAATATTGCCGATATCTTGAAGATGGGAAGCTGCTCCCGAATTCCTACCTCATATTGTACTGGTCCACTAAGTTCATTGACTCGTTGCGAATTCTAGTTTATAGATTCTTGTGAAAATATCATACCAAATATCAAATGGAAAAAAATACACCCTTCTTTGAAACCATTGTGGAACTGGCACCCCTAAACACGGGCCCGTTCCTAAGTCGTAGAAAAGCATCCTTTCCCGCGTTTTTTATACGAGAGCAGATCAGGTATAAAGTGCCCCCCCCCCCCCCCCGAAAGTAAATCAAGGGAGTTACCAGCAGCTTAGCTACAGCGACTGATGCCGTTTCATTGTGTATTTCAAAGCAACAATAATAGGTGGGTAGGCATTTTCTTAAAACCATTCATAACAGCCACTCGAATAGCTATGTCTGTTCCCTTTGATAAATGCTAAGGAGCATACAGTCTGTGACACCGCCAAGAGTCAACTGATAAAATTAGCAGATGGCAAAGAGAAATACTATTAGGCTTCTCCTACTTTCTTTTTGTGTCATGTACAGTAAAATATCAATGAAGGAGCTGAAACAAATCAAAGCAATGTCGCAAAACAAATTATGAAAAGCGCATCTGTTTAAAATTAGGTGATCAGTAATATCATGTTGAGCTATGGTTCCGGTCTTCAAGGTTGTATTCAAGTTTCATTATCTAAAGGGTTTGTGCAATGTTTAGGCTTGCATTTGCAAAAATCTGCCCTATACCATTGCTCATTCCCTTTTACGAGAACTGTAAAGAAGATTGTAGCAGTATCTGAGTTCTACCATGAAGAATAAAGAAACTAGTGAATTCTTTGCACCCTGCACTTTGAACCCACACATTACATTTAATAAGATTTATTTGATAACAATTAGATGAATCAAGCGTTCTTGGAATGAGCTATTATGCATAGCTCATAACGTTAAATAAGGTACGACAAAGAAAGGCCTAGACTTGCCCCAAGTCTGTTTCGAATTTTCCCTTTCCCAATTTTTTTTGATTGACAAAATAGACTTGGGGCAAGTCTAAGAAACGCCCTGCTCTGGGGCTAGGGCTAGTGTGTCAAAGGATAAAACCTTGAATACCACAGGAGGGAACAAATTTCGCCCGTAACAATTTCAAGCCAGTAGAAAATGATTTATCAAATGGCTATCTCTAAAATATGGAATATGGAATGATGGAATGGAATGGAATGATGGAATGGAATAATGGAATGGAATGATGGAATGGAATGATGGAATGGAATGATGGAATGGAATAATGGAATGGAATGATGGAATGGTTAGTATGGAATGGTCAAATATTTCAAAATTATCCATCATTTTCCATCAATACCTCCTTACATGTATGTAAGGAGTGGTTTCGCATATGCTCCAACGAGAAAGCAGAACTTTTTATGAAAATTCAGAGAATTATGGGGCCATTCCATGTTTTAGAGATTCTCTAAAATATGGAATGGTCAAATATTTTCAAAATCTTCCATCAGTTTCCTGCAATACCTCCTTAAATGTATGTAAGGAGTGGTTTCGCATGTGCCCCAACAAGAAACCAGAAGTTTGTATGAAAATTCAGAGAATTATGGGGCCATTCCATGTTTTAGAGATTCTCTAAAATATGGAATGGTCAAATAATTTCAAAATCTTTCATCATTTTCCTGCAATACCTCCTTAAATGTATGTAAGGAGTGGTTTCGCATATGCCCCAGCAAGAAACCAGAAGTTTGTATGAAAATTCAGAGAATTATGGGGCCATTCCATGTTTTAGAGATTCTCTAAAATATGGAATGGTCAAATAATTTCAAAATCTTTCATCATTTTCCTGCAATACCTTCTTAAATGTTTGTAAGGAGTGGTTTTGCATGTGCTCCACCAAGAAACAAGGACTTTTGATGAAAATTCAGAGAGTTATGGGGCCATTCCTTGTGTTAGAGATTCTGTAAGTCATGATAGGATTTGACTTTTAGGGCATGATAGTGTTACATGTATATTCTTCTCAGTTATGTGTAGATATCAATTTGCGGCACATGTTTGTATGTTTTGTGAAATTGTAAATGCTTTGAGGTATTTTGAAAGCAATTCGATATTTCAGAGATCTATGACCTAATAAGTTCTTTGTTTTGTTGTGGTCTGGAACAATGCCGCCATTTGGCATTCTATGCAAGTTGCATAATATTGCGACAAGCACACGTGGTTCGATGTCTTTCTCCTTCTGCATCTGCATTCCTTCCTTTGAGACATGCGGCAATGTCCATTTCATCGAGGACCACATTTTGCGTTCCAAAGCCTAAGAAGCAGGAGGATCTTTTGTCCGGACTGGAGCAAACCTGGTTATGAAGTTCTGTTACAGATTTAATGAAGAATGACATGCTTCTTTTTATCGTTGCTGCTTCTCTTAATAGTTTCACACAATCAAGGTGTGAAAAGGCATCATCACGGGGCCTGATTTTTATTGTAATTGATCCTGATCTATCAAAAAGTTGTCAAGATAATAAAGCCACAGTGGATAGAAACAATTAATTTCAGCCAATATATCAATCTTTAAAATTCAATGGATAGATCTTGACACATAAATCTATTTCAAAAGATCTGAAACATGGAATGGCCTCATAGTTCTTTCTGAATTCTCACACAAAGCTCTGGTTTCTTGCTTGAGCATATGTAAAACCTATCCTTACATACATTTAAGGAGGTATTGCAGGAAATTAATGACAGATTTTGAAAATATTTGACCATTCCATGTTTTAGAGAATCTCTAAAACATGGAATGGCCCCATAATTCTCTGAATTTTCATAAAAAGTTCTGGTTTCTTGTTGGAGCATATGCAAAACCGTTCCTTACATACATTTAAGGAGGTATTGCAGGAAATTGATGAAAGATTTTGAAAATATTTGACCATTCCATGTTTTAGAGAATCTCTAAAACATGGAATGGCCCCATAATTCTCTGAATTTTCATAAAAAGTTCTGGTTTCTTGTTGGAGCATATGCAAAACCTTTCCTTACATACATTTAAGGAGGTATTGCAGGAAATTGATGAAAGATTTTGAAAATATTTGACCATTCCATGTTTTAGAGAATCTCTAAAACATGGAATGGCCCCATAATTCTCTGAATTTTCATAAAAAGTTCTGGTTTCTTGTTGGAGCATATGCGAAACCTTTCCTTACATACATTTAAGGAGGTATTGCAGGAAATTGATGAAAGATTTTGAAAATATTTGACCATTCCATGTTTTAGAGATTCTCTAAAACATGGAATGGCCCCATAATTCCCTGAATTTTCATAAAAAGTTCTGGTTTCTCGTTGGAGCATATGCGAAACCACTCCTTACATACATTTAAGGAGGTATTGATGGAAAATGATGGAAAATTTTGAAATATTTGACCATTCCATAATAACCATTCCATCATTCCATTCCATCATTCCATTCCATTATTCCATTCCATCATTCCATTCCGTCATTCCATATTCCATATTTTAGAGATAGCCTTTATAAAATTCCCCTTTCCAATGTATCGAGTAGCTAGTGCCCAGAAGGGTGAAATGTGATCTCTGATAATTTGCCTGTCGGCAAAATCTTCAACGCAATCCATGTGTACGGTTACTGTTGATGTGCCGATAAATTCAACTAATAGCTGTGCGAAAATGTCACCATAATCAAGTTAGGAAATCTTGGCGCAAAATGACACCCAGGTTGGCGAGATGACATTGTTGTGAGAAAATAACACCATAGTTGATGAGAATACCACAAGGATCTTGGTTGAGGTGTTGCTGTTGATTTATTATCACATTGACAACATTAGCGCAAGGTGAAACCTTGTTCAGCCTGTTAGGTGGGAGGATGTGCACAAAAAGACAGTCGGCATATGATACAGGTTATGCCCATCTGTCGTTTCTATTTCCAGCGTGCACAGCAGGTACGATAAAGCAAGACTGAATCGAAAAGAGCATTTACTCGAGTTGCGATGGGGCCACAATCTGACTATATCGGAGCATAGAGACTGAGCTATGCATGTTTGCAAGGCTGCGGGACGCAAGTTTTCGCGAACTGACAGCCGTTCCCATAAACATGATGCTCTTAGCTATAGATTATGCCTTTAGTTTATTGTCGCTGTAGCCTCCCCCCCCCCCCCCGTTCCCGTATTGAATAAAATGATGCATATGAGATGGCATCTGAGAATATTCTGATATCAACAACAGCTATTTGTAGCAAAAAGTAACTTTCTTGTAATGGAACAGCATCACGGTACAAGTAGCAAGGAAACTAAACTTACAGAATGACGAGCTCTTTACGAATATCGTCGACGTTGTGAACATGAAAACATGTATAAATTAGGATAGCTTGACTATGTTCAATGGGGAACATTTTACATAAATAGTATATGACAATATGGTGTCGTCCTTTGTTATCGATGCCTTATGGCCAATGAAGTGTAGCAAATGAAACAGGTGGAACTAAAGGCTTATACGGTTTAAAATTCTGCTTTCTGTAATTGCGTTTTTACCATAACGCAATAATCATAGGCTTTAGTTGCCAGGGACAATACCTTCCTGGCTTACCATTCATAGACGACAAAGAAGCCATGTTGATAACAACTGATGACAAAAACAGATGCTGGTTGGCAATTCTGCAAGAGTTACTTCGCCTCATCAAAGAGAAAGATCATTCAAACCAGTGCATACCTTATTAGTATCAGCGTTTCTGAGATGACAACGCTTTCTTATGCAGGTACGCATATCACACGCAGGACTTCTGTAGCGAAAGCTCTTATCTGAAAGTTGAATTTGTATAATTTTCAGTTCGCGCAGATATATTTTCGCTTAAGTGAAAAGGCATCTTTATCAAGCAGCAACAACGAAGTTAATCACACAGTAAAAGCTTTTTGATATATCAGTCGCCCGAGGGGATTTAAGTTTTCGCATCGACTCACTTTCGACGTACACAGGGAGTTCGCCAAACATTAATACTGCCTCACATTTGCGGAGCTACAAGAACATAGTGACATTTCAAAATTTTACACACACAAATGATTAGACAGATCGTCATCTTACCTACCGAATTCCATCGCATTTCCTGAATTTCAGTTTCGACCCAGTATTAACAAAGGGTACCTCTTCCTTTCCTACCGAAAGCGAAATGTGTGTTCTTGTAAGTCGATTAGATCTCATACTTCAAGCTTAGCTACTAAACCTGTATGTTTTGTCTAAGTTCCTGTTGATTATGATTATGAATTTCAAGGAAACCATCTTTAAAAAGGTTTTAATCGGGGATCATGTTATGGATAAGTATGGCCTGTATTTCATTATCGGATTACTTATGCGCTATTAATTACGGCCTTCGTGCCATTTCTAGGCCATGTATACATTTTGTTTACAAGAGTCTTACTGAGGAGTTCTAAAACACACCAAGAAAGAAAAGCCTATGTTTACAAGGTCCAATTTGAATAAGGGCTAGCAAAATAAGGAGCGACAAGGTAATCCATTGAAAAACCAAAACACTTAAGTTGTTGAGCAACAGTTTCAGATATGTTTGAGAAACTCAAGATTGACGTCCTGAAGCCGGATCTCCACTAGGCGGCAAAATGTTGAGCCGCGAAAAGTAGAACGTATACCTACTATTCGAGGCTCGACACTTTTCCGCGGCGACAATTCAATCAGCCAATCACATTGCCGGAAATTTTTCCGCAGTGACATTTTTCACACTAGACCTCTTGCGTCGTTAGGGCTGTTCAGAAAGACCCAAAAGACCAAGCCTTAGAGTCTGACCCAGAGTCTTTTGGGTCTTTCTGAAGGACCCTATCAATCCAAAAGACTTACTGTGAACCAGGCTTGAGGATTATCACGTGTGGAGAATAAGCTTTTTATGGGAACGTGTGGGAGCAAGGGCGATATGAAATAAACATGTTCATTCTTCCAAATCTGTTAGCCATGAGGATTTGAATTTTAGGGAAAGCTGAAGAGCCGGGAAAGTAACTTGTGACTGAAAATCTCTAAATGGAAAAGTAAGTGTCTAAATTGGACCTAATCACTCCTGGTGCGGGCTGGGTCAAAGAGAAAACTGCCTATATAGTTTAATAATATTTTCAGAAGCAGGTATCTGAATCTGGTTCTGCTATTCATGAAGGCATTGACCCACATCTAATCTTGGAATTAAGATGAATACATACTTAGAATTTCTATATCACTAGTAATAAAGCAGATTACGAGGTTACTAGACCACTGACGAGACGTGAACGGAAGAGCTGTAAAGTCTGGCTCAATCCAATTCCCAAATCCATTTGAGAAAGTTGGCATACGTGGCAGTAGCTCGCTCGTCATGCATTCCAGAAATGGAGTTTAAGAGCAAACATGAGCATGTATATCGAAATCAAATGCCGAGGTAAATGTTTAGATACACCCTTCCTTCATTCGATGTATGCTCACGTTTGCTCTTAAAGGGAGTGTGAAATGGCAAATAGGCTGCTCTTTAAATAGAACACAGAAAATGCGCAAACACAGCATTGTTTCTTTAGCTACCAATTATTCCCAACACGTATGGGCCATCGATTTCAATGGGCTATTTTTAGATTTTTCTACTCTGTGCAAATGCAGGCTTTTAGCCTTGCACAAACCCTTTAAAACATAATTTCTGGGATAGAATGCGCAAAGCACGAGCTACGTTTCAGAACTTTTGAAGCTTGCTTGTTTTTGTTTATGACTGGACCAGCCGAGCATAGGATCCCTTGCTCGCAATCGCTAATGGCTGTGTACTTGGGTGTCAATAAACAGTAGCGGATCCTATTGTAACAGTAACAGTATCTGTCTGCTGTTACAGAGCGAATTCGAGGGCATACGAGGGCCCAGGTCGTAGTATCAACGTTTCACAATGTTGTATTCCTATGATTCGAATAGAAAAATCTAAGATTTTAGACCATGATCCACCAAGAGGCAAATGTGGTTGAGAAAATGCCGATGCGCTTATCAAATAAATGTCTCTCATTCAGTCTAAGAGATATAACCGTAATCTGCTAATGCAGCAGCTTATGGTACATTTATCCTAACGGTTCCTCACAGTTAAAGTCTCGGAATTTCCTAAGCCGCAGCTCCGATTTTCGTCCGAGCTATTATCCGGAAATAATGTTGACTCAAGGCATGTTAATACTGATCAAAACCATTAGTGCCAAATAAGATACTTCATAATAAATGACATTATCATCATGACTTTTGACAAGAACGCACTCATTAAGAGATTATATCTGCAGAGTGGTAGAATTCACGACGTGTAACAGAAACAACGGCGACAGTTCTTTCGAATCCTTGGCTGCATGAGATCCGCTTTCCACGTTTAAGCCATCATGGAATCTCCAAAAAAGCCTCTTTCTCTTTCTTCCGAACGACAGCTTCTTTACTCTCGATACTATTCCCATTAATGATCTGGAAACGGCAGTAAGCTGCTCTGTGATGTTTATTAGAACTGTAAGCTACACTGTGGTGTTGAAGGTGTTGTGGCGCTGTGGTGTAATCCTCTGATTTTGTAGCCAGAACAGTCAGGTGGAGTGGGATCAAGACCTGGTAGGGCCCCACCACTTGAGCGTCATGACAAGGGGTCACGGACTCGACTAGCGCTTAGCTACTTCTGCAATCCCAGCGTTTGGCGCTAAAAACCGCAACTTCACCCTCACCTTCAGCTGCCTCCCAAGACTTTCAAACGGATCAAACCATTCCCCCCAGCATCCCAGTTCTTGAAATGACGAAACTTAATTCTTATCGCGCCTAAAACGTTTCCCGATTCTACAGTCGACTGAAAATAAACAACTACGCTTACATTGGCACAAAGTCTTCCCTATCCTATCTTCAAATCAATCAAATAGTCTATCAAAATCTTTATCAATGCGTCAGAACATTTAGCTTACAGGCTTAGGGGAAAAAATTACTGATTAAATGACCGAGGAACCGTACTTCTTCATTAATGTCGTAAAATGCATCGATAATGAATGATAGACCAAATCGGCTAAAGTTTATTTTACCAATTTCAAGTCATGTGACCACATCCTTGGAGGTTTTAATATTATGCTATTTTGTGCATTCACGGCACAACATTGCATGACACAAAATATGTTAGGCCCGTTTTAAAAGTCGCGCCGCGCCGTGCCGAACCGAGTGAATTTCGATCAGTTTTGCCTGGTTCGGCACGGCGCGACTCTTATAAAACTAACCTGACACTTGGTTCGACTGAGTCGAACCATACGCCAAAGGCCTCTCGACAGGGTCGACCCAGTGCGACTTATAAAGCCAATTTCAGTCGAACCACATCGAATTTCTCATTTAATGAACGAATGTATTCAAATGCATGAAATTAAAAAGAAAATTTTCCAAAGTCAGTACTATGCGCATTCGTCATCATGGTTCGGCACGGCACAGCGCGGCAAAAGTTTTGTTCTTATAAAACAGAAGAGGCGCTCTAAGTCGAACCTCAGTCGAACTCAAATTTCTATGGTTCGGCGCGGCGCGGCACGACATATAAAACGGGCCTTAGAGAAATCAAAGGATGTTTTGTCAAGAGATTGATCACATGACTTGAAATGGATGCCAAAAAATCTTAGCCGATTTTGTCTATTGCTTTCAAGAGCCAACGTTAAATAACCAGGAGGAAACAAAATTGTAGTGAGGCAAAGACTCGTCATCTAACTAATGACATTATCATCATTTTGTCAACAAAAATTACTTGTTTCAAGATGCTATATGCACTGCTTTTAGTTATATAAACTTCAACAAAATGCAGGGCTGCCAAAATTTCGTTCAACTCATAATTTCCTTACTAAAAACTTAATCAATATCTCGGCCACATTGCTCAAAAAGGGGCTCATAAGTAGATTCCTAAAATTTTAAAATTTGAAAATGAATGAAGAATATCTCAGCTCTGAAAAACAACCTGATTGGGTTAGTTCTTAACATCAACAAAATAGGCAGGCATTTGAACGGTGGATTTGGTAAGATGTGTTCAAAATTACTTCTTCGATCAAGTTCTACATTGCTGAACTGCTTGATGCAAATCCGAGAAAGATACGCAACATCCACCCTTTGAGCAGTAAAGCTTAGAGACCTGTTTCAAGCAATGGCATGGCGGTAAAAATGGTAAAAGCGAGAAATAGGACGAGTGTCATGAGACCTATAAGTTGATCTTTGAAGCGTTGCAATACAGGGAGTCCCAAAAACAATCGTGTCCCGTCTGTGAGGTTGCTGTGGAGGCTGCAACTTCAATTGTCCTGTTTATTACCAAGTTGCATAGAAAAGGCTTCAGAGAGCCTGATACCTTTTTTCCGTGAATGTGACAAGTGGTTGCTGATTTCTGGCACTGGAAGAGCAAAATAAATGGGTGCCTGAGAATAGCACTTTTGCTGTTATCCAGCAATATCAAGATCAAGTAATGTTGTTAAGAAATGATTCTAGCATCGTATTCAAATCTATCTTTATTTTCAAATGTTGGTAGAATTTTCTTATGGAAAAATAGCATTATTAACACCTTTCAAGAATGAAGAACAAAGGTAAATACAACGCTAGAACTCATTCTTTGAAATTTTACCTAGCTAATTTCGACAATACTGGAGTACAACAGAAGTGCTGTTTTTTAAGCAAATATTTTTCTGCCTTTCCTCTGCTATAAATCAGCAAGCACTTGTCAGATTGACCCGAAAAAGGTCCAAAACTTTCAATACAACAATAACTGAGACAATGAATAAGCAGCCATACAAATGAGGCACCAGTTTTTTGGGTGACCTTGTACTTGCGGTAAGTGATATCTGAAGACAAGGCTGGTAATGGAAACATCATCAGCTTTCAATGTTCGCAGATCTTGGCTTTTCATCAAACCCGTGTATCTATACTTTCTACGTCTTCTTACCAGCAATTTTCCATCTGCTCAAATACATCATATGATAATAATCATGGTAATTCTGACTTATCTGTAATGAACGCTTTTATCCGTTGGAATAATTCTCGCTTGACATCGTCAGGAACCATAGCTGAAAGAAGAAAAGTTGATGATTATAGCAGATGACTCAAAGGAAGCTGTAGTTAGAGAAAAAAAGCAGATTTCAAAGCTGATCTTAAGATTCATTTATAACTCTCATCATTTCGATGACAAGATTGATTTTAGAGCTGTTGTACAAATGTCAAAGCTTCTTTTTTCAGTCCTTATGCCACAAGCCAAATTAATGATAGAAATAACAACTGAATATCTAATGATAATCATGATGAATTAGCGGTCTTGAAAATATAACAACTGACATAAGCTGGTACCCTGTGGTCATTCTTCAGACCATGTAGGGAGTGGATGGAAAGTTTTTCACTCCTCCACTTAACAACCCATAAGAAAAAGTTTAGCATGCAACAAGCTTGCGCAAGCTTGAAAGGAGCATGATTTTGGCTTGAAGGAGCTTGAAACGAGTATGTTGACACAATTTTTGTCAGTTTGCATGTATGATTAGAGGTTGATCAAGCTTGACAGTAATCACATGCTAAATTCATTTTTCAAACATACTACACTCAAGCTTGGTTGAGTTTGCCTTCCAATGCAAAATATACATGCTGCAAGCTAGCGCAAGCAGTGCAAACTTGTTACTCGAATCAAGCACTCAAACATACCCAAATTATACTCAAAACAAATAAGTATCAAGCTTGAAGCAGGCTCAAAACATACTAATTACTTTGCTAAGGGAAATTTAATAATATATAGCAGGAGAATAGAAGAACAGAATAACAATTCATTAGATACCAGGTGGCCTAAGAAAGTACTGCGGTTTAAAAGAACACCAAAAATTGATTATGAAGCCTTTAATAAGTTAAGTTTTGACTTGTTTTTTCAATGACCCAAAAATACCTAGAGATGGAAAAAATTTTGCTTTTAACAACACAAGGTAAACAAATCACATGTTGAAACACCTATTTTAATCTATAATTTTTGAGGCAAATAGTCGATTTTGCCTCAGAGTCTAAATTGTCAGATTTTGATCATTCTCAAATTTACAATGATGTCGCAGGTTTCTTTCTGTAATTTATGATCAAACTAGCAGCTTAAAATGCACACAATCATCTCAGCGTTTCTTTCCTGAACTACTTGAAACCAGGCAGCCAAAAATGAGCTAAATTTGCTGATCTTGAAAGCAATTACAAGATCAGCCATGTCTGAGAAAATAATTGGGGGTTTGATCTTCTCGACACCAGAAATTTGAAAATCGGTTGGGTAATCAAATTTTGGTGATTGTTAAACGGAAGTATCTTTTTGGGACACCCGGTATATAATTTCAAGCATGTTCATGTGAACGATAAACTCAAGGTTGAATCAACTGAGAAGAACTGGGGCACATTTAATCACAATAACATCAGTTACTTGATGAATGAAATACCAGATACAGATGTTTAGATACATCGTTCTTCTCTTGATATAAACTCAAGACTGCGGCTATCAACCGTTCATCGCGCCTTTAAAAGGTAGTTTGCCATACATGATTGAGGACATTTTCCCGGGGGGGGGGGGGTAGCATAACATGTTGAGGGAACGGGTACGTGCTTCCCGTATGGGTGGGTATTTTGGGTCAAAAGTTCTCTAAGCAAGGGCCCTTTTTCGGTAGATTTTCCTTAAACATGGTTGGGTTTTCCAGAACCTGGCAAAAAATTGTCAGAAATGGGTAGTTTTCCGCCAAAATTCATCATAAAAGTGGGTATGACGGCAACTGTCGGTAATTAGAAGAGGGTATCTTTATAAAAACCGGGCGGTAGACCTCCGCCCATCCGCAAGTCATGTACCTCCCCCTGGGGCATTCTTTGCGCCCTGGTTTGTAGAAGTTCTCCGCGTCATTGATCGGATATAGAAATCCCATGCTCTACAACAGAGTTTGGATCGAGCAATATTTTCAAGCACTTTCATACGCGCCGACTGAATGGTTCGATTGAACTATAGAGAAATTTGATTGTTGTAAATGTTTATACCGGGTGAACCAAAACAAACTATGCAATTTTGACAGGCAATGATAAATCGTATGCTAGAACTGATTTTGACGATTTATGAGTTAATCTTTAGCTAAGATCCTCAATTAGATGCAAGTATTTTTGGACACCTTTTAGTCTTCTATTTGTGAAGCTATGAGCGAGTTTATCAAAATTCTCGATTTTGAAGACGCTGTCACACAGTCACAAAACGTTGATCAAAATTTTAAGACTCAACATGAATGGACAAAGAGGGGACGTTTTTGTGGTGATTTTGGGATTTAGGAATTGATCAGTTATAATCCAATGTATGACAGCTAATTCTATGTTGGATGGAACGTCAAAATACTTTCCATGACACAACAAATGTATTTCCTTCTCAATTTTTACTGATATCAAACTGCTATGCAGGTACCGGCTTCGTGTCTCAAGGGGGCTAAAATACAAACAGAAGTGAAGCCACATGGCAATGTCAAAGGGGCATTGAGCTTTTTTATCAATTTCTAAATTCCCAAGTCACCATGACAACGTTCTCTCTTTGTCCATTCATGTTGAGTCTTTAGAAATTTTGATCAACGATTTTCGACCATTGTCAGTGTTTTCAATATCGAGAATTTTAAGAAACTCGCTTACAGCTCCATAAATAGAAGGCTAAATAATGTACAGGGTGTCTCAAAAAATTTTTTCGACGTTTGATCAAATATCGAAAGTAACGATAACATGAACACTCTCATAGAACAATCGCCGTATCCCAAAGATTTTGAAATAATTTCAGAGACCAGAATCTTGAAAATGGGGCAAAAATTCATTGAGTTGCGAGCTTTCAAAGTTAAAAAATATGCGACAGCTGAAACCAGAGACCCCCAGATTACTTGTTATAGAAAAACGCTCCACGATCCATTAAAAGAGAATTATCCAATGGCATAACCCTTGTTAATATCAAAGCAACCAAATAGGATTTCGAAAGTAATTTAATTGGTATAAAAATTATCAAAATTTGCTTACGATTGCATGGGTCCAAAAACAATAGTTCAAAACATGATTGACGTGAGACCGAATCTGGTCCCTCAAAGCATCCATACGCTTAAGAGTTAGGTAATCGAAAACATTTTCAAATCCTATTTCGTTTGCTCTGAAACGATTCAGAAATAACAGAAACGATGGTCCATGGGACTTCTTAAAAAAGTCATTTAGAGGCCTCTGGCTTCAGCTTTTGCACAAATTGAAGGTCAATGGCTTGTAACTCCAGGAAGCTTTAGGGGATTTGCAAGGTTTTTGCGTCAAAAAATTAATTTAAATATCAGGAATAGGGTTAATTCACCGAGTGCCCGTTCAGAATATAGTTATTTTTTAGCATTCAATCAAACGTCGAACAATTTTTTCAGACACACCTGTATGTAAAAAATATCAGCGTCTAATCGAGGATCTTAGCTAAAGATTAAGTCATAGAACTTCACAATCTGTCCAGTATGCGATTTATCGTGGCCTACCAAAAGTGCATAGTTCAGTTCACAGTTGGCGCACCCGGTACAAGAGATTCTGTCACTATTGCACATTCAAAGATTCTTCAAAACGTATAAAAATGTTCGATTCAGATTCCTTTAAGAATAGGTAAAAGGTCTACAAAGAACAATCTGAATTTGTTTTCTCGAATGTATTGATGAAAAACCTTTAAGAGACAACGAGGCATAAGATATGAAAAGGCTGGGTGACTGAGCAGGCATGTCGATCAACAATTGTAAAAGGCTCATACCTCTAGCTCTTGGTGTCACCTCTTCTATTAGGTCATCAACTGTAACATTATCGATCCCCTTTTCTTTCACAATACCTGGAAAGCAAAACAAAAACAATAAAACTTTGATGCATCGCACTATTCAGTTTAAGGGTCTAAACTAGGTGCGTCAGAAAATAGTTTGGCTGTGAATAATCAGCAAAATTTTAATTTGCTACTTGCTTCTTCCTCTTCAATCAAATAAAAGGTTAAATAAATTTGCACAACAATAGAACTTTCAGCTATTCAGATAAGAATCAGGATCGAATGATATTTGCTACAATTTGTAGAATTTCGAATGTCAACGATAGTGATAGAAGCTTCAACGCCGCTCAATCGAACTTCCCGTATAAAAATGTATGAGAGTAACGGTCGATCTAGGCTCTTTTCTAGAATAGCTAAAAGGTCCATTGTAAATAATTTCTCGATGCTGTTTGGCTAACAGCACAAATATTTAGAGCCACAGGCTTTCTCAAGAGATATCCAAAATCTTTCCAAAGAATCCTAATTCTACGATTTAAAATTAATTTTCGACTCGTAGATCATGAGATTAATTTGTTACAAAACAAAGCATACTAAAGAATTCATAGATACAAAAAAGATAGGTCTCGTGAAACTCTTAGATATGCTATAAACCAGATAAGTATCAAGACACCAGAACTTTGCTAATGGAAAGCAGCTGATGGAAAGTAAATATCTCTTAAATATTGTTTGATTTGCAAAGCAACAACCTAAAGAGAAAATTCAACATTAATTTTAGACTTTAGGAAATTTCAGCGCCGAGACATATTGAATTCGCACGGTAGTGTGCCCAAATTTTTTTAGTTAACTCTGAAATTCACCTCGCGCTCCATCAAAAAATTTCTAAACTTAGCGACGAATAATCAAAACACGATGAAACACTACAATGATCATAGCCACAGTGTGGATTGAGCCAAGGGCACTAAGCAATCTAGTACAACAGCAAAGCGTGTTTAGAATACAAGTATGCTTATAAGGAACTGTTCATAAGAAAGACAACATTCAGATCGCAAATGATATAAACTTCAGAATATAATTTAAGAAACTATTGATTTCGACAAAGGAAATCCTTGACATGCTGTTGCTTGATTTTCATTTGCTTCCTGTATCATATTACTTGGAAGCTACTTGAGCAATTGGTCCAAGATCCAAAGATCCAAGGATCCAAAGATCCAAGGATCCAAAGATCCAAGGATCCAAAAATCCAAAGATCCAAAGCTTCAAGAGCAGCTCGTAAGAAAATGCATGCTTCATTTTTGGGCAATTTTATAAACCTGCAGCTTTTATATTTAATATCACTCAAAATTGGTTTCAAATGCGTACATTATTAACAAAGTTTTGACACTTTTCTGAGTGGAATTACTGTTCATCCTTTCGTGGCCCAACGGGCATTAGATACTTTTTGGAAGAAACTTATAAGGCGCAAGCTCTGTTGCTAGAGAGCATGCACAATAGGCAAGATCACAGGTCACTGACCAAAACTGTTGCAGTGAAGGTCGGCCATGAATCTTAAATTCTACATCTAATTGTGATTATGGATCTTAAATTCCAACTTGGATCTTTGGACCTTGGATCTTTGGATTTTCGATCTTAAACTAGACCGTCCCCTTGGTACCGGGTGAGCCAGAAAAAAATCCCCACTTTTGAAAATTCATATCACCAAGATTACTTCACAGATTTGAATCACTCAAATTCTAGTTAAAAGTCGAAAGATCAAAGTATTTTTGTGATTTCTCGCTGTCCTACCAGCCCTAGATTTATTTGTAAATTCAACTTTGTAAAAATTTTATGGTTGCAAAATGACGGAAAAAGGCCTAAAACCTAAATCCAATTGTAAGGACTCTATTCACTCCGAACAATAGGCAATGAGCATTTCACCTCCCTCAAGTGTGATAAAACATCGATTTTCAAACAGATACTAAAGATTTTCAATCCCATGGCAATTAATGTACAGAGGATATCTCTCATCCATGACTAGTAGCGATTCCTTCATTATTTTGTGTGAGGAGTCATATATGCTTTGATCGATGTTTTAGGCCATTTTTCAGTCATTTTGCAACCATGAAATTTTTGTAGTTAAATTTACCTATATTTGTAGTGCTTGTGAGACAACGAGCAAAATCACAAAATTACTTCAACCTTTGGCTTTTAACTAGAATTAGAATAATTCAAATCTGTGAAATACTCTTGCTGTCATGAATTTTCAAAAGTGGGAACTCTTTTCTGGCTTGCCCGGTATAAACACTGGAAAAGATTAGAAACGTTGTTTTGAAACGTCCATGAGTGCATAGGTTGTGAACACGAAGATTGTTATGGAATATTTATGAAACTCGTACGAAACTCAGCGTACTCAAAATCAGATAATTTTAAGGAATGTTCAGTTATAGCCCAAATTCTTAGTCTCTTCTAAAAAAATACGTCTTGGCGTTTTCTATCTTCCCTTCTTAACCACTTCCTACTGCCTATGTTTTCTTTGTTTCTATGTTCTTATTAGCCGTCAAAATCAAATTCATTCAGGTCAAAAATTAAATAATCCATAAATAAAACGCTTGCAAACAACTGCTGGATAGAATATAAATACAGATCCTAAGCAAAATGATGCGTTGATAATCATAACGTTTTCCGTGATGTAGAAGATTCTTTAAATGTTAAACGTTTGTTCTATTACAAAAGGCGTGTCATTAACATGTCCAAGCTTTCATTAACCCTTTCACGCCCGGCTAAAATTAAGCTTAACAGGAAAACCTAATGTAGATCGTCGTTTTCAAGGGGGTATCATAATCAGTGATTCAATAAGCAATAGATCAATGCAATGTCCATAACCTTTCAAATCAATCAAAACTCTGAAAGCTTTACCCCCTGAAAAATTCGCAGTTCTCAATGAATAATGTTGGGCTATATGGCCCTTCCGGTGGTGAAAGGGTTAACACAAATTTTTGCAAATTCGTAACGGGAGAGAAACTTATTTTGCGTATATTTTATACTGGGTGAATCAAAAAACTTTACGCGTTTGGCGAGCTATGGAATAAAAAGTATGTGACCGATATTCAAAATTAAGATTGGTAAATTACCCATCATCTAGACCCACAAATTAAGAAAATGTTAGCAAGGGGCATGTTTGGGAACAAGGATTCCTCATTCCATTCTGATCCATAATTTACCTGCTATCGAAATTAAATTCTATTTCTGAATCTTGCAATGTGAACTTTAATGCCACATAAATCATGGACCAGAATGGAACGTGGAATTTTCGATTCCCATACAAACCCCTTACAGCCTTTTTTTTCCAATTTTTGGGCCTTTTAAAGATGCGTGATGTAACAAAACAAAATTTTCCCATCAAAGTTAGCGTTTGATTGATAGATTAACATTTTATTTTTGAATATCGACATAATACTTCTTATTTCAGAGCCCGCCAAACGAATAAACTTTTTTTGACTCGCCCGGTTGTATTTTACGTCCTAGTGACCCATAAAAATTAGCGAATTGTTGTCAACACAAAAATTCGCAAAAGGACTAAAGTCTATTTTGCGTACTGTTAACTGGTTTTTCAAACAAACTTACGCGATGTTTGATTGGTAGCTGCCGAAAAATTATGATTTTATTTATTTCGTTTTAGACTGCATTCATACGTTGTTAGCACAGTTTGAAAACGGAGAAAAATGTGATGGATAGGCCTCCCGTTCACACGAAAAAGGTACATTTTTTACCGGCAGATTTCTAAAATACAATCATTTACGCTAGTAAATGTAGTTTAATGCCATGCTCCTAGATATTAACGAATCGCTCCCCTCCGGTTTTACTAACTCTCTTAGGTACCAACCCCTAGTTCCATACCCTGCGGCACGCAAACGCGCTGTCTTTTTCGCCATTTTGTTCCATTACCACGACCAGTCCTGCTATCATTTCCCCACCCTTCCAATCCTTGGGTTAGGATTAGGGTTAGGGCCTTGGATCCAAATCCCCTTCCGTTCTTGGCCGCCATTTCAAATGGCGGCATAACTTTATAGTGGATATTTACATCATAGATCAAGTTGTAGCTTTATTTGTAATTTTTCATACCATCTGTTTGCCAATAAGCTCGATCAGTCTCCAACCGAATGAAAGATAAGAGGCATAACCAGCACGGTCTAATATCCTCAACCGATTGAAGGATCAGAGGATCCGCAATTTATTAGGGATAATAGTCAACTGGCAAAATACGACCCCAATTGCTGCCAAATGCATTGTCTATCTCACTATGTTTCTGCCGGTACTGCGTGGGCCAATCATGTTGCATTATATGCTTCCTAACTGTGAAAGTGCAGCGCTTTGCCCATCTGCCACAGTTCAGTTAGAAGCTCAGGGCGTTAGCAGTAGATTTTTAAACCGGAAAACAGAGCATCTTTTGACGCTTTTGGAAGGAGACTGGTCGATTCTTATGGTGTAGGTACATTTCTTTGGCATCAAAGTCTTGCAATGAGTTTTTTACCGTCAAATTTGCTTTCAAATTGTTCCGGCATCGTATGAACGCTAGCTCAAATTTCGCTACAGTCACATTTTTCACCGTTTTCAAAATGTGCCAGCATCGCATGAACGTAGTCTAATATTCGCATTTTATATCACCGAGGTTCGATTTTACACCCAGGTGACGTACTGCATCTACAATACAAGGTATTTCCAGAAAGGCACCGATAATGGTAAAGATCTGTCCCACCTAATTAAGAGTTGGTCCGGCCAAGTCAAAAATCTTTAAAAAACAGTCTATTGTATTTGATAACGTTTCGTTTGGTGCCGTTTCATTATGCAGCTAAAGAAACAATCGGTAACGCCGCCCGAACATTAGACCTCTGTCCATTTCCTTTATTTTTCTTGATCCAATGGGAACTGGTGTATACAATGTAGTACGTCCTAAGAACAAATGTATTGATGGCAAGATTCTCACTAGATACATGCGGAATTTCCTTCTCTTACCACGGTTTGTCAAACAAATTTAAGGTCTTTTGTGAGTGGATTACGTTGCCAAACTGTAACGCCCCCTTTGAAGATCAAACTCATCAAGTCAGATGGCTTCATCATCCTAATTTCGTTTTACTGATTGGTAATGAATAATTTCATGATGAGTGGTCACATGAAGGTTTCCTATTTCTTTACAGTGGAACTTCTCACACAAACACAGATCCATTCATTTAACAAATAAAATCAAATTTCTTCTTGCGAAATAAAATATGTATCAAACAAGATAAAGTAGTATGTTAATGACTCAGAATGCCGAAGAAAAAGGAAACAGCTTTAAATATCATCCAATGTTATCATTTCATTTAATTTTTTCATTCATTTCATTTTAAAATATTTATACAGGTATAAGTTTCATATATTTATACATGTTTTTCAAACTGACCTGTTAAAAAATAACATAAAATAAAGGAAAATAGGCTAAACTAAGAACAAAAGAAATTTATATGCCTAATTTACAATATACAATGCTATAATACCTAATTTACAATAAAACATAATAAAAATGAAGTAGAAAATAAAGTTACACCGCCCTCATAGTCGTTCCTTGAAAGTTTTCAGGGAGGGTGCCAATTTTGCTTCTTTTTCCAAACTGTTCCAAAGTTTTGCACCGCGATATGAAAAAGCCTTTTGGCCATTGACAGTCTTTAGTAACGGTAACCTTAGATCAGTTTCTGTTGAGCGCAAAGACCGTTCTCTATCATCTGCATATTTTGTAAATAGTTTTCTCATGTAGACTGGGGCAAGTGAATTCAAAGATTTATATGTTAGCGTGGCGGTCTCTTTTCTTATAAGATTGTTGATAGTCGGCCAGCCAAGGTTCTGAATTAGTGGAGCAGCAGAGGCATCGTATGGGCTATTTGTTACAATTCTTGCAGCCCTGTTTTGAATTTTCTGCAGGACGTTAATTTTTGAATTACTACAGCAGCCCCAAACAGAGCTACAGTAACTCAAATGGGGCTCGACAATCCCTCTGTACATTTTGTTGAGCACATCAGATGGAAGATATTTCTTAGAATACTTAATAAGTCCAAGGGCTCGATTAGCCTTGGTCTTGATAGTATCGACATGTTTGTCCCAGTTTAGTTGACTATCTACTTGAACACCTAAGTATTTTGCATTGGCAATCATTTCAATTTCCTGATCACCTATTGAAAAAGATGGTTGAGCATCAGGCTGGCTTTCTATCTTACGGATGTTTGGTCCAGAACCTATGATAAGCGACTGCGTTTTCACAACAACTAAACCCATGGAAAAAGGACACTGTACTAATTGTTGGCGACAGCATGATATCCAATATAAACGAAAATACTCTCAGCAGAAGGTACCAGACCAAAGTACGAAGTTTTCAAGGATCAGCGATTAAAGATCTACATGATTACATCAAGCCCTTGTTGAAGAAGAAGCCAGACAAGATTGTATTAGAGATTGGCACAAACGACATGGTGAATGAAAAACTACCGGACATCTTAAAGAGCTTGAAATCCTTAATTGATCAAATACTCGAAGCCCTACCTGATTGTGATGTCGTTGTGTCGGAAGTAATCGTCAGATCTGACAATGCAAGTCTCAATGGGAAAATAACAAATTTCAACAAGGCTCTTAAGACCATGAATGTGGACATTCTTCGTCAACAAAATATTACAAAGAATCATCTAGGAAAAAGAGGACTTCATCTAAACTTTTCAGGTAACTTGCAGTTAGCTAGAAATCTTATTGAAAAAATTCGCCTTTTTTAGCAATTAGAATCATCAGGTACCTGCCAAGTAGATAGCTGTAATGAAACATCCGGCTCGGAAGAAGTATACCTACCCCCTGGGAATAATGGAAAGGGTCAATGTCCCAATGATAATACTGGTCGATCTCATGCATGATCCGTTGGTCAATTGTTTTAAGTTCTTTCTAAAGTCGGCGGTGATTTTACCACAACCAGTGGCAGGGTGCCTATGGTTTTCTTGGGGTAGTCAAGTCAATTTTGGCGCCCTCCTGTATAGTGTGTTTCAAAATTCACTCATTTCCATAAGTTTTACTATAAGTGATGTCTTTTGCAAGGCCAGTAAAAAGAAGTTTTCGCAGTTAGTTTTACATTTCAGAGCACACTATTTGACCTTCTGGAAAGTGAAATGTATACTTTATAAACTGCTTCGCTGAAAACGCAGAGTAACGCAGCTGTATCTAGTCTGTTCGGTCGCTGCTTACTCAGGTAGTGAGATTGTTTGGGCGCGCCCGTTAACCTTGCCCTTTCATCTCATCTCATTTTAACCCTAATCCATATGGGCTAACTTCGAGCTATGGGCGGGGTTCTTTCTACCCCCGTTAATAAAACTGCCTTAGACTTATTAGAATTCAATACAACTAGGCACAGTCACAGAACAAGTAATTTATAGCAAGTAGAATAATTTCGGTGTGGCTACCGCACCTTATGACGTCGCAGTGACGCATGAAGTAAAAACTCTGTGAAATCAAGCTGCGAAGTTAAATTTGAATTTAAAAAAGGTTTTTCATGAACTCTGTGCAGTTTTTGGCTGAATGTTGCTACATATTTGATAAAGAACATCATTTTCGTGAAATTAATTATTTTGGAGAGATATTTTGGCATAAATTAGCCACCTCTTATGAGGGTCGCCCCTCCAATGTTCTCCAGGACCATTTTTCTAATTCTTCTAATTCCGGCGTAAAATTTGTGGGGGGGGGGGTAAGGCCGATGATTTCGGCAATTATAATGTATATGAGTATAGTTTTCTAATATTGCCATTTTAATTGCATTTTCCCACGATCGGCACAGCATTGACTCGATCTTTTTTCTCGTACCGAAGCCCCCAGATCCCCGTTCTACGGACACTCAACGTTTTGCAAATCTCATCAACATAGCTTCTGGAGGACGTAAGTCAAGATCTTTTTCACGAACGAGGAGAAAGAATTTTTGTAATTGGTATAGATAACGTAGTCCATGGTAAGAATCTTTCGGCGAAATGCTGGAAGGTTGCTGATAGACTTGTGCTAAGCCATAGCATAAGTTGGCTTTTTGAAAACTTTTATTATAGAATTGTCCAAGACTTATAGTCTTTGAGGCCATGGAAACTGGATTGTGAGAATCGTTCTAGAACAAAGTAGAGTGTGTTTGCGCAAAAATTTTCCTGCGGATGTGATTCATTGAAAATAGTTACAAAATTGTGAAAGTTTCCCTTTTGGTCTCGGTAAAGATGGCATGTAGGATAGGCATTCTATGCCAAAGGATATCATGTTTAAACATTTTACGGGAGATGCTAATTTAGATAACAGCAATCAACAATTCCAATGCAGCACAGGCAAAAATGTGATCGGTAGAAGTGTTTCAAGCCAAATTAAAGAGCGTATCCACAAAAATTTTCCTGGGGGCTTTGCCCCCAGAGACCCCCTCAGTGTATGCTGGACTTTGAAATTCCTACTGAACCCAATGGCCTCTTTCACGAACCGCATATACTCCATATTTCTGAATCTGAGAGTACATGGTAACTCTTTGACAGTTCAATTGCCGAGTGGAGCATGCTAGGTTGATCGAAGAAATTTTTGGGGATCCAAAGGTTAGACGGTCTGTCCCTGCCCCAGTTGGATGTTATTTTCTAATCGTGGCACCCTACTTGTGTTATTTAACAGACTCAATTATCTTAATGTCAATCCATAAAAGGGGCGTTGGTAGCATTTACAGCTAAAGTAAAGGTGTGGTCCGAGAAAAAATCCTACTTTGCCCCTCCAATAACAAATCCTGGCGGCGCCACTGAAACAAGGTAAATAGATAATCAATTAAAACATCTGTGACCTAACACCCTTGATTATATCAGTTTTAAGGAATCTGATCAATAGGTAACAAAACATAGGATTGCAAAGGTTTTAAAGTATATCACAAGTATAAGTATAAAAGTTTTGAAGTATAAAAGTATATCACCCAGCAGAGGGGGGGGGGGGTAACATAACATGTATAGGGTACGGGTGTGTGCCGCCGCCCATATGGGTGGGTTTTTGGGTCCCAAATTCTCTAAAAAAGAGTCCCTTTTTGGCAGATTTTCCATGAACATGGGAGGGTTTTCCAGCAAATGGCAAAAAATTGTCAAAAGAGGGTAGTTTTATACCAAAATTCATCATAAAAGTGGGTATGACGACAACTGTCGGTAATTTAGAAGAAGATAGCTTTCTGAAAACCAGGCGGCAGACCCCCATCCATCTGCAAGTCATGTACCCCTGGGGTATATCACAGCAATTTCAACATTACGTTAGAACAACTATCAAACAAATAAAACTCACTCCTGCAGTAAGACTGCAGTTCATCCCTCCAACCACATTCAACCAGTTTCATTCTTAGCATCTCCTGCAGCCTTCAGAAAAAGATAGATGGTGAATAACCAGGCCAAACAAATTTACAAGGCATGGAAGTAAAAATAAGTTTCAATAGATGATTACGCTAGAGATGGCATCAAGGAACTTGTTACCAAGACGCATTGTGTTTGAATAAAGAATCTTTAACAACTTTATAGGAATTATATCAAAAAACGCAATGCATACAGTAGTTGGTAAAAAGTTGCTCACCACCATCATTAGCGTAATTGTCTATTCTAATAGAGTTTACAAAAAGACTTTGCTCTTTGTTGGGCATCAATTTAGCGATGCTGTATTTGCAGCTATACCAGAATCCATTTTTCTAACCTATTGTACCAAAAGTACTCCAGTTCACAAAATCACCAAAACTCAATTATCAAAGCCTATCATGCAATGTTTTGTTTTGATCCATATATATCTAAGGATGTGTAAATGAAAGGTTGCAAAAACCCCATGTTCTGAGCCACACTCTTTCAGGAACAATTCAACTCAGGGGTTGTTAAACACCACAGTTATGCTTCACTGTATTGGCTTCTGAACTGTAGAATCAAAACAGTAGGCCAACCGCCATTTCTTCTTGCATGCAAGAAGAAATGGCGGTTGGCCTGGCTACTGTTTTGATGGCAGACAAACTTGGCAGAAACTGAACCAAGAAAGAGAGGTATTTGTACTGACTTTACACTAATTCCATTATACACTAATTTCCCCCGCTACCTGTGAATCCCCCTGAATTTCTGGGGTGCAAAAGGTCAGCAAAAAGTGCCTTCCATATGCCTGTATGGATTTGAAATGGCGTTGTGTGTTGTTCAACGACTGATTCACTCATATTCTCTTCTTGAAAATAGAAAAGATCTATTGCGCAGTCAATCAAAGGCACTTGCCAAAGGGTGCGGACTAGCAGCAAGTATCGAAAGTAGCAGCCGCTGCTATTGTACAACCAGGCCTTTTCTTGAGGAAAGTTGCACGAGAGTGCCAGAACGCTCGCGTAATTTCGTTTGCGCGAGCGATCGCTCAGGTAAAGATTCACAAGCACTGTTTATTCCTTGGAAAAGCAAGTTACAGTGAATCTCAATATTATCATTGTCAAATGAGAATGAATCGTTGGAACACTAAATGTTAGTCTTTTTAATCATATGGTAAGCACAGATCGATCACGATGAATCTTTACTTTCTATCTTCTGTTTCTGGAGTGTATTTGGTCTTACTATTTATCAACTCTGAACATCGGGCAGGGAATTTTCTTGGCTCCTTCTTTAATTTAGACCACAATTTTATTCGCCGTAATTCAGTTAAGATACGGTAAACAGTACGACGCTCTCATATCGAAGGACTTTAAATGGGAAGAAAGGTTTTGCATTCAATGATAAACGTAAAGGATCGATGCACGTTGATTGATGAAATGACGAATCTGATGTCTGGCAATCATATTTGTACCATCGATGAGCCTTCTGCTACAATGTTGATTCCCCATTTGCGGTTTCTATGAGGATGATTCCTTGTCTTCTTGAAAGACTTAAAATTTCTTCCGAAAGTTGGTTCCCTTCTTTTAGTATTTTAGGCCCCGTTCACGATGTTGAAATTCTTTAAATTATATTTCCGTTGCTCTTAGAACCAATGTTTAATTAAATCATCTCCCCTACCGATCCTACCGATCCCAGTAAGATACTTTCCAGCTTTAACTCTGAGCTTATAATGTAGTTATTCTAATATCAGGTTTCTATCGCATGTTTATACTACTGTATTTCGTTTTCCCGAAAAAGATGTTTTTTTGAAGTATGATCATTTCCACCTGAGGTCAAATCCATTAATGCCTTTTTTCACAACTTAACAGAAGATTTGTTCATTGATCAAGGAGAATCTTATCCTATTGCAATAGACCTTTTAGCTATTCTGAAAACAAATGTGGATCGAACGATATTTCATTACAATTTGTAGAATTTTCGAATGTGCACAATTGCGATCGAAGCTCTAACGGCACTCAGTCGAGCCTCGTGTATAAATTGTATAAAAATATCACTCGATCCAGGCTCTTTTGTAGAATAGCTAAAAGGTCTATTCACAAGAAATTGTTGAGAGCGATTTCCCCTAAAATTGGCAATTTTGCGAGAGCGATAAAGAGCTCGCGTGATCATGTTTGCGCGAGTGCTGACGCGATCGCGAGCGATCGCTCGCGTAAAACGAAAAGGCCTGTACAACAAACGCAAGACATGGAAGTATTGTACACTTACCCCACGTAAGTATTGCACCACCGCATCCAAAATGGCGGCCAAAAATGTCATGTAACTCAAGCAACAAAATTTGCATGACAATAGCATCAGCATTTTAAGGGTTTCCCTGCGGGGTGTTTTGGCGGGAAAATAATTGTCTGTTTGTCTACTTTTCATTTAACAGTAAAATGAAATGTTGTTTTGTTGCTTTCCTTTATAAATTAACAAAAACCTGAGGACAACATTGAACAAGATTTTGGCTGGATAACTGGAGAACTAGGCCATAACAAAACGAAGAATGAATAGATTTCTTAGAGCTAAGATAACAAAACTTTGTAATTTTCAAATCTGGATTCTGCAAACTATTTCGCTATGACAAAAGTTTTCCGTGAGGAATGCGACCTGGCTATAAAACGGAGGCGAAACTGAAAGAAGCCATTCCAAGGTAAGAATATGCTTGACACTATTTTTATCACATTAGCATTAATTTTGTTCATGGGAAACTTTAGGTAGGTGGTTGACAATTAAATATCTTGATTTGGATATACCTCACAATATCCTCTCGCTCGAATTTAGTTTGAAGGTGATTAAAAGCTTGAAAGTGACTGGAGCTTGGTTTTTTCAACATGACTTCTCCTAAGATTGATTCAAGTTCATTAAACCTTGAATGACTTCCTCCTTGTTTACTTAAATTTTATTCTTTTACCCTATTCAAAGAGGGAAACTTTTTTCATGGCAATGAAGTTTGCAGAGTCCAGATTTGAAAACAACGAGATTTTGTTGACTTTTGCTCTAAGAAATCTGTTCATTCTTCGTTTCGACATGGCCTACTCTTCTAGATTTTTTACTAAAATCTTGTTCGATGTTGTTCTAAAGTTTTTGCTAATTTATCGAAGAAATCAACAAAATAACACTTCATTTTACCTTAATTAAAGAGAAGATGGAAAAGCAATTACTTTCTGTCCAAAAACACCCAGTGGAGAAACCTGTAAATGCTGATACTTTATTACACAAATTTTGTTGATTGAGTTGCAAGAAACTTTAGGCAGCCATTTTGTTTTCAATGGTGCAATACTTATGTGAGGTAAGTGTAGGCCTAGATAGAAGCTAAGCTGGGGCCTGCGCAAAAAAGAAGGCTGGCCTACCTTTCCTTTTCCCCACTTTCAGTGAGCTTCTGATTAATCTTCGCTCTGACCTGACCCTCCTTTCCTTTTCTAAAGGTAAAGAAGACAACGATCAGCAATGTACAGTTGGAAAAATCGAGTAAATAATCAAAGAAATTTCAAATTTTGAACTTACTGTGCTATCTGCGGCATCTTGAGATGTGCAGTTTTCACAAGGTTTTGCTCTTGATGTTATTGATTGATTGATTGATAATGGCGACAATAGCGACAACCTCAGTTGTGCGTGACCTCGTGACGAAAGGAAGAGGATATCACTAATCACTATTATCACTATTTTTATCATTATCATGATCACTAAATCACTATCACTTTCATTTCACCATGACGATCTCCTCCTCCCTCCTCCCTCCTTCCTCCTTCCCCTCCCCTCCAAGGGTGGTGCCACGGGGTGGACTGGGGTGGACAAGTCCATCCAAATTTCCTTAGGTCGGTATTTATAAAAAAACACCAGAAATACCTTCTGGCTATCAATTTTACCTCTTGTCCACCCCACTTTCTCAAAGCTGGCGCCGCCCCTGCTTCCCTCCCCTCCAATTTCCCCTTTCCCAATGATATTCCCCCACCAGGTGGGTCTTGACATTGATAAGAACAGGAGTGTGCATTCCAATGGACTTTCATATCGACTTGGGCAAGTCCATCATATCACCGGCTCCAGATCCTATATTGGAAGGGTATTGGAAAAAGACTTTTGTATCATACATCCAGTTATTCCGGTAAATATTTACTTTGTTTTCACTTTATGTGTACTTGTCTTGCGAAGCAACATTTTAATCCCCGCGCCTGGCGGCAGACATGACCTCGATAATTAGAAAAGTTTACCAAAAAGCATATACTTGATGTGAACACCCGAAGTGAAAGAAAAGAGGCAAAAACATGGCGATAACGCAAAAGAGACAATGCTCGGAATAATGGAGTGCGCATCAAGCCTTTTGTGGGTCATCTCTTAGGGTCGTAGCCATGCCTGTCTTGCAGGTTGTCATATTGACCCTTTTCTCTGCTTTCTTATAGTTGCAAATATCAACTGCATCGTAGTTGATAGTCTGGTTCCATGTCTTTATGTTGTGGATGTGGTGCTGTCATTTATTTTTTCTCCCATGGCACCATCCTGTAGTGTTGGATACACGATTTTTAAATAAGAAACTTGGATCAGGCCATACTGCCAAAGCTTTCTTAATCTTGGATCAGGCCATAGTGCTAAAAAACTAAAAGTTTCTTAATTGGTTTCTTATTTTTTGACTGCAGAATTATCGATGTGGTCGCTAGCATTGCGGCAGATATATGTTTCTTGACATTTAAAACATCATATAGGAATAGACAGTGTTCTGTTATTTTGAAAACACAAATGGTTAGTGAATATTGCTCAAGAATAAAGGTTCAACGATATATTTGCTATAACATCCATGCTGTTAACTTTTAGAAGTTTCTTAGTACTTCTCAAACATAATCTATTTTTAGAAATCTGAGTTTCTTATAAAAAACGTGTAGTTATTTGAAAATATGGTAGAATGTAGCCTACGTCGTGATACTTTTATATGGATATTCAAAAGTATCAACCCCTTCTATGGGCTTTTCTCCGACGTGGAAAATAATGCCCATTTTTCAAGGCAATCTCTGACATGTATGTAAGAAGAAGACAACGTTAGTAGATTACAATTCTAAACTCTACTTAGAGGTATGAAAATGACTTTTGAGGTTTGAAAGCAGAAATCATTACAATTTTCTTGGTTTCTCTGTCCTAGAAAGCTCCCAGAACTAGGCGAAGAAGCAAAATGATGTTATTCTAGGTGAGAACGATGCTATATGTTTAATGTTTTTTATACAGTTTTTCACGGGATTCGACTATTGTGGCGTAACAATTTCTATCACAATTGTTTCAATTGTTCACATTCGAAGATCTTAAAGAAATTTATCAAAAAGATAAAATATCGTTCGATCCATGTTCTTTTTTAGAATAACTAGCTAGAACAGCTAGAAAGTCTATTCATTCTCTTATTCTCACTGAAGATGTTGCAAACTTGCAGCGAAGTTCTGGGAAAAAGCCAATTACGAGTACGAGTAAGTGTGTTCATATCTTTCACTTAGGGTCCAAAATTATTAGGACGATAACTTCAAAATGGCTTCGGAAATGTCCTATCACCATTTGCCTCGTAACTAAATAAACATGGTTTTCTCACCAACTAGGACCTTAAATCAAGCACGTTTGGCAGGAAAATATCTACCTATTCTTTGTCTTTTTGCCTGAATCAAAAGTTGAGCTGACATCAATTTTGTCTGACTTAACGAGATGAAAACTTCGGGTTGATAGCCTTATTTTGAATGGAACCAGACTCATAGCCACAGTCGAAATTGAGTATATGGAAATTTAGTCATAATATTCAGTTTGTGTTGGACTTTTACTTTTGAAAAAATATTCGAAGGACTGACAATGAATTTGCATAAATCAGCCATGAAGCCTAAATGTGCTTCGCCAAAAGTGCAATCAATATTTTATTTAAAAACATTTCACATTAAAGTAAAGCTCTTCTTAATATTATGAGGGAAAGTAAAAACAAGCCAGAAAATAAAATATTTTCCCACAGACCACATGTTCGAAGCATCTTGAGCTTCTTTGGCTGATTTATCCAAATTCGTAGATTGTCCTTCGAATGTTCTTTCAAACGCAAAACGTCCAAGACAAATTGTGTAAAGTAATACCATTTAACCAGTATTTCCCCCAGTGAGACACTGTCTCGTCCAAATTGTGACGTTGGCCACCATTTCGAAGTGTCATCTCGCAAAGTCAGAGAAACATTGATACTATCAACTAAACTTTTGATTCTGGTAAACAAACGAAAGAAATGACGAATATTTTCCCGCCACGCGAAACCAGGTTGATTTAAGGTCTGGGTGATGGGATATTTCCGACGTCATTTTGAATCAGCCATCCTAATGCTTTAGCACCCAAAGTGCATGGTTTTAGAGGCTTAGATAGAGCAAACATAGGCATGCGAAATCAGTAGACCAATCTGCATTTTAGCAATGCGTCATAAGAGGGTCACTGTAGCTAAGGGGGTAAGAGTGCCCTGACAAGCAACGTAACTCATTTCCAAACAAAACAGCAGCAACTGTCATGATACCGAGCAAGAAAGCAAAGCAAACTCATAGTTGTAAAAATTGATCATGATAGCAATAATAATAGTAATAATGATGTGCATGGTTTTAGAGGCTTGAATAGAGCAAACATGGGGATGCGAAATCAGTAGACCAATCTGCATTTTAGGCCATATAAAATGAATTAATAGATTCTCATCACTAAGTTTCGAAAAGTTGCGCGAGGCGGGAGGTTTATATTTTATATTTTATATATAAAACTTTTTGGTTGATCTTGCACAATCTACGAGGGAGGTATAATTTTCTCGTAGATTTTGTTGTCTGGGCTTGTAACATGCTTGTAACTGCAGTACGCTGCTTCTTTGTTGACTGCTTATCGCGTTTACAAACAACCTAAACAGATGCGCAGGATATCTGCAATCTGCAGATATTTTAAGTGCAAATCATCAAAGGGACATTGACAAGTATGAAAGCACGGAAGCCCCTGAAAGCTAGCTGGTCAAATCATCTGTTAAGGGGCAAAATATCAAAGTAAGCTTGTTTCTTACGGCGTTTGAGTTTTCAGGCAATAATAGGCCATATAAAATATAAAACGTATCACAAATCTTGCAAACGACGGGCGGGCGGCGCTTTTATATTTTGTAAATAAAATGTATAAAATTGTTGACGCGGGATACATTTCCCATGCGGGCGGTGATGAGAATCTATTAATTTATTTTATGTGGCCTTAGCAATGCGTCATAGTGTAAGAGGGTCACTGTAAGGGGGCAGAGTGCCCTGACAAGGGGTAGTAATAATGATGATAACATAAACAATGACTGGTCTGATGCTAGGGTTAGGCAACTTGTGCTATAAAAATTGCCATGAATCCCAATGAATATTGATTGTCATTAATGCATTTCATTTCATTTCATTTCATTTCATTTCATTTCATTTCATTTCATTTCATTTCATTTCATTTCATTTATTTAAGGAGGGTTGCCCTTCGGCAAAAGCCGTTTTTTCAAGGGGCCCTCCAAGGATGCTTTTCATCAATGCATGGAACATCGTAAAAACCTTTATTTTGAAAGAAATTTTTTAGTCAATACAACCAAATCAATTTTCATTTGGGGCTACTACCTTACCTGCCAGTGTAGCTAACACGTTTCTGGAGGATCAAACAAGCCATGGGGAGACACATAACATGTTGAGGGTACATTTATGTACCGCCCGTATGGGTGGCTTTTTACGCCTAAATCCTCTAAACAAGGGTCTTTGTTGGCAGATTTTCCTTAAACATTGTGGGTTTGGCTGAAATTCACAGAAAATTATCTAAAATAGGTAGTTTCCCGCCGAAATTCATCATAAGAGTGGAAACAAAAGCAAATTTGGTAATTAGAAGAAGGTACCTTTCTGAAAATCGGGTGGCAGACCCCCATCTATCCACAAGTCATGCAACCCCAAGGCGAAACAGCGCAGTTCTCGCTCGCTCGCGGTTTTAGGTGGGAGTCTTTTAAAAATTTGAAGATGATAAATTCATTCCAAATAAAAGATCCTTGATCAACATACCCTCTTTTCTTCAACAGTTATTTGAAAAATCGAATAGCCATCAGCATGACTTATCTACCTTATTTATCACTGATCTTGGGCACATATCAGTTTTCCAGTGAGTACTGTTATTACATAATCCAAGTTAACTACTGATTTTTGTATTTTTTGTTATTTGGTGATTTGTTCAATCTTTGTATTAACTTTCCGTGAACTTCACTGCACAGCAAAGCGGAACCCAGTCTACAGAAAGTTGAAATTCATAAAAACGTGGAATAAGCTACCTAATTGCAAAATTAATGAATTAATTCAACAGTACAACACATTATCAAACAACAGCAGTAACAAATTCCAGCCGTTAAACCGTTTTCCCTCTGGCTGTATGATGCATTTTGTGTGGCTACCGTAAATCCTCGAATGTGCGCCCCTCTCGCCTTGAATAAGCACCCTGCCTAAATAAGCGCCCATCCTTTCGGGAAAATTATTGAATAATCGCTCACTTGAATAAGCACGAATCGCACTCTCAAGTAAGCGCCCGCCACCTCCACCTTAAGAAACGGGCGCTAAATCGAAATTTTAGCCAGAACGAGTTTCTGAGACGTAAATTTTAATCTTAAATGTTTAGTCTTACAGGTTAAGGTGAAGTTGCGTTTTTCAGTGCTAAGCGATGTCAGAAATAGAGCAGACCTAATCGATTCCGTGACCCGTTGTCATGACGCTCAAATGGTGGGGTCCTACCGGGTATCGAACCCACTCCTCCTGATTGTTCTGGCTTCAAAGTAAGAGGATTACACCACTGCACCACAACACATTACAGGAAGGGGAAGGCAGTCAGCCAAAACAAGAGAGTAAAAATAAACAACAAACTTTGTTCTAGTTTCCATTCTTGTCGGTCTTATAAATGAAACTTTTGTAACACGCTCTCAAATATATTTATATTTGTAGCCTTTGTTTCAGACAACTTGAAAAGAAAGGATAGTGCACATTCTCCGTTCTTTGCAACTAATTTATCTGGATAGCATAAAAATTGTGTCTTACGAAATCCTTATTTTACTATTTTGTCTTTGGTTGAATTGCTTTGACAGCCAGCAAAATCAATAAACACTCAGCTTAAATAAGCGCCCCAATAATCAAATAATCACCTTCAGGGCCGAAGCCAATGAGGGGGGCTGGGGGGGGGGGCGGAGCGCCCCCCCCAGCAGACCATTTGTCGGAAAATTTTGCTCTCTTGTCGGAATTTTTGTGTTCTAAATAACTAGTTTTGGAGGATTTTGAGGAGAAATAATGGAGAAAAACATGAATTCTTTAGTGTAAAAACATAAATTCCAACAGAGATTATTGAATTTATGGCATATTTTTTATTTATATTTAACTAATTGTGTTGATTTCAACGTTGAATTACGAAATATGGCCAAATTTTAGTTACCGCGGAGTTAGATCGGTACAACTGTTGTTGTTGCTGTTGTTGTTGATGGTTTTTTCGTCGGAAAATTTTGGTTTTTCGCCCCCCTACGCAGGCATAGCTGGTATCGGCCCTGATCACCTTGGCACTTATTCGAGCATTTACGGTACTTGACAGCACTGCTCAAGGTCTACTTTTATCTTGCAAAAGCATTGTTTATGGTTCAGTTATGACATTTTCAAACTGCCTTCTTTAGTTTTGCAACAAAAAAATTCATTATACCGGGTGAGTCAGAAAAAACGTGGGGCGTTTGGCGGACTGTGACATCGCATTTAGCCACCCGATTGTCATGGAATAAATTTTTCCTTGCAGCCAATAGTCTAACTAACATAGATCATAAACCTCTTCTCATCGAAATCAGTCATTTAATGCATATTTTAAAAATATATTTTCTTCGTAAGAACTTGTACGGGAATCTTGCAAACTGATTAAATCTTTCTCAGAGCCCCTTCCGCATTTTACCTTAGCAAATGTTGCAAGTACACTTTGTATTATCAGGGGAGAATGAAATAGTTAGGAGGTAGTATTTTCTCTCTTGGGATGTTCTATGATTCATCATTACTTGCCTTGCTTGAATAATACGTTTGAAAGACATTAATAATACGTGCTTCTTTGTCTTGCGAAGAGGTTTCATTCACGCAGATCAACGCTCTATTGCAATGGGACCTCATGCAAAAACACATTTTCCTAAAGCCTGATTCACAGAGTCGAGCAGAAAGACGCAAAAAATAAGGGATTCAAATTCTGTGTCATTGTCTTTTGGTTCTTTTTGCACGATCTTAGCGCCCTAAGTGACCTAGTGTGAACCAGGCTTAACTTTTCAATTTCCCTTGACAATATAACGTGTACCTGCAACTACAGTAAAACCCCGCAAATGAGAACATAGAAAAATAAGAACTTGCAGACAGATTTTGTGAAAAAAGACACCCAAAGATAAGAACCAAAAACAGACTGATTTACTCCAATAATGTTCTTATGAGATGGTACGCTTAATTAAGAAATTTCATCATATCAGTGTAAAGAAACTCCCAACTATTCATAATTGAATACCTCTAACAGTTTTCAGGGATATGCAAATTATTTTATAAAGCTGTATGATATAAATATAAATGCAGTCATTCTACACTCAAGTTTATTTAACACATACTGTCTGTACTTATCATAGTAACAAGTGTCCTCGCTATAAGAACCATGCCTTGAACATGTCATAAGTACCTCATTTATAAGAACCTACTCAGTCTGTTTTTTATAAAAGTATTTTCTTGTTTGCGGGGTTTTACTGTATGGCAAGGCTAAACGGCTGAAGGGGCTTGGTCAAAGATTTCAACAGTTTGCAAGACCCTCATACAAGGTCTTACGAAGAAAATATTTTTTAGCAAATGAATCGAATGACTGACTTCGATGGGGAATGGTTTATGATCTATTAGTTAGACTCTTGGCTGCACGGAAAAATTTAGTTCACGATAATCGAGTGGCTCTTTGCCACGCCACCGTCCGCCAAACGCCCCACGTTTTTTCTGACTCACCCGGTATATTTTATACCGGTTGAGCCAGAAAAAGTTGGCATTTTTGAAAATTCATTGCACCAAGAGTATTTTAAAAATTTCAATGATTCAAGTGTTAATTGAAAGCCGAACAATTAAAGTATTTTTGTGAATTTCATCGCTGTCTTACCAGCACTTGGGCAAATTTAACTTTACAGAAATTTCCTGGTTGCAAAATTACCTAGAAATAGCCGAAAACATCGATCAAGTCAAAAAGGACTCCTCGCACAGATCAATAAAGAAAATACAATTGCTCATGATGGGTGAGAGATATCCACTGCATATTTATTGCGATGGGACCGGAAAATTATCTTATTTGTTTGAAAACTGATGTCGTTTTACCCATGAGAGAGCATGAGTGGTGGGACACTAGTAAATTAGATAAGGTTAATTTAGCTTCTTTTCCTACCTTGAAATGCCATGAGATTCTCTTCCTTGACATTGGCAGCCTTTCTCAGCCATAGTTCTTGCCTCTGGAACTGAAGAGCTCTGTCACATGTGCTTTCAAAATGTTTGGGCCTAAATTGAACTTTGTCATCTCCTGCGCATTGCTGTGCCTACGCAGTAGTCTCGAAATCGAACTTTGATTTGGGGGAACAAGCCCCCAATCCCCCCAGACCTCCCGTGGCGCCGCCACTTAGACTTATGCCTTTTCGTCCCTTGTTTCTCTGCGTTCTTTGATTTGCTGATATCACTTGGTCAATAGGGACTCATAACATTACGCTTATATGATGGGCCCACTTTTTCAAAATGGCCTAAGAAGGTGGGAGTTCTCGTACACTTAACAAAATCGCTTCAAAATCTCGTTTAAAGAGCTCGAACATTGAAAAGGAAACTTTTAGTACAAAGAATGATGTTGTCTTGACGTACAAAACGCAAAATGCCTACCTTTCAGACAGTAATCTTCTTCTGTAGAAGCAAAATAGATCCATCGAAGCTGCGAGAACTCCAGGCTTCTTCAACCGTTCTTTAAGAGCAACAACAACAACATCCTGAATAGCGGCCCCTGATTGGTTAAAAACTGAATTCTAGAAATTTGATTGGTGAATACGGAACCACCCCCGGGGGGTTTACTTAATACAATGACCACCCGGGGATGTGCCTGCCAATAGGGTGTCATTTTCAGCTGAAAATTCCAGGACAGGGTTATACTTTTCTGGTCTTTGTTCCGGGACAGGTCAGATTGTTTTGAAAACTCAAAGGTATGATTTACGAATTGATTATTGAATACAAATTTTAGCAGTGTGGACCCTTTTCCCTCACCTGTTTGGGTATGGGATACACCCGTATCACACCTGTGTCCAATGTCTCCATTGCTGCTAGGAACAACAACAACAGCAACAAAAATTCAACTCAACTTTCAGGTTTTGATTTTGGCGGCAAAGCAAAGCCTAGAAAACTGCAAAAAGGCCTATCGCAACGTAAAGACGTTGAAAGTGAAATCAGGGTGCTGCAGTCTAAGGCACTGACCAACACTTCATGTTCATGAGATATTGCAACGAAGGAGAACTAAAGGTGGTATGTAATGTTTAATTTGCGCCAAATAAATATGACTTGATTGAGTTATACAAAACAATTTTGACATGCATGGCCCAGTTATGGAAAGAAAGCGATGTGCACCAGACAAACAAGGACAGATTTCGTTCTGAGCCAATCAGCGAGTTTGTTTACATCTGTGGGATTGACCAATCACACTACGTAATCTAACATCACGTGATACACTGTGATTTTACGGGAAATCAGAAGCTGTGGGGATGAATACGAAAATACCCTCCCCCGAAAACCGACGATGTGCAAGTGGATTTTTGACCAACCATAAATATTTTGACATTTTCTGTTAGACTACAAGCTTGCCTAAAATTCTACCGCCTCGGATTTTGATATTCAACTTAGATCGAGAGAAATCTCTCTTCAAATAACGCCTTAAAATCAAGTTAGCGCCCAACGTTTCAGGTTCAATAGAAAGATATTTCTTCACCGACTACTTCCATCTTTTGCACAAATGGCTACAAACATTGATTCGAAGACAACATGAAACTTATCTCCATGAAATTTTCGGTGTTGCATAGCTTTCAATAGGGGGCACTATCTGCTATGATACCGAGCGCAATATCAACTACTGTAGCACTACAATCACATTCTTGAGGGCGAAGTCCTGACGCATCTCAACAAGAAACTACCAATAATGTCCAAAACAAAATGCAAGTCACAAGGTACTTAACAATTCTTCATTTCTATGATAAATAAACGCTGGTTAAGTCGAAAGATCCATAGGTTGGATGTGAACAAACGAACTAAGCCAGAATGCAGTCCTCACTGCACTACAGCGTTGTTGATGAACGTCTACTCCTCTCAAATTCTGAGCTAAAAATGGTGCAAGACTGATCACGTCTCAAATAGTAGCGTTAGTTGCCATAAACAAGTCGATTTCTTATTCTTAGATAATTATTTGTCGGTTTATCGAGGGAAAAGTTGGGAAATAAACAACGGGATCAGGATAGATTCTGATGAAGGGGTCAGGTCAAGTGAAATGTACAACTCATTTATTCTCCTGTACTGTTGTCTATTTCCCAAACTGTTATCTCGAAAAACTGCGAAATGATTATCTAAGGATTTGAAATCGACTTGTTTATGCAAACTAATGCTACTTTTTGAGACATGATCAGTCTTGCTCCATTTTAGCTCAGAATTTGAGAGGAGTAGGCATTTCATCGACACTGTAGCGCAGTGAAGACAGTGGTGTTCAAACTGGTGGAAATAATCAATTTTCTGTCATAGTTCGTTTGTTCGCATGCAACATATGGTTTCTTAGACTCATTCAATGTTGGTTCATCATAGAAAATGGAGAATGGGTGAGTACCTTGTGACTTACACTTTGTTTGTAACATTGTTAAGAGAGTTTTTTGTTGAAATTGCCTCAGAACTTGGCCCTTTATTAGACTGTGATCGTAGTGCTTCAGAAAACGATACCGCTCTCGATGGCGTAGAAGAAACTGCCCCTATTGAAAGCTGTGCAACACCGGAAAATTTCATGGAGATAAGTTTCATGTTGTCTTCGAATCAATGTTTGTAGCCATTTGTGCAAAAGATGGAAGTAGTCGGTGAAGAAATATCTTTCTATTGAACCTGAAACGTTGGGCGCCAACCTGATTTTAAGGCGTTATTTGAAGAGAGATTTCTCTCGATCTAAGTTGAATATCAAAATTCGAGGCGGTAGAATTTTCGGCAAGCTTGTAGTCTAACAGAAAATGTCAAAATATTTATGGTTGGTTAAAAATCCACTTGCACATCGTCGATTTTTGGGGGAGGGTCTTTTTGTATTCATCCCCACAGCTTCTGATTTCCCACAAAATCACACTGTATCACGTGATGTTAGATTACGTAGTGTGATTGGTCAACCTTGCAGATGTAAACAAACTCACTGATTGGCTCAAAACGAAATCTGTCCTTGTTTCACCAGACATGTCAGGACATGTCCAATGCATAGAGTAAAAACTGGTGCACAAACTGGTGCACAAAATAGTGTAAGAACATTGTGGTGCACAAATTGAACTTCTTTCTTCTTGATACAGACATAATCTTAAGAACAAAAGTAATGAATTAATTCTGTCTGCGGGGTCTTTTTGGAGTCCAGTAGTAGTAGTAGTGGTCTTTCCCTAATTTAGAAAGTGCTTCTCATGGCTGGTGCTTGACAATTGTATCTCAAGATTTGCATTACAAAATAAATGTTTTCCATGCACAAATTCTTTGAAGGGTGGTGACAACAAAACTGTTATGGGTGGTGACATCAAATTGTTTATGGAAAATTATCTGTTTCGAGCATAGCACTGCCCCCTCACAAACGACGGATTTGGTATTATGATAAGGCAGATTTTGTGGCCATTAGGAAAAGCATTGAAATGTTTCGTTGGCACGAACAGCTTGACAAAATGACATGTCCTAACGAACAGGTTAATTTACTGAACGAGGTTCTTTTGAATATTTACTCTAATTTCATACCAAACGAAACAAAAACGATTAGGCCCCGCAAAGCGCCGTGGATGACAAACACTATTAAAAATTTTTTGAGGAACAAAAATCGCGCTTATAAAAATTTTGTCAGTAAAGGTCAGCCAGATGACAAACTTGAGAGTATACAAAAGATGGTATCTGAAGGTTCGAAAATGGTCGAGGATGCTAAACGAAACTACTTCCTAAAAGTAGGGAAAGCTCTGGCTAATCCTGAGACCTGCAGCAAAACATATTGGTCGTTGATCAACACTGTTTTGAATAAGGTAAAAGTTCCCTTAATGCCACCTATTCTTGAGAATGGAATATTTATAACAGATTTTACTGAAAAGGCACAATTATTCAATGATTATTTCATACTTCAGTGCACCACAATTGACACAGACAGTGAAATTCCAGGAGATAGCCCAGTAACTGCACCTCTGATAAATGATTTTATCATCTCTGAGGACAGGATACTAAATATCATAAGATCACTTAATCCCAACAAAGCACATGGCTGGGATGATATATCTGTAAGAATGATAAAATTAAGCGATGCTGCATTAGTCATTCCATTGAAGATAATATTCACAAACTGTCTGAGAAATGGTTTATTTCCCCAAATATGAAAATATGCTAACGTAGTTCCAGTTCATAAGAAAAATGAGAAGAATCTGAAGGGTAACTACCGTCCAATTTCTCTTCTTCCAGTCTTTGGGAAAATATTTGAAAAAATCATATATGACTCGCTATACTCGCATCTTGTGTCATGTGAACTACTAAACCCGAATCAATCAGGTTTTCGTCCCGGTGACTCAACAATCAATCAGCTAATCTCAATAACACATACGATTTTTAAGGCCTTCGACTGCAATCCTCCACTTGATGTTCGTTCTGTATATCTTGATATCTCCAAAGCATTCGACAGGGTGTGGCATGATGGTTTAGTCTACAAATTAAAACGCTGTGGTGTATCAGGACGGCTTCTCTCTCTTGTTCAAAGTTTTCTAAGAGATCGAAAACAGCGTACCGTTCTGAATGGGCAGTGCTCTACCTGGGGAGATATTTCTGCTGGCGTTCCCCAGGGCTCTATCTTGGGTCCTTTGTTTTTTCTTGTGTACATAAATGATCTAACTAGAGATCTAAAGTGCACTGTAAAGCTATTTGCTGACGATACCTCGTTGTTCAGAGTAGTTGAAGATCCCAATACAGCTGCCAATGACATGAACCATGATCTTGAGTTGATAAGGCAGTGGGCTCGCGACTGGAAAATGTCATTTAATCCTGATCCTCAAAAGCAAGCTGTTGAATTGACGTTTTCAAGGAAAAAAATCGAAATTGATCATCCGAACATTTTCTTCAATAACATACCGGTGAAGAAAGTAGATGAACATAAGCATTTAGGAATTGTCCTTGACACAAAGTTGTCTTTCTCTGCTCATATTAAAGAATCTATTTCCAAAACAAGAAAGGGTATAGGTATGCTGAAATATCTCTCCAGTTATCTGCCCAGGCATACCCTAAATGAACTGTACAAACTCTATGTGCGACCCCATCTAGACTATGGGGATGTGATATACCACGTTCCTGCAAAGATATGTGCCTTCACTCAGAATATCACCTTGTCAAATATGATGGAAAAATTAGAATCTGTCCAGTATTCTGCTGCACTAGCTGTGACAAGAACATGGAGAGGGACATCACGAGAGAAACTATACACGGAGTTGGGCTGGGAACCACTAAATCTTCGAAGGTGGAGTAGACGTCTCACCTTGTTCTACAAGTTTATGAATGATTTAACACCTGCATATACAATGAATCCAATTCCGCCGTTTCAACAGTCGCAGTACTCTCTTCGCAATCAGGATGTCGTTGGGCGAATTGGGGCAAGGACAGAACAATTTCAGTCTGCCTTCTATCCTCACTGCTTATCCGAATGGAATAAACTTGATCCAGAAATTAGAACTGCACCATCTGTTGCTGTTTTTAAGTCAAAATTGCTATCCAAAATACGCTCTCCTGCACAATCCGTTTTTGGTATTCATGACCCAAAAGGACTATCCTATATTACTCAACTAAGGGTTGGTCTTAGCGCACTGAACTTTCATAAATTCAAGCACAATTTTAGGGATACAATAAATCCAATGTGCCCCACAAATGATGGTGTCGAGGATACTGAACACTTTTTGTTGCATTGCCCTTCTTTTGACGAAGAACGACGAGATCTTCTCGCTGGAGTTTTTTCGCTATTGCGACCATATGGATATATCAATTCTTCAAACAACTTTCTTACCAAACTTTTATTGTATGGCGACAAGGGTCTTTCTAATGACGTTAATAGAGATATATTACAATTAACCTTGCAGTACATCCATAAAACTGGTCGATTTGATTGAGATAATTGCAAACCTTGTTACATTCCACCACCTTCCCCCGTTTTTCAAAAAATTCATAGGTAGATTTGTATGTAGTTCTAATTGTTCTTTTTGTTCACGTAATTCTCTTGTCTTGTGTTTTTAATCCTTTATATATATATATGTTTAATGGCCTCGGGGTAGACATTGTCTTTTGCTCCTCGGGGCATCGTTGTAGTAGTATTGTAGAGTCATTTTTGTAAGTAGTGTCGTTTAGCTTATATTGTAGAGTATCTCTGTAAGTAGTGTAGTGTAGCTTGTAACATATATTGTAACTTTTTATTGGAATATAGAAAAAAAAAAAAAAAAAAACAACAAACCTGTGACAGAAATGTCAAACTTTCCAATTTAAGTTCTAGCAAACAGCTCTAGAAGGGATCAAAATAGGCAATTTTGATTTGATGCCAGAAAAAGATGTTTACACAAAGATTTTAATGAGGATATTAATTTATAGGGATACTGTTACGAATGGTCAAATGTTCTAGTTTAGCACAAGCAAACATGGGATTAAGAAAAGCATTCTAAGTCAAAGTGCAGGGTCCATCCTCAAAACTTCATGAAATCAAGTTCCTTACAAACTGCCTTTTGGAAGAAGAGCAAAATTTGGTTCTGTTTTCACCATTCTAGATGTTGTAATTGCAAATTTTTTCTGGGGGAGTACGCCCCCAGACCCTTCTAAATTGGTGTGTGTTGGCACTTTACTGTAGTGTAGGAGGAGATTCATGGGTTTTGTTTTTCTATAAGCAGGCCTATGACCACTACCCCTAAAATATTGGTGATAATGTTTTCAAATGTTTTGTTTACTGTTGTTTTTACTCTTTTGAGTGCTTAGGTGCTTGGCTTTTGACTATGGATGGACTGAAATCATTTGCGCCATTTTATTTTCATGTATTAATACATTTTTATGTATGTACGTACTTTGTACAGGAAAGTACCTTGAATTCAAATTTTGAATGGTTTGCATTGCTGATTGATTAAGCTAAATTAAGTATCAGAGAATTAAGCGTTAGCCAAGTATTTACGAAACTTGTTTGTTTGTGAAAAGATTGGCAGAGAAGTCTCATTTTTTATTTCTGAGGAAACTGTAAGATTTAGGATGAAGTCATAAAAGAAGTACAATGAACTCTGAAAAATTCTGAGGGTTTTCTCCTATCCAATTGATTTCAGTGAGAAACTTTGCCTGCGGGACACTCTGAGTTAGGTTACAAGTCACAAATCCTGTCCATTTCATAGAGCTGTTCTCCTTGACTTTAGAATGCTAACAAAAATGTTTTGCAAAATGATAAAAGATGTGAATATAACCAAATAATTTGAAGAAGAGGTACTTTTCATAAAGCAATTGGGGAAACACATTCTCAGTAAAATTATTTTCACAATAACCATCAGTTCCCGGAAGTTATTCCGGGACAGGTACTATGTTTTCAGCATTTTGTTCCAGGACAGGGTCTTAAAATTTTGTTCTGGCAGGCACATCCCCGTTGTTTTTCTCCAAAGTAGACCCCCCGGGGAACCACCCTACGCGGGCCTAAAGTGGGCCCACTATTTCAGAGTAATGTTATTAGTCCCTCTTGACCAAGGAACGCAGGGAAACAAGGGACGAAAAGGCATCAGTCTAGCCGCCACTGCCATGAATTTTCAAAAGTGGGAACTTTTTTCTGGCTCACCTGGTATTTAAGATTCCTTCGCAGGTCAGCATTGCTTACAATGTTTGGCATGGCAATGAAGAACATAGTAAGACCCTAATTTTTCACAAAAAGAACACTAATTTTTCACACAAAAAAATGGCCACGATGCAAACGTCGCTCGTCGATGGTCGAATCTGCAGATGCTTGCGATGACGGATAATGAATCAATTTGTTGGTAGAAACACCACAAAAAGACGAAAAACAACAGCGAATGAGTCGATTTAATTAATGTATGTGTTGCAAATATTTCGTCTTGCCAAGCAGGACATCTTCGGGCCTGTCATATAACAGCCTTGAAGAAGTCCTGGATGGTGAGGCGAAATATTGAGAATATATATACATATTAATTAGATCGATTCATTCGTTGTTGTTTTTCGTCATTTTGTGGTGTTTCTACCAACAAAATTATCCTAATTTTTGCTGTGAGAGGATGCAGTTTTTTGCTGCAATCAATTTTCTTATTTTTATTTGATTTTCTTTCTCGTCGTAGTTTTGGTTAAATGTGACTACATCAATGTTACATTTTCTGCCACCAATATTACTGTCAATGGGAGCTTTGAAATCACTTTACTGGGCTTTGAACCAAATCCTGGATCTTACCCCACGATCACTTGTGCCAGCTCATTCCCAACTGGTGCAAGCTTTTTGTTGCTAAGATACAACTTCCCTAGAAAAGCATTTGATCTTGGTGTTTCACTTGCTGCCTATGAAGGAAGGGTACGCCTGAAAAGTGACCATAGGGCAGAAATATCTCCAGTCGAATTCACTGATGAGAGAAAGACTTTCCAGTGCACATTTTCACATTTTATTGGCGTGAGGCCTGTTACATTGCGCAGTAAAGCTGCCATGATAGAGAATGTTTATGGTAAGTATTGCTTCTATTTCTCATACACTGAAATGGTAAATGAGCAGAAGTGCGTTAATTAGTGATATGGTAAAGTGCGATTTGCGAGTTGCAGTTGCGAGTTGCGAGTTGCTCCTATTTTGCAAGTTGTGAGTTGAACTTATTTTGCGAGTTATGAGTTGCGTGGTCAGCAAAATTGAGAGTTGGAACTCAAGTTACGAGTCGAAACCAAAGTTGCAAGTGGCTTTTCTTCTACTGTTGGAAGGCTTTTTCCCCCGGGGGGGGGGGGGGTACATGACTTGCGGATTGACGGGGGTCTGCCGCCCGGTTTTCAGAAAGGTACCCTCTTCTAATTACCGAAGCTTGCGGTCATACCCATCCTTATGATGAAACCACCCATTTTTTGCTATTTTTCGCCAAGTTCTGGACAACCCACCCTTGTTTATGGAAAATCTGCCGAAAAAAGGACCCTTGTTTAGAGAATTTGGGACCCAAAAACCCACCCATATGGGCGGCACATACCCGCACCCTCAACATGTTATGTACCCCCCCCCGGGGCTTTTTCCGCAAATTAACAGGTATCCTGAGGTTGCGATTCAATTTCAAACTTGATTAAGGGTTCCCTTTTATAAGAGACGCTTTTAGGCCGTCGCTATCTTTCTTTATAAGAAGCCACTAATAAAAAACTAAAGGCCTTCTTCAAATGTCAGGAATCTTTTGGACTTGCCCAGGTCGTCCTGCGACTTAGGCAAGTCCAGGAATCTTTTAAAATTTACAGCTTTTATTCCTACAGTCGTTCAAAAATATTACTGTAACACTATAAACGGGGAAATTTGTAAAACTGTCGTGAAAGGGAAATAAAAAGAGAATTCGTTGTCTTTCAAGACGATTTGTTAAAGTCCATCTTTTTTGATGAGCCCAGAAATTAATGAAAATTGATCTCTGAAGGTATTTTTTGACTTAGAAATGTATCTGCAACCAGAGCAAAGCATTGAATGATCTTATTTGTATATAAGAGAACCATTACACGTTTTTTAAAAGAAACTAGTTTATAAGAAACTAGTACTAAGGTGGCAAAAATCTTAAGAAACTCTACTATGCCTGAGAAGTACTAGCAAACCTTAAAAGAATGCAAGAATGATGTAGCAAATATATCGTTAAACTTTTATTATTATTATTATTAATTCTTATTAACAATTTATTTTACGTTGGCAAGAAAAAATATATATATATATATATACATAGCTAATAAGCTAATTAAAGCCAACAAAATAATTTAAAACCTACTTTACAGTGTCCCAAACAAGCCTACAAAAACCCTAAATCTTTGATAAAAACTTTGCACAATCTGCAGATGCAAGTATTTCCATCCCATGATTTTATTTTTCATTTGAATTCAGCGAGTGTGTTGGAATCTTTAATTTCCCTCGGTAATGAGGACCACAAATGGCAACCTCTGTACTGAATATTCTCTATTCCGTGCGTTGTTGTCTTAACTTTTGGCAACCGCAAATGATTTTCACTTCGTAAACTGTATGGAATATTTCTCTCTGTGAAAATGTTTTTCATAAATGTTGGATTTAGATTGTTTTTCGTTTTGAATATTTCAATCATTAGCAGTTGCAGATTGTGCTGATGAATAGTTCCATATTTTTTCTTCAATTTTTCTAGCTCTGATTCACTGTCTTTGCATACCAACCGCAATGCTCTTTCGTGAATGCGATTTAACTTCGAATTTGCTGCTCTGTCATGAAACATCCATACAAGTGGACAATAATTAAATTGTGACCTGATGATAGAATTCATTAAAATTTCTGATTTGATGGGATCAATGTAATTTGACAAGCGAGCAAGCGCGTGAATCTTTTGGTTGGCCTTTTTAGACATTTCTTCAACATGTTTTTTGAAACTTGATTTCTTATCAAAAGTCACACCTAATAATTTCTCGTAATCACTTTCATTAATCCTTGAATTTCCAATTGAGATTGTTGCTTCAGTACTTTCATCGCCAAATATCATCAGGTGGCATTTGTCATCATTTAATTTTAAAAAGTTGTCAGAAAACCATTTTACTAGCACAGAGCTGTCCTCTTCTAATTGTTTGTTTTACAACTGAGAAATATTAAATAACCGTTTATGCTTCGAGCAGAACACTGTTTATTTCTGTATTATGTGTCAAATATCAAGAAATATATCTGAAGCAGTGTTAGAGACCATATTGATAACTCATGCATTCAAAAAAGAAGAAAAAAATAAAAAAAACTTTTAGTACTACAATGGATAAATTTTCATGCTGAATTAAGAAACTTCTAGTACTATTTCATGATCCAAATTTCTTATACAAAATATGTACCGAGCTTGCGAGGTCTGTGCATTAAGACCGAGGGCTTTATATTTTCCTGTACAACGACAAAACCGGTTAGTATGAGTTTTATTACCTGACAGCTTCTAATCTTGATTCGCATTTCATCAAACACATTTTGTTACAGGCATGTCGTTTGAGTTCACTGCAAATCTCACAGGCCTAGGCCTAAAGCAGTTGCCGTGGCGACAAAAACGCGTCCTTGTATCGTATTATACAAGGCTACGGGAAACCCGCGGGAAATGTGGGACTAACCAATAGGAATGACGGGATTCTGTATTGCCTCGTTTTTGAAACTTCAGTCAGGTAATAAACTTCTGTAAAGACTCGTGCTACTCAACGGAAATTGCTTTGCTTTTCAAGGAATTGGCAACAATTACCTATGCATTTATCCGTTTGCTTTCCAAATTTTGAGGCATTGTTGGCATCATTTCTGAATTAGTTTCAGCGTGATTTGTTGCATTCACTTCAATCAGGCCTGCAGTATTAAGAAACTGTAGTGGTAATTAAGAAGCTCCAGAATCAAGAAAACTAAGAAATTCCAAGAAAAGATTGGAGGTCAATTCGATGTTAAGAGCCTTTCTTGAGTTGCAGATTGTTTTAGACATATTATCAACATATCATAAACTCAAAGCTCAGTTACTCATCTCATCGTTTCTAATACACCACTTCGATTAAGAGCCTCGTTTTGGAAATTATTCAAAAGTCGTTCATATGAAATTTTGGAGGCCAAATTAGGATTTAGCACCCAAACGTTAGTCTAACCACAAGTTTTCATGTTGCTATCGGTCGTGGTGTTAATTTTATGGCGATGTAAAGTTTGAAAATCTATAAGGGATTTGACCGTGAAAATGACTCGGGGTGTAAAGTTTCACCGATTTTTGACGGTCAAATCCCTTATAAATCTTTGAACTTTACATTGTCATGAAGTCAACATCACAAATGCCAGGAAGGTTTAAAACATGAAACTAGACAAATGTTTGAGTGCTAAATCCGAATCTGGGCTCGAAATTTTCATAGGAACAATAGGAAGGAATTTTGACAAATTTCCAAAACGAGGCTGCTTAATCGAAGTGGTGTATTATTACAACAAAGGAGTTGCATGCTAACTGAGTTTTGGCCTGTTTTAGTGATGTAGGAAGCAGCATAGGGCTTCAATATTTTCAGAAATATTATCGTAATATAATGTATAAAATATAATATATTATATATTTTCCATAATATGTCATGTAAAATGTTTTTGCCCTTTCTTCTTTTCAATTGATCAAAGAGTACTTCATGTAATTTACCATGATTCTAAAGAGAGCAATTTTGACATCGTTATTACTTTCAGATTTACAGCTTTCATAAAATGCCACCAGTTTTGAAGTTGTGACGTCATCAAAAAATACACCTTTTCAACCAAACGGCCTCGTTTTGTAATTTTTTAAAAATTTCTTTAGCTTGCGTCTTTTGAAATTTGAAACCCAGGATTCACTTTAAGCACCCAAAAATTATGGTCTAATTGCAAATTTCCATGATGTTAGTGTTTATATAGGTAACAAGTTTTGGAAGTTTATGAAGGATTTTGAGAGTGTAAAGATGCACCCCGAACCGAACGATTTTCACGGTCAAATCCATTACAAGTTCTCAAATTTATTATCACTATAAAATTGAAGTTGGAAACTCAACATTTGCCATCAGGCTAAACTTGGTGCTAAATCCAAATCTGTGGCCAAAAACTTCATATTGAGAAATTTTCAAAAATTCCAAAACGAGGCCGTTAGGTGTATAGATCTTTACACAAAGTAAAGTTCAATTCGAGGTGAAGCCTGCATTCCCAAAAGGAAGTAAATTTCATTGCTGCAAACAAGGCACTCTGTTTCCAAAACTAAACACTTCTAGTAAATTCAGTGGGTTGCCGTTAGAGACTCCCGTCATGTCTTTGGGTGACTCCCAAGCGAGGCAAAGTCGGCAAGTCAGCATTTCAATAGATTGCTGCAATTTTGTGTAAAGGTCTATTGTGATGCATGAATCTTGCAGATCTTCAAAAACTGTGTAATTCTTGTGTTGCTAATATTGATTTTCTTCCGTCTGTTCATAATTTATGAAGCTTCAAAGGCAGTCTGTCACGCATTTGATTGACTGATAATGACAATACAAAGAATAGGAAATTTGAATGGCTGATGATCCTCTGATTTTCTATGGCCGTAGAAATTCAAGAAGATTAGCCCTCCTTTGTTTCAAATACACAGATTCACAAAGAAATCTGTTGTGTTGAACTCTGATTATAGCGGCCAATCAGATACGTGACAGACTGCAATGTTCCGGAGATACCTCCTCTCCTCCTCTCGTATATTTTTTCATACGGGTTAATAAACGCTCCCAAAGCGCTATAATTCTGAAAATAATCACGATATTAAAAATTCTCTCTGGGATTATCGCAAATCACATGAAGTTCCCATCGATCAAGTCAGTTGAAAGAATGCGGCTATAACATTTTACTTTTTATCAAAAATTTTTGCAAAGATTCGAGTCCTATGCCGCAGGAAACCATTTCCCTCGCTGTAGCAATTACAACGACTTGAACTCAACTCAATGAGACGAAGCGCAAACTGAGGGTATCATGGAATATGTGAACTGGTCGCTCACAATAATTTTGGTGCTTTCGATGATAGTATAATAAGATTTCAAGCAAAGGGTAAACGGCCTGATCGTATATGTTGGTAAAAATTACCGAGCGACCAAATGAAAGTAACATCTTTTATAGCCACTAGTATCAAAACTTGCTACCAGGGGAGGGGGGGGGGGGGAGGTGCAAGACTTGTGGATGGATGGGGGTCTGCCGATCGGTATTCAGAAAGCTACCCTCTTCTAAATACCAAGACTTGCCGTCATACCTATTTTATGATGTATATTGGTGGAAAACTACCCACTTTGACTATTTTTTGCTAGTTTCACAAATTCACTCATATTTAAGGAAAATCTGCCGAAAAAAGACCCTTTTTTAGCGAATTTCAGGTCCTAAAACCCACCCTTATGGGCGGCACATACCGTACCCTGAACATGTCATGTACCCCCTTCCCTGGGCTTGCTACTTTGAAAGACATTTCACTGTTCTAATAGTTGATATTAGATAGTTGGACTGTCCCTCAAGCATCAAACTTTTTAAAAATCTACCTCGCAGCTTATCCAGTCTTCATGTCATCTCTACCATCTATCAACACTGCAATTGAAGGTGTACCAAAGGCAGTTTCATGCAAAGTTAAAAGCAGACCTGTATCAACTCTCACATGGCTACATGATGTTGGAGTCGTTGGTGTTGCCACTCAGAGTGTGACACGAGACGGATACTATTTTATTACAACTGGGATATTCACAATAAATGATCCGCTATATTCAATGACTGGCAAGAAAATCGTTTGCACTGGCAAACCAGTATTTGGAGCACCGATAAAGCAGAACACTACCCTTAATGTCGTTTGTGAGTTTATACATATATTTCATTTAGCCACCGCACGGCATGTCCAACTGAAAGTTGAAAAGTACAAGGGGTAAATAGACAACGCTCAAAGGATCTTCAAAGAGAATGATATGTAAACTCACCGTAAAGGTGTGGAAATGCTAGGTGGAATTTTACGAAGACAGTGTTGGCCCTGTGTTGGTTTCCCAACTAAGTTAAGCTCGTAATGTATGTTTTTCCGACATTTTCTGAAACGAACGAGTTCCATTGTCATGAGTACAGAAAGCAAATGTTTCCAGAGCCAAACGTTTAAGTCTGTTTGAGCTCTTCTGAGTTAAACAATTTCGCAAATTAGGGTGCAAATTAAGCACAGCATGACTGAATTTAATCGATTGCCAGGTGCCCCAAAAAGAGTATAAGCATCTGAACAGTTCCTGCTAAGGGACTTTGACTTCAAAACTTTAATTTCCAGTTTATAATATAGAAGAGATTTTAACTTAAATTTTGCTGCCTCTTTTATCCAAATTGGGTTAATTTGTTTTCGCAGAGTAATTCACTTAAACAGGTAAAAATTCCGGCGGCAGCTGAGGACAGATGGATTCCCTCGAATCCGCCATCTTCCAGAGAAGTGGTGCGCAGCGCAGCCCTAGACCTCTTTCAAAAGGTCTATTGTGGAGGTAGCAAATGTCATATTATGGAGCTGTTCATGTGTGATTCAAAGGGAGATTTTGGGGAAGCTCAGCTATATATTACTTTCTTGAAATCTCATCGCGTAAGAAATTAAAATTACTCTTCACGAATTCAAAAGCCTTAATTTTCCTGTTTATGACTATGACTACGCAATCACAACTGAAACAAAACTTGGATGAGAAAGTTCCTTTGATAACATACGGTAGGATACTACTTGACCCAGTTCCTTCAGTCCTAAAAGTACTTGCCCTACTGTTCAAACGCTTATACTTTACTGGGACACCTGGTATTTTGTGCTTAAAGTCACTTTGACAGAAGCTGATAAATAGCTAGGAAACTAAAGGCTTGCACACATGATTTATCACTGCAGAATATTTTCAAACAGAAGTCGTAGCAACAGAACTACCATACGAACATTTCATTTTCATTTTGACTTTTATCCATGGCAGTCCAACATAAGTTATTACTGTTTTACCGGGAGCCATGCTAAAACAAAATCTAATGATATCTAAATATAGAAAATTATCCTATTTACAAAATGAGATGAGTCACAGTCTCGCTTTATAGTTTCTTTGAAAAGTGCAGAGCACTGAGAACACTTACCTTAGCCCTCTGTAAGCAAACGAGTTCTGACTAGTTGAGGTTTAAGTAATGGTAATCTAAGGTCTGTTTTTGCGTTCCTTATCTGACGGTTGGTAGCTTCGGGTACCCTATAAAATATAACCTGTGAACAGGCCTTATATGGGGCTGCGGAGGACTTATATGGGAGCACTCTTATCATTTTTTAAGCCTGAAGCCTGAAACCTGTCCACAGGCTATGTGAAATATGTCTCTCAAGCAATCTGGTGCAAGGGCGTTCAGAGAGTTATGGACCATCTTGCTAGTCTCAAAATCGATCAGTTCTCTTGCGTAAGCCGGCCGAGACTCTTTATCAAGGGTAAAGCTGACCTGTCATACGGGCTGTTTGTGACTATCCGGGCAGCTCCATTTTGAAGTTTTAAATCTGATCCCCATCAAGATCCCCAAACTACAGGGCGGCAGTACCTAAAAATAGGGCTCAACGAGATTTCTATGCAACATCCCAGGGGGGGGGGGGTACTCCCTAACTTTCAATACGGGGGGGTCCATGCCGCTATTTCTTTGCTGACCCCTAAATATTATACTTAATTTTTTGGGGACCCCAAATATTGAGTCTAACATTGTGGAGACCCGCATGAAATTCCATGATTGTTCCTTCTTTCAGATTTTTGGACCCCAAATATTGAATTTTTGTCCATGTTGTAATTCACAGACCCCAAATATTGATTTAACGTAAAATTTTAGACCCCAAATATTGGCATGGATCCCCCCGTATTGAAAGTTATAGAGTACCCCCCCTGGGTGCAATATACTGACCTTTTTCTTATGTAGGTATCGTTTGGAATATTTCAACATACCAATACCCCTGGAGATTTGTTTGATCGTAGAGCAGACCAAGATACTTGGTGTTGCTAACCATAGTGATCTCCTCTTTACCGATATTAAGGTCAAGTTTGGAAGAGCTTGGCAAACCCTTGGGGGTACTTGATCTACGAACATACGGGGAGGTGCCGCTGGAAATTTGAGAAGCCAACCTGTCCCGGACTCAAATTCTTGAAAATGATACCCCGTCCCGGAGAACAATTCTCTTAAACAATACCATGTCCTTTGTTTGTTCAGACAAAATTGTGTCCTACAAAGGAACTTGGTAAAAAATCTATCGAAAAATGTGGAGATACTTCCATCCAAGTGACTTGAATCACATTTGCAGATTGCTAATGGCCTAAAACAACGACTTTCGGAGTCAAAATGACAAATATGTACCCAGTCATGGAGCCGATTTTTACAAAAATGATACCCTATCCCGGAGTTGGAATCCTGAAAATGATACCCTGTTCAGCGGCACGTCCCCTTACAGAAAAATATTTGAGAACCCCCTCCCCCGGGTGGGCAAGTCTATACTTTAATGCTACAAGGTTAGGAAAAATGAACATTCTTATATTTTAGATCGTCCAAAAAACACCTCGTTTTCAGCCAGTCCTTCAAAGGTTACCTTGAATGCAAATATGCAGTTAAGTTGCAGTGCAATAGGAATACCAAGCGTAAGAAATTATCGATTCTATGTGAATGACATTTTGGTTGGCAATACAACAAATGGAATACTAACTGTCAAAGTGTCACCTTCAAACTGTGCCAATTTCAGTGGTGAATACAAATGTATACCCGAAAGTACAATTGGAGATGGAGAGATGAAAACTGTAGTAAGGGAATTTAATCGTAAGTTTTTCATGATATTCCTTTCCTTGAAACCTTTCTCCCTTGAAACATCTCTTCATTTTGCCAGTCCTTGATGGGAAGGTTCATTCAGTTCCTATACTGGAAGCATAAATAAAGATCAATAGAATTATTATGCCTTATACCGGGTGACCCAAAAAAACTTCACGAGCTAGATCATAACAAGCTCCCTGAAATCAAAAGCTATTGCCAGCTATCTTTTTAGACGCTGCATGGTCATTTTAAGTAATGACTATCATACGAAAATCAGATTCAACAAAGAAAATTTCGAATCCAGGATTCCTCCTTTTGAGTGAAATAATCGACATCATATTCCAGTCAATTTGTGAAAACTCGGCATAGCGATGGATTGGAAGTTGTCTGGGACATTTTTTTGTTTGCAAAATGATTAACCTCTTCCCCTCATTCAAATTTCATGCTCCAAAGCAAATTTAGAATTAAGTTCTTTTTACACTTTCAAAAAAATGGACTGGAATGTGAGAGAATGGTCCGAGAAATCAATGAATTTTCGCATTTTTGAAACCGTTACTTCGGATAGTACTCATATCTTAAACTGACCAAGTAACATCTCAAAAGATAGCGGAGCCTTTCAGCTACATGCTGATACCTTGTTTGTCTTCAAAACATTTCCTTTCAAGAAAATATTTGCGATCTAGGGTGTCAGGGGTGGTAATCGGACGGCGGTGGTAATCGATCACTTTTCAATAAACCTAAAAAACTGAGGGGTAAATCATATTTGCAAGAACTATCGATAGGTGAAGATGGTTGTTTACATTATATTCTACCAGTTTACATAGTAAAAAACAGCCCCAGGGAAAGCTCTCTTGAATGGAAAACGCGATCAAACAAGTCACTATTTATACCTTCTCAGCATGATTACGGTAAAGAGATTGTCGTTCGAAAAGTTGTACCTTCATACGAAAGTTTGAATTCGTGCCAGAAAGAGTCAAGAATTTTGAATAAACTAAAGAGATAGAATGTCCGACATGAGACCGAAATATAGGAATGTGACTGAAACTTAAAAACCTCCCACTGAAGGGGGGACGGGGTTTTTTGTTTCGATTGCCCTGAAAACGTTACGGTGGGTGGTTTTCGAACACCTAGCAGATCATCCCTAGAAGAGAACTGTTAGTCGAGCTCGAAGTTGCCTTTCGAGCCCATTGCCCAAAGCGATTGTTTTTGCAAACAAAGAGGAAGGCTTTTGTGCACAACAAAACAAATTAACATGCATATCATGCTTGGGCATCTGGGGGCATCTGATACTTTAAATCAAAGTTTTGTCGGCTATTTGATAAAATATACATTAGCACTAGCAGGGGCAAGATTATTGACCTCTTCTGGTAGCCTGTTCATTTCTTTCATTCAGAAGAATACATTTTTGCACAGATATCTAATTATTCTCAAATTGTATAAATCGGCGTAAAATGATGCTTCATACTAAAAACTCTTCCGTGAGATTTTCACATAAGAATATAACTGAATTTGATTTAAAAACCAATGGTTCCCACTGCAAAATAATGGTTGATATTTGACTGATAAGAGCAGTTTTCGTTTTGCTTTAAAACATGTAGGATATGTGTTTCCCCTGAACCTCCTTTTGTTAATGCATTTCACTTTTTGTAATATTAGTGAAGAGTTTGCAAGTGATACTAATAGCTATCTCATTTTAGAAAATCCAAGAGTTATTCTCTGTTAAATAGTGTTGTTTTGTGTGTCCTGTAGGTTTTGTTGTAAACAAAAGCAAAGACAATAGGTTGTAGTTTTTCAGAGTACATCAAGTTAAGCAGATAAGTCTATAGAATGAATAATTCCATAGTATAAATCAAAATAAAGGATTTCTTGGCATACTCTGCAATTTTAACTTTGCTTCCTGTAATTTTGAGAATAATAGAAAGATGCTTCCTATTGGTCAGACTATAAGAAGTTACGGAACAAAGTCACTTCTGAACTTCGTGCCAGGGTACAGGAATACTACCAGGGGCGTCGTGGGTACCTATTGACAGGGAGGGCATAACTTGCTGATTTTCCGACGAACAATGACGTCAAAACTAATGACGTCATCATGCGCATGCGCAGTTTTCTTGGGAGGAAACGTTCCGTTTGACGTCATCTGTTGTGCATTCATCATGTCATAAAAGAGTTTCAACAAATTATTTGCTGACCGAGAAATCATTTACGGATAATTCAGTCATAACTGCAACAGCGGCGTGGCGTCGTGGCCAGGGTAAATTAAGTGGAGATAGCGAGCTGTGGGGGTTTGGGGGCGAAGCCCCCAGAAAATTTTTGGGGCCACGCCCTTTACTTTGGCTTAAAATGCATCTCCCAACATAATACTTGCCAATCGGGATGAGGAAATTTTGATAATTTTGTGACAGTTATTCGGTAATTCAGAGTGCGAGGAAAATCTTTGAAGAAACATCCTTTGCTTTGGCTTTCAGTGCATGTCCCAATATCATGCTTGCCATTTGACGCAGAAGACATCTCCGAACATCATGCTTGCCATTAGTGACGTACAAGAAAATTTTGATAATTTTGTGACTGTTATTCGGTAAATGAGAGTGCGAGAAAAATTTTTGAAAATACTTTATTTACTTTGCCTTAGAATGCATCTCCCAACATCATGCTTGCCATTGGCGACAATGATAATTTGTTTGTGATACTTATTCAATGAACAAGAGTGCGAGGAAAATTTTTTATTTAGATCACATTACAATTATTCGAATCAAATGGAGCGTTACAAAATGTCATCACGAAATTCTACAACAGTACGCAATCTCCTCCTTGCTAGGAGAAATGTCATACACCACCAACGTACAAAACTTCCGCAGACGAAAATATCAATGAATCGTCCAAACAAGTAATACCGTCCAGTCAGTATCCTAGATGGAATGATTCGTTTCTACGATGTATGAATGAAGTTTGAAAGAGTGGAACGACAAACACCTAGTTTGTGCTTTGTGCCAAAAGCCAAAGAGATAAAGAATTTCCGAAAAATTTCTGAATTTCCGAAAATTTCCACAGTTCCGACGCTACAAATACATGGAACCGCCATGGGAACACCGTTCGCCCCAAATTATGCCAACATATTTATGACAAAAATCGAAAACCAAATACTACACAATGCAGGACATTACAAAACACCACTCCTGTGGAAACGATTCATTGATGACATATTCATAATTTGGCCTCACAGTGAAGTCGAATTATTACAATTCCTAAATCACATAAATACAATGCATCCCACAATCCAATTCGAGATGGAACACTCAAAAAATCAAGTGCATTTCCTCGATACAACTATATTCATAAACAAGGAACAAAATCTAGAGAGCACTTTGTATGTGAAACCCACAGATATTTGCTCCTTGCTACACAAACAATCATTCCACCCTGACACTTGCAAACAAAGCGTCATTTACAGCCAAGCGCTTAGATATCGCCGCATCATAACCGACAATGAAACTTTGAGAACAAAGTTAGAAAAACTAAAAACTAATCTCATCAGAAGAGGTTACTCAATCCAAGAAATAGATCAACAATTCCAAAAGGTACAACAACTTTCACAAACAGATGCCCTGTTTGGAGACTCCCAACCGAAAAAACAAGGGAGAATACTCCCCTTCATAGTACCTTATGACAAAAACACCGTACAAATCAACAAAATTCTGAAAAAACATTGGAAAATAATCCATGAAAACAATACCCTGAAAACCATCTGGCCAAACCAGCCCTTCCTGGCACTACAAAGGAACAAAAACATTGGGGACATACTCGTACACACAGATCTGAAGAACGAATGAGAGGTACGATACACTTTTACCTTTTTGGCTACATATGAGATACAAGGTGACCTTTGGCCAAGGTTGCTAGGGATAAGCCGTGAGCGACAGAGTGTACTGACCTTAAATCCCGAAACACTCTCACGGTCGGTTCAGTTGACAATTGTATCTCCAAAACACACCAAAATGCAAAAAACACGCTTACCGCGGTTCACGCGCAATGCAAATGTGATATCACAAGGGCTTGCTTGGACTGCCTTGGAGCGGTGCGAGGATGGCGAATAACTCACACCCTATCTTTTATTTCCTTTTTCATTCGTTCATCAGTTTGGGTGCCGCAACTTTATATATTATTGTTTCAACCAATCAATTATACTACCATAACCTTATTGATGAAACCCAAAACAATCCGAAAGCTATGTGGAAAACAATAAATAAGGTTTTACATAAGAACTCAAATCACACAGTAACTCAAAACATCATTTTTGAAGGCACAGAACTAAAATCACCTTCACAAATTTCAGAAGCTTTCAACAAACATTTAACGACGGTTGGACCTAAGTTGGCGGAGAAAATAGAAAGTCAGCCTTCCGATGACCCTCTTAAGTACCTTGGAGATAAAACCGGAGAAACCAAATTTAAGCTACAGCCAGTAAATGTAGAGTATGTAGAACGTGCTATAAAAGCTCTGAATAACTCTAAGTCTCCTGGTGCTGACAGAATCCCCGTCAAAATACTGAAAGATGCCATAAACTTATTGTCGAAACCACTGACACTGATATACAATGCATCTTTAGAAAGGGGGGCATTTTCCCCCAGATCTGGAAATTAGCCAGAGTAACACCTATTCATAAGGCAGGCACGAAAACAGATGTAAACAACTACCGGCCTATCTCAGTGTTATCAGTTGTGTCGAGAATTTTAGAAAAGATTGTACACGACCAACTAATGGAGTTTCTAAAGGGACAAAACAGGCTTTGTTTGAACCAGTTTGCATTCCAAAAACTGCACAGTACACTGACATGTCTACTGAATGTTATAGACCCATGGTTCAAGAACTCTGATGAGGGGAAAATATATTTGAGTATATTCCTTGATCTCAAGAAAGCATTCGATACCGTTGACCATAAAATCCTATTGTTGAAGTTACGAGAATATGGTGCTGAGGGTACTTCTCACAGCTGGTTCACTTCTTATCTGACCAATAGGGAGCAGTTCTGTTATTTTGACGGATCCACTTCCAGCAAAAGCAGCATTGAGTGTGGTATTCCCCAGGGCTCGTGTTTGGGAACCTTACTCTTCATACTATACATTAATGATTTTGAGAACTGTCTAAAAAGCACGATCCCAAATTACCAAAATTTTTATTAGGCTCTGGTACCCAGGGTAGATCCCAAATATGTATGCTGATGATACATGTGTGAATATCGCATCAGAAAACCTGAATGAACTTCTAATAGATTTGAAAAACGAGCTGGAAAATATATCGAATTGGATGAGGATTAATAAACTTAGTTTGAATGCCAGCAAAGGTGAATATATGGTTATAGGCCATAGGCGACAACTGAATAAGATACGTAATGATTTGCCAGATCTTGTCCTCAATAATGAAGTTATCAAAAGGGTTGACAAGACAAAATACTTAGGGATAAACATCGACGAAAGCCTTAACTGGAAAGAGCAGTACAAAGCTATCAAAAATAAGCTGAAAGGGGGCTTGAGCTCCTTAAGAAAGCTGAAAAACATCCTTCCGCAAAGGAAACTTGATCAAGTTTATAAAGCTCTCTTTGAAAGCCATCTTCGCTATGGCAACATTGTTTGGAGTGCTCTTTCCAACACCAAGCTATCCCAGTTGCAAAGATTACAGACAAGGGCAAAGAAGCTAATAGCGAATGCCAAGCATAAGGACGGATGGACTTGCAAATGGTTCAATGTAAAGTCATTGATCTCCTTTGACCAAGGAGTCATGACATATAAAATCTTGCATGACCTCTGTCCCGAAAATCTTCGCCATAAGTTCACTGAAAGATCCATGATTTCAAAGTATAGAACCAGAAACAGTGGAGATCTGCAAATTCCTAAAGTTAGGTTAGAATATGCAAAGCGAAGTTTCTACTTCTCTGGTGTCAAAAACTGGAATGATATCCCTGACAACATTCGAGAAAGAGAGTCAATCGCTCGTTTTAGAACAGGTCTTAGAGACTATCTTTTGAACCTTTCACAGGACCCAAACACGACCCCTTGGTAGAGCAGCAACTCATATTAATTATATCTTTTCCCATATTATTTTGAACAAATATTGTTAATAGTTAGTGTATTTGCTGAAAGGTAGCCCGTGTATAAATATTGATAAAATAAAAATGAAAGATAAAATGAAACTTACCGTCCGAAAACCACCACCGCTCTCCGAAAACCACCGCCGAGCTCTGCAGGAAAAACATCGACCCCTAAAATGAATCAGGCAAAGTCGAAACCAAAGGTCTTTGAGAAAATCTGCTGAAAGGGCTGTTATTTTACCGGATGATTTAATTTTTTGTCTGCGATATATTTTTCTTTCTAAAAATTCAGTTTTCCTTAAGTGTCCGATTACCACCGCCGGCACCCTAGCTCGTGAAGATTTTTTTTGGGTCCCCCGGTAGACAATGTTCAGAGTTGTCTTCGAGGTGCATGAACAAACTGAGGGCTTGACTTTTACGCAGTCGAACGTTTTTGTTCGGGATACTGCGAATTCCCCCTTTTGTAAATCACAAAGGAAAAGACGTTAACTCTGATTGGCTCGCTGATCGATAGGATGAGCGAAGCGTCTTGGGGCATGCGCGATTTCACAAAGGAAGGATGAAGGGCGATGACCCTGAGATCGATACTGCGCAGACTCCAAAGCGCTTCGACGGGCGTCTGTCTCTTCTGGAGAAAATCCGAAAGACTTTCACTCATAGTATCCCGAACAAGTTTAGTTAGACTTGCCCCAAGTCTATTTCGTCTTCTGTAATAAGTCTGCCGTAGACTTTGACGAAGTCTAGCGTTTAGTTGAGCTAAAATGTTTGAGTGTTGTTCCTGACCTTTCTGATCCGATGTGCCCTCAAAACGGCTATTGATTTGATTGTTAAGTTACATCGATCACGAGAAATCTAAAGAAGTCTCTATGGATGCCATTTTATCGATTTTATTCATTTCAGTCTCCGCATCTTTGAAATCATCACAGACAGTCCTGGAAGGTCAAAATGTAACTATTCATTGTTCATCAAAAGATTGCCCAACATCTGATATCACATGGAAAAAGGATGGACTTAGCTTAGCTGGTAGAGCAGGGCGGAACCTGCATCTTTTGTCAGTTACAGGGAATGATACAGGGGAATATTCATGTCATGCCAATTTCAGGAAAACAACCAATGCTGTAAGGATTACAGTCATTGTGAAGCGTAAGTGTCATGTCTTCTATGTGTGCAAGGTAGTTGTGTAATTTTGTGTTAGTGTCTTTATTGATTTTCAATGAATAGCGTTTTGTCAATAGATCGACAATGAAAACGAGACTGATAATCCTCACGTAGTTTTATCTAGACACAGAGACAATATTTTATGTCAAATCTTATCATCTTTCTTCAATTTGATGTAAGCTTTGTGTACATTCTTCTCCCATTTATTTAGATTTAAATGTGTCACTTCCGTATTTTTCTAACATTTTGATAAAAAAATTAGCTGTTAAAGTTTGGATTTTCTCGAAGGTTTCCTTCAGATAGGACATGTTTGTGGTATAAAAGAAAGTTACTTGCGTTGCCATTTACTCAATTTGGAAATAATGATGAAGCAATGCATCACATTGTGTCTAGGCCTGTCCATCGACTGACATTTACTAATCGATTAATCGATGGCAAAATGTCCGATTAATCGATTAATCGTACAACGCGTGACGTCATCATGACGTAATCATTTCATCTTAAAATTTTTACGTAAATCACAACAATCGGAACACAAAGGAGAACGAAAATTGTGAAGGAAGATGAGCGAAATAAACTGTTTTCTGCAATAACTGAAAAGACCAACAACCAAATATCTTCAAAGAGACAAACAATGGTAGAAAGGAAATACAAATTTCATTCCAGTCACCAGGAAGTAGAACTCCAGTACTGGTAAATGCAACAGACACAATCTTTTGATAATTCTCTTCCAACATTTTACAGCTGTATTTGCTGCACCGTTCCTTGAAACCAATATGAAAGCTCTCAAACTTTATGTACGACTCCTTTGCTAGGTCCAAATAATCGGATGAATTTTAAATACGAAAAGTTTTTACAACTCTCCCTCCCAAGAACTTAAGCTGCCCTCTCCTTTAAAATGCACAAGTCATCAGGCTGTACAATATTTCGTTGAGCCGAGATCAGTTGTTTCAAAATATTGGTTGGTGCAACAACAACAACATAAGCTCCTTCGAGCTGGGGCAACAACTACAACAAAAACATAGCAGACGACAATAACAACAACAAAATGTCTCATCTACATTCATCAGTGCCATTCTTATGTGTTGCAGGATCGGAGGTTCGACCTGGCAACTGAGGCCCATCCGCAAATGCCTGGAGCACTGAGCTTTTGGTTAACTGCTGCCATGTTTTGATGTCCAGTTATAAACTCGAGGGAGAAGAATGTCGTCCTAATTTTCAATGTGTATGTCCATGATTCATAGTTGGAGCGTGCATCAGTCTATCAATAGCGATAACGAAGAATATGTAACCAGTCTAGAGCTTTGCCAGCTTACGCGATATTCTAGCGACAAAAACCTAGCCTATGTCTCAGACCCCATACAAGAAATCAAATCATTCTTTCACTGGAATTTTCGAGCACAAGCTATAGAGAACTTTGATTATGGACATTTTAAAAATTTCTCAATGAGTAGATGCGGCTGCTTTTTCACATTTAAGAATGATCTTGCAGTTGCATTACGATTTCATGGAAAGTCCTAAATCCGTATAGATGATCCAAAAAAGCCATCCTTGCTTCTTTGCCAAAAATTGCATGATACTGATCTGGTATCTTGATCTTACCATGGCCTAAAAATGATTCTTCAAGTTCACAGCATAGGGCTCGAATCTTTGCAAAACATTCAAATTGAATGTGTAAAACGTTATTGCCTACTTCTTTCAACTGAATTGATTGATAAGAGCATTAGGTTATTATACCAAACTCCAGAAAGAGCATATTCCAGAAAGAGCATTTTTGATATCGTCAATATCTTAGAGTTTCAGCTTTTCAAAATGTCTTCTTGTTGCAGTTTGCTGTAACGTCATTAACTAGCTAAACCGTAAAGCATAAGAGCTATAGACTTCTGCTTGCTATCATCCTGTAGATCTTCAAAACTGAGTATTTTTCTATTGGTTATTTTGACTATCCACAATCAGTTTACAATTTATCATTATTTATTTACTATTAACTCTTTCATTTAAAGTTGGCTAAATGCTATAGCTAAGTTGCTAATTAAGGCCAACTATTTACAAAAAAAAATACATATAAGGTTGAAGTGAAGACATAATTTACAATAAAAAGCCTGAATTAGGATAAAATACTTTACATAATCTGCAGTTGCAAGCATGGCATTTATGGGCTTTGATAACCCATTTGAAAACTTGAAGGGAATCCGAGTTTTTCAGCTCTGCTGGTAGTGTCTCCCATACCTTTTTCCCCATAAATCTGACTGTATCGATTCTAAGGCAGTTTGTTTTTGCCTTTGGTAGTCGCAGTCTATCAGAACACCTTAGGTTGTAAGGCATTTCTTTTTCCTCAAAAATTTGCTTCATAAAGCTGGAATTTAGATTATATTTTGTTTTGTAGATCTCTACCATGAGCAACTGCAGGTTCCTCTGAGGAACGGTTACCGAATTATCCATTTCTAAAAGATTTTCAAATTTACGGTGCTTTTTATCTCTTCAAAAAGCTTTTGATACCAGCTCTGGTAAATCTTTGCATAAAACTTCAAAACGCTGCAATTCCAATACAGTTCCAAGAATGACGACGAAAGAAAAAATGGTCTTTCTGGGAATACGGTGAACGACCTAAAGTTCTCTTCAACCTATTAAGTTAAAAGAATCAGGCAATAGCATTTCAAACCATTAATTTCAAAGTTTTACAAAGATGCGGGCCCTATGCTGAAGTTTACTTGTTCGAAAACTTTTGCTTTTGCCAGAAGTCTAGAACAGAAGACATGGTTTTCCTTATTTCCCGATGAATTCTGCTATTACTGGAAAAACTAGTATCTCAAAAGAAGTGAAACTAGTTGATCTGTGTATTGCTTTAACATCATGAATTGACATTCCCTTCTTAGGCAAAGGCAATGTATCAAGCAACGCATGGATGACGTGTGGGGTTACTTTTGGACAGTTGGTTGTTACTGCAATCTGTATCCTGGTTTTCCTTTCATGATAAAGAAGAAAATCCATTGATATTTGGAAAGAACACTTAGAAGACCGATGATCTATCCAATAATTTCATTGTGCTTGGCAAAAAACACTCTTTAATAGTCTTCCGAAAAGTAGAAATATGTCTGATAGAATAGAATGCACATTGCACCGGGTGAGCCAGAAAAAAGTTCCCACTTTTAAAAATTCATAGTACCATGGGTAATCCACAGATTTGAATGATTCAAATTGCAGTTAAAAGCCGAAAGATCGAATTATTTTGGTGATTTTTCTCGCTGTTTTACCAACACTAGCAGTATAAGTAAATTCAACTTGATAAAAATTTCATTGCTGCAAAAAGACTGAAAAAGCGCCCAAAACATCGATCAAATCGTGTGGCCTCTCTTCATACGGAACAGCACGCAATTGGCGTTTCACCTCTTCTCTCCAGAGTTAACGCTATCAATTATCAAAAGAATACAAAAGATTATCAGTCCCATGGCAATAAATGTACAGTGGATACCTCTCACCCATGAACAATTGATGTTTCTTTGTTGATCTGTGTGAGGAGTCAATTATGATTTGATCAATAATTTAGGCCATTTTTCAGTCATTTTGCAACCATGAAATTTTTGTAAAGTTGAATTTACCTATATTTCTGAAGCTATTTGAATCATTCAAATCCATGATGTACTCTTGATACTATGAGTTTTCAAAGGGTGGGAAATTTTTCTGGCTCACCCGGTATTACTTGGGTGATAAATTTAGAATTAATAGCTTCGACACATGTAATAGTTTTCAGTAGCCTGCATGCTTCACTCCTAGTAAGGCGCTAAAGCATATCATGTGAAATGGAGGCACATTTGGGTGAGACTCTCATTATTTTTATTTTGGCTTAGAGAACACTTTCTTTCCTCTACCAAGGGGACTTGTTGACTACTCGACAATAGAAAAGGCCGAGTAGGGAAGACCTAGGCCTTGGGAAGCTACCTACCTGATGAAGCTATGGGGGACTTCCTGACGAATAATGGGTTTTTCGTTGTAATCACAAAATCTCGGGGGCAAGTGGCGCTAAAGCCAACGGTTCTTTCGTCTGGGGGAGAGGGGGCAAGGGCTAGTTGTAACACGCTTTGTGAGTTGATTTTCTCCTTATCTGTAGCAGGGAAAAAGTTTGATCCTCCGAAGTCTTAAATTCTTTGAAAATAGAAGAAAAAGGAAAAATTTCTCCTATGCCACTGTTAAACAGAGATATACTGTCATCACCTATCCTGCTTCCAAAATGAATTTCCATGCAGTTGTTAGCAAGAATGATCTCGAGTCGATACCTCTTGTTTTCGTCTGAAATCTTGAAGATTAATTTCAAATGTATTTCCGTGGTTGAATAATCTTGTTGAATATTTTGATGCATCTATTAGTTGCATAATCTTGTTGAATATTTTGATTGCATAATTGATGCACATGGTTAATTCACATAGAGTTTACAACAACTAGTTTTAACATATATTTTTGCATCAATTATGCAAGAGTTGTTTGCCTGAAAGGTCTTTTTTCCGAAATTCTCGAGAAAGCGTCCAAAGTTATATGTCCGAAGTTGCTTCTTTCCGGAACCTTTCCGTCCGAAAGTTTTCGATCTTAACACACGTGGGTGGGCACTTGGATTTTAAGAACTACAAGGACACTACAATGCGACTAAATCTAAAACACACAAAAGCAGTATTCAAAAAACTCAAGCATGCGGAAACAAGAGATCCGGAAAGCATTTCTAATGTATCAGTTGGTATAGTATAAGGCAAATGTGCCAACTTGGAAGAGTTGATTACGTGCGTGGGTTGAGGGTTCACTAGTGTACCAGTAGAACCATTATGCCAAAGAATAAAGTTAATGGGTCTACACGTAGGCAATGAGTTCACTGGTTATAGGTAAAGTAGGACGGCAAAGCGCTCGCTTCCCTCGTTCTTCAACACCCCCTACATAAGGATCTCGCATGAATGAACGTGGGTGGACTACGGATGGACAGCAATGACCAATAACAAATGAACACCGATGAACACGAATGGAGCGCGAATTAACACAATTGGTACGAGAATGAACGTGACAGAACGCCGATGAACACGAAATGAAACGGATGAAAGCAAATCGAACATGAATGAGCTCAATGAAAAATCATGATAACCTGACGTGCCCTCCAGGTGGTCTCTTCATGTATGGTTTGGTCTAAGACACCATACGAATGAACACTAGTGATCACAAATGAGAACACAAATCAACGCTAATGAACACGAAAGAAACTAATAAACACAAATGAATAGAAGTGGAACACAGATGAAACTTGTCAGCAGACAGAGCAGCACTAAAGAAATGAAAGAAGTCATTAAAATATTATGAAACTGTGTTTGATATGTCTGATATTGTCAATGTCCAAGTTTTTTGCGTTTAATGTCTTTTAAGGGGATGTTCTCGTTTTCGACCAGTTTACATTTATGGTAGACCCAACGGTTGAATGAATTTTTTCGTTGTTTCCGATTCCAATTTGTTGCTCTCGTCAATCTGTGCGTCTCTAATAGAATTTTTCACACTCAGTTCTTGATACAGTAAAAACCCGCGTATAAGAACCTGCAATTTTTTGCAAGTCAGCCTGATTAGGTTCTTATGTATTTAGTATTTAGTAGGAAATAAGGCTGTTCAGGTTCTTAAATTGGTTCTTATTTAATTCAGGGCTTCCAGGTATTTATTTTGTTCAGATTGAGACTTCAAGCCCATTATCCACTGTCAGTTGAGAGACACCTGTGTTCATGAGGCCTTATCAAAACATCAGTTCATGGAAGAATCAGAAATTTTACAGAATGCAAGGAAAAGCTTTCAAAGCATCTTTAGAGCTCTTTGCAATTTGCACACATCACAGAATCAGTATGTATAAGCTCTATGACAAAGCAACTAGAGTTTTGATTTAGTTTGATGATCTCCACGAATAAGAACCTATTTCAAATTTCAGGCTGAATGGGTTCTTATATATTGGGGGTCTAATGTCAGAATTTTCAGCCTGTAGGTTCTTAATCACTAGGTTCTTATACGCGGGTTTTTACTGTATTCCTGATACGTTTCGCAGAACAAGTTGGCAACATGCAGCAGATAAACTCTATGCACTTGTGCTCATATTCCGATAGCAAGAAAGTAGACTAAGGTACTTACTAACAGTCAGTTTCAGTACTATACCCATTCATCTCGCGGGAGGGGGTAACTGGCACGTTAGGATGACAGGGATGTGCTACCCAACATTCTAGGGGAAGATCCATACTTATGAATTCCCGGTAGATTTTGATATCCATTTTTAAAGATGCTAGGGAAAAAGCTTGTTCAACTTCCAAGAAATCAATTTTCATTTCATTTCAAAGGTACATTTAAAGGAGATAAAGTTACTACAAAACCGATCATAAGAATTGAGATGAAGAATATCCTACAATAGATATCAAAGTTTGGATAAGTTTTTTGCTACATTTAAAACGCTACCCACTTCTAGTGGAAAAGATTGGTACGGCTAAAACTACCCATATAATGACGTATTTTCATTCCAAAATGGGCTTTTTATATAGTCTCTATAGTTGCTTTTAGTTACCTTTTTTCATATTTCATACGTTCGATGACATATAGATATCGTTACCCGCCTTTTCCTGGCAGCATTTGCACATACCGCTTAAGTGAATAAAGTTCAACATACGGGTGTCCCAAACAAGTATGCAGATTTGGTTGACCCTAGCGATAAGAATATAGCGTGAATAGACCTAATCGGCTTTCATATTTCATATTTCATTTTATTAGGGAGGGAGACCCTTCAACCAACTGGTTGATTTACAAGGGGCCCTCCATATAAAAAACCTACAAAAATTAAACAAGTTAAAAACCGCTAAAAACTACTTACAATGAATACATCTAATAAAAAAAAATCCTATCTATAAAAGTGAAAGAAAAGTACCTAAAAAACAAAACCGCCAGTCCATCAAAAGCTATCTTTAAAAATATATATAGAGGATGCCTGTTTGGTCTCAGCTGGGAGGCTATTCCAAAGTTTAGCTCCGCGAAAAGAAAAACACTTCTGCCCATTTGCATTTCATTTTCATTTCATTTGTTTTTCATTTAAATCATATTTAAAGTTGGTATTTAGAATAGTAGATAATAAAATACTAATTCACACCAACTATTTACAAGAAAGATATACTTTATACAAAAGAAAGAATCATTAGCGGCATATTTTGCAGGTGCATTTATCACCAGCCCAGTCTTTGATCCTCTTTTTGAAAGCCGCAAGTGTTGGCTGATTTTTAATAGTATCATCAAGGGTGGGTGTTCCAGAGGAAGCTCCCTCTAAAGGACAGTGATTCTTGCCCATAGCCTTGTGTCTTTATTTGCGGCAGTTTACAAAGATTTTGTATTCTTAGATCATAAGTTACATGCTTCTTTTCATGAAATTCCCATACAAGCGATGGGTTAAGATGATTCATAGACTTGTAGATTTCTGTCAAGAGTTTCTGCAAGTTTCTAACATGTATACAAAAACTGCCACTGCGCGTGAGCAATGTTTCGAAGGGACATTCGTATTCTTTATAGAGGATCCGAAGAGCACGTTTGTGTGTGCGGTCAATCTCTTTGTTTGCACCTTTGTTGCAGAATAGCCAGATCAAAGGGCAATAATTGAAGTTCGATAAGATAACCGCGTTGCAAATTGTTAATGCCTGTTCTCTAGAAATATATGTATTTAGCCTAGTAAAGGCACTGATTTTCTTGTTGACTTTTGAACATAACGTTTTAACATGCTTGTTAAACTTTAATTTGTTGTCAACTTCAATTCCTAGCAATTTAACATGATCTGTTGCAGATAATTTGTTTTCATTGATATTAAGTCGCAGTCTTCTCTGGCCTTTCAAGCCAAGGAACATAAGCTGGAATTTTTTTGGGTTTGCAACCATTCCATTATTTGTAAACCATTCCAGCAATCTACTGAGATCACTTTCCAGATTGGTAAAAATTTCATGTAGGTCTGTCCCACATGAGTAAATGGTGTTATCATCTGCAAAATTACGGATCTCCGAGTCTAGTCTCATGAGACACAGATCATTGATGAATATGTTAAAGAGCAAAGGACCTAAGACAGATCCCTGTGGTACCCCAATTTTTATTCTATTTGCGGTACTTCTATGTGAACCAATTTTTACCCTTTGATGGTGGCAATCCAGATAGCTATACATGAGGTGGAGGCTGTTAAAATCAAATCCATACGCCTCCAGTTTTGCGATAAAGGAGGTCATGAGGCTGAAAGTCATAAGCCTTAGATAGATCCATTAGAATTGTTCCTACTATACCTGATGCATCAAGACATTTCCTCCATTTTTCTATCAACCTTATTAAAGCATGTTGCGTACTATACCCTTCCCTGAAACCACACAAGATTTCGGAGAGTATGTCTTGAAAGTATGGGCATATTTGGAAGTCTTTCATAGACTTTGGAGGCTGCAGGTAAAACACTAACTTCCCTGATAATTCGAATCATCTTTTTTGAACAGAGGGCTGAGATCAGCCTCCTTCAGTTCATTTGGAAACTTGCAATCATAGACTGCAGAGTTGATACAATCTGTCAGGTAGGACCAAACTGTTTCCCTCGTTGCCTTCAACATACCAGTAGGAATATTCCCACTGTTGGATTTATTCTTGTCAAGCAAGTCTATCTGCTTCATGACCTCATTTGGGCTTACATGAGAGAAACTAAAGGTGTTATCATTTAATGCAACATTTTGATTGATAACCTTTATAGAGGGGTGATCTTTATGCTTAGTTATCGCTCTCAAAACCATTTGTTCCACAGACATTTGTTCTGGCACCTCCTTAAAAAGGGGGTCAATATCCAGACTATCTGTAATATTGCAGAAATACTCATTAAAGCATTGCAGATGTTTTCTTTGGCAGCCTCAAGTCCGTTGCCGTATTTCGAAGGCTACGAGAGTTACTAGTAGAGTTTCTAGTGAAAAGATTGCGCATGTACTGTGGAGCAAGCCCATTGAGAGACTTGTAGACCGCTGATCTGGACTCTTCATTGACAAGCTCACGAATGGTCTTCCAACCAAGGCTCCTAATCAGTGGTCCACTCGGGGAATCAAAGCTGCTATTCGTTACAATTCTAGCAGCTCTATTTTGAAGCTTTTGGATCTGATTGATATCAGTGGTGCCACAACAACCCCTTACAGAACAGCAGTATCGAAAATGGGGCTCCACAATACCTGAGTACAAAGTTTTCAAAGAAGCCATTGGGAGAATATTCCTTGCGTGTTTTAGAAATCCAATGGCTCTGGATACTTTGCTAGATACAGCTTTAATATGCTCTTTCCAATCTAGACTGTTGTCAACTTGAACACCAAGGTATTTGGTCTTCTTGACAACGTCCAGTTCTCTGCCACGAATCCAGTTCTCTGCCACGGCTAAGGTTTGTTTTACCCATTTCAAGTCATGTGACCATACCCTTGGGAAGTTTTAGTATTATTCTACTTTTTGCATTCATGGCACAACTTTACACGGTACGAAACATGTCAAAGAAATCAAAAGAAGTTTTATCAAGAGATTCATCACATGACTTGAAATGGGTATGAACAAACCTTAGCCGATTGATCCAAAATGATTTGTAAAACATACCTCGATAGCTAAACTGAGCTTAGATACCTTGTTCGTTGATATTGGTGCGCTGAGAGTTAAGATATTAATCTTCAAAGGACAAAATTTTCCTTCACCTCCAAACCAGTCCTGTGACGCTTTGGCCTAAGCAAATTTTTGAAGCACGGCGAATCAAATTAACAAAATTTGAAGCACTAGGGGAAAAACTTACGACGGCACAACAGAAACATTAATTACAAAATACAATTTAGGTGCCACTTATCATCAAGGGAGCTCCGAAGTCAGCTTCATTCATCTCAATGTCGACAATTTACTGTACGCATACTTCCACCCACTGGTGAAGGTACTCCTTTGAGCGTCACTACACTTTTGAAACCGTCGAATGATTCCTTGAAAAGAATTTGTTACCAGATCAGAGGAGGCCCAATCGCGTAGCATATTGTGGGGCCTAACTTTAACTGAGGCAATTTATGATGTGTTGTTTTTCTAACCGCAAAATAAGTAATACTACTTGTTCTTTGAATTGAAGTAAAATGAAATTCTTATCGTTGAATGGTTGACTGTTTATCCCTGTGTCTTTCTTCTTGGTTCAGCATGATCGCAACATCCTGCTGTCATGGCGACATCGGTCCTGTTGCTGTAGTTGTAGTGCAATGACGCAACATTATTGAATGTGTTTGTTGCGTTTTATCCTATAATGATATTAACAAGGAATGCAGCTTGTTTACCTGCAAAAATCTAACAACAGTTTTGTCCTCGCTCTATCTTGGCGAATTTTGCATCAAACGCCCAGTTCTTTGCATCAAAATGTTCCCCAGCTTTTAAACTTTGTACTCAATGCATTTGTTCTCACTTCCTCCGTGAAATGATGTGAAACAGATGCGAAATAAAACATATATCTCCATGGCGGTTTGAAATCTACCGAAGCTCGACCTCAGCAATATGTCCAGGTAAAAGAGCGCCGACGTTCGATATTCGTCAGATTTTCGGTTAAAATCTTGAAGGTGATCCCCCGGCTTTGGTGGCGCCTTGTTGCGTAACAGCGTAACTGCTAATGTAAACAAAAGAAAGCGCAGCATCAAACATGCATCTTGAATTGGATGAATTTTTGTGATAGCAAGTTTTGAACAGGTAAGTTTCTTCTCGGTCATAGAAATTAGATAGTGACGGAGTTTCCTAGATTTCTGGCCTTGTTAGAATTATAGATATGTTCTAACCATTCAACACCTTGCGTGAGACCGTGCTCTTTATCCTAGGCTATCCAAAAAGGGAACAAAGTGCTTACATGTTTGATGCTGCGTTTTCTTTTGTTTACATTGGCAGTTACGCTGTTACACAGCAAGGCGCTACCAAATCCGGGGGATAACCTTCAAGATTTAAACCGCCGTGGAGATATGTCTTATTTCGCGTTTGTTTCACATCATTTCACGGAGGAAAGTGAGAACAAATGCATTGAGTACAAAGTTTAAAAGTTGGGGAACATTTTGATGCAAAGAACTGGGTGTTTGATGCAAACTTCGCCAAGACAGAGCGAGGACAAAACTGTTGTTAGATTTTTGCGAGGGGCAAATCACTGATTTTTTTTCGTACACCTTCCTTGAAATCACAAAAAAATCACATACAAAAATCACAAAATCACAACAAAAATCACATGCAAAAAGCATAAAAATCACAAATCAATGAAAAATTACCGAAAAATCACACGAAAAGGTCTCTAAAAATCACTAAAATCACAAAAAATCACAAGAAACAATCATGTGATTTTAAAATCACAAAAGTCACGTACGCTATTTTGAGAAGTGATTTGCCCCTCGGATTTTTGCAGGTAAACAAGCTCCTGCATTCCTTGTTACTATAGGATACAACGCAACAAAGACAGGCAATAATGTTGCGTCATTGCACTACAGCAACAGCAACAGGACCGATGTTGCCATGCCGGCAGGATGTTGCGATGATGCTGAAGCAAGATGAAAGACAGAGATAAACAGTCAACCATTGAACGGTATGAATTTCATTTTATTTCAATTCAAAGAACAAGTAATATTACTTATTTTGCAGTTAGAAAAACAACACAGCATAAATTGCCTCAGATAAAGTTAGGCCCCACAATATACGCGATTGGGCCTCCTGTGACCAGATCTCTCGGGATTCTGAGACAGGAAGATCCAGAGATCTTGGGGGCCAAAACATTTCTCCTCTTGTTGATGACCAGCCCGGGGACAGCAGCCCCTAAAATACGCCATGCTAAAAATGATCCCGAGAGATTTGATGGCGAATTATTTTCAAGGAGTAATTCGACGATGCCAAAAGTGCGTTGATGCTCGCGGGAGTATTTTCATAGATGAATAGCATATGCAAACACGGTTGTTGATACTGAGATGAATAAAGCTGTCTTCGGAGCTCCCTTGATGATAAGTTACAAATACTTAGATTATAATTTGTAAAACACATCCGTAACGGTCTTCGCTTTGTTTGTAAAACACTTAATACTCTCCGTTCCGCTTTCATACCGAACATTAGTTTTTGAAGATATTTTTACGCGGGGCATGTCACTCGTTCGAGAAACCGTACGAGATTTTCAGAACAACAGAATTCTTATGGATTGTGGTAGGTTTTTCATGAAAACAGAAGGATTTTTGCAAAAAGTGTGTAACATTTTCTTCTTCTTTTGTTGTTTTTGTTATTTTGTGAAGCGCCTCCTCGTATTCATGTGCTCACAAAGATCAGGGGTTCTCAGGTTGTTTAAGCCCAAAATGCGAGAGTCTGTTATTTTGCTCGGTAGTTCAAAGACAGAATTCTTAGGCCAATGAAAGACATTCGTAAAACTGGACATCAAACTTCTATCAAACCCGAGCAAAAAGAGGCTACATACATCTACTGTCAACCATAAAGATAAATGGGGAATGGAGATGTATCTTGTGGCGTAAGGAATGTCCTCAAGTGCTTTTTAAAAAACGAGCTCCTACGCGTCGGAGTCGTAACTGAAACGCGGGGGCTCCTAAACGATCCACGCAAGCGACGCAGACAGGAGCGAGCCCGGCCTCAGTGAAATTTCCATAGACTGTAGCTTTGAAACCCAACTCCCACCGATCCAGGCAAACGACCCGGACAGAAGTTGAGCAACTTGGAAAAAGGAAATAGTGAAATTTTCCTAGCCTGTACTATTTAGAGCCTAACTCCTACCGATCCAGGCAAGCGACCCAGACAGGAGTTAGCTAAGCATCGGGAAATTGCGACTCTATATATTTCAAATCTGGAGTTTAGTCTATTGAATTTACTGCGACATTTAGAGAGTCTATGGGAAAGGTGTGCTGCGAAGGACACTTATGCCACAAATTACACCCGGTGTGATTCCCCATAGACGAATCAAATTTGCTTCGCTAATCTGTGGGAAGCTTGAATGAGTGTTTCTCTTGGTGTGCGAATGTATGTTTCAAAGCAGTCAGAGGACCAACGCCCCAGTGTCTTGATGAGCCAAGCTGGGAGCTTGGCAGCCCCTGCAGTAGTTGCAGCTCCTATTCGAAAGCTGTGGCCGGCATATTGGGTTGGCTCCAATCCACCTATTGAGAGAAGGTTGCGGACATCTTCCGTAAAAGATTTGCGGCTGAGAGGTTTGCCGTTTTGGTACGAAAAGAGCGGGCTATTGATTGGCGAATTCTTTACTTTGAAATAAATCTGGAGAGCTTTTACGGGGCAAATTTCAGCATCTGTTGCACCCAAGATTAGTTGTATTCCTTTCCTGAATGGGTCTGTTTTGGACGTTTTTATGTTGATATTGACTGATGTGGCTGTAGCCAAAGAGGGATAGAATGTTATATCATTATCATTCAAGGTGGTAGAATGAAGCTGCTGACTTTGTTCGTTTTCGTATGTAAATTCAGATATGCGTAAGAAGCCAAAGAAGGCTGTGCAGATGGCTGCCCATAACATGATGCTATTATAATTTTTTGTTGTTTCTGGCTGTAGAAACTCTTTGAATAACCGCAGATGTGTCACTGTAATTGGCAGGCGAGGTCTAGCCAGCATATTGCCTTGAGATCTTTTTATACCGCGTAGGAGGTATTGAAGGCGGTGGAAGTTTGAAAGTTCCAAGTGAAAGTTGTTTTTCAGATGAAAATGTTTTACTCCAAAGAGGTAGCTTTTGATAGTCGTGTGTTTGACAGTTCGTGCTAGGAAGACTGCAAAGTGACTCAGCACGTTTTCGGTTGCTGGGATAACTGGGTTGACTTGAAAACCGCGGCAAAAATTCAGGTATTGGATTTCGCCTGCTAAATAAGCTTTTTGGGTATTTTTGGCCAGAGACATGTCCAGGAATTTTTGTAATTCTGTTCTCAAAGGTCCGAAAGTTCCGCTGGGACAGAGCGTGGCTGTTGATCTGCTCCTGGAGCTAGTCGTCGGAAGCGGTCTCCCTGAAAACGAGAGAGAGAGTCAGCAACTTCATTCATGGCACCCGGAACATGCACAGCTTTAAAATAGAAGTTGTACTGCAGTGTGAGCAAGGTTAATTTACGGACCAGGGACATTACTCGTTCGGATTTAGACCTTTTTGTGTTGACTATAGAAACGACAGCTGAGTTGTCACAGTGGAACAAAATGCGTTTTCTAGTCCATTTTGGGCCCCAAATTGCGCATGCTACGACAATTGCATAGAGTTCTTGCCAGGCAATAGAAACTCCGGGGGAAGACAGGGTTTGGTGTGCGAGCCAAGTTCCTTGGAACCACTGAGATCCATAGATTCCCCCATAACCCAGGGATCCTGAGGCATCAGTGAACAGATGCAGGTTAAGGGAAGTCTCCCATGCCTTATTTAGGAAGAAACTTTGCCGTTCCAGCCCTGAACAAAAAGTTCCCACATTGCTAGATCATCAAAGAAAGTCTTGGAAAGACGCGTGCGATGATGTGCCTTCTTTAACCCTATAGTCAAATTTATAATGCGCTGCAGGAATGCCCTCCCAGGTGGGACTACCCGGCAAGCAAAGTTTAGAGTGCCTATTAGGGATTGTAACTCAACAAGCGTCGCAGACTTTCTGCCCCTCCATTGCGTTAGTTCATCCATGATTCGCTGTATTTTGTCCGAAGGTAGCCTGGCTTCCATTGCAAGTGAATCCAAGACGATGCCAAGAAATTCCAAACATGTTGAGGGCCCTTGAGTTTTGCTACGGGATAGAGGGATGCTCAAAGCTTGAAAACTGAGGAGCATGCTCTTAAGGCTATTTTCGCACGTTGCTGATTTTGGTCCTACCGTGCAAGGTGGCTCAATGATTAGAAAATCGTCCAGGAAATGAGTTACATAAGAAATGGCGCATTTTGTGCTTAGAATCCATTCCACTGCGACAGACAGCTGATTAAATAAAAACGGAGCACTGCGTAAGCCGAATGGTAGGACCTTATCATAGTAATAAAAGCCCTGCCAATGCATCCCTAGTAGTTCCCAGTCCTCAGGATGAACTGGGAAAAGTCTAAAAGCAGACTCTATGTCTGTTTTTGCCATGAAAGAGCCCCTTCCAAACTCATTCAATGTTTCAATAGCATCATCAATAGTTACGTAAGATAATGAATAATCCTCTTTGTCAATAAAGGAGTTGATTGAGTCCCCAGATTTGGGAAAGGAGAGATGAAAAATTGTCCGGAATTTATCCGAATGTTTTTTCGGAATTATCCCCAGGGGAGATACTTGAAAATTTGGGAAAGGTGGGCATGAGAAAGGGCCAGCCACCCTACCTAACTGAACCTCCTTTTCGAGATTTTCTGTAATTTTTTCCGGGTTTTTAATGCGGTAGGGAGGTTCTTGGAAAGCCGAGAAATTCTTGGGCCGTTGTACCCAATCTTTGCTCCAGTTCTAAGCTGGAGGCAGAGGTTTCTAGCAAAACTTTGATCTGGGTACTCAATCAGCTCCTTTTCTAAGCGATCTATATTAATTGGGGTGACTGCCTTGGCCCCTGGGTCCCCTCCCAGCTGGTCCAGTTCCCCTTTCTCCTGCCCTTTGGCTACTACCTGTGGTGGAACTGACGGATTTTGGACATGAGATCCCGGGGTGGGGTCCAAGGCAGCCATCCCGGTTACATTTGTGAATATACTTGCAGTAATGGGGGCATGTAGCTCCCCTGTTGAAGGCATTGCATAAGTCGTCCCTCTTAACTGGTCGGTAGCCTTCTGCGGAATATTGTGAGGGTCCTTTGGAAAAAACACTTCTATCTACTAAATTCGAGTAATCAGCTGAGAGCTGCTCATTGCTAACGGTACAAAGACGAATCCAAAGATCGTTGTCCCGTACCCCCCAATTGATTGATTTGTTGTTGCTAGCTTTATATCTAAACAGACGATCATATATCAACCATGCAAACGATTTTTGATGCCTTGCTGCATCTTGCACAATATCTAATCAGCTCACTATAGTGTTCCAAGTGGGCTTGGAACTGGAGTTATTCGATTCGTGGTCGCCATCTTAGCTCCTCGTGTTCAAGTCCCCGACCTAAAGGGACTGGGTCCTAGTGACCGCAAAACCGGGGGGGTTAGTCTCTACACTACATTACTCCCCCTTTTAAGAAAACGAACTATAACTAACGATATGTGGTGTCCTCTCACAACAAAACACGGTTACTGCTCGGGCGTCCATTCCGCAACACAACAAGTTACGCGAATACGAAGACTAAAGACGAATGCTACTAACTACGCTACTGGATAAATTGCTGGTCCGAATAGTTGTGTTCGATTTCTCCTCCTCACTGGATAACGTCTAGCATTTCCATCCTCCTCTGTCTCCGCATCCTCAGGAACTACAACTGGGAATGGTTCTGCGATGTAGCGTTCATCCTCAGCATTACAACGTTCTACTTCAACGGTGCTCGACTCCTCAATATCCTCTCTTCCAGGTAACCTTTTAAAGAAGCTCACGTTTCGAGTTATGCGATGAGTGTCATTTTCTGCAGTTACTTTCGAACCTTGTCGCGATATTACGATGTACGGTGTCGTGTTAAATCTTGTTGATAATTTGTTCTTTTTGTCCTGCTTCACGAGAACAGTGTCACCGACGGCTATATCGGACGGTCGTGCGTGTCTCTTTTTGTCTGCATACTCTTTTTGCTTTTGTTTTGCAACTTCATCATTCCTCTTTGCTTCATTGTGTCTGTTCAGGTGTTTCTTCAACATGAGGCCTGGCAACTTTCCGTTTACGGTGCGATTAAGTAGAAGTTCAGCGGGCGGCACGTTTGTTGACGAATGTGGAGTTGTGCGATATGCAAGTAAGAAACGCTGAATGTCCTGCCGCCAATTTCGGCCTTCTGCTTCTGCCGCGCGGATGGATTTTCCTAGCGGTCTGTTGAAACTTTCTACTTCCCCATTGGCCTGCGGCCATAACGGTGTTGGTGGGGGAAAATCAATTCCAAGCGTCTTCATATAGCGCTTGAAGTCATTGCCATTAAATGGTGGTCCTCCATCAGCTTTAACGGTAAGAGGTATTCCATGCATTGCAAAAATCTTGTCAAGGATAGGGATTATTGCTGGTGTTGCAGTTGAACGAGTGATCTCAACAACTGGAAAACGTGAATACGCGTCAATTACTACGAGTAAATACTCGCCGCTAGGCAGCGGACCGAAGAAATCTATGTTGAGACGCTGCCATGGGCCATCTGGTAATTTGGTCATTTTCAATGGCTCTGGTGGATTTTCTTTACCAATTGCTTGACACGCAAGGCACTTTCCGATTTCATCTTGAACAAACTTGTCTATGAGAGGGAACCACACTTTCTCTCGAATTAAAGCTTTGGTTTTGGCAATACCTTGGTGGCCCTCATGTGCGATTTGGACAGCACGCTTTTGCAAGGGCGTTGGCATGATGATTCTTGTACCGCGTAAAATAACTCCATTAGAATGGTTGATGGTGAGCTCATCCTTTACTGCTTTAAATGATTGTATTGCAGGTGAATTCCAATTACCGGATGTAATTGCTTGTTTTACTTCTTGTAATGTTTTGTCTTCATTGGTCGCTGAAATAATTTCTGCTAACGACATGCTCTTGGGTACTGAATGTTCCGTTAATGTGTTTACATATAATTCAGCTTTATTTTCTTTGGTAGGTTGTGCTACCGGATGACGCGACAGGTAGTCTGCCGGATTTTCCGCTCCTGGTTTGTATTTCACTGTAAATTCATACTGCTGCAACCGCAATAGCCAGCGTTCGATACGCGCAGGCGGTTTCGATTGTGGGTTGCCGTAAATACATTCCAAGGGCTTATGATCTGTGATGAGTGTGAAGGGTGCGCCATATACAAATAAATGAAAATATTCTATGCCCCACACTATACTGAGCGCTTCACGCTCTGTTTGTGAATAACGTTGTTCAACATCCGTAAGTGCACGGGAAGCGTATGCAACTATGCGAAACTCATTTGACCCCTTGGGTGCTTGGGCGAGAATTGCCGAAATTCCGACTGGGCTAGCATCAACTACTATTTGAGTATCCTTTTGAACATCAAAGTAAGCCATAACTGGACTTTTGCTTAATGCTTGTTTTAGCTTGTTGAACGCATTTGTGTGTTCTGTTCTCCAAACAAAAATAGCATTCTTTCGAGTTAGCCTGCGTAGGGGCTCTGTAATACTTGCGTAATTTGGAATGTACCGAGACGAATAGTTGGCCATTCCTAAAATGCTTCGAACTTCAGACGCGTTTTGTGGTCTGGGTGCTTTGATAAAAGCCTCAATTTTCTTGGGGTCAGGCTTTACCCCCTCTTTGGAGAAATTCACACCATAAAAATCGATTTCTGTTTTCAAAAAGTCACATTTGTCCTTGTTTAATGTTAAACCACATTCTTGCAGCCTGTCTAGACAAATTCTCAGAGCTAAATCATGCTCTTCACGCGTTGTTCCGAATACCAAAATGTCATCCACTAAGTTTAAGACACCTTTAACACCACGCAAAGCATTTTGGAGTGCATACTGGAATGCTTCGGAAGCAGCATTAATGCCCATACTTAATCTCTTATAGCGAAATAGACCTTCGTGTGTTGTGAACGTGGTTATGTAACGTGAATCCGGATGTAGCTCAATTTGGTGGTATGCCTGATTGAGATCCAACTTAGAAAAATAACATGCACCATTGAGTTGCATTGTGATGTCATCAACAGTTGGAATATTATGTCTGACTCTTTTTATAGCTTTATTGGCACAACGCATGTCCACACAAATTCTAATGGAACCATTCTTTTTGGGCACAACAACAATGGGTGAAACAAATGGTGTAGCTACATCATCAGGAACCTTCTCAATTATGTCTAAATCTTGCAAATTGTTGAGCTCTTTTTTCACTTGTTTTCTTAAGTGGTAAGGGATTCGCCTTTGGTTTTGAGCAACTGGTTTCACAGTCTCATCAATGTCTAATCTCAACTGGTAATTTTTCAACTTTCCAATACCTTCAAACAATTTAGAACTTTCTGCAATTTCTGGAACGCTGTTTACATTCTTGGCTGATGGGCTGTTGTTTGGACTGGGAAAAGATTCCCCTTTTTCAGTTTTAGGCTTTGTTGATTGCACAGCACATAAATTAAATTTTATCAAACTGAGATCTTGTGCAGTTGCTGAACTAAGAAGACAGCCAGAATCACCTTCAGCAACATAAAAGGTTGCAACTGCATATTTCCTTTTTGTTTCAATTATTGCCTGAAAACAACCCAAAAGCTTGACAGGACTATCACCATGATAAGGAAAAACTTTTGTTTTTGTTGCGCGTAACTGTGCATTTTTCATTTTTGCATGAGTTGTTTCATCAATCACATTAATACTTGCACCAGTGTCAATCAAAATTTTGAAGTTATGACCTTTTATAATTACATTAGCCATGTTGTTGGTTGTTTTAGATTGAGATGAAACTGGGTAAACATACACATTATCTTCTGAGTCACTGGAACTTTCCTCTTTAGTGACCTGTCTGACTTGTTTGGGCCTAAATTTCCTTGTTTGACTTGGTTTGTCAGATTCATGGCTTGAATTTGACATGCAGAATTTGGCAAAATGATTATTCTTACCACATTTATAACATTTCTTGCCTTGAGCTGGGCATGTAGACTGATGTGGGTATTCTCCTCCACAATTTCTGCACTTTTTGTGGGCTGGCTGTTTCTTCCCTTTGATTAGATTGACTTGATCTGTGGCTGCACATAAGGTAGTTTCAATTTGATTTGTCTGCTGGGTACTTGCCTCCACTCTTTGACCTTCTTCCAGCATTTGTTTTAATGTGAATTCTGGATCTCGAAGGGCTTTCTTTCTTAAATGTGTTGATGTACCGTTTGTGACAATTTGTAACTTGATTTCGAAGTCGACACGATCTCCAAAGTCACACTTCTCTGCTAGGGTACGTAATCGTACATGATATTCAGCTAAGGATTCTTGTGATGATTGTGTACACTGCCTGAACATATATGTAGCATGTAACACATTTTTCTGGGGTTCAAAATAGTCTGTTAGTCTGGTCACAGCTGTGTCATAATCGTCCTCTTCCCCAGTGTTTTCCAGTGTCTGAAAAATCTTATCCACTGCAGGGCCAGCTTGGTATAGTAGCATGGCACGTTTCCTACTTGTATTGTTGATGTTGGCTGCCACTAAGAATCTGTTGAAACGATTTAGCCACTCTTTCCAACGTAGACTGATTGTTGATGGGTCAACGTTCGGGTCGAACGCGACCATCGGAGCTAAAGACGACATTGCCATTCCACTCAGGACACTTCTGGACCGTTACAGGCCACTAAACAACTCTAGAAGCTTCTTTCTTGTTTATTTCAGTTCTTTTGACATCCTCGTCGCCAATTATAGTGTTCCAAGTGGGCTTGGAACTGGAGTTATTCGATTCGTGGTCGCCATCTTAGCTCCTCGTGTTCAAGTCCCCGACCTAAAGGGACTGGGTCCTAGTGACCGCAAAACCGGGGGGGTTAGTCTCTACACTACACTCACTAGCTTTCCCAGGAAATTTATTTAAATAAACTCTCATATATGTAGTGAATGCGATGGTCCAATCGGAGATTTTACTGATCTCGACTGTGTGGTTCGTCTTTTTCAATTTCAATTCCTGGTTGGGGCCCATCACCAATGAAATATCACCATTTTCCAACTTGTTGTCAAAAGACAAACGCATCAAGTTCTCCGGAAGAAGTTTAGAGAGGTTAAAGAACTCACCAGCTTCGATAGAGCGTACATACGCTGAGGGAATCTCTGGAGTGAAACCGGATCGATCGGGCAAACTTTGATCGTAGTTTGATGGTGTTATCAAGACTTCTGGAGGCAGGGAGGGCTCAGCTGAGGCAGGCATGGCCATTTCCTGAACTGGATTAGAGATCTGCTGGCGTGAAAGCTCGACCGCCGATTTTGCAGCTCTCTGAGCAACTTCAGATAAGCTTTCTCTCACCGCGTTGGAAACTAAAGATGATATCTGGGCCAGCTGCTCGTCGGAGAAGGAGGAGCTCGCCGCTTCTTCTTCAATAATCTGCCTGGTTATGTTTGGCGGTCTTGCTGGTTGCCCCGTAGTTTCTTCCACGTTCGGGATTGTCGCTCTTGTACTTCTCGTGCTGGCCTGCGTGGCTGCCCTTGCACTGCGCCGAGGCTTGGGCGTCTTTTCCTTAGGCATTTTTCTTAGTTTTTCTTACTTTTACTTCGAAAATTTCTTACTGATCTTATTTACTTCGAAAATTTCTTGCTGCCTTCGTGTACGTTGTAAGAGAATGAGGTGGGGCTGGTTATTTTCGTGCGATCTTATCGCTTACTCTCGCTTCCTCTGATTGGGTGAAAGCATACAATAACCTTGTGTGTTATTGGCCGACTAAAGTCACGTTGGCAAGAAAATTGATCCCATTGGCTGCCTCGCATCCTATTTTGGCGCGGTAAAGTCACCTGACTTTCTTGGCAGTATTTTCTCACGGCATTTTTCCTAGCTGCCATTATAAATAACATCTGTAATTAACGCTTCTACCGTCACTTGTATCGTTTGTAATCCGCGCTTTGAAAGACCGTTATCTCATGCCCTTTATCTCCTCGCTACGCAAAATCGCACCTCGTTAACTTCGGAGGAGACCGCGTTAATAGCCCTGACCGAGCCGCTCTCGGGTTGTTAGCTATAATCCCCCTCGAGAGTGGTCTAAGTTTCCTTGGTCTTTCCTCTGGGAATATCTAATATTTGGCGAAAGAGATGAACTGTCAATTGCGGATCTCAGTTTGATTTCCCGCAGTGGGGGTCTGGGTAAGAGCTTCAGGTCTTTTAGGTTTCCAACTCATTCTAATGCGAGTGATGCGAAACGAGGTTTCTAAGGTCTTGCACAGTGGCTGGTGGCTGCAGGAGATTATTAACCGCATTTGATGAAATTTCATCAAATTTTGAAATAACGGTCTTCGCAGTCACCTAGATGAGGTTCAGTTATTAATGAGGGACCTTGGGATTCTGATCCTTGCCTTAAATGAAACTAAGCTCGATCCTGGCTACCCAAAGGAGCTAACTAGGGTGGCTGGCTACCAGCAAGAACGTCTGGATAGGACAGGAAATGGTGGTGGTGTTTCTATCTATGTCCGGGACTCCATCAAGTACAAACGTCGTCTTGATGTCCCCACTGATGACCTGGAACTCATTTGTATCGAGGTTGAACCGCCCAAAAGCAAGTCCTTTCTTGTTCTCGCTTGGTACCGGCCACCCAGTGGCCCTGTTGGGTCATTCAATAGGCTGGAAAAGGCTCTTTCTTTTTTGGACAAAGAGGGTAAAGAAATAATCCTCTTAGGAGACACAAATTGTGATCTCAATCCAAAACAAGCTGAACAACCAATAGACAATGATTCAGAGCACATGCTTGATCTCTATGGGCTGTTCAGCTTCAAACAGCTTATTGAGGAACCAACAAGGGTCACTCTGAGTACTTCTTCTATTATTGACCATATTGCTACAACGTGTGCCAGAAACATTGTAAAATCTGGAGTGCATGAGATCTCCTTGAGTGACCATTATATGGTCTACTGCGTTCGGAAATTTAATGGAGCAGTAGAGAAAGGCCATAAAATGATCAAAACTCGGAAGATGAAAAATTTTAATGAAGAAGCATTCCTGGCTGATGTTTCTGGCATATGTTGGGAGCAAATGCTTACTGGTACAGATGACATTGATGTTCTTGTGAGCAATTGGTCTAACCTGTTTTCTTTGATCATAGAAAAGCATGCCCCGATGACCGCAATGCGTGTCTCAGAGAAGTACTGCCCCTGGATTGACAAGGACCTGAAGAAACTGATGCATACCAGGGATAAGCTAAAAAAAGCTGCAGCCAAAAGAAAGTCCCCATTTCTTATGGACTGTTACAGACAGATCCGTAACAAGGTCAATGTCCTTAACATCCAACTAAAGAAGCAGTATTATACTAATAAGATCTCTGATTGTCAAGGTAACATGAAAGAATCATGGAAAGCAATCAATGAACTCCTTAATAAGAGATCAAAGTCCAGCAACATCGATTGTCTTAGCGAATCTGGTTCTGAAACTGTTCACAAAAAAGATATTTCTAATGCAATGAACAGTTTCTTTTGCTCCGTAGGTAAGGATCTTGCTGACAAAATAGATCCAGCCCCAAATCCCCTTCTTGCTGGTGACTATGAAATTAACAAACACAAGGCAACATTCCGCTTCAGGACTATTGAAGTGCAGGAGATCAGGGATGCATTTGCCACCGTTAAGACTGCAAAGAGCTTTGGGACTGACAATATCTCTAGCTACTTTCTGAAGCTTGCGCTGCCCTTTATTGAAAATTCGCTTGTTTTCTTGTTTAATACATCCATTGAAACAAGTCGTTTTCCTGACTCATGGAAAGTTGCTAGAGTCACTCCTATTTTCAAAGACGGAGATAAGACTGACAAGTCTAACTATCGACCAATATCAGTCTTGCCTGTCATCTCAAGGCTTTTTGAAAAGTTAGTAACAAACCAGCTGTACCAGTACATGAATGACAACGGACATTTTTCATCTGGCCAATCCGGCTTTTTGCGCCTTCATTCTACAGTAACATGTTGAAATTGTTACCAATCTGGAAAGTGATCTCAGTAGATTGCTGGAATGGTTTACAAATAATGGAATGGTTGCAAACCCAAAAAAATTCCAGCTTATGTTCCTTGGCTTGAAAGGCCAGAGAAGACTGCGACTTAATATCAGTGAGAACAAATTATCTGCAACAGATCATGTTAAATTGCTAGGAATTGAAGTTGACAACAAATTAAAGTTTAACAAGCATGTTAAAACGTTATGTTCAAAAGTCAACAAGAAAATCAGTGCCTTTTCTAGGCTTAATACGCATATTTCTCGAGAACAGGCATTAACAACTTGCAACACGGATATCTTATCGAACTTCAATTATTGCCCTTTGATCTGGCTATTCTGCAACAAAGGTGCAAACAAAGAGATTGACCGCACACACAAACGTGCTCTTCGGATCCTCTATAAAGAATACGAATGTCCCTTCGAAACATTGCTCACGCGCAGTGGCAGTTTTTGTATACATGTTAGAAACTTGCAGAAACTCTTGACAGAAATCTACAAGTCTATGAGTCATCTTAACCCATCGCTTGTATGGGAATTTCATGAAAAGAAGCATGTAACTTATGATCTAAGAATACAAAATCTTTGTAAACTGCCGCAAATAAAGACACAAGGCTATGGGCAAGAATCACTGTCCTTTAGAGGGAGCTTCCTCTGGAACACCCACCCTTGATGATACTATTAAAAATCAGCCAACACTTGCGGCTTTCAAAAAGAGGATCAAAGACTGGGCTGGTGATAAATGCACCTGCAAAATATGCCGCTAATGATTCTTTCTTTTGTATAAAGTATATCTTTCTTGTAAATAGTTGGTGTGAATTAGTATTTTATTATCTACTATTGTAAATACCAACTTTAAATATGATTTAAATGAAAAAAAAAGAAATGAAATGAAATGTTTACTTAAAAATACGGATGACTGGTACAATGGAATGGATCTTGGTAGGCTTGTAGGTCTAGTGTTCATTGACCTTAAAAAGGCGTTTGACACTGTAGATCATAACATTCTCTGCAAAAAGCTTGAGCTCTACGGTTTACAGCAACGTGAACTCTCTTGGTTTAAATCCTACCTTTCCAATCGGAAACAGTTTTGTAGGGTTAATGGTATAGATTCAAGAATAGAGGACATAGAAGTTGGCGTTCCACAAGGTTCATGTCTCGGCCCTCTTCTCTTCCTCATCTACATCAACGATCTCCCACAAGCTGTCCAAGATTCTACCGTGTCCATGTATGCTGATGACACCAGTTTGTGCTACCAGTCTCACGATTTGACTCGGCTAAATGAGGCTATTAATAGTGACCTTAGAAAACTGGGCACGTGGCTACAAGGCAACAAGCTTTCCTTGAATGTTGCGAAAACTCATTCTATGCTTATTTCTACCAAGCAGAAACACAACATTCTCAAAAGTCAAAATAAAGACTTGGTTCTGAAAATTCGCGATAATGAGCTTGAAGTAGTCAAAAAAATAAAATACCTTGGTGTGCAAATCGACTGCTCCTTGGATTGGAAAGAGCAAATCAAGGCAGTCTCTAGCAAGGTCTCGAGGGCAGTTGGCTTTTTAAGACATGCCAAGTCTTTTCTACCGAAAGAGACCTTGCAAACCCTCTACGCAGGTATCGTGGAGCCCCACTTTCGATACTGCTGTTCTGTCTGGGGCTGCGCTGGTTTAACTGAAATTAATCAGTTGCAAAAACTTCAAAATCGTGCTGCTAGGATTATAACCAACGAATAGCAGCTTTGATGCCCCAAGCAGACCTCTCATTAGGGGAATGGGATGGAAGACCGTTGAGGAACTTGCCGCTGGTGAATCTAAGACAATGATCTTCAAGTCCCTGAATGAGATGGCTCCACAATGCTTGTGTGACCTTTTCACCCGAAATTCGTCCTGCTCATCATATAGCCTTCGTGATACGAGGACCGACCTGAGGTTACCGATGAAAAGGTCAGCAAATGGCCAGAGATGTTTCTCTTATCGAGGTGCAAAATTATGGAATAGCCTCTCTGCCGAGTCAAAGCAGGCAACCTCTCTGTATAGTTTTAAGAAAACTATATAGAAACTGTTTTCTTTCGTTTTGATTGTAAATTTTAAACATTATTGTAAATAGGATTTGGATATTGTAAATAAGGTTTTATAGTTTAAAGGGAATAGACATAGGTATATCCCGTAGTCGCTATAAATAGGCCAGAGAAACGCCCACAAATCCATTGTTTCTTTAGCTAAACAATGAAACCGGATGCGTCTAAGCTGTCGAGTACAATAGATTATATTTTTGACCTGGCCCGGGCCAGCTTTTAACCATGTCGATTCCCTTTAATTTAATTAATAGCTTTTTACTTTTTATCTTAGATTGTAATTAATGTTTTTATTGGAGGGCCCCTTGAAAATCAACTTGTTGAAGGGCAACCCTCCTTAAAAGAATTAAAATGAAAAAAAAAAGAAAAAAAACGTTGTGCAGTCTTTAGATTTTCTCCTCGTGTTTCAAATTTCGTTGATTTGATTCACCGTGCCTCGAGAATTTGCTGAGGGCAAAACGTCAAAGCGGTGGTGTAGAGGCGGCTGCAAATTTGTCCTTTGAAGATCAATAACTTAATTCTCAACGCACCAATATCAACAAACGAGGCATCTATGTTCAAGTGAGCTATCGAAGTTTGTCATAAAAATCATTTCGGATTGATTCAGGCTATATTCTTATCACTAGAGTCGAGCAAATCTGCACACCTTTTTCGAGACACCCAGTATTTGGTAGGCTGTGGAACAAAAAACGTCATGCCGATATTCAAAACTGAGATATTATTCTATCAGTCGAAGGCTAAGTTAGATGCAACAATTTTGTTCGTTAAAATAACGCATTGTTCAGACAAAAAAAATTAAGAAGAATCTTTCAAGAGGTTTATGTGGGAACAAGAATTCCATGTTCAATTCTAGACTGACGAACGTGATTCCTTGTATTCGTTCAACATTTATAATCTAATGTTTTAATTTCACTCATACAAAGGACTCCCGACCAAACGGATTCTACACAGGGACTATCCTACGAACGTCGAAAGAAAATTCGAACGTCCCTTCGAAGGTCACTTCAAGCATCGCCTCGCTTCGAGAAGTCGCAATCTCGTCCCCAGAGTGAGTTCGTTGCTCTACCTCTACCTCTACTCTGGGATACATGAGGCCGTCCGGCAATCTGATTGGCTGTTCGCCATTTTGGGCCGTAACTCCGATTTGCGCGGGGTAAACGACCTCAGCATGTCAAAATTCAACGTAATGTATGTATGTATGTATGTATGTATGTATGTATGTATGTATGTATGTATGTATGTATGTATGTATGTATAATTTCGCCAAATAACAAAAATTATCAAATATTAAAATACAATAAATCTATTTAAAAAGGAAAGAAAAGCTAATAACAGGCGTGTGATATCAAAATATATACAGCTATCTAAATTAAAAACACCCTTAGGTAAAATGGCAGGGATAGCATTAAAAGGTCAGTGCGACCTTGATTCCATAATGGTCACTCCAAAGGTGTCAATGAAAGAAAAATTTTAATGGAAGAAAAGAAAATTCTAGTAGATGTTGAAATATTTTTATTTGAACCAAATCAGTAGTAAGAGAGTGTGTGAGGTGTTAATAATACACATATACATCATCTTCTTTCCTTTGTATATCTTTGAAAGAATTTTCTTTGATCTTATGTTTAAATGTGTTGACATTGTTGGTAGATTTCAAGTCTGATGCGAGACTGTTCCATATTTTTGGCCCCTGGTAAGATAGACATTTTTGGCCTGTGCTACTCTTACAAAAAGGAACGTTTAGTCTAAACTTAGACCTTCGCGTTATTCGACTTTGGTCGGCTGGATGGAATATTTCGTCAGCATAAGCTGGGGGCAGTTCCGTTGAAAAATTTCATTATATTAACACAGATATTTTGTTCTACTCTGTGCTTAGTGGGGAGCCAGTTTATAGATTTGAATTCTGTGGCCCCAACGTGTGCTGTGTTTTTTAAATTAAGATAAAATCGGATGCATTTGTTTTGAGCCGCCTGGATTTTTTTGGACAGCCTCTTATTTAACATTGGGTACCATGAGCTACAAGCATAATCAAAATGAGGTTGAATTAGAGCATTCAGGAGCAACCTACGAAGGGAGAAATCCAGAAAATTTTGTTTTCTGTACAGGAATTTAAGCTTGCCATTTATTTGTTCAAGCATTTTGGTCGCCATCGACTCCCCAGAGAGATTCTCATCCAAAACAGATCCGAGATATGTGACCACTGAGTGTTGTTTGATTTCTATATCACCCCTCCTAATATTCATCTTTTTTAGGTTTTTGTATTTTTTCCGTGCAAAAAGAATGGATTTGGTTTTATCCTCACCAAAGTGTATACTTAGCTTATTTTCAACAAACCATATTCTTTACCTATACCGACCATCATTTGCAACTTTCTTTCCGAAATTCGAAGATTTACGAGCCATTTCATTTTTGAAGCTGCGGTGAAAGTTTCCCGAGTTTGTAACTTAGGCCCATTTTCGCACTAAACAAACGGAGCTTATTTTCACATTAAACACACTTCCGACCCCAGATTATTGTTCAAATACCTGCAAAATGGTTCAAATAAGGTCCTCAAAGCGTTTGTTTTCAATTTCTCCATTCACCTTCTGCAGAATTAGTGCCAGAGCAACGGTCATTTTCCGTAGCTTGGCGTTGCCTAGCCAACTGTGAAATCCATAATGGCTTCCAAATGCACCCAGATTCTGGGCGCATTTCATCGAAGTGTACCAGGGTGTTCATTCGGATTCGTGATCAGCGTATGACGTAAGAACACCCTGGGAACGAGGTTGGAGAAATCGAACTTTGAACTAATAACCAATCAAACGCTACGAATAGGAAGACTTATGCCTTTTCGTCCCTTGTTTCCCTGCGTTCTTTGATTTGCTGATATCACTTGGTCAATAGGGACTCATAATATTACGCTTATATAATGGGCCCACTTTGTCAAAATGGCCTAAACAGGTGGGAGTTCTCGTACACTCAACAAAATCGCTTCAAAATCTGGTTTAAAGACCTCGAACATTGAAAAAGAAACTTTTAGTACAAATAATGATGTTGTCTTGACGTACAAAACTCACAATGCATACGTTTCAGACAGTAATCTTCCTCTGTAGAAGCAAAATAGATCTATCGAAGCTGCGAGAACCCCAGGCTTCTTCAACCGTTCTTTAAGAGCAACAACAACAACATTCTGAATAGTGGCCCCTGATTGGTTAAAAACTGAATTCTAGCGATTTGATTGGTGAATACGGAACCACCCTACGCGGGCCTAAAGTGGGCCCACTATTTCAGAGTAATGTTATTAGTCCTTCTTGATCAAGGAACGCAGGGAAACAAGGGACGAAAAGGCATCAGTCTAACAAATAGGCACGTGGGTTGACCATATCAAGAAAGTAACGATCTGATTGGTCGCGCCGTGAACGCGGCGGGCTTGTACTAATGAGTCCCTGTATTGAAGCGTAAGGACATAAGTCCCTCAACTGAAGCGATAACAACAACAACAACGAGCGTAAGTTGAGGGACTTATGTAATGTAGTCTAGTTCAATTCTAGTTTGTGATTTGCTTGTCAGTGAAATTGAAATTCAATACAATGACGATTACGCTATAAATGGCGGCGGTGAGAAACTTTGTACCGAGGTGTATTGCACTCGAATAACGAATGCTCAACGATTCTATAGGAATTCGATTGAAGAAGCATCGTGGTAAAATACTCCTTGCCGCCATCTTTAGCCTAATCATCTGTTGTAAGTTTCGGAAGAAGAATTTGAATTTACATGACAGGTAAATCATGGATCAGAATCGAAAGGTAAAATCTCGTTCCTACACAAATCTCTTGCTAGCATTTTCCCGATTTCTTGGTCTAAAAGCTGAGTGGTTTTACGAATAAAAAATTTCACATCTATGCTGTGTTAGCATTTGTCATAAATTAATGCAACAATAAATAAAATTGTCATCCAAGTTAATAAGATACAAGAAACTACGCTAAGAGCTAGCCTTCGCTTAGACTAATAACTCCAAAAGAGGAAAGGCTCCACAATTCAAACAGCAAAGCTTTCTGCTGAGGTTTCAAGATTTCTACAGAGTGTCCAAAAATTGAGCCCCGTTTCTGCAGCTGCTGTGGAGGAGCCGTAGATTCAAGTATCTCGGTTTTTACACCGTTGCATAGGTCAGACTTCAACTTAGAGCTTGATACCTTGTTTGAGTCAAACTGGCAAGTGGTTGCTGATTTATGATAGGGAAAAGGCAAAATAAGTGGTTGCTTCAAAAACAGCACTTCTATTGTTCTCCAGCAGTGTCAGAGTAAACTAAGTTTCCAAAGAAATAGTTCTGGTGTAAAAATCGAGATAACTGAATCTACAGCTCCTCCTTAGCAGCAACACAAACGGGGCACATTTCTTTTGGGACACCCTACAGAAACTTTAATTTATGCAGGCTTTGTTTGACGTGTGTCAAAGCCATCTAAAAAGATTACTAGGATGATTAATTGGGCGGCTGGCGGCCGTAGCAAGCCTTTGCTCTTTGCTTCGTAGACATTTTTTTCTCTCGGAATATGTGTCTACGCGCAGGCTAACTTAAAAGCTTTTGCGGTAAATCAGCGCCGTCTCTTTGATCCTGGAGTTCCTGGGGCGGGCGATGAAGGATTTGATGACGAAAAGAACGGACCTCGAGTTCGTTTACGTTTAGGCGAAGAGACACTTTCAGAACTTGATGCGGCATGGATCAAATTTGACACAGCAAGGTTTGTTGGTCTTTGTGTTGCTGAAAAATGTAAGGGGTCAACCTTAGTTTGCAAAATAACAGCGAATGCAGCAAATGGCAACATAGCAAATAGCATAACGGGTGGGCGCCCTATCTAAGTGCCTCGGAATATTCTACCCTGGTGATTTCCATTGTAGAAATAAAGAAAGAAAATTTTGTGAAATTAGAAAATTCTGTTGCTACTGATGTTTTTAGGGTATTTATGTATGTATTGTATGTAGGTTATGTATGTATGTATTGTATGTAGGGTTTGTGTTGTACGTAAGTATGTATGTATGCATCTATATATAGTATGTATGTAAGGTAGGTATGTACAGTAAGATATTTATGTCTTTCCCTTATTCATATTACAGTATATGTGTTTGGTATGTATGTAGTGTATGTATTTAGTGTATCCATGTATAGTATGTATGTAGAGTATGTAGTTATGTAGAGTCTCCTAGAAAGAAAATGCTGCACAAGTGATACCAGACAGGTTACATGTCGTAGATTCGCTTGAAAATGATATGCCACTACAACTGCACCTCACCGAAGAGACAAAAAAACATCAATTCACTTCAATGAGCGACTGTGGAGAGACTTAAATTGTGAGTCTAAAGTGAAACCTCTGCTAAAAGAGATTCTTGAGAATGTTACTTGTGTTACCATTGTAGTGCAGCATCTGTTACCTATGTACAATATAAAAACTTTTATATCATAGATGTGTAAAAGGTACTGCAGTGCAGTGGTACTGCAACACAAATTAAAACGAAAGAGAAATCAGTTATTGTTACTATCATGCATTCGTGGCTAGCCTTATTTCACGCATGTTATTTGATTTGAAGAGAAGGAACACAACAAGACGAAATGACTGTCGCATAAAACACGGACAAGGGAATTTTATGTTCAAAAATTTCAACAAGTGATTTTAAAGCCCTGCGTCCGCATAAATGGCGCACTCATGACCAATATCGACTTCTTTCCAGGCATAAACAAAAGCTGTTATCTAGTTCCTACTGAAATTAAACAAAAGAAATTACCGAGGATAATGCAAGGATAAAGAAGTCTTTGGTTGCTAATGATTTTAGCATTATTTTGCAATAACAAAGGGCCATCAGAGGTTTGTCAGCCAAAATTCAGGACTACGTTAACGCTCAATATTTTATATGGATTCAATTTCTTTCAGGTAAGACAAGATCTTGGCAATTCAGATGCTGATGATTTATACCTTAAAGCATTGGGCCTCCTGTGGACAAACAGAGAGGTAACGGAAGAATGGTTTTCCAAATCACAAGAAAACTTGAAAAATGAAAAAAAGACTTACTTGGGCCATCTTCTGTAGAAGTAGCAGGAGAACATGGCTGCGATGCACAGATGTCAGGATTTGTTATTTCTTCGGGAAGACAAAATTCTGTACTGCCATTTGGAAATGGTACTGTCTCTAACTCATTCTGAAATTGAAGGTATGCCAATGATGAGCATAGAGAAGGGTGATTTTAGGTGAATCATAGCAAAATATGCATGATTGAGGTAATCAAATTTACACCATCTCTATTGAGCACACCCTGGGGGAAAAATGATATTCCAAATCGATCAAGAGACCACCCGGGTACTGATTTTCGAGCTTGCTTTGACCTAATTTGTTTGTTTATTTATATACACCACCCTTTCCGGAATAATGGTGTTTGGAGGGCATATTATAAATCTTCATTTCTCCGTTTCGGAAAGTCCCATATTGTTCATTTGTGTCTCATAGAATCTGCTATCCATGTACTCTGAAGAAATTTCAAAATAGGTTTTAATCTCTTCTCTTTTGATACTTTGAAAGCAATTTCATAATGGCGGGTTTCGAGAAACTGATGGGCTTAAATTGTGAAATTCAACATCGAATGCAAAAAATTGCAAATTGCATGAACCAACTAAATTCTATAATTTAAAGCTACTTCCCCTGCATCTTTTTTCCAAAGCGCTTGAACAGATTCATGGCCATAAAAATTTTCTGACTGTTCAAATTTGTCCCTTGTCACTTTTGTGTTCTTATTTCTTCGCACATTTTGAACAAATCTCATCAAATGGGTCATCTAAAGGAAGTTACCAAGACCAAACGTCATGTTGAAAACAGACAGACACAAGAAAATCAGCATTTATACTGGTTTACAAAGTGCAACGCTGCATAAAATCGATGATTTACAAGTTTTTTCAATTTTTATGATGATGAGGAACGCTATTTTCACAAAAAAGCTGTCTAGAGGGGCGCAATTGGGCTGCGGGCGGGGCACGGGGGGTTCTCGGCTAAATTTCGGGCAGGGGTGTGCCGCCCACTGTTTCAAAATAGCACCGTTGACAAGACCAATTTTTCTGAAAATGATACCCTTGGCTAGGCTAATTTCTACATCAAAGTGCCATGAATTGGCATTTTCGAGGCAAAACTTGCCAAATTTTTGCATCCTATGGACCAAAATTTGAAAAAATTTGGGTTTCTTTATAGGAATTACCGAAGTTTGACATTTCTTTGACCAAAATTGCCAAAAAGTATACCCTTTCCCAGACTAAATGGGCGAAAATTGGCAAAAAGTATACCCTTGGCTAGACTAAATGGACTGAAATTGGCAAAAAGTATACCCTTGGCTAGACTAGAAGGTTTGAAAGAGCATACCCTTGCGGGCGGCACATCGCCAGGTACCTTTACTATGGAAGAACCGCCCCCGTGGGGCGGGGAAATTGATGGAGTTGTATTGTAAAAATCACATTTTAGCAAGAAAAACCATTAAAATGCAGAACTGAAAATTTTTCGGCAAAAATCTTTCAAAAATGCAAAAATGAAGGTATCACCTGAAAAATTAGAATGGCCGTAGATTCTTTATGGTCACGACTTCGAACAAGCGCTCTGGCAAAAAGATGCAGGGGAAGTGGTTTTAGATAAGAGATTTTTTAGATAAGAGATTTAGGTTTTAGATAATTTATTTGGTTCACGCAATTTGATACAATTTTTGTATTCAGTGTTGAACTTTACAATTAACTTTTCAAGCCCATCGATTTCTCAAAAACGTGCGATTTAGAAATCGCTTTCAAAACTATCAGAAGTGATGAAATTTTAATACCGGGTGAGCAGAAAAAGGTTCCCCCTTTTTAAGATGAATCATTCGAATTCCAGTTAAAAGCCGAGAGATCAAAGTATTTTTGTTATTTTTCTCGCTTTCCTACCTGCACTACAAATCTAGGTTAATTCAACTTTACAAGAATTTCATGGTTGCAAAATGACTGAAAAATGGCCTAAAACATTGATCAATGCATACATGAATTCTCTCACAGAATAATGGAGGAAATGCAACTTCTCATGGGTGAGAGATAGCCTCTGGGCATTAATTGCCTGGGGATTCAAAATCTTTCGTATTTGTTTGAAAATCAATGCCTAATAACTCTTGAGGGAGGTGAAGCGCCCATGGCCTATTATTCGATTTGAAAAGAGTCCTTACGATTTGGTTAATGTTTTAGGCCCTTTTTCCGTCATTTTGCAACCATGAAATTTGTATAAAGTTGAATTTACCAATACTTCTAGTGCCGGTAGGACAGCGAGAAAAATCACAATAATACTTCGATCTTTCGACTTTTAACTACAATTTGGATAATTCAAATCCGTGAAGTAGTCCTTGTGTTATGAATTTTCAAAAGTGGGAACTTTTTTCTGGCTCACCGGGTATATTTTGAAATTACTTTGAAGAACATGAATTGTAGTTTCAAACAAGACAAAGATGAACAGTTTTGGACTTTCCTAAATAGAGAAACGAGGAACATAAAAAAACCCTCCAAGCAGCATTGTCCCGCAAACAGTGCTGTAAACAAACAAACGAGTAAATTAGGCCAACGTTAAAAAATCAATATCTTGGTGGTACCTGGACCGACTCGACATATCTTTGAATTATACACATACCCCCAGGGTGTGCTCAAGGATGTTGGGTAAAAAGAAGCAACAAAAAATCAAAGCAGCTACAGTATTCTGTAGAATGGCTTGCTCGTTATGAAGGAGGACGTCATCTCTAGACTTTCCCTTTACTCAAAAGAAGATTCAAGATGTTTGAAAATTCTGGAATTTGGAGAGTTTATGCATCCCAGGATGCCCGAGCCCTAGGTATCCACAGTACAAATAGCAGAGGGGTATGTGTTCAAGCTTTACTGACGTAATATTAGATAATGAATTGAGGTCTAAATTACATAACATACCAAGGTATCAAGATTATACATTTCTGATAAATGCTTCCAAAGTTGTGATGATGTAATATCAGTCTTTCCTGATGCTGATGAAAAGCTTTTGTGAATGCAAGCCATGTGGAAATATCTGTTCACTCCTAAATATAACAAATATTACTCATGAAAGAAAAGTTTCAAAATGGGCCATGCCAGAAAACCGGACTTCTCAAACATCTCGGACAAAATTGTCCGAGAAGCATTGTCAAATCATCTTCTCAGTTTGCAGCCAGAACAGTCAGGTGGACAGGAATTGATACTCAAGCCTCACCATTTGAGCGTCATAGCAAGGGGTTGTAGAATCGACTAGGTCCGCTCTATTTCTGTAATCCCAGCGTTTGGTGATAAGAACGCAACTTTACCTTCACCTTTGGATTTTCCAAGTCTCAGTATTCGTATTAGCCCTATGTTCAAACACAAGAACAAGGATTTCACGGACAAAATTGTCCAATTTTTCACGGTCTGAGTTTTCAAATTTCCTCTATGCTTGGGACGAAAAATCGGACTTTACAATTGATATCTAGCAATTTTGATTGATCAATTCTTCGCGTTATTTGATTCCAATGGCAAAAATTTTCAGTATTGATAACTGTTACAATCTGAATAGATCTCCATTTGCTTCGTTTTGTATAATTCTATGTTTATTCATGCAATAATGTGATCACGGCTTAGACCAGCATGTAGCCAAGAAGAATGTTGCATGCTTCTTGCCAATGACTTCGCTTTAAGGGCCCTTTGAAAGCTGAAACTGTTTGAGCGAGAACAGTTGAATACAGAAAAAATTTCCCTGCTGGAATGATACCAAACATAGTCTATTTTTGTTCAAAAACTTGTTGTAAAGAAACTCAACCCTCAGATCCATAGCAAAGTAGAAACTCCAGTGCTGGGAAAAATCAGTTATTCATGTTTATTTCACTGTTAATTATTTAAACATGGTAGCCCCATCAGTTACTCAGCAATGCTTTCAGGGGGCCGTGGCAAATGCCTGAGAATTATAAAAGTAAAAAGATGCCATTTAATCACGGTAATAGGAAAAACTGATGTTTGTTTCAGTTTTTATCCTTTTTTTTGCATCTTTTAAAGTGAAAATGAATCAAAATTTTTTCTTGCTCGTTTCAACCAAATCAGCATCGTAGATTTCATTTTTCTTGGTTTGATTTTCATATTCCTTCTAGCTTTGTCGAAAATTAGAATTGACAACGGCATTTTCATTTATACTGATTACAGTGAGTCCCACTTATCGCTCACCAAAACGAGACTACTGCTTGCCAAACCGAGACCGCTCACAAACCTGCTTGCCAAACCGAGACCGCTTGTAGCGGGGTATATCAGTTTGGCGGAGGAGCGAAACTACGGCTTGTAATCAGTCTAATTTTCATTCAGTATGTGGCGCCAAATGAGCGCGGTCAGGACGCTTGGAACCCAGACCTCTCTGACGTCAATTGTTTTACAGCGAGATGAATGACGGAAGCATATGACTTGTTACTATGTATTGAGCCCACGGGTGCACAACTCAGAGCAAAGAAACTCAGCAAAATAAACTGGCTTTGCATCCTAACCATTTCTATGATTCTGACGTAAAATTCTGCAATTCCCAAATGCTGCTATTCTGATATTTCACTTAGAGGAATTCATTCACTGAAGCTCCCAATGCCATGTAGTTATAATTCGTTGCAAGCAATTTTCATAACCAGGATTAAGCAAGGTTTGTTGTTTGTTTATCAAATCTTTCAAGCATTATTAAGGTGATAAATCCTCCAATTAGTAATGGTGCTATACTGTAAAATCAAACACTGCATTATCCACAAATTAGACAGTTTTAGGATGTCAAGAAGAAATGCAAAAGGCAAGGTGCTGTTTTTGTTTGTGACTTGCGTTTGCAGGGTAAATTTAGGCCAACTAGCAGTTAGAACAAACTTAGGCCAACCAGCAGCAGTTGATGTCCCAAACCAACCAGAAGAGAAAAAACCTCGGAGTAAGATAAAGGTACGGTTATGGTATGTACATCTAAATGTAATCATGTTTGATCAGCCCAACATAATACTAAAAGCCTTTTCATTTTGCATGAAAATTTTCATTGCCTGGTACAAAATGCTTCTCTTGATTTGTTGAAGTTTATCATATGGGTGGATATGGGTGCATGTGCTATGCCGTTGATGAGTTTTCTGAAACATTTGAAAATGTTCCAGTGGCAGATGAATTCACTATACAACAAGTTTATTCTATAAATTTTGCAATAGAGTATTGAGATTGCGATGGTTGTGTCACGTATCAGTTTCGTTTTCGAGCCGATCCTTTCTATCCCTCATTCTCCCTTCGCCATCGCCATTCCATCACCAGGCTCCCCAGGATAAGACGCAAGTGGGTTGTGTTGCCAGGACAAATACAACTTGTTGTCATCACCAGATGATGATCATGCCCTCATCAAGGTATTGTCGCTGTTGTCAGACCAGTCAGACATTTTTGCACTGGTTATTTGCTTCCTTCGTGCTTTGATTTTGGTGAACTGCCTTCTAATCTTGCTTCAATTCAATCTGTTTGTTTACAACACTTGATGTCACAAGATGCACAAGATCTCAAAACCACCACTCTTGCCCCAGACCACCGTGCCGTTTCCCAACAGCTCTTATGCCCCCAAAAAAGTGTTTCTTCCCAAAATTTTATATTTCTGATAGTATTTTTGGAACCAAGGCATTTTTCTACTACGGATTGGTGCAAAACTCGTTTCACTTCATTTTCACTTTCAGCAGCTATCTATTAAAAACACATTCAGTTCCAGTACTCAGCATCTGATGATTCTCTAGAGGCTGTCCTCCACTTGTGATAGTTTTGGTAGGCGACCAGCATGCTTGTCTTGTGCACATGCCCTGCTGCTAGGGAGCTTGCGCACTAGGCAAGGGCAAGGGTTGCTGAAAAAAACTTTGTGCAGTGGAGCCAGTGTGGAAAGTTTGTTTTTGTTACGCCAAAGGTTTACGCCACGCCAATTGTCTAAAGACAATAGACCTATTGTTCTTCTTTTGTTCTTGATGTTGCTCCACGCCAAATATATTTGGCGTAACATACATGTTTTCCAGCTTGGCAGTGGAGGTTGACCTCGAGAAGCTTTCAGTAATGAGCCAATTTCTTAGTTTAGTTGCTCATGAAAAGATGTGTATAACCTTAACATCCATAGTTTGTTGGGGAGATGAAGGACTGCCCCTATCATATCAGTCCTTCGTTTTTCAGCTTTGTTGAGAGTTACAATTGTTGTTTATGTGCAGTTGTTCCAACAAAATTTTTTGAAAGAAATTCAAGAATGTATTAAAATATGTTTTGCTATTCAGACACACTTTTTTAAAACACACTTTTTTAAAACACACGTTTAACATTTTTTAAAAACAAAAGTTCTAAGAAACTGATATGAGTTTTAGCTCTAGAAACTGAAGACCAAGATATCTGGCGATGAAAGAAATTCAAATTCCTGCTGCATTCGTTTTGTCACTTCCATGAACACCACCAAAATTGGCGGCAATGCTTGTTTGGGGTCGCGCATGCTATGCCTAACATCCCCTCCTGGGCCAGGACCTGGCAGTAACATCGGGTGGAGACAAAAATTGGAATACAACATGGAGTTCATGGTAAGTCAAACAAAAACTTGAATTTCAAGGCACACAAATAGTGCTATGTTTTTATTGAGATTTGCTGATTTGTGATGACGACGACGTGTGTCCACCATCAAACCAACGGTATACGTATGTATGGTCATATCAATAAGTTAAAGGCCTTACCGACAGGTTTATGACCTTTCATGGAGTAGAATAAACTGACTTCTAAGTCTGGATTCCACTGCATCACATCTTCGCTGGTGCTGTTTCTTTTCCAATGATGTTTTTGGTCCGCCATTTCTTTTGCTGTTTTTTGCTGTTGCCCTTTGAAAAATGATAGCCTCTGATTGAATATGAGGCAAAACATGGCTGCCAAACAAAAACATTTGAAATTTACACTTGTTGGCGAAGAGGAAGTGTGAAACTGCCAAAGGCTTTTGAAACAGCATTGAGAAGAAAGCAGCTGCTGATAAGTGCAATGAGAAGCTTAAACATGTTGCCTTCAGTTGGTGTATTCGGTGGTGATAGCTCTGCTAAAGTAACGATATCCATTTGCCGTTCAGTTGGCTTCACAGTTTCAGGGGTGTGGGCAAGCACTCGTGAGAAAGCAAAGAATTTATCGTCGTTGATGGACATACCCTTTTACACAAGCAGGCTAGATGAATTACTTCTACACAGTGATGTTGATATTGTCTGTGTCTGTGGATCACCACATCAATTTGCAGAGGTTGCTGTGAAAGCATTATCAATTGGCAAGCATGTATTTTGTTCTGCACCAGCAGGTTTAAACCTCAGGGATGCTGAAAAGATGGTCAGTGCGGCTGAATACTACCCCCAATTATTATCACTTATGAGTCACCCATTGAGGTTTCTAAAATGCTTCATTCAGGCAAGGGATCACATTGCAGATGGGTATTGTGGTGACCTCCTGGTCTGTGAGTGCACAGTCCATACTGAGAATCTGGTTGGTAGCAAATATGACTGGCACTGTGATCAGTCCATGGGTGGTGGCATTCTGCATAGTTTTGGATGTCATATTATTGATATCCTTTCTTTCCTTGTCAATGAACATGTTTTTGAAGCGCAAGGACTTCTACAAACTTTTGTCAAACACACCAAAAGTATGCCAGGTTTTCGTCAAATTACTAGTGATGATTTCTGTTCATTTCATCTGAAATATCCTAGTGGGATGCATGCAAATGTTACCCTCAATTCCCACATGCCCAGGGACTTTTATCAAGAAATCTTGATTGTGGGCACAAAAGGTTATCTGAAGATAGTGAATTGTGAACTTTTTGGAGAGAGAAGGGATGCTGGTGCAAAGAAAGAATGCTTGCATCAAGAAGAAAGTGCAGCTGTGAAGCTTGAAACAACAGATTTGGAATATTGCTTACCAGACATGTATCTGCAGGGATTAGTTGCACTGATTGAAGGGATCAAAAATGCCTTTCAGAATACCCACAGTACTGACAGACGAAATGCTGACCACAATTTAATTGCTGCTGCAGCCAATTTTGAAGATGGTGGGTGCTATTAATTGAAATTGGCTTTTGTAACCATAAATGTGATAATAGGATTGTTAAAGGTAGAAAGGGAAGGGAAATTCTGAACAGTTTGTGCCTTCTTTTGCAAAGTCACAATGGACTAATGGCAGATCCTACCGTAAAGGCACTAGCAAAGCTCCCACCACTTATTTGATCTTGGAGACTGGAAAGAAGGAGGGGGGGGGGAGTTTCAAGGGAGAGAGGGCTTTAAGGAGATTATTTGACAGGGGCCTATTGAAAAATTCAAGTGAGGTGATAGCTTTAGGTCCAAGTTCAGCTCATACCTTAAACTACAGTATCTGTGGCTTTACTCTTACACAACCACACCCTTATTTTAATGTTGTTGCAGTTGCAGCAATCCAGCAGGGAATGAAACTGATATTCTTGCAGACATGTAGTCATGAGTGCCTACAGCTGTTAAGCAGTGATTCATTGAAATTTCCACCATTAAAAATTCTGCTGACGTTTATCTCATGTTAAATTCTTCAATGAATTTGAAATCCATCCTCTTGTAAAATGAGCTTCCATCTGAAATTATCAGCAATATCCTTGAAAGATATTTGTGCAACAGTCATAATCTATGCCCCATGGGTTTGGGGGGTCTGTGCCACGTTTCTTTGCTGGAATATTGAGTTTTGTGTTTTGGGACCCCAAATTTATTCATGGAGTCCCTGTGCAGAACAACTTTTATTGAATGGGGGCATGGTAATGAATCACACCAATTACACAATTTATTCCATTCTTCAGATTTATGAACCCCCAATTTTTAATTTTTGTTTTGTTGTTATTATATTTATATACAGTATATAATGCAAGATGCAGGTTCCCAAATATGGCATGGACACCCTCCTACATTGAAAGTTAATGAGTAGCCCTGGGATCTATGCAGACAACATCTAAGATGTTAGGTTTCTAGAACTTCAACCATACAAGATGATTGCATTTGGCATGTGATTGTGCCAAAACTTGCAATTTGCTCATATTTTGTTAATCCTGATTTCCACAGGGCAGAATATTCTGCTTGCATAGGCATGCATCCATCTGATTGGCTTCCGGAAAAATGTAATTGCTCAAAAGTAGAAACCCATTCAACTATCAAGTGGAATCATGCTTGTGAACAAAAGAAGACTTTTGCAAGAGGAATGTTCACCTAGTGCAAAGTAGACAAACTAATTAGATTTTGATTTCTTCAGAGCTCTTATGGTGTCTTTCAAGTTCCATATGGCAATCTTCATGTGTACTTTATGTACCCTCATGATCATAAGCCTTATAGACATTACTTGAGTGCTTTTTGAGTACTTTAGGAAACAAATGAAAATGAAGTAAAATATGCTGAGGATTTCCCTTACAGAAATGAACCTGAAATTTTTTTAGCAATCTAACAACTGAGTTTCCCATAAGCAGTTTCTTATCAATGTGTAGGAGAGCTACAGTAAAAGTTAATAGAGCTGGTTATTGACAGTGAATGTGCCCATGATTTGCAAGTGTTTTGACAAGTGGATGATTGACAACACTTTGTCCTTAACCTTAACAGGTCAACTTTGATTCCCATGGGGATGAAATTTATTGCACTGTAGTTGATTTGCCTGGACGTACCTTAGACGAGCACAGGTTTCTACTCTTTACATCAATGTAATAAGGCGGGTGTAAAGTTCTTTGACCTATTTATTTTAATTAAATGCCTTGAAAGGAACTTTAACCACTTTTCTATCATTCTAAAGTTTGAATTTTTGGAAATCTATTTGTCAGAATTACAGCCTGTTCTATATTTCAGCTCATTTTAGGATGTGATGTCATCAAATTGCTAAATCATAAACCAGAACAGTAAAAGAGTTTTGCTTGATACCACATCGTGGACATCCATAAACTATGGGTTCTTGAAAATTATTTGATCTGTCGTCAACAAGTTTTAGCAAGTACGATAGTTCAAGCTTTTTTCGAAAATATTCTTGAATTCTTAAAAATGAAGAAAAACACTGAAAATAAGGAAGATTTCTGAAAATTCCAACGGCAGATTGACAGTAAGATGGCTAAGATTTCTTTGAAGTCATTCAATTCAGAGAAATGGGTCATAGAATTTTACGTCCACCTATTTTAAAGATTTGAAGCCCACTGTATGCTCCTTCAGACGACGATAACTGACGATGGCACACTCTCAAAACCACCAGTTGATCCTTTGCTGTAACCAGAGCGTTTTGATTTACATTGTTGAATGAATGCTAAGGTACATACAACTTTAAAATGGTTTGGTAGGGTGCTAGGCCGGGCTATTTTTTTAAATTTTGTTTACCATAACATTTCTGCGCTTAGTTGTTTAGATAACTTATGATATTATCTTATCTTAAATAGGTTGTTACGTGAGAGCTGTGATGGATGCAATCATATCATCAAACAGCAATGGTCAGTGGGTCAGAATAAATACGTTATCAGCAAGCAAAGAAGAGGGTCCATTCTGGCCGTCTTCAGAGAAAAGACAGCAGCAACAGCAAAGTACTGCAAAAGTTGGGGAATCAAAACCAGCGTCTGGCCCAGAATCTGCTAAAAGCTCACCAAGGAATGTTAAACGCGGAGAAAAATTGAAATAGATATATCAAAGTGTTCTGCTGAAATGATCGGAAAGATACTTGTTATTATCCTTTAAAATTTTAACAGCAAAGTTGCAAAGTGTACATGGTTTCCCAAAGTAATTGTGCTCTGTTTGTGTGGCTACTGTAGAGGAGCTGTGGATTCAATTATCTCTGTTCTTACACAATTGCATAAGTCAGACTTTAAATTAGAGTTTGAGATCTTGTTTGGGCCAATTTGATTAGTGGTTGCTGATCTATGGCGGAGAAAAGGCAAACTAGGTGGTTGCTTCAAAAACAGCACTTCAAAATTGTTCTCCGGCAATGTCCAAACAAAGTAAGCTTTCAGAGAAAGGACTATGGCATCGAATTAAAATTTTCACCTCTTTTTTTAAAAGGCATAAGGATCTCTCTTATGAACAGAAAACACTGCTAACTTTTTAAAGGAATTAGCAAAGATTTTAATACGATGCCACATCCATTCCTTTGGAAACTTGATTTTGACATTGGTAGAGAAAAACAGAAGTGCTGTTTTGAAGCAACCAAATACTTTGCCTTTTCTCTGCTGTGTAAAAGTCAAGATAATTGAATCTACAGCTCCTCCACAGCAGCCACACAACAGGGCACAATTATTTTGGGATACCCAGTATAATGATTCATGTTTGCTAAACCCAGTAGTCCGCTATCCTGGCCTTGGATAGTAATATTTTGAAATTTTGGTGGAAGTAGATCAATTAGCTCTTTGTCAAATTCTTTTTCAAATTCAGGATTAATTAGAAACTTTGATCAAATCAAGGACGACAGACTTCGTTAAGCCCACAGTCGAATAAGCCTCACAAACCATCAAATCTAATTTGGAAATACCAGATCAGTCAAAAAAGCGCCATATAAGCAACGATACTTTGCATTATGTGATTAGATAGCTATCATGTTCAATTATATTTAGAAATTTCCTGGCTAAAATCGGTCACTCCGTCCAGATTCTGCAGGCAATTTTCTAAAATTAATCCTTTGAGAAACAGAAAAAACGTACTAAAATTACAAGCAGAAATCCCTATTGTGTTTACCTCACAGCGATGACTTTCAGCATGCTTTAGCACGTGCTTTCATTTGGTGGGTTGAAAAGTCTTCCCCCTAGTGTGAATAACTTATTCACGGGGATTCCATTCTCCTATGAGGACAAAATACATGAGCACATCCAAGAGTCATTATTGCTAGGAAGGAGAACAAATGGAATTTTGCTTGCTATTTTCGCTTGTTTTTGAAAGGGGCTTTCTGCAGAAAATCTCCTATTTCGATGAGAAGGAATGACCGATTAAAGCCGGGTAAATTACTGAACCTAATTTGGCATATCGAGGATAAAACAAGACAGTTTTCAACATCATTGCGTTGATATTCAGGGAAGTGGATTTTTTCAAACGCCGGGCGTTTTTATTGACTCACCCGGTAGTTTTGAGATAAAAATTGAGGAGAGTTTGTGAGGAATGAGACTTCATGGTGTCGTTTTGTATCGTTTGAGGGCAGATTGAATTAGCAATAAATCTTTTATTGTCTCGCTTTAAAGCTTATCTTTTTTGGAGAAGACGAAATGAGGCTACCAGTTCAATCTGAGCCAACATTAACATCCGCTTATTAATTTTTGAACAACCTGCCAGCTCTGCCTGCTTTTATGCCAACCCACTTTTATTAATTTTGGAAAAATAAAATGTTATTGAACATAATTTTGGAATAAAAACAAGAAATCTCAAGAAGCGAATTCTATAGAATCAGGGCTCACGAGTAAATGCATCAGTAACAACACTTCAAGTTTTCCAACCCCCCTCCCCCGATTGTTCCAACGCCCAATTATGATTATATCGAACCATTTCCAACCTCTCCCGATTATTTTCACCCGCCACCCTTTTATTTGGTACTCAAGAGTAATGTACGATTCCAATGCTGTGGCAAAGGGGGAATGGGGGTATTTGTAGCCCCCTTAACTTGTGTCGAAAGAATATCCTCAGGAGTCTTGAAGGGCTAAGAAATTTGCAACAAATGCTGGAACATGATTGAAACAGTCATCACAAGGCAAAACTTAGGTTGACACAAGATGTCCTAAAATTCTTTAAAATGTTCCTACTGACGTCATGGGAGCGGTCATACTTTACACTATTAAAAATATTTTATACCCCACCATCTGACACAGGATGTCAATCCTCGCTCCCTGAGCGGACGATGATTTTACTTGATCAAAAATATTCATACCCCACCTTGAGTACAGAAGAAGTTTTCATACCCCACCATCTGATACAAGATGTCCTGAGAACATTCCTACTGACGTTTTAAGAAGAACTTTGATGAAATTGTAACATTTTCCATTTTGATATGACAACATTGGATCGCCTGTTATCAAGTGGAGTAAGATTAGTAGAACCATGTAGAACGAAGGAAAAAGAAGAGTAGATTCGAAAGTCCCATCTACAGTGGGAACTAGGTGACCTCGTGTCTTTTCCCGCTGTGGATGGGACAAATAATGTATAATATGTTTAGATTAGGGTTTTGCTTGATAAAAAAAAAAAAAAAAAAAAAAAAAAGAAAGAAAGAGGTCGAACGCAGAGGAACAGTGGTGACGCAACAGGGATATAAAATGTAAACAGGAGTAAACGGTGTTCGGTCAAAGATCTGCATAAGGTCGTGATTCACTGAAATTTAAACAAACATATTCAATTTTCGGACTGTCAAACATTGGATCGAGAGAGACATAATGTGCGAAACGAGGGAGTTTTCATTCAAATTCTCTTGAAGACGGTGCTTATTCAAAGAAAACTATCAAAAAATCGTTGAAGGTTACATTTTAGCACTGGCAAACATTGGATCAATAGAGGCATTCTTGGCAAAAGTAAGTAGAGTGCCTGACAAACTTCTTGGGGCCTCCACATCTCCTCATTCTAATGCCCTACATTCCTGGAAAAAACTGTGAGAAAAATTGACGTTGTCATGGTGTGTAAACGCCATGTGATGGCACTTAGAAGGATGAACCGAGCGTCTTCTCATCATAACCAACAATGGACCGGTGAGGGGGGAGGTCGCAGATTTTCTCAACATAGTAAGTCAAGGATCGTAGTTGATTTATCCTTGTAATGCCGCTGGACGATATTACTGATATTAGTGAAAAAATAGTATATTTTCATATATTTCACATTTTAAACATATCTATACAGGGTACAAATTCAATAAGTATATACAATTTGACCCATCAAATCAAAGTATTTACTCAACTATTTACAAATAAATTACCTAAAATACATACATCCGACGACAATAAGCTATCTACAAAAGAAAACTTTCGTACCCCAACTGTCTCAACCTTGATTTAAAAGAGTATACCGAGGGGGCCTCTTTGATATCATTGTTAAACTTGTTCCACACTTTGGTACCACGGTAAGAGAATGCCTTTTGGCCACTTACTGTTCGCATTAACGGTACTGCAAGATCATTTTTGGTGATTCTTGGTTCTCGTGTGTGGAAATCTGATAGTCTAACGAATAGGTCACTAAGGTACTGGTGGTGCAAGATCGTTTAAAGATTTATACATCATTGTAGATGTCTCGCTCTTTCACAATCATTTCTTTGATGGACAACCAGTCAAGCTCTTTGCGTAACGTGCATCATAAGGACTACCCAAAACGATTCGAGCCGCCCTGTTTTGCAATTTTTGTAGAGACTCTATTCTCCGTAACGCCACTACAGCCCCAAACGGAGCAGCAGTAGTTTAGATGAGGCTCTACAATACTACGATAAATATCCTTTGATGTTTCCATTGATACAAAGTTTTTGCAGTATTTCAAAAGGCCGATTGCACGAGAGACTTTCCCTTTATATTCTCTATTTGGCACCTACACGTTAGACAATTGTCTACATGGAGACCAAGATATTTCACGTTAGTCCAAGAACTGTTTGGGTTTACATATTCCTGGCAGTGAGAACGATTTCTCAAAGTTCTTTATGTTAATTTTGGCCATAGTTTAATTCTCATTTTGATCATTTAAGCTTTTAGGGTGAGTTTCAATTATCTTCATCCAATTGCGGAACGGCCCTGAGGGTCCTGAAAAATCACAGGAAGATTGATGAAAGCCTTCCTTGACACATACCCCCACATACCACATACCATCCCCTTTTACGTTATTTTCGAGAAAAAGTAAAATGAAAAGGTTGAGACTTTGATATCCTGGTTGAGAGAAAATTTCAATGAATTTGCAACTTTGCAAAACCATGATACTTTCAAAGGTTAGCTACCTGTTTTCCATCTGGCCAAGTAAAAATGCTGCCAACAAAAATGATATTATTCCGAGAACCTAAACTTAACTTCTGCAATGTTTTGACGGGACCACGGCTGTAACATATCGAATCAGAATGCATATAGCACTACTATTTATGACGTTTTCAAAACAAAGGAAAACCTTGTATTACGATTCATTCTTTATATTCCATATGTCATTACCTTTTACATGCTTGGGGTAATGATGAAAATAGCATGGTTTATAGTCACCGCTCAGGATTCTCAGAACAAATATAGCACATCCATTGACGTGTGGAAACTGTTAGTCACTGTGAATCTTAGGAAGGGATGGACTGACACTACATACCTCCTTTTAGGGTGCATCACGTCTTGCATATTTCCTGCCAGGTGGGCGAGTGAGAGTTCAGGCATTTGACAAATCATGGAGTTAAATGAATTAGCGGAAAGACTGAAGCTTTTTAGCAATTGTTTTGCTCTTTAGCCCTATTTTACATGGGGGGGGGGAAGGGCGTTGTTTGCACCCCAAACCAAACCTTTCTAAATTGTGTCAAAACCACGCAAGGTATGACGACCAAACCTCTGCGACTTTTATTCTAATATCATTGGCAATCAAGATTTTAATATTTCATTGCTTCAGGGATGATCACGTGACCGCGATGGCACTTAATTTGGGGAGTGGTCAACGAAAAAGAGGTTTAATCATCCATAATTTCTCTGTTTCATGCCAGAATTTCTTAAAACATATGTTTTTAGATTGATCTTGACGAGAGCTTTCATTTAATATATAATTTTCCTAATTTCTTGACATCAGCAAACTTTAATATCTATGATGTCATTTGTATTTATGACGTCATTTTCAAGTAAATAAGTATATGAATTAAGAGCATAATACTTGTCAGAAGCTATCAGAATGCTGTTATTGTGATAAAAAAACCATGCAGGAACTGAATAAACTAAAATCCACAAAGATAACCAATGATCTGTGTGTAGAGAAATGGTGAAGGTGAAGGTGAAGGTGAAGTTGCGTTTTTCAGCGCCAAGCGCTGGGATCGCAGAAATAGAGTAGACCTAATCGAGTCCGCGACCCCTTGTCATGACGCTCAAGTGGTGGGGCCCTACCGGGACTCGAACCCACTCCGCCTGACTGTTCTGGCCGCAATGTCAGAGTATTACACCACGGCGCCACAACACCTTAATGGTGACAAACGGTGACAAAGAACAATGAACTCCGATGCAAACACTAGAGCGCGTGGTGACTTTTCACCCAAATTCCCAGTCTTCGTATGCAAGTTTGTTACGTGGATATCAAAAAGGTGTTTAGTGAATACTGATGACAAAGGTGAAACTATGTAGGTAATGAAAGTGAAATGTATAATGCTGATTATGTTGATGATAAAATTGATAATTTTGAACTTTAAACATTTGGTATTGATTGGTGGGGAATTTTTTTTACCCCAACCTTGAAATTACATGAAAAATCATTTGCCCATCCTTTTTTATGTCAGAAAATGCCTTTTACCTGACCCAATTCTCTTCGGTACCAACCCCTCGGCTCCTTAACTCCTATTCAGCGAGACATTCCATCTCATCTAAAGGCCGGTTTACACGATCATATTTACGTAAAATTTTCTTCACATTTTTTATGTGATCACAGAATGTGATCGTGTAAACGGGCTTTACAAGTCGCTTGAAGTTATGTGAAGCAATTATAATTAATCCCCTTTAATTTGCCATCATAGATTTTCAATTTGACCAGCCTTCAATGAAAAATCTGTGATGACAAATTAAAAAGGATTAATTATAATTGCTTTACATAACTTCAAGCAACTTGTGAAGCCCGTTTGCACGATCACATTCTGTGATCACATAAAAAATGTGAATCAAATTTCACGTAAATATGATCGTGTAAACTGGCCTCAAGTGGTAGTTTGAAATAAGACGTATCGCTGAGTAGCTGAGTAGGAGCTTAGGCGCAGGGGCGAAAACAGTGTGAACCTGAACTTTGCTTGAATACTGAATGGCGGCGTTCATGCAATCCTGTGGAAACGAGACACCACTATGAGAATGCAATTTTGATCATGATGTGGACCACATCAACAGTGCGTTATTTTCCGTTATTTATCAAGCAATATAGACATTGTTCAGCCATCTCGAAGTTAGGATAGTTTTAATACGAATTTACCGATAGTTGTGGTGCTAACAAAGGACCAAGAAAAATTACAAAAAAACAAATTTGGTCTTTCTACTATCAGTAAAAGCTCTATTTATTCAAAAATCCAGTACCCTAAGTAATAGCATTGCTAGTCTACCAATTCTCACCTGATCCACAGACTTTTTTACGCAATAGATAAACATGCAACCTTGTTATCGAGAAACCTTTCTTGGCATAACAATACGATGTGCAACTGCTCTGCTGACTGCTTATTTTGTAATTTATAGGTACTCAAGATCAATTTTTCATACAAATGTCAAATTTATTACTTTTCGAATTTCTGCATCATTGTGTTGTGACGTCACAAAAAGTTAACAACAATCCTTCGAAACGATGATGGTTTCGTCAACAATTGAATTCCAAAAAACGGTGAAAAACTGCAATTTGCATCAATCGATGCAGAATTTCTTTTTCTACAACATATCAAAAATCTGCTTGCTTCTGGTAGGACAACGTACTTATGAGGGAGGATCCATAACTGATGAGATCATTGTTGCTCCTACAGACGTCACCACGCAATGACGCAGGATTTCGAAAAAATTATCCCAATATTTGGAATCGACATGAAAATGGATCAAGAGAACCAGGAGTGACCAAATAGGATAAGGACAGTTTCTTTAAAGAGCTCCAAAAGCGAGAAGACAACCCTTATGAATATTACTAAATTTTCAAAGTTTGTAAGTGAAACAAGATTCGATCATTTCTCTCTACATTGATATAGAATATACAGCATAGAGCTCAAATCTTTCAGATATTAAAAAAGGTGGGTGTTAAATTGTATCAATTTTTTCCATGAATTAAATGACTTCAAAGAAACTTTAGGTTATTTGCCGTAAATCTGCTGTGGCAATTTTTTAATATCTTGATTATTTTCAAAATGGCGGTTGTAAAAATCCATCAAAAATTTTGAGAAAATCAAGATGATCGTAACTCCTAAATTACTTGAGGAAAATTGACGCAATCCTAAAGAAAACCATAGTTTATGAAGGTCTACAACATGATTGCAAGCAGAAATTTGTAGCTCTTCTGGTTAGTGATTTAGAAATTTGATGACGTCACAACCTCGAAATCAATAAATGCCGCCATTTTAAAGCTAATCATCTATCAAATCTATCAAGCCATCTATCAAAAAATTGCCACGGCAGATTTATAGCAAGTTACTTAAAGTTCCTTTCAGGCACTTTGATTCAAAGAAAAATAAAGAAGAATTTTACACCCGTCTTTTTAAAGATTTGAGCTCTATGCTAGAATATACAGGGTGTCTCAAAAAATTGTTCGACGTTTGATTAAATACTAAAAATTAACGATGCACTCAATAGACCTTTGGTCAAGTCACCCATTTTCTGAGATTTTAAATTAATTTTTGACACAAGAATCTTGCAAATCCGATAAAAAATTATGTGATTGCAAGCTTTTGAAGTTCACGTTTGCGCGAAAGCTGAAACCAGAGGCCTCAAAATGGCATTTTTGGTAAAAGTCCCACAGGCCGTCGTTTCCGTTATTTCTCAATTGTTTCAGGGCGAACCAAGTGGGATTCAAACAGGTATTCGATAACCTAACTGTCAAGCATATGGATGCTTTGAGGAAACAGATTCAGTCTCTCGCCGATTTTGTTTTGAACCACTGTTTTTGGACTTACGTACTGTGAAGGAAATTTTGAGAATGATCGCACTTTAGAAGTCCTATTTGGTGTGCTCTGATATCAACGAGAGGTATGACATTGGTTAAGCTTCTCTTACCTCCGTCTTCGTGCTTTTTGCAATGCAAGTAATCTGGGGGGTCTCTGGTTTCAGCAATCGCATATTTTTTATCTTCGAGAGCTCGTAACTTAGTGAATTTTTGACCGATTTGCACGATTGTAGTCTCTAAAATTATTTCATAATCTTAGGAACTGGGTTATCTTTCCATGAGCCTGTTCATGTTGTCCTTATTTTTCAATGTTTAATCAAACGTCGAACAATTTTTTTGAGACACCCTGTACAGTTTTACACTTTTCTTACACTTTTATAAATTGTATATTTTTAGGTAGTTGGCCTTAATTAGCAATTTTAGTGTTTTTACTATACTTAGCTATGTACTAGCCAACATTAAAGAAATTGATTATTATTATTATTATTATTATTATTATTATTATTATTATTATTATCATTATTATTATTATTATTATTATTATTAGTTTGCCCCCTCATATGCAATTCTGTTCATGGCGGCGCTTGAAGAGAGGTTGTTGTCTGACGCGCCATATAAGCCATGGCTTTGGTGGCGGTTTATTGATGACATATTTTTGATTTGGCAACATGGGGAGGAAAAGCTAAAACAGTTCATAGATGATTTGAACCAAGCACACGAGTCAATAAAATTTACGGCAGAGTGGTCTAAGGAGAAGGTTAGTTTTCTCGATGTACAAGTGATCAAGGAGGGCAATGGAATAATTACAGATTTGTTCACAAAACCGACGGACACTCATCAACTGTTGCACCGTACCTCCTGTCACCCTGGTCACACTAAGAAGGGAATTCCTTACAGCCAAGCATTGAGAATAAGGAGGATTTGTTCGGAGGATCGATTTTTTGATAGGCGGGTGGGAGAACTTAAGGGGTGGCTGGTAAATAGTGGGTACAAGGAGGGAGAGGTCGATCAACAAATTGAAAGAGTTCGTTCTTGTGATCGCGTAGGCCTCTTAAACAGACAAAATAAGGACCAGAAGGACGGTAGGATACCGTTAGTGCTTGCATACCACCCAGCCCTTAATAAGGTTTATGATATCCTTAGAGAAAGCTCAAATGTCCTTTTGGTTGATCAAAAACACAAAGAGTTGTTTCAAAACAAAGTTTTTTTATCGTTTCGTAGGGCCAAAAATCTTAAGGACCAACTAGTGAGGGCAAAATTACCCGTTTCAGATGATGAGAGTCTGTCGGTTAAGGGCTGTTATAAATGCAATGGCAGGAAAAGTTGTCAGATCTGCGGTTTAATCCAGGAGGGGGACAGTTTCCAAAATTCTGACGAGAACAGATCTTTTACCATCTATTCGGGGAAGTACAACTGTAACTCAGAAAATGTTGTTTATTTGTTGCAGTGCGAATGCTGCCACAAGAAATATGTGGGTAGCACTAAAACCAAATTTAGGCAGAGGTTTAACGTTTATAAATCATATTTCAGGTCGTACGCGCGCAAACATAATGAAGGGACGCTGGACAGGGGGAAACCGATTCCACAAGCGAAATTCATTTAGTCATTTTTTTGAATCACACCATCGCGGAAAATTTGATGTTACTATCAAAATAATTGATGAGGCAGAAAATGTATTTTCATTGCGACGAAAAGAACTTTTTTGGCAATATCGATTGGGAACATTTTTACCAAGGGGACTTAATGAACGGGCTTCGGATGTTGAGCTGGACATGTTTGCGTGCGGGATGGCCTGAATCTTGCTATTGCATTTATTTCCTGAAGATTGTGGTGGGCGTGGCTGTGCGGCCATCTCCTTTGATTTCGTGTTATGTTACGCGGGCTATTCTTGATTCAGCCTTGAGCGAATCGTAGAAGGGCCATCGGAGAGGTCCGCGCGGTTTCCCAATGAGTCTTGTTGTTTTTTGCCTTCTCAGAGTTTCAAGCCTCTCCGGGGACATTGACCAAAGATGTTTACAATAATCTAAAAAATATAAATTTTGTTCTCTCGAGGTGCAGCAAAACATGCACTTTTTCTTTAAGCTTACATTTTTACTCTCACCGGGCATGGTAATCTTTTGTTGACACTTGCAAAATTAAGTTTTAAGCCTTTATTTTCATGTAGCTTGGATCTTTTTATCTTGTAAAATATCTATAAATACTCAGTTGCTCGCATGAAAAGTTATTCCTGATGAAGATTTTATCGAAACGTTGAAGCTTTTAACAGTGTTGTTTATTATTATTATTATTATTATTATTATTATTATTATTATTATTATTATTATTCCTTTTTTTCAAGAAAACTTTTCTTTCAACAACACCGCTGGGGGGACTATTATGGAAACAAGGTCACGCTGACCTTTTAAAGCTATCCCTGCCATTTTAAACTGAGGTTGTTTGTATGATGGATTTTTATACTAGATCTTAGTTTGTTTTTCTTTTTACTATCTTTGTACACATGTAATTAGCTTTTCGTTTATTTTCCTGTAAATTTTTTACAGCAAGTTTTAATTCTAATTTTTATGGTGCAATTTTACATGCATACATACATGCATATAGGAAGAGCAGTTGAACGTAGTATAGTTATGCCAAGAAACGTTACCTGATTATCAGCTATCCCAGGGGGGGGGGGGAACTTCTATTGGTTTGTGACGGGGGGGTCAGACACAGTCAATTTTTGAAAAACCCAAAAATATACTACATTTAGGAAATTTTAGACCCCAAAGATATACTAAGCCCAAAAATATACTGAAATTAGGACATTTGTAGACCCCAAAAATATACTCATAGCTTCGTTGTACATGAAAATTAAAGGTTTTATAGCATTTTCGGCAACTGCCCTGCGATATTTTGGTGAAAAACTCAGCCTAGCACTCACCTTGTCAAATTTTCTCATCAGCAACCCCAAAAATATACCGATTATGCTCCAAATCGCGTACCCAAAGGTATAGTAGACCACGTTTTACAAACCCAAAAAATGTCTGACCCCCCCTTCACTTACTAATTTACTAATAGGGAGTCCCCCCTGGGCCAGCTATCCAGTTAATTCAAACAAGGGTGTAGAAAAAAAAATCAAACACTTCCAATGACGTTTCGAAACTTTAGTAATGATGATAGTCTGCCATGGGCTTGGTGTTGCCTTTGTTCCGGTATTCCCTTAATACACATACAGTGATGCTGTGATTAAGGTGTAAAATGCACAAGAAATTCCGTTTACTGTGATACATGTCTGGAAATTACGCAAAGAGCATGCTTTATAAGTGCGTGTCACAACTGGAGCAGGGCATTCATTGACATTTTATGATCACCGATCACAGTGAACATTCTGCAAAAGTAGTCTTAGTAAGTTACATCAATTTTTGTCACTCTGATCATGGAGCCAGATGAATTACAAAGAGGAGACGATGTTTTGGAGCATTTCATGAATATCATAAAACGTACCTCAACTGGACCAGATGGAGTTGTAGTCTTCGAAGCAGTGGAACACGAGAATATTGGCAACAAGATCAAACTTCGATTTCCTGCAAAGGGTGCCGAAGAAGAATTTTTGGGCATTGAACGACCTTTGAGATTGCCAAATGGCTTGAAGCTCACGTTTGGCCAAATCATAGCTCTAGGCGGAGATTTCTACGGTGTACCTGAGCAACCAATTATCGACCCAAAAGAGCAACCGGCAACTGCGTCAGCAGGTCGTATGAACCGCTTCCTTGCTGCATATGGTACTCTTGCAAAAAAGAACATCAACGATGTCAAAAAGGAGTTGAACCAGATTCTTAAGATAATGACAATAGAAAGAAAAGCTGTCGAAGCAGTCCTCAAAAAGAAGGCAGAAGGTGAAGTCATGGTTGCCATATACGATGAAGATGGTGGCATTCGTATTGTCCCCAAAGATGTTTACGATAAGCTTGGGAATTCACTTGTGAAAAAGTGGGACCAAGTAACTGGTGGTTATTGGATAAAAGGCGTACCAATTATATTTGGACGCATAATGAAGCTTGCAGAAAATAATCATGACCATTTTCTACCGTTTGCAAAAGAAGCATATGAGACCGGACATGCCGTGGCTCTAGAAAAGGCAAGAAAAGCAAGCAAGGCTGCAGATCAAGACGAAAAGATAAAACTTCTCGAAGAAGCATATTCCATTGATGCATTTGCTTGTCATTTCTTCACGGACAGCTTTTCCAGTGGGCACATAAGGTAAGGACATTGACTATGTTGCTCATTTATCTTTCTTTCATCTAGGGCCTCTTTTAACATACAAACTAGGGGGCAAACCCCCCAGTTCTTACGCTTGCCCCCCCCCCAGTTACAGCTTTTTACAGTGTTTTGCCCCCCTTCTGTATAGTCCCTTTTTTCTTTCTGCTGTTCTTAGGCTCCTTTTCAGGCCTTTCCCAACATATTTGTGAAGTCGATTTTCTTTACCCTTCCAGTGCAGTGCTCATAAAAACGGAAGAAAATTAGAGAAATGCTTCAATTTCTCGGCTATCGAGCAAAAATCGATTCATCTGAGACTCTTGGTGCTATAAACCTTCAAATGTGGGGAATCTTTTCTGGCTCACTTGGTTCGCTGGTCCATGCTTCTTGGCCTATATGTGACAATAGATTGACTGTTACTACATTATGATTCTTGCGCGCATAATTGCTAGCCAGTTTGATGGTAACTGGTGTAGAGGCAAAAAGTGGCTACCAGAGCGATTCTAGCAACCATGATTTAAAAAATTTTCCTGGGTGAGCATGCCCCCGGACCCCCTAGATGGGAGCGCTTTTGGCCAACCTGTCGAAACTCATTTTGCAAGGGGCCCACCCATGTTTTTTCTGACCCTGGACCATCCATAAATTCTCTCCCCGTCCTGGTCACAGAGATGAACGGCATAATAGTGATAGGCCTTCTACCATAATTTATGCCTCCAAAAAACACAGGCTTTCCTACGGACTTTGTAAAAAGAAATATTTCTTGTATCAACAATGAGGTCCCCTTTTTGAAACTTGCCCCCCAAGTTATGATTCCTTGAAAGAGGCCCTGCTTTCATCTGTGTCTTGCAAAGTCATTCCACTAAAGCTAGTTTTAATACTTTATCCGATAGCGGCTCATCTTTGATCTAACATAAGTGTGTTGTAGAGTAGGCGTGGCCCATTATGCCAATGCCGTCGATAAAACTTGCGAGCTTTAAATCAGATCCATAACTACGTAGGATTTTCGAAGTTTTTGAAGAAACGTTTAAAGATGACTTTCTCCCCAGGCGTAGCTCATTATCATCGATGGGCAAACAAGTCACATTGTACCACGCTAAAAAGTTTTCAGAAGAAAAACTGTTTTACGTACTGTTGTTTACTTCAATTGAAAAAAACTTCAGTAAAACTTAAAACTAAAACTTCGAGTTTTGGTAGTTGAAATGCATGCCTCGACTTTTTGCCAATTCTGCTTCATTCCTTGTTCAAGCATGGATTGCTGCGCACCGTTCTGGAAAGCTTCAGCAGCATTGGAGATACAGAAACAGAAATAAACAAGGGGGGCATAGTGCCCCAGGCAAAAACACAAGCAACTTGCCCGGGTAAAATTGTTAATGGCATTTCACACAATTGTCTCAGAGATGGTTCTTTAAATTCTTCCGAATCCGTTAAGAAGCCTGCAACGAGGCAAAGAAACTGGAATATGCTGTAAAAAGCACGGCAACAGCAAATTCATGTAAATTGTAATGTGAGTAATTCTAACCATTCTAAACATATCTAAGTAATAGAAACCAATGATTTTCTGCTCACTTCACTTGCATTTCTACAAAGTTTCCTTTTATTACAAAGTGGTCTCCTTCAAACTCATTGGGTAAGTAATTTGTATGAAAGGTGGTTTGGGAGGAAGCCTGAAAATTTTTTAACTGAACATGGACCGTTAATTTCTTTTAAAACTTAGAATTGATCGGCCCCCAAACTTATAGACTCTCTGGCATAGTCCCATATTGTTTCATACACCATGTAGTCAGCATTCAGCTCGATATTTTGTAAAAAAGGGAACGTTTCGGTTGAGCTTCTTTGACTTAAGTCAAGATAGAAAATGAACTTGCTATCGAGAAGTTTGCTTCTCATTTTCCCTTACCCAGAGTCATTCTTTGATTGAAAAACTTTCAGACTCTTGATGAAGATGATATACAATGAGAAGAGCGTGGTGAAGAGAAAATAAAAACTTAACAAAAGTAACCAACGAACTGCTCCATATGCCTTACCATAGGCCTTACATGGAGACAGGCAGCATTGCTTTGCTTACCATGTCGGAGGCGTTCTAATGGATATGATTCTCCATGGAACAGGAGCGCCAAAAAATCTAGCCACTCCAGTGAAAAACTGTGCACCACACCACGCCGCAGGAGGGCGGGGTTATTCAGAACGTCAGATGACAAGGATAGGATAGCAGAAATAGAGCAGACCTAATCGAGTCCGCGATCCCTTGTCATGACACGTAGGTGCTGGAGCCCTACCGGGTATCGAACCCAATCCACTTGACTGTTCTGGCTGCAAAGTCAGAGGATAGCAGGACTGCACCATCTCGTGCACCACAACACCTTTGATTTGAATGTTTCTCCTACCCTGGGTGTCAGAGCCCCGCTAAATTTATTCATTTAAGGCTCTAGTGCCCAGGATATGCTTCTCCGTGCCCTCAAGCAAGACGCATTTCATCTCGACAGAAGCTTGTTATCCATGGAGGTGCGGGAAGATGACATCTTGGGTGAGGGTCTGACGATAAGAAGTCCAGAATCTATTTAAGCTTTTGCCTGAACTGGAGTGAATTTTGACACAAAGTGGATTTAGATAGATTTTTCCAACCTTGAGTGGCTTCAATGACGTTTTCCATCCCCCTTACTCATACATTTACGTATTTGTCGGAGGGATTGATTGTTGTAGTCAAAAGATTTGATTGTTCTGACTTTACAGATGCATTTGAAAGGAGTACATCATAACTTTCCGGAAACATCACTGGCATAGTTTTCTACGGTTCCCTTTGTTTGCATACCATTTATGATTCTGGTAACTTACCACTGGGACAACTAGCCTTTACCCCCTCTTGCCCAGTACAGTATCCCTAGCTTGACCTTACCATTCACATCTGTTCCAAAGTCCTTTATGTGCCGCAAGCAGTGTCATCTAAATAAAGTATTACTTTGTAAAGCTATCTCTCGATGCGATGATGAAATCACTATTTGTAATTTTCAGAACTCCAAGACTTGAGCTACCACAACAAGTCACTCCATCGAAAGTTGGCCATTTACTTTGTAAATACATGCATGATGAAGACAGCAGATACGGCCTTCGTGTTACAAACAAAAGAGGGGACAAATGGATTGCTTATGGAGATGGGATGCTGCTAAATGATGAAAGTGAAGGGAATCTCAGGCTTGCAGTGAGTGCAGTGCAAGCGTCGGTCGATCAACTTTTCGAGGCATACCTGTCGCCTGAGAAAATTATCAGCTCAAGTTCAGTGACCGATTTCATTCCATTTGTTGACCCCAGCGATAGAAACAACTATCCAATGTTTCTAGTAAAAGATGGAAAACTGCTTCGACGTGCTGATCTTGACAACCTCAGCGATTCCGAGACAGTAGGAAATTGGTTGGGATTGACGACATTGGTCAAGTTGAAAACATACAAACCGAGCAGATCAGCCATTGAAAAATATGGTACTGAAATAAAGTGTCGTGGATGCAGTCAAGGCTTGGATTTGAGGCTGCTTGGAGAAGACAGTGAAACCAGTGCTTAGTACTAAACTAGGAAAACAGTACAGCAAATGATACTTCTATAGTAAGGCTGTCGCCACCTTAGATTCAAACAATTTAACTCATGAATAAAGAGTATACGAACTTATTTAGAAATAACTTGCTACTTATAAGTCAAGGGCTAACTTTGATGGGAAAGTTTTATTTTGTAAAAATACTTTTCTCCTATACAGTAAGTTCCCGCGCATAAAAAGCCCGCATATAAGTTCCCGCGTATAAGCAGGTCTCATTTTCTTCACAAGGGCCTCCTTTTATAAGAAACAATTTTAGGTCTGAAATTAGGTTTGTCACAGTTTATTCCTGAATGCCAAATAACATCCCCAGTAAAATGGATGAGTCAATAAAAACGCCCAGCGTTTGAAAACATCCTACTCCCTGAATATTTAATCAATGATATTGAAAACTGTCTTGTTTTATCCCCGTTGTCATATTATAAGTTCAGTAATTTACCCGGCTTTAATCGGTCATTCCATCCCGTCGAAAAAGAGACTTTCTGCAGAAAGCCCCTTTCGAAAACCTGCAAAAATGAGTGAAAACACCAAGCAATATTTGCTTTGTTCTCCTTCCTAGCAATAATGACTCTTGGATGTGTTCATGTATTTTGTCCTCATGAGAAAATACATCCCCTTGAATAAGTTATTCACACTGGGGGGAAGACTTTTCAACCCGCCATGCCAAGAGGAAAGCTCGTGGTAAAGCGTGGTGACAGTCATCGCGGGGAAAGTTGCTTGCAATTTTAACACTTTTCTTAAGATTTCTCAAAGGGATTTACTTAGCAAATCGCTTACAGAATCTGAACAGAATGACTGCTTTTGGCCAGGCAAATTCTGAACATAATTGATAGCTATTCAATCAGTTATTGCAAAATATAATTGCTCATATACTCAGGGAGCAAAACGCCGGGCCGTTTTTGACTCACCCAGTCTAAATAGAACACGCTTCGTTTTAATCAAGAATAGAAGTTGAGTGACTTGTTTGCCATGATATTCTTAGTACTTGATCCTGCTAAATGTTGTCGTTGGGCACACTCTATCTAAGAAATGAGTAACTTCAAGAGTTATGGTGCTTCAGAGACCCAGAATTCTACCATTTTAACATTGTGGAGTGTACTTTTAACCTTGGGTTAGGAAAAGGTGCTACGCTATCATTGATTGAGGATATTCATCGTACTGCGACTGAAAAAGGTTTGCTATAGGTCCATGCGACCTCCCCCACAAAGTTTTTTTGATTTCTTATTTCTGGGCACTGTAAGTTCCCAGACAAACCACGTTTTAAGTTGAGGCCTTGGCAAGTTTCTTATTTAAAGAGTCCTTATCATTGTCAGGATCAAAGGAAGAGTACTTCGGGATGGGGGGGGGGAGGGAGGGTGGATCTCAATACCGCAATACCGCACGAAAAAGTCACCAAATACCGCATCGAAAATAGCAGAATACCGCGAAGGGTAGGAAAACGAAAAACCACGCTGTTCATACAGTAGTGTACGGCTCTATTGCTATGTTGCGAGATAGATGCTAGTAGCCAGACTACATGTAATTAAGCCCTGTATATTGGATTGTGTTTGTCACGGGCCCGGGGGGAGGGGTGCACTTGACCAGATTTTGGTCGTGGACGAACCATCGAGGCTTCAAAAACATAACCGTTTCTTATACCAATTTTTCGAAAAAAGTATATCCGACCTTAAATTTCATACCAAAATTTTGAAAATCGGTACCGTTCCTTATACCAAAATTATGAAAGTTGATACAGCTCTTTATACCAATATCTGGAAAATAGATACCCTTCCCGATGGCACTTCCCCGCACCCAAAATATATGTAGTGCTCCCCCCGGGGTCACGGGTTCGCTGTTGCAAGCTTTCAAACAAATCTCAAGTAAATTTTAACGCGGGATACAACATTTACCAGTGACATATCACCTACCAACACACATTTCCTCGACGTCACAGTTATGCTCAACGAAGACAACACCATCTCCACAGACCTCTACGTCAAACCGACAGACACACATCAATACCTCCTCAACACATCCGCTCACCCTAAACATACGAAACAGTCCATACCATACAGCCTAGCACTACGATTACGACGCATATGCTCCAACGATGATACATTCAATAAACGTACAAACCAACTGCTTACATACCTTACAAACAGAGGATACAAACGCAAACACGTACGTAACGAAATACGGAAGGCTTCCAAAGTAACGCGACAATCAAGCTTACAGACGAAACAGAAAAGACATAACAACAGAACGCCATTCGTTGTCACCTACCACCCCAGCATTCCACAACTCAAGTCCATCCTCCACAGCAACTTCCACATACTGCAAAACTCGACGAACTGTAAGGAAGTCTTCCCAGACCCACCAATACTAAGCAACCGCAGACCGAAAAACCTCAGGGAGTACCTGGTGCGCGCCAAAATAAAAAATGACGCCACCACCACTCCCAGAGGTATATCCAAATGTCCATCACGCCGCAACTGCAATACATGTCAACACATACAAGACGGAACACACACAGTCACATTTTATAACACTAACAAAACCTTCGACATACGACAAAGCCTTGACTGCAACTCCACAAATCTTATATACTTATTACAATGCAAACAATGCCTACGGAACAAAAAGACTGACTGTCAATACATAGGACAAACGGGACGACGTATAAGAGACAGACTCAACGAACATCGACGAGACATCATAAACAGACGTTACGACACATCCGGGGTTGCAGAGCACTTCTGTAAACCCGGACACTCAATACAAGACTTACAACTGCTACCGCTACTCCAGTTACACGACACCAGAGAGAGTGTTAGACGAGCCAAGGAAGCATACTTCATTGGCTTGGCCAACACTCTATCACCTAACGGACTAAACAGAACCACAGACCGCTAACAAAAATAATTCTATACTAACCGAATCTACAAACAAACCCTCCCAATTTTCCTATCTTACTCATCATCATCATCATCATCATCATCATCATCATCATCATCATCATCATCATCATCATCATCATCATCATCATCATCATCATCATCATCATCATCATCATCATCATCATCATCATCATCATCATCATCATCATCATCATCATCATCATCATCATCATCATCATTCTTATTATTATCATTGCCATCAGCATCATCATCATTATTGCCACAAAACGCAACCCTCGTAACCTAACCGACATAGCCCCTGCGTAGCCATCATATCTAACCAATCACATGTAACCTCTCCTATTCAAATCGTTGTACATATTCAAATCTTAAATGTTACTATCATATAACAGCCCTGAAGAAGTCCTGCATGGCAGGACGAAATATTGGCAAAAAGTATATAATCGCAGTTAACCGACTCATTCGCTGTTGTTTTTCGTCGTTTTGCGGTGTTTCTACCTACAAATACAACATATACCAGTTAAGAGTAATTTGATGCCGACTTGTATGCACTTTTCTACATCCAAAAATGTAGTTTGATCTTCTTAGAGCGCAGTAAGATATGAAGCGTAATTTAGGCCAAAATTAAACTGAGTAAGATGCACTAAAAGACCGAAGAACGGTATTAGAACTGTGAATGCTTGCAGTAAAACTTGACGGAAGGAATGATAAGGATATAGAACCAAAGTCAACAACCTCAACTCATCGACAACCTCGACTTCTTCATTCTCAGTTTCAAATCTGTCTATTATCTATCAGCTGTTGGCATCACCTTATTTGAGGGCTCTGGCACCCGGTAGCATCACCTTAGTTTCCTTGGTGTTCAGCTTGAGGCCATATTTTTTACTTTGTTTTCTTCTTTTTGGGTTTAAAAGCCCCTGCAAATTTGGCTTTAAAATTAAGAGATTTAGAACTGAAGATACGAACTACCAGTGCGTACTATTTGCAGACCACGAATACTGACAGGTGGGGGGGAGGACTGCACCTTAGGGTACCACCTTTAAACGTCATATCTCTCTAGAACATACTTGACTGAATGCCCCACTAACCCTGACTTAACCCTTGATTCAGGGCTTGACAGGTTTCAAAACTGTCCCTCAAGCCGACAACAACAACAACAACAACAACAACAACTTGCTGAGTAAGCGAAAAACAAGACGGCCTAAACTGGATTCTTTCAATGCTTTTTCAATACATACTCGTTGTTGTATGTAGCTTTGACTAACTGAAGAAATCATGATAGAATGGACAGAGAAGATTTCCATACTTTTGTAAAAGCAGAACCAACGGATGAAAGAATGTCTGATTCTGAAGATCAAGACATTTCGGATGAGTGTGGCCAAAAAGGAGGAGTACGAAAGCAATCACACATATTTGCTGAACAAAAGAGAAGGGATGCCATTAAACGAGGATATGACAACTTACAGGCGGCAGTTCCAGGCAACGAAAAGATGGGTAAAGCTCAAATCTTGCAAAAAGCAATAGAGTATACTCAATTTTTGCTGAATCAAAAACAGAAACAAGACGAGGAACTTGAAGCTTTAGAAAAGGAAATGAAAGCATTGCAGATTATGAAAGAAAATTATGAACAGCTAGTAAAAACCACCAGTCAGTCTGAAGTTCAGGAGAAGAATGAAATAACTGAAGAGGAAAAACTAACTGTTTTCCTTAAAGTTAGTGATACTTTGTGGGAGTCATTCAAAGATGTAGTTTCAGCATCAACTTTCCAAGTACTATCAAGTTCAATATTTGGCTGGTTAGAAAAGTATTGTAAGCCTAATATTTTGAAGGACACTGTTGTCAATGCAATGAGATCAACATTTTCTGATGCTTGATTGTTAGATAACCAATCTCCAAAAACAACAATAGATGATCTCTTTGTAAATTCTAGGTTTCTCTGTAAGTCTCTGAAAGTTTTCTTAGCCCCTTGGAGGCTGCATATATGGATAGCCTTACCCTCCCATCATATCCAAAATTTCCAGGTAAAACAACAATGCCAGTCATTTCAATGTGCAAAAATACCTGTCATCTTCAATGTGCAAAAGTACCATTTTCAAGACTCACAAATAACCTTGCTGTTGCATAGCCAGCTTATTGGTAAGTCTTGATGCCAGTGATGACAAATCACATGATTCTTCAATGCAACCCCTTTACCAATTGCAAGGCTTTACTGTGCCAATGCTTCTGGTGCAATCTTTACTCATTCCAAAATGTACAGTGCATTGACATGTCAGGTTTACACTCTGTTTTACCTGTGTTAGTGGTCAAAATCCTTTACCTACTGTACCCAGTGTCCCAAAGGGAGTTTTCCTGTTTGAAAAATGCAGAAAAGCAACTTTTTTCTTGTTCTGAGCATTTTAAATGGCAAGTCCTTCTTAGGGTTAACTTGAATCCATGTAATTTTCCTTGATGTTTTTGCAAATGAAAAATTTCAAAATATGGATTTTCCATGAAAATCCAGTGATTATGAAAATATGTGATCTTCAAGGACCGCAGAGCGATCCAAAAAGTGGGTGCGCTAGGAAGCGAACGCTAAGCAAATTGGTCACTTGGGGGTCCCCGGAAAAAAAATTTTTAGGATCAAGCTCATTGGATTGCTGGCAAACGCCCTTTTCATAATAACATGTAGAAACTATCACCATTATAGTTCGTAATTTCAAGTATTCAGTTTCATCTGCAAAATCATTAGATGCCAATGCTGCCAGTGCCTCGAGGAGTAGTAATTGGAGCTGTTCGTATGCTGTAAAAATTTGGCTAACTGAATCATATCAAGCGCTTCAAAATATATCATTCTGAACTTGCCTTTAGCGTTTCCAATTTCAGCTTCTCTTTCGGCCGACTAAGTGCAGATTATTTTCAAACTTTTGCCAACAAAAATAAGGCCATTTGTTGCCAAAAGTGAGTGAGCTATAGCCCACCCAGCCTACCCTGCTCCGCGGTCCCTGATCTTGCACTCTTTATACCATGAAGAGTGAGCAAAATGCTTGTCAGTTTCATTAATTGGTACTATGTAAACATTGCAATATGTTTAATTTGTGGTTGAAAGGACCTTGTCTTAAGAAGTGTACCTTATCTTCAATCAACAAGAAAAGTTGTTGGAGAAAACGGTTGCGTATTTTGAGCTGCAGATTTAACAATCACATTGATATACTGTATACCTGTCTTTGTTTCATTTGTGACATCTGTGGGTATAATGTGTGTTCAGGAACATATATGTAGGAAATCAATACAATCAGATACAAAAATGAATGAAACAACTATTCAGGTCTTAGTTGGGCATTGTATTTTGTATACCTTTTATAATCTCTATATAGAGTCATCGCCCTAAATGTTCGGGTTTCGAAGTAAAATTAATTTAAATGTAAGGGAATGCATTAGGACTGAGCAAATCATGATAGAAATGTTCACAAACTCTTTCTCAAAGCTGAACTTAAATGTAACGACTGTCCACTTGTTTGTTCTGGTAAATTTTTTGCCCAAAGACAAGTTGGTCTGAACGGCCTAATCTTTGGCATGGCGTCTAATTTGGACGTCTCTCGTCGCAGAAAACCCAGCAAAATTATTTTTAGCAAAATTAGCAAAATTATAGCAAAATTAAGCAAAAGTATTAAATTCGAGTGCTGGGGAATGTTCAAGGATGTGTACATATCTTTTTAACAAATCTAACAAGTAGAGGAGGGGTTTGTAAGGAGTATGGAATAATATAGTTACATTTCAAAATATTGATTGATGAAATGGTGAAATTGACAACATGGCGAAGTCAGTGTGAATGAAACCCCTCACAAATGAAACCAACAACCCAGTAACTGACAATAAATTCAAGATGTACCATCTTACCATTATCTAGGGGTTTATGACTTGACCTTATGACTTCTAACAATGTTGTTCACTGGGAAATCGGTAAGAGAATTCAGCATTCATAGGCTGACCAATAGGGGCGACGGTAGGCCAGTCTGAGTACTACTGAGAGAAAACCCCGGATTCCAAACCCAAAGCACAAATCTGTGATGTTTCTTCAAAAATTGCATCTTGAGAGTTGCAGCTTCTTATAAAAACACCGTGGTTTTAATTTACAAAACATCCCGAGGCAACACGAAGAAAACAAAAATTGGGCTTGGAAAACAGCAACGACATAAAATGCTCCAACCTTTATCCATTTCAGGTAAGTGTTCTTTAAACATTCTTTACGACAAGGATATGCGATGCAAAACGAAAACAACAAGACAGAATCTCAGAAATGGAATCAGCAAATAATTTTCACTCGCTTTCCTCCAAAAAAATCGGTCCGAATTCCTTTTAAAGAGAAGTTTTTACCGTGCGGTCACATATCACGCAAAACGTTACCCGATCATTTAGGGCGACCCTTCTCTACCTCTGTTGATTTACCTCTAGGGTTAGATTAAGGTATCATGCAGAGTAAAATGGTTTTTTGCCATAGAGCTACCATTGCATTGGAAAACACTGCATGCTAGTTAGCGTTTAAAACAGATTTGAGAGCAGAACTTGAATGTTTCAAGCATTATGAAGTTTTTTTATTTAAGGGGGCTCAGTCCCTTGGGAATTATTTGGAGTTTTTTGTTTATCTTTCTTGCAAATCAATTTGGCATCTAATGAATTTGTTGATGCCTTCTGATTACGAATGTACAAAAAGAATACGGTAATAGTTGTTCCATATGAAACAGTGATCTCTGGGATAGCCCTGTTGAGGGTTATTGCTGTCAAAATTTTATTAAGGAAGAGTAGGAGCAAAAAATCTATCACTGTGTATTCTATGACAGGCAACAGTTGAACCACTCACTTCGTGTAAAATCTAACTTCATATTACTGTGTTCAAAAGGACCTGCACTCTCAAGTGACGTATAGGAGAGGTTGAAAAAATTTATGAAGGAAAAAGTTGTTAGAATTCCCAAGGGACTAAACCTTTTACGGGCATAAAATTTTGCAGCTTCAGCTTAACTCTTTTGAACCACATATACAACAGAGATGTGTATTATTTTGGGAAATAATTGTAGTTCTATTGCAAACTTAGTTGATGACCAATCTGGTGACTACAAGAGGTGTTACAGCCAGCCAAATGTCCCGGGTTTATTTTTTCTGACTCGCCCGGTACTTATCGATCTATAAATCATTGGAATTTCAACAATCTTGAGCTTTCTTTGTAACTGCATGTAGCATATTTCATATTTCAAATCAGTTGAAGATTTGAAGTCATCAAATTCCTAAAACATGAGCCAGCAGTGAAAGAATTTTCATATCATAGACATCCATCACCTTTGATTTTATGCAGAATTATTTCATGTTTTGTAGAAAAGGTTTCGAAAAACAATGGTCTAAAGCCTTTGTTGAAAATTTTTCTTGAATTTTATAAAAGAGAAGCAAGATTCTACAAACTTCAGTATGGTAAATCATTCAGCGCAAGTCGTTGAAGATTTGGATAGAACCTATGACGAGTACAGTGGTCAAGGCCATACATGTTTAACTGAGCAAATTTACAGTATTTACTTGTTCTTCGGTGTCATCTATGTTCAAATGGTATTTTTAAGCCTCATGAGTACTCGAGCAGTTTGCCTAGGAGGCTTGGCTCTTTAAGGTCCAACATAGCAATGTTCTTATTTTTCTGAGAGAAGACTGCATTTGATTACTGTTTTGCGTGGTAGAATACCGTATGAGATTTAGTTTTTAGGGCTAACAATTTTCATCCATCTATATTTTGGTGTTGTCATTTGTCGACCGCTTAGAACTCCAAAGCCCTTTGGGCCTCGCTCACAACCTTGATAAAAATGAACAAATTGAAAAATATGACCAAATTTATTGATATTTTCGTTCTATCCATGGTATGTGCGTACAAGCGATGAAGCACTACCCGTATATCCACCAATTCATGATGAGACAACAAAGAACAGCAAAGATTTAACTCAAGCACCATGACATTGAGAGGAGTCCAGGGACTCCCTCCCCCCGGCAAAGTTCTTAACCCTATCTGGACCGGGGGGGCAAAAATAGCCCCCCTCCCAGTCTTGTCTGAGTAACTTTTTTTTGATAATTTGTAGGCTATTTCTTTTTCGTGACTTTTCCTAACTATCTTTTTCACATCTTCTCTTGAAATTTCGTCATGATATCTTATTTATTTCCGGAAATACAATAATTTTTTGAGAGAGTAGTTTTAATTTTTGTTTGTTTTACGGTCTAACCCTTTATAACTTTAAACTAAGATAATTCTTGACAGAATGAAGATAATTCACTGAAATTTTCTGTGCAACCCTCAATTAATGAGAGAATATGAAAAATGCTCAATTTTTTATTTTCTTATTGATGACATAATTGATGACGTCATATATCTAATGAATTTAGGTAATAAATATAAGATAACAAATTTCATTATTTTTTCAAAAAGTTATGTTTTTATAATAAATTGATGCTTTATCTGTTATTGAAACTTAAAACAAGAGAAATATTCCCTCTGAATAAGATTCCACAGTCAAGTCAGTAAGACTACTGTTTTTGACCAGCAACAAAGAAAATTGACGACGTCATCGAAAGTACAACAATTACAGTGAAATAAATTAGATATTCGGACTTTTCACATCAAGTTATGCTAGACAGCCAAGTTTCATCTTTCTAATCCTTATCAATTCGGAGTTCCGAGGGGGGCTAATTTAGCCCCCCCCCTCGGCCTGAGAATGCTCAGAAAAGCCCGGTCCAGATAGGGTTAATGATCATGCCCTCCAGACTGCAGGAAAGGGCCGCAGCCGCAAGGACTACATTTCAATCAACAAGTTTACTTACTTGCGTTGGACACTGAGAATTTTTCTCCTAGGATTATTTTCTAAGGTTCTTTCTTACTTTGTCGGGGGAGAATTATGATCCATAGATTTATGTCTTCTGTTGATACTTGCAAACACCGAAGTTTACCAAAACAAGAATTTGAATTCTTTGTCACTCGTTATGGTGAAACAACAGACGCTCGAAGCTGTGAAGTTAGTCCACAATATCTGGCCTAAATGTTCCGAATTGAATATATTTTCTTCTTAACTTGCGTGTCTTCGATTCAATGCTTATCTTCTCTTTCTTTTTGGGAGCCGATGCTATTTTGATCTGTACGACCTGAAAACTAGTTCCAAGATCGACGCTGCCTTCCAACGACTCATTGACAGGGTGGATTGGTGAAGTGCGAGTTGTGACTTGCAACTTGCAAATTGTGAGTTTTAAATTGGTGCTTTCCAGACTGACTATGTTCTTGGGAACATTGTGCTCTTCCTGCATTCAGGAAAAGGAAAAAGTCGCTCATTTCAACTATATTTTTTATCAAAATTGCCAAATCATGTTTTCTTGGCTCAGCTGATGCTTCTTAGTGAAGACAAAACAGTGAAACTGCAATAACAAGCCTCGAATGCTTGGCAGTAAGAATGAACGTCAATGCAGAAAATCTATTGTAACAACAATGAACCATCTGATGATTTTCGCATGTGGCGGAATACGATTTTTTGGCCAATTGATTCTTTGACGGAGAACTGATGCATCTTCAATTAATTAGAAATATTCAAAAATCGTGTTGAAGCATTTGCAAGGCGAATGATTTAAAGCACATATGTCATGAACCTGATTAGTTCACACGATACAATTCTTTCTATTGTTTATTACAAAGCACAGGATCGAGGCTGAATTTTCATTGCAATTAAAATTCGTGAAACAGAAATGAAAGGTCACAAAACAATAGAATTCCACTCCACACTTCTTTGTTGTATTAACCAATTGCTAACGTGACATATGCCCTTTAAGATGCATAAATTTATTGCATATTTTCTGCAGCTTGATTTTCATACAGTCACACTAAAAGAATCACTTTGACTCATCTGGTGGATTACACTTTCTTTCAAGCAACACGTCAAGGTTCTTTGTAAAAAGGGCAGCCAAAAGCTCCATGCTCTTGCTCGAATATCACGATACATGGACACAGAAAAACTCCAGTGGTTACTGAGGGCGTTCGTTTTGTCTCATTTCAGCTACTGTCCACTTGTTTGGATGCTCTATGATAGAGCTCTGAATCATAGAATAAATCATATTCATGAAAGGGCATTGCGCATTGCATACAAAGATTACGAGAACGATTTTGGTTTTCTCTTGGAGCAATCTAAATCGGTGCCATATAAGAAATCTACAGTTGCTCATGACCGAAATTTATAAAACAAATGCGGTCTGAATCCACCATTCATGAAGGAAATTTTCATGCAACGAAATATTAGCTACAGTCTAAGGCATGGCGATGACCCTCAACTGCCAAAGGTACGAACAACATCCTTTGGAGTTGAGTCCATTTCTTACCTTGGAAATAAACTGTGGCAGAATTTACCGCAAGAAATAAAACAATCAAACAGCCTTCCCGTCTTCAAAAAACAAATTAGATGTTGGAATGGTGGAAAATGCAACTGTAGGCTTTGCAAAGTATATATCCCGAAAGTTGGGTTTCTAACTGGATAGATTTTTTAACATCGTTTGTCCTATATATTTATTGATAGTTTTATTATAAATAATGTATATTGTAAATAGTAGGCTTTACTTAGCTGTAATTTAGCTATTACTTTTTTCCTAGCCTACTTTAAATAGATCATTGATAATAAAACAATAATAATACAACACCCAAGGGGAGCTACTTGACTTTAAATTGTACGGGATTGTGCACTCCAAAAAATAATTTTTCACCTAGCTTTAGAATTTTCCCTCAAAATGATAGCCCGCTTTGGGAGGAGTCGGTGAAAACTGAAAAGTATACTGTAAAACGTCAAAAATTCAAAGGAGAACAATAAGGTAACACTTGATAACTGGGGCTTTGGCAAAGTTATCTTCATTGATGCCCGGCGTTAGGAGGAAGAGGTGAAACGATACCAGGGAAGGAGTGCACATCAAGTCAGCAGAATATAATAAGTACCCCAGCCTGGGTTACAACAGTGTCAAATATCCATGAACAAACGCCAAATGGGTAAAGAATGCTTTTAACACGAAAGAAAAACAAGATGAAATAGAAAAGAACAACAATTTTATGCTAGGAAGTTTACAGAGAGTCACGTAATTATCCTTTATCACCCAGATAATTTGGCATGCATACTGACATTTCAAACTGCCTAAAAATCAAATTTGCCTTATCAGAAACAATAGAATCATACTTTAATTTGTGGAAATGATAGAAATATCTTGCTTCATTAAACTTTTATATCGTATCAGTTCACCTATTACATTTTGCATAGATCTGTTGTTTTTATTTTCGCCAAATTTGATTTGCAAACAGTTTTTGTAATCGAGGCATGACCACAAAATACCCTGGGTGACACTGGCTCTTGCATGCAAATTACACGCAAGTACAAATCAATTCAACGATCAAACAAAACAAGAAGCATCCTTGTTCTAGAAGAAGCGGTGTCAAAGAGGAAAAGTGTCCAAGATGGTGAGTGTCCTAAAGGGCGACAGTTCATTCTGAATGTAATTTCACTGGTTTGATTGTTATCTGAAGCATCTTGTATGTGCAATGCAAAGGATCACTTCACATATTTAGCAGCCATTTTTTTCTTCCTCTTGCCTTGATAATACTCTTGAAGAAGAATTTTCATTTGCTTTTACTCTTCAATGTATTTATGAATGACATTTTCCTGTCTGTAAGATATACTAACATTTGTAACTACGCTGATGATACCACTATCTTTGCATGCCATCCAATTCTTGAAACAATTGTTAGACAATTAGAAACGGACGGTACTGTGGTTGCAAAATGGTTTTCTGACAATTACTTGAAATTAAATGATGACAAGTGTCACCTCATGATATTTGGTGAGAAATGCTCCAGAGCAACAGTTACAATCGGAAATTCGACAATTGATGAAAGCGATTATGAAAAACTGCTAGGCGTAACTTTTGATAAGAAACTAAGCTTCAGAAAACATGTTGAAGATTTGTGCAAAAAGGCCAACCAGAAGCTCCACGCACTTGCTCGCTTATCCGCCTATATCGATCCTATTAAATCTGAAATCTTAATGAATTCTTTTATTAAGTCATAGTTTAATTACTGTCCACTTGTGTGGATGTTCCATGACAGGGTGTTAAACTCAAAAATAAATCGCATCCAAGAAAGAGCATTGCGACTGGTATGCAAAGGTAGTGATACTGAGTTTGAAAAGCTGATGAAAAATACTTTAACCACTCATCAGCACAATCTGCAGTTGTTAATGATTGAGATATACAAGAAAAAAAAATAATTTGAATCCATCCTTCATGCGGGATGTTTTTACCGAGAAAGAAAATCGTTACAAGTTAAGAAGTGAAAATCATTTGCAACTGCCAATGGCAAAGACAACAACATATGGAATAGAAAACATTCAATACAGAGGTTGCCTTTTGTGGTCCACTCTGACAAAAGAAATCAAAGACTCAAACACACTCTCTGAATTCAAACAAAAAATAAAACTATGGGATGGGAGTTCTTGCGTCTGCAGATTGTGCAAAACTTTTGTCAAAGACTTAGGGTTTTTATGAATATCTTTAATTTTTTCGAACATTGTAAATAGGGTTAGGGTTGTTGGCGTTAATTAGCTTTAGCTATTTTTTATGTTGCCAACTGTAAACAAATTGTTAATAATAATAATAATAATAATAATAATAATAATAATGATAATAATAATAATAATAATAATAATAATAATAATAATAATAATGATAATAATAATAATAATAATAATAATAATAATATTAATAATAATAATAATAATAATAATAATAATAATAATAATAATAATGTAATAAACGGAACCACCATCAAAAATTAACAGAAAAAATTAAAAAGAAAACACAACTGCTAAAATTCGGACGTTTCGATAAAAATCTTCTTCAGCAATAATAATAATAATGTTAAGTCTTTGCAAAGTCATTGCAACACATAGATCCAGATCATCGTTTGCTGGCAACTGGTGGGCGACTTGATGACCTAAAGATATGAAATGAGATTTCAAGAGGCTTTCCTTGATGTTTTCAACTGCACTGATTTGATTCATGTGAACAGGGTGTGCGAGACGTGTTGAGCCTATTTCATAATGTGTATGAAATTAATGGTTTGCAAACTTGTTTCCTGACCAAGTCATTTGTGATACAAGGAGAATGAAAGATATGCTGAATATAGGCTAGACTAGTTCATTTCAAAACAGCTAAAAAATATGCAAACATGTTTTAGTAAGGTCAGAGTCCTTGAAACATGTCTTGCGATTGAACCTACAAGCCTAATGCCTTCAGATAGCCCACTAAAATTGCTAAATTTGAGATTAATTAAGCCTAGGTCTTAAGCATCAAACTAGAGAATTGCAGAAATGCTATAGGAAATTGATCATGTGCTCCCCGCGATCCTTTGTACGCTTGTTAACCATTAAAACGTTATATTGACCATAACTTTGAACTAAGATACAGTGGCAACATGAATATAGCTTCAAAGAAAATGAATCTCTTAATCCTTTAATTATTTTAAAAAATTGTCTGAGTTTACGAGCTATGACAACAAAATATATGTATGATAGGTTGAAAATGCAAAGCAGCTCTGCGATTACCAGGACAAGCAAGATCATCCTAATGCGTTATGAAACTTACTGTGAAATTGCAAAGGATCTTGGGGTTCACAGGGTCTACAACAAGATAATCTAGTGTCAGCCAAGGACACAATTCCCTGATAAAAATTGGGTGTGCAAGTCCTTTGTACAAAATTTGTAGCGTAAACCAACCTGTCCTCCGTATGTGGTCCACTTGGTTTTCGTTCACCACCACGTGGGCCGGTCAATGATGACCCCAAACTCAATACTTGGTATGTCATTGCTTGTGTCTTTGTTCTTTGTCGTTGATCCATATTTTATAGTGGTGTTATCTGGAGAAAAAATTTAAAGTCATGAAAAAACTCAGCGTAAATAAACAATGCAGCCGAGCAAAGTATTCCTGTCCCATTGTCGGTAAATGAAACAAGACTACGATAGAAGAGGATGGTGACAGGTAAAATGTACCGCGGTACCAAGGGGGCAGTACCAGGTACCAGATGGCCCAGTACTCAGTACCACTGTGGTCAGTACCTGGTACCATAGAGCCAGGTACCAAGTACACAAGCAAAATAGCCAGTACCAACAGTAGCAAATAAGTATTGAAAGAGATCACCTAAAGTCTAAATAAATGTCAAGAAATTATTGTTGGTGAGCTCTTCTTGATTAGCATTAAAGTCAAATATTTCAGTAGCGTACAGGGAGACCCTCAAATGCTCCAATTTCTAGTTTATTAGCCACTGACATCGCCGTATTCCAATCACATAACTGAAAATAAGGCTTTTGACACAACTTTTCTAATACCTTCACCGAAATCAAACCGGATATTGGACTAATACAGAGGTGATTTAACCACGAAAGGACTCTGCCTGCCTTCTCCATATTTTGTCATCAGGGACCAGCGTTACAACGAATTTCATTCCTTTGAAAAATTGGCCCATGTTCAAGGGTTTTCAGGAACGTTACAAAAAAGATCTCTCTTTCAACATTTTACATGTGTGCAAGGGTATCAATTTGCTATCCCAAATAGGAGACCTGAGCCTCGCACAATCTTTTGATTTATGCAATGTATATTTTCGGAGTATACTTTTCACCGATTTTTTCTGATGTCGGCTGCCATTTTGAGGGAAGAATTCTAAAGCCGGATGAAAAAATATTTGTTTGGCTGCACAATACCGCACAATTGAAAGTCAAGTTGCCCCCAGGCTTTCGACACGGTTGATCATGAAAGCCAACTGAAAAAAGCTGAAAATGCATGGAATGACGAATGACTGGCCTGGAATATGACTGGTTCATATCATACTTGGATAACAGTAGCCCTGGATACCATCCTTTTTGAGCCTCTGGTACCATGGCTCGATAACCGTAAACAATTCTGCAGCGTAGATGGCACTTCATCTAATGTGAAGGGAATTAACTGTGGAATTCCTCAAGGCTCTTGTCTTTATCCATTCTTATTCCTGATTTCAATGATTTGCCTTTTTCTCGGCGAAAGTCTCGTGTCTTTTCAAAAGCATTTATGACCTACAAAGTGACATATACATGGATCTTTTGAAGCTACAGGAGGGGTTGCATTCAAGCAAACTTTCTCTGAACGCTATGAGGAAAACACAGTCACTTCTTATAGGCTCTAGTCCAAATATCCGTTAGATCGAAAGCCAAGCCAGCCTGATCCTCAACCATCTTTTTAAATTGGTGATGAGCACATTGAAATGATTACCAATATAGGATGCTTAGGTTTCAGATAGCCAACTCAACTGGGCCAAAATATCGATACTATCAAGACCAAGGCTAATCGGGCCCTTTAACTTGTTCAATATCCGAAGAAATATCTTCCATTTGACGTACTCAACAAATTGTATAGAGGTACAGTTGAGCCTTATTTGAGCTAATGTTGTTCCATTTGGGGCTGCTGTAGTGAATCAAAATTTGACATCCTGTAAAAAATCCAAAATAGAGCTGCAAGAATTATAACATAAGCAGCTCATGAGATGTTTCTGCTGCTCCAATAATTCAGAATCTTAGCTGGTCAAGTATCAATAACCTTGCAAGAAAAGAGACAGCCACGCTAACTTACAAGTCTTTGAATGTGCTTACCCCAGACTACTTGAGAAAATTATCCACAAAATGTTTGGATGATTGAGAACGGCTTCTACGCTTTTCAAAAACTGGTCTTAACATACCGCTCCTAAAAACGATCAGTGGCAAAAAGGCTTTTTCTTATCGTGGTACAAACCGTCGAACACTCTAGAAAGAGCGACGAAGTTGGCACCCTCTCTGAAAACCTTCAAAGAACAGCTACAGACGGGGCAATTTTTATTTCATCTTTACGTTCCCGTTTTACAGACTTAATTTTGAATAATATTGTAAATTAGGCATGAAAATTTCTTTTGCTGTTTAACAGAAAATTAGTTCTTGGAAATGTGCTCGGTACCACCCTCACGCCAACCAGAACCCGGTACCAAAGGCCCCAGTACCAGGTACCATGGGGACCAGTACCAAGTACCAGCATACCCCCCTGTCACAATCCTCATAGAAAAAGTTTCGCATGTTTGCAATAGACGATTTCGCTAAAGATGGCGGCGAGGAACTTTTTACCAAGATGCACTGCGTTCTTTAATCGAATTCCTATAGAATCGTTAAGGATTCGTAAATAGAACGCAGTGCATCTTGGTGAAAAGTTTCTCGCCGCCATCTTTAGCGTAATCGTCTATTATTGACTGTATGAATTTCTACAGCATTTCTAACTGGCTTTGCATTGTCACCAAGCCATCTTTTACAACTCTCGGTGACATGTGTCCCTTGAAAAGATTTTGCACATAATTCCCAAACTTTGTATCAAAGAAGTCTTTCAGGAATTCATTTGTTGTCATATTTATCATCATTCTGACAATTGGAATTTCATTGTGACCAGTGTCCGAAGAAAAAAGTTAGCAAAGTGTTCCGTTACCAAGCATGATTTTCTTTGCCATGTAAAAGCTTTTCATCTGACTTCTTCCCTCGAGAAACTAATAATGTTGTCGGACAAAGATCTTTTAGCTTTCTTTCAAGACACCAGTGTCCTAGAACCTATGCAACAAGTCTCACCATTGTAAGTCTAAAAGTTTGAGTATCAAGTAGACGCTGTCAAAGCTTTCATCAAACATAATGCCATGATTGCTCGTTCTAAATAGAATATGATCAAAGACAACAGTTGAAAAGAGGAAGGAGGCTGTCACTGTCACCAGAGTGGACTGATAAATCTAAGCAAATACCAAAAAATCGTTTCACATTTCGATAAACCATCAAAAATTATGGTATATGCAAAAAATTACCGTTATCTCTTTGGTATATAGAACTTGATCGTATATTTGTGTAACTCTAACAAAGCTCTGGAACGACTAAGATTTGCCTTCAGTTATAAAGATGGTCAAGGGACTTCCCCTTGTCATAACGCCGTATCGCGCGGGTTTTTTCCCTTTGCGAAGAAGACGAGTGGCATGAACAACGCACGAGCATGAACGCGCGGGGAAAATTTCAATGCACTGTGTCGTTTGCATGGGCTCACTTCTGTTGATCAGTTAGACAAGGGGAAAATTTCGATGAACTGGATCCTTCGCAGCGGCCCACTACAATGAAGATAATGAGCTCAAACCAAATAGACCTGCAAACCAACAGGTAATGGTTTTTGTCAACAAAAGCTTTGGAAATATTCATACAAACAGCAAATTTGAGTTCAGCTTCATAATATCTACTAAATTTTCGACGTTTCCATGCAAAATCTCTTTAACTTGGATATGATCTCACTTGTAACTAACAAAACCTTCTGAAGTCCCTGCTAAACTTTACCGTCTTCCAACGAAATTTTTCGTAAAAGCAGATGAGCTTGCAAAAATGGTTTCGGAAGAGTGTAAGAACACAGAAACCTTGATAGAGCTGCTAACAAAGCATCAAGTCACCTCGCTGCTCCGGGAGTTTTCTCAAAAAGAATCTGAGAAGGATGTCACTTCCTCATTTTGGTGGCAATATTTAGAAAAGATATCAACACTGCTACTATTTACCCGTTCTCTTCGAGATGGCTTGTGGGATCCATATCTATTGTGTAGATACTGCCATATTTCATGAGATACGATCACCTTAATTACGCAAAGTCAGTGCCTTTTCATTGCCGTTAAGATGCAACTTCCGCACGAAGTTCATTCAAAATTCTCACAAGGTGATTTTGTTGTGAAGCGCTCCAATCAGAAATTTAATCAAGTTGATGCAGATCATGCCCAGGAACGGATAGTTTGAACTGGAAAGGAATCTGGTGGACTGGTTGGCATCACAAATGAAGTTTCTGCAGTGCAACGTTGGGCATTTTCCTTCCTTGGAGATCAAAGATTGCATCAAAGACATACACCATGTTCGATCTCAATGTAGAGAGAGCCACGCACAGCGAACTGCACATTTGATCGTCAAAAAGAGATGAGAAGGATAAAAAATCACTTGTGTCTACACTCAAGAGATTTGATGTCTTTGCAAGAGAATCTAGAGCAACAGTTCTAAAAACATTGCTACAAGGATATGTCTACTGAAAAAATTTAATCTTCGCTTCTGCAGGCGAAGAAACTTGGACAAATTCAGCTTGATGCCTTTGTATCAGAAAGATTGATTTCAAATGGTCCTGAAGGAAAGCCTCAGATTAGCTATCACCATCCACCGAGGAAGAGCAATGCACCAACATTTAATGAATTGTATAAAGTAAAGGTGGGATTCAAAGGCTCTGCAGAAAAAGTTGTAAAAGATGACAGAGCAATTATGCAAAGGTTTTCATCGTTTTCATCGATTTAGATCAGTTTACCTTGTACATTTGTATATAGTATGCTAGCGTGTAATTTAATCGATGTAAAATAAGATGACAAGACTCGACAAGTAGCATGCGAAGTTGGAAGGAAAGTTGATCTAAGCAGCATTGTAAAGCATGAGCTTCTCCCAGTTCCACTTGCATTAGCTGAGATGAATGGCAACATTCGCAGTGGTAACAAAGCCACATTAATGGATACAGTTAGCTACAGCCAAAGTTGCCATTTCAGAGGAAATAGAAATAGCAAGGTCTTAATCTCAGATAATTAGTGAAGGACAAGCCATGGTTGTTTCTATGGGACGGCCTCCAAGAACAGAAACTTTCGGAGATTTAGGAGTAATCTTTGCAAAGAATGGATGTTGCATTTGATCGCTACGAAGAGGATTCAGTAAAGCACTCAACTCGCGTGCGAAGTACAAAGACGTGACACCCAATTTGTCGTGCTATTGAAAACAGAGAGATGTGCCACTGCCAAAGAATTGGCTATTTCCTCGCACTCGGGGAAATAAGGCTGACCCTGCAAAGTTCCTTTCGAGCGAATTGATCCAACGTGTACCACCTAAGAATGAAGTCGTTCTTGGAGGAGCATTTGACGACGACAAGGAAGTTTGGTCAACAAACCAGGAGAATGATCTGAGATTACTTCGGTCTTCACACGAAGAAGCAGATACAAGAATGTTCCTGCATGCAATTCACAGCACATGTGACAAAATAGTTGTCTGTGCAAGAGATAATGATGTTTTCCTGTTACTCGTCCACCATTTGACGAAAATAAACTGCAAGGAACTTTGGCTAATGGCAGGTACAGCAAGGAAACGAAAGTTCTTTCCAGTCCACAGAGTTCTTTCAATTGTTACAACCGGAAATAATTCAGTCTCTTCGTGCCTTTTACGCTGTAACGGAATGTGATACTACCTCCTACATTGCCGGTCATACGAAGCACTCAGCGTGGAGATTTTGCAGCACCATGAAGGCTCATGAAGAGCTCTTCAAAGATTTCGGAATTGTACCCTTCACAGATCGTATCATAGATTCTGTTGAAATGTTTTTCTGCAGACTTTGATATGTTAAAAGATCATTCACAAAACACGCCTCATCCTGTTTCCAACAATAACAAAGCCAGAGCATCTACCACCAACCAGCGATGCTTTGAGGCAACACATTCTGAGGGCCAATTTGCATGGTTTGAGTTAATGCTGACATTCCAATCATTGATATGCCCCCCTGCAACAGCATATCGCTGGCACACAGGTGAATAACCACAGCAACTAAAGCTGACACTAATGAAGTTGCAACAGGTTCCTGATGCCTGCTTGAAAGTTATCACCTGTAACTGCACGAAAAACCGTTGCCGAAATAAAGGATGCAAGTGCAGAAAATATGGTTTGCCATGTACTACGATGTGTGGATGCAGAAAAGAGGCAGAAGGATCTTGCAAGAATAAGGAACACTAAAGACACATGAAAGGAGACCTATCTTTATTTATATACCTCGTTGAGGTTTTCATTACGGATTGATACAAGCGGTTGCTGTCATTTCTTGTTGCAATACTCTTAACTTATTTAGAAAGCAAATTTATAAGTCTGCCATTATGAATTTATGCAAATCAAGGGGGTGAGTTTGAAGTTTCGTCAGCTTTAACGACTTAAGAACCATAAATTTTCCTTTAAAGAACATATTGACGTCATCTGTGACAAGTTTAATGGATATACATGTAAAAAATAAGTTTAAGCATCCGCCATCTTTAAATTATACAAATTAAGAGTGAAAACCGTAAAATTTGGCTTGGCAACAGCGATTTTCGAATTCAGGGAGTCGAACTTAGTCAGATTGCGTCAGTCGCAACAAATGAGCACGATTTGCTTCATGCACTGATTTCTGTTCGATTTTCATCCAAAGGTGCCCATTAAAATGTAGATTGACATTAAATAACTGGCTGAAATAGGCTAAAATCTATCCAAATACTTACTTGATAGATTTAGTTTGAGATTTCATTTAGTTTCATATGAATATTTGTGGTTCCTAATTCATTATCGAACTAGATAAGGATAATTCGATTCAATGCAAAGTTTTCTTGCTCAATGATATTGCTTAAACATCATCAGTTTCGCATATAAGGTGGAATCAAGTACTTTTATCAATATTTCAAATCATTTCATGATTTTTCATATAAACGTTACTAATTCATTAGAAATATGACGTCATAAAGATATATGATCATAAATTGCTGCCGCCAGCAAATGTAGATAGATTATACATCAACTGAAAGTATTCTTTGAAACAAATCGAATGGTATATATATTGATGAGATTCAACACAAAAAGAAGACACTACAGCCATTTCAACGATTTCCTCGCGTCCACTCTCCAAATTTTGGCATCTGGTGGTCACGTGCTATAACAATGGGCACTGAAGTTTCTATTTTCTGATTGCCAATTAATATTTGCTAAAAGTTTGGAACTTTTAATGCTATAGATATCATCGTTTATGAGCCATTAAAAAAAGTTCTGAAGGCGGGGCGAAAAAGGCCCCTCCGGCAAAAATAGGGTTAATTGTTTTACCCAGTTACTTTGTAATCAAATAATTTTTTCTGTTTAATTTTCTGTTGCCAATTATAAAATTTTCTTTGTATTTCAGTACCTTAATTTATGCATTAAATGATTTTACCCACATAATTTACAATTAGAGCTTGCTGATGGGCAGCACTCCTTGAAAGAATTAGATGCGAAATATGAAGTAGAAATATAAAACATATCATATGGATGTATATGGAACTTTTGACGACGACTGATGTCAAATGTGTCTGTAAGTTTTGATTCGTAAATATGCTTACAAATTGCCAAAAAGTATTTTATGAAAGTGACAATGGCGTCATAATGTGGTAGTTGCTTTACAAGGACAAGTGGGAATACCCTTCGCCATTGAGAGGCTGCAGAATTCTCCCTGCGCATAACACGGACTGAGCGATGAAGCTCTTATGGCGGGACGATAAAGACTATGTATGAAGGCAGAAATGAGAAACTTATTGAAAAATAACCTTATTTAAACCAAAATGTGAAAGCCTTTTTACCTTCAAATGCAGCAAAACATAGAAACTGGTTGATGCTAAGTCTCTTGCGGAACGTGTGATGAGATGCTGGAACGACTGCAATAAGACTAATGGGAAAACCCTTTGCCATTGACAAGCTGCAGAATGTTCCCTTCAAATAATACAGAGCGCGAAATGTTACATCGATGCAAATGGCAACGAGTGTAGTATGTGAGACTTGAATTGGCAAAGTCAGGAAAAAAGCTAGATTAGGAAAAAAGAGGAAGATATGACAGCCTTTATTGCTGTGCATCTAAGATCAAAATAAGGGCAATGTTGCACTCTTTAATGAAAGTATGAAGATATATTAGGACCACTTCAAAAGGCGATTGGGAATTACCCTTCGCCATTAAAGCCGGATCTCTACTAGGCGGAAAATATTGTCGCGGAAAAATTTTCGGCAATCAGATTGGCTAATCATGTTGGAGAGATGAGCTGTAAGACCTTTTGTTGCAAAACAATACCAGCTAACCAATCGTCAGCCATACCTTGGGTGCGCATGCGAACTAACGATTTATTTTGACCAATCAGAGCTTGAGTTTTTATGCTCCTTCGTAGCTACGAGCAACAGCAACAACTGAAGATCAGCTTCGTGATTGGTTTGGTGAAAACCCGAGAGAGAAGCATAGGCCTACCTTACGGTTGGTTGAAATTTAGGATTAAAATCATTGCTTGTATCAAATCAAAGTAGCCTTTGATCCTTACCATGGGATAATCTCTCTCATCTTGCTTGCCATTAGTAAACACCACCATTTCAAACTCTCGAAAAGCCGCTGTCTTATCATGTCGACAATTCCTCTCTCCAAGTCTCCAAGCTCTTTCCAAGAAATTCAAGGCTGAGAGCAACAACGACAACTATTTTGTAAGCCTCAACCTGCTACGCTACTACGCTTGCGCGGACAAGGTACGGTACCAGACCCAATGAGCCTGGCTGAAGCTGGCACTGAACTCATCTCTCCAACAAAATCGAATTGTCGCCGCGGAAAAGTGTCGAGCCACAAATAGTAGGAATACGTTCTGCTTTTGGCGGTTCGACATTTTTCCGCCTAGTGGAGACCCGGCTTAAGAGACGGTAGAAGTCGCCCGCACATGTAAAGTGGAGGGAGTGAACTCATCTACGAGCCGAGAAGATAAGAGTTGTATATGAGGTCTGAAATTTGTAGAATCGTGTCAAAAGTGAAATGTGGGCCAAATATATGGATTTTTTCACAGCTTTTCTGGATGAAGCTATAGCCTTTATGGTTCAAGCACAGAGATCTTAAAGCCATCAGAAAGAGGCGACAGGGAATAACCATCGCCTTAGAGGAGACCTAGAATTCTCCCCATGCATAAAATTTTCACGGGCACATCGAAGAGAAATATTCATGTTCAGGCTGTAAGAGTTGTTTCTGTTTAAATCATCACATAGATGGGCCTTTGAAAATGCAAAATATAGAGAATCGGATAGCACATTTTACTGCTGTTTGCGAAATAATGAAGATTCTTGAAGTATGGAAAAGGTAGACTATGCCACCGGTAGGCATCGCAAAGAGTCACTTAACCCTGTGCGGGCATGTGGGAACTACCTGGGCGTATGCGAGTTGCGCATAAATAAGAATCCGCAAATCCTATCGCTAGTCTCTCGAGAAGAAATAGCATCAAGGCTCAAGTTGATTTGAACATTACCAAAATGAGTAAGGGTCACGAAAAAAAACCATCAGCACCAGGTTAGTTGTAAATTATTATCGTTCTTGTATTAAGTTTGAGGCTGAGATCATTGGGAAGGCACCAGATTTTCCGTTACGCAAAAGAAAGGACCTCAGAACTTGCTACAAACAAGCGAGGGAAGTCCATCTTCCATTGCCGGAAAAAAGATCAAATTTTCATATATCTCACATTTTACTCGTAAATTGATGTATCAAGACTACACGCGTCTAAGATAAATCGGTGTGAGCGTACAATGGTGAAACGAGAACATTTGGTATCACTTTTGTGCGTAAAACAAGCCGTTGTTATTCGAAGGCTGCCCATCGAGTATCTGGAGAAAAATGGGGCTAACGGTACCTCTTTCTTAATACCACCAGAAAACAACCGAGTTGGCATGTAGTTAATGCTTAAATTCAATTCATACCAAGAATCATCTGTTGAAGTAATCAAATGTGTGGTTAAGTTTTTCAAGTTGCCGTTTTTATGTCATAAAAATGGCGGTTGCAAATTCCGCCAAGGGAAGTACACCGAACACCGAGATCTCTTTCAATTTAGCGGCCACTGTTCGTTGCTCCTTGCCTGCCCTCGGCAAAGATATTTGCCACTATTCATCAACCAACAAAACATGAGTAATCCTAAGATTGAAACAGAAAAGATTTCAGAGGTACAGAACAGATTTCAGAGGTATATCATCAATCGCCTATTTAAGTAGTCTTTCCGCCGCCATGAAACACTGTTATATTTAATGTGAAACACCGTCGCCTTGATTTTGCTCAAGTCATTTAAAGAGCAGAAAGCAAAAATTAGTATCATTTATAGCGACTGATGCCTAAAGAAGAACATTTGAAGTTACTAGAAGTAATAAATTCATTTTATTCTAACAACTCAATGCGTGCTAAGAGCATCTTAAGGGAAGCTAGGCCACGGTCACCATTGATGGCTACAAGCAGCAAGGGGAGGCCCGGTATTATCTGTTGAATCATCATTCGATGACCTGGCAGTAGGCAAAGCTTTGATATGATCCTCATCCATTTTCGAAGCAGGGATTGTTTGAAAGAGCAATGATCATTGATTTGTGCAATGATAAATCGAAAGTCGCTCAATGATACGTAATGTTCTTCTTTATGAATTTCTATGCACTTTACTTCAATCTTTCTATAAATCAAGTTGGTCACAAAGAGTTTCGACGTGTGAAAAATCAGTAAAGTTTAGTTTGCCACTGGGTCGTTAAAAAACACCAGATAATTTCTAACAATTATAGACATCTTGCTAGGCGATGTCAAATAGCTCAAAATCCATTTTTTAAACGACATACCCAACAAGAAAGCATGGAAAGCATCTCGCCATTCTTTGTAATTACTATACAAACGTTACAGGAACAATACCACTGGGAGCAAACAACAATGAATACCCCATGACCATTAAGCCATTAACATAAAGACATCAAATGGTAACAACTAAATAAATAGCTACAAACTGCTTGCTAAACAAACGATTGATTACAGTCCACAGTAAAAACTATTAGTATTTGCATTAGTATTGCTATAAACTATCAGCTCTTGTACCCAAGGTAGCAGTGGGCGTGAGGAGATGCGTGCGTGAGAGCGTTACAAATAAAAGTATGTGCAGCAAAACCCTTCACTCCTTATTCACAGAAAACAAGCAGACAAGCAGACAAGCAAACAAACAAGCAGACAGCATCTGCTACAAAACTATTGTGCAAGGATAGTTATAAGAATAGATAGAAACTAAGATCGTTCTCGTCTCCTCCACAGACTACACAATTACCGTGACGCAATATAATGGAGAAACATGCACAGTCAATGTATCTGACGATTGGTCCGTTGAACGCTTGAAAAACAATTTCGGCAAGTAAACATATCAGTTTTCACTATTTGCTGTTCATCTTATGTAAGTTCAATTCTGTTATAGCAACGAATTAGTATACACAAATATTCTGAGTGTCCCACAATGGTGTATCGGTGTTTGCCTAACCATAAAATAATGAATTATTCTCCTGTTGGAAAGAAAATCCTACCATCTCAAAAAAGATAGGCTAAGCCAGATGTAGATGTTAGTCAGCTAGAATCTGTGACATTATTTTTGAGCTAAGCATAATCTTTACTTGGGAATGACAGCCATTTTTTAATAGTTTTCACAGCAAAAAATATCAAAATTTCCCCATAGTTCTTTGGTGGAAATTTAAGGGAAATGGACAAATTTCTATGGAAAATTGAAGAGAAACGGAAATTTCTATCTCCCCCTTGGGAAATCATGGGAAATGTGTCCGTTTCCCCAAAATTTCCCCAACAAATAATTTGGTGAAATTTCATCATTTTTTGCAGTGTTTGGGATGGCTATAAGTATATCTACCATCAAATTTCATCCTATTTTTGGCATTAGGGCTGACGTTTCCCTAGGCAAGGACAGCGTATACCAACATACGAGAATCCATCAAATTGATGTTGAAGCCAAAAAGAAAGCAAATAAAATTACTGTAAAACGGCCTTTGTGACCATACATCATGAAAAATCACAACCAATGGGAACAATGCTTTCTTACTTCATCCTTTGTCTTATCGAATGCCTATTTGCTAGATTTCAATGGCTTTCGCAAAAAGCAACCTTCAATGCTTGACTGAAGAAAAATTTTAGCTGACCCTTCCTTAGTGAAATAGTCATTGTGAAATTAAACAAGCACAAGATTATCACCTTGGAACACCAGTGACTTAAGTTAAACTCTCTAAATCGAATTCTAGAATAGATAGTTATTGTTGAATTCGATGGAGGTTGGGTGTGCTTCAAGAATTTGTTTAAGCCAAAGCGTCAAAGCTCTGGTTTCGAGGTGGACGCAAGTTTGAGTATTCAGATTTAAAGTTAGTGCACGGTGATAAGTGATCTGGTCGAAAACAACTCACAGATGAGCACAGATGAACACATGTGAACACAGATGAACGCAAGTGAACACAGGTGAACATAAGTGAACACATATGAGCACTGGTCAAAATGATGAAGCTAGTTGAACACAGGTTGATAGTCATTTCTATAAAAACCATGCTGAGGATGAATGAATTGTTTGATGAATGAGTAGTCCAAAATTTGGCAAGTTTCTTCATTTAAGTCAACGAATCTTCAAGGAATCATAGTGCCAACATAGTGGTGCCAAAAACTCTTCATCTGAGATACGCATCTGAGTCACCACAATAAGCTTTGCATTTTTTCTTTCGGAGTGTGCATAATAAAAACCTTTGCATTTGCGCCCCTGAATATAGAGTGTGTATAATTGATTTGAAACTATCATTCATTCTTAAAGTTTGCAACGCCATCTATCTACCATAATTTGACCTCTCTGCAGACCTCTGCAGTGGCTTTATTTGAGAGAAAGGGTGATTGCATTTAATGCCAAAGTACTTGAAGTCAGAGTCAGGACGGAAAACGGAACTTCATGACTTGTTAATGAATCAAACATCGATTGTGAAGAGAGTCCATTGTGGACTGTAGTATTTTTATGGAGAGAGTCCTTAAAAGAAGTTGCTGATCAACTCATGGGGCTACCGTGTTTAAAAATTGAAATTGAAAATTGAAATTTATCTGTCTACGCTCATTATGTAAATGGTATTTTCCAATTCTGGGGTATTATATTTTTGGAAAAGCCAGGCATTTCTTGTTATTGAAAGTACAATTTCAAAAAATGTCTTTGACAGATAAGACTCACTGTGAGTTGTTTACGAATCACCATTCAGAATCAAAAGCCGTCTTCCTCAATGTTCCTTCGTGTCTTACTAGTTTCTTCATTTTCACTGGTGTTCATATGTGCTCACTTGTGTTCACCTCTTTATCTGTGTTACTCCGTGCTCATACGTGCTCATGCGTGCTCATCTGTGCTCACCTGTGTTCACCTGTGCTCACCTGTGCTCACCTGTGCTCACCTGTGCTCATCGGTGTTCGTCTGTGCTCATTTGTGTTCATCTGTGTGATGTTTGAGACTAGGTCAAGATAAGAACTGCATATGCATGCCTAAATTTAGCCTATTGCATTCCATTGTTTTGAAAAATTCAACACGTGTGTGGAATTCGTTCAGCGTTCAGCAGCCAGAGGAACAGTACCGTGGGTAGGCGTTCCTTTGAAATTTTGAATAGACGAGATTCCAACTTAGGATTTTGCTGCGAGTTCGATTGAGCAAATCTAAAAGTAGCTGCTGGAGTTATGGAGAAAGAAAGTGAAAATCAGTGGTTGATTGAATTCCAGAGGATTTTTCTCAATACTCAAGCCTGGTTTCCATATGATCGTAACAGTCGGCGAAGCGTCGCCGAGACAGGCTCGGGGACACATCGGGGACGGTTGCGTTAAATGGAAACATTTTCTGAACGACGTCGCCGACGTCGCCGATCAGACGGGGACAGTACGGGGACGCATCAAAAGTTGAGATGAACTTAAAGCCTTGTTTCCATATGATCGTAGCAGTGATCGTTTCCATATGTCGCCGACTGATCGGGGACACGTCGCCGATGTGTCGCAGTAGGTCGCCGACTGTTACGATCATATGGTATCGGGATACTTTTGAAAACGCATATTTTTTATCCGTTCTGAGTTAGCTAGCGTCAACACGCAGAAGGCGTTTTCAGTCATGAAACAACGAAACTTTTCAAAAGCGCCCTCTAGAGTGAATCTCTTTGATCAACAATAACATTATGGATTATTCCATCAACAGTATCAAAAATGGAGCATTACTGTCAACTTTTCAGCAATAAACACTACTTTTTCTGAAAACTTTCCTTTCATAGACACCTCTGGGGGGACCATTATGGAAACAAGGTTGTATTGACCTTTTAATGCCATCCTTCCCATTTTTAAACTGGGGGTATTTTTAATCTATATTTTGCCTTTAAATTTTTATTATAGTGTACATTTGTAATTAGATTCTTTTTTCCATTAATTTTTTATGACCTTTTATTCCTTCTTCTTAACTAGGAAGTAAAAGCGCACGCTTCGCTCGCGCTTTAACATTCCTAGCTCCTGCGGAGTGCTTTAACATTCCTAGCTCCCGGACCGCCCGGAAGCCATACCAGGGGTCGGAAAAAGGCCAGATAAGGCCACACCTTTCAAAACAATGACCTGTTGTTGTACCACCTATTGTTCTATTGTTAATTCAAGCAATGGACACTTGCATTCCATTGTTTTCACATCTTATATTGTGAAGCTCCGATGAAAACCCTATATCTTTGATGTTGCCTTGCAAAGAAAAATGTCCTAGATTGTGATCGTCTGCTGTACTCCAGTTTGAAACGAATTGAATGAAAATTGACCAAAAATCTTAAAAGAAGCCAAAATTAAGCCAAACAGCCAAACTTAATTTTTAAAGCCAACAATGAGAGAAACGAGCCAAATTTCCAAAATTTGGCTGAAAAAAGCCAAGTTACGAACCTTGCACGAAATCAGAGCAGTTATGGTCATTCATAAGAATTCAAAGAACTAAATAAGAGTGGTATGCAATACGCCAGAAAATGAGAAAATCAGACATGCCCCTTTCTAACAGCCCTTTACTCCCAAATAAGCCTCACATAAACCTCCACAAAATTGTTACGTTTTCAGCACATGAATCCAGAAGAAGCTTCAGAGCTCCCTCGCGTCTCTTAGCTTCAGAATGATTAATGAGCCAATTTCACCCTTCACCCCTGGCCACTGTTTGAAATTCATTCAAATGTTAAAGTTGGTCCCCTCAATTTTTTCCTGAGTTCATAAGGAGCCATTGTCACCTAGAGTTTTTTGTGTACAGGCTGCATCTTCAGAAAGTCTTTAAATCAAATTTGGCCTAGTAAAAGATGCGAGTCTCCACGGTAATAGCTGAACTGATGATGAAAATTAAACTTTAGATGACTTTTGCATCAGTTCATCTGCTGCAAAGTGAATACATATTTCCGCTTACGTAGGCCAAGTTTTATTTTCAAAATGTCTGACATTGCAACATGCATGCAAAGGACCTGGGTGACAATGGCTCTTTAATTGCTGCCGACCATTGATGCTCTAAATCTACTATAGATAGATGATACATCTGTCTCTGAGCCGCCGACGTACCTAGGAATTCGAAAGGGGGGTCGGATGGTGGTTTCCCTTCATACAGGTTAGGTCAAACCTGGAGCCTACTGATAAAGACATGTCATGCATAGATTTGTGTCAAATATCTAAAAAAAGTTGGCACCCAGGCTAATTCTTTGATGAATGGTCAGATTCTGAGAAGAAAACTTCTCCCTTCCACGCTCCAACGTCGCTTGGAAATGTTGCTAACTTACCAGACCACTTTCTTCTCAAATTTGTAAGAAATGAAAGTGTAAATAAAAGCTGAACAATATGCTTTTGAGCATATCCTCTTTGCTTGCTTTTTGCAAATAAGAGCTCTTCTTTTTCTCCACGGTGGCTTGTCTTTTTCATTGCAGTTTTGATCTTACCTAAAGATTTCTGACTCTTCAATAAAGTTTACTTATCTTTTCGAATTTGACAAGTGGCATTTTCACTCATTCGAAAAAGCGTGCGAGATTTTTTCAGAACAGAAGAATTTTTACGGATTTTGGTGGAACATTAGTGGAAACGAAAGGACTTTTGCGGAAGATGTACAAGAAGTTTGAAATGCCCCTCGGAATTTGGGGGCAATGTCCCCAATCCCCAAAATTTCTGTCACTGTTACAGAATATTTGAAATTGCTCTAGTGCCTTCGCAGTAATACAGGAAACTTGGAAGGCAGTATACTTATACTATAGTAATGCTTATTTCCTGTATAGTATGATACAGGAAATAAGTGAAAATAAGTCAAACTATGCCAAGGCTTTCCATGAATGAAATGAATAGCTGCTAAGTTATATTTTCTTGCAATGAAAATATCAATTTTTTGATGATATAAGAATGGAGTTTCTTATAAGCAGTTTTTTATGAAAGAAACATTCGTGTTCAACTGTACACTTATAAAATAGATGTGTGCATTGACATGTAAGGAACTGGAAATAAGGTGCTCTGTGAGAAAATACTACGGTATGTTAGAATTCAGCTTTTCATGTGAATAAACTGCGATTTTATTGAAATATGGAATATCTTGTTGGTTCCAATGGGTAACCTTTAGCCTCAAAGGATTCAGTGGCATGGGATATTTCTTTATTCTCATCCAGATCCCCAGTAACTCATGAGTACCTCTGTTGACATTGAAAATAATGGAAGTATCAATACATTATAACAAAGTCTTGCTAACCAAATACATAAAACTTTGGCCTGGGGTCGTATTGTCGTATGATCTGGGGTTGTAAGTCCCGGGTCGCAGAGTCCTCGGGTCCGGTCAAAAGAACGTCTCAGTTGTTTGTGCGAATCATGAACACATTACGGGAGGGGCAGATTTTCAGTATTGCGAGTTGGCAAGCTAACGGCTGTATGCATGATACAAGTAAAAAGACGTCAGAAATGATCTTATAGCAGAAAATCTGTCAATTGTTGGACCTTTTGTGCTGAATTCTCTTTCAGACTTCGTAAACAAGTAGTACAAAAGATGATACTGATAGAAGGAAAATAGTGATGAAGTCATTTACTAACTCGTTGAAAAATAGACCTAGGACCTTTCATCATTATTTACGGACATCTACATAATTTTGAAATCACGGAAAAGCGATGTATCAGGGGAGTAGCAGCGGCATTTACTGGACTCAAAGTAAGCTTTGCTTAATTCATTACCAAACTTGCATTATTTTCATTCAACAGCAGAACCCAAGGAATAGCTATTTCGTCATTGAATACGAAAATTGTTTTGCCAAATTCAGACTCTGCACACCTCTGTTAAGTTACTTAGCTTAGCCCCAGCGATGACTGAATTGCTGAACTGTTATTGAGGTTATTTCCAAGTCACCCGTTTTTTGATAACCGAGGACTCTCCCTCGCTGTGAAACTTTAATCATACTCTACTTTGGTAAAAAAAGCTTGGTTAAGGAGCAGTTTGCAAACAAACACTCTTTATACGGGTAAACAGGACTTTTTTGGATTTGGCCTTGAGCCAGTCATCCCGTCAACATTTGGAAATGACGACTCTGTGTTCCTAGGGTCACAGGTCTGATTTGTACCGTATGCCATTTGGCCGAAGCAGAGAAATTTTGGCTATAAGTATGGCATTTAATAAAAGCGTCAAAAATCAGTTTCAAAAGTAATCACTTTGTAACTTGGGCCAAATCTTGACTAAGAGTTGAGTAAAGGTTCCATACGTTGTAATCAGTAAATTTATAAGCAGAAGACCTAAAAAACCACAAGGGCAGACTCTGAATTTGTAGCACAGTGACAAAACCAAGCTTGTAGTAGGAATATGCTCATCTAATTACACATCACGTGTACACCATAGGTCATGTGCGCCTAGTATCACGTGCACTTGGTGTCACATGTATTGTCACGTGTTATGCCCTTATTTAGCTAATGATTAACATATTCATTTCTATTAGTAATCCTGTAACTTGTAATTTATTCAGAGTAGCACACTCATTAAAACCAACAACATGTCTCTTCGCTGCTCTCCGTTCTCTGGCTTGCGGAACGTATCTATACCAACTTTGATTAACTTCGATCCTTTTACAATGGTGGAGTACCCGGCTTTGAACTTCCTGGCTAAGTTCATTAGCAAGCAAGCCCCAAATTCAGCGACATGGTATGAACTCAACTGAAAATCTCCGAAATCTCCTGACCATGCATGTCAAAGAAAAGATCGTCATGCCACGCATCGTGATCGTCGCTTCTGGCTCATCTGGTGTCATTCAGGTTGCTGGTTATCCTCGATTATAAAAACCTCCCGTTTTTCGTCGTATACTGCTGACTCAAGGTTCCTGGTCCTCCTTTGCAGACAAAAACCTCGTATGTTCTGCTGATTCAAGGTTCCTGGTCATCCTTTGCAGACAAAAAACCTTCATCATGATCAAGACACCGAAGCATCATCGTGGCATCGTGGCCTCTGCAACGTGTGTTTTTCAGTTTACCTTCGTTTGAACTCGCTTGAATTGAACTTACCGAACATTGGACTTGTCGTTTTCGTTTTGTAAGTTTTCGATACATTTAATTTCCACATTTTTTTTGTGTTTTAGCCTTAGCCTAAGCCCATTTTTCGTTTGCTGAGACTTTGCTAAACGAGTTTTTTTGGAAATTTGACACGTCCTCAAAACTGGACAGTTTTGCGATGTTCCCACGCCCAATTTCTACAGTAGGAAGAAGTATTGTTCCCTACGTACAACAGAATTGCGTGCAAGGACTCATTAACTCTTTGTGACAATACCTCTAATTGTGGTTCTATTCAGAGTTGTTCCTTTGTTGGTAATCAAACATTGCACAAAGCTAAGCCATAGGACTTTTTCCCTTGCCATGTTGCTATACGTAATAGCGTTTTCTCCGGATAATTCGAACTGTTTGCATGGAATCCGCAACCAAAACACTGTTGCTATCAAGTTTGCAAACCCAGTCTTCGTCTAGGTCATTATATTGAATTCGTACTGGACTCCCTCATAAGCCCGACGTCAGACTCACCCTTCTTTTAGGTGTTGTTGTTGTAGTCTTAGAAGTATAGCTTATGGAGTTTCTTTAATTCACGTTTTGTAGACCTCTAGACATGGACAATCTTAATCATCGGACAATGTCGTTTTAACTTTTAACGTACATTTATTTCGTAGAAAAAAAAATTGTGCCAATTTTTTTGATAAGGAGGATGAGGCTGTAGTAGGAATATGCTCATCTAATTACACATCACGTGTACACCATAGGTCATGTGCGCCTAGTATCACGTGCACTTGGTGTCACATGTATTGTCACGTGTTATGCCCTTATTTAGCTAATGATTAACATATTCATTTCTATTAGTAATCCTGTAACTTGTAATTTATTCAGAGTAGCACACTCATTAAAACCAACAACATGTCTCTTCGCTGCTCTCCGTTCTCTGGCTTGCGGAACGTATCTATACCAACTTTGATTAACTTCGATCCTTTTACAAGCTCGGGGGGGGGGGGGTACCTTAGTACAGTTTGTGGTACGGGGACGTGCCATTTTTTAGGGGTACTTTTTTCAAACCTTTACGGAATTATGGGTATCATTTTCACAATTTTTTGACATTTCACGGAATTATGGGTGGCCTTTTCAGGGGATTTTTCATAATTTCCGGAATTATGACCCAGACATTTATTCGATTTGTGGAATTATGGCCCTAAAATTCACCAGAATTTACGGAATTATGGGTGCCAATTTTTCGGGAAAAACGGCACGTCCCCGTCACATGATAGGTTGAGTTACCCCCCCCCCCCCCGAGAAACCAAGCGGAGACCCTCTGCAAAATAGGGGAATGACTTCATTGTATCTAACGTGAGCTTCGAAATACTTTAAAACAAGCCAGATAGATACTGCAGCTAACATAATATCAAGTACTTGCAAGCTTTTTCGCCCTTGGTTTCTGGAAAAAGCAGCTGCAAAACTTGTTTTTAGCTCAGATTGAACCCTGCCATCACATTTCTATGGCTGCCATCAGCATCCACAAAGGAAGGTCGAAGGTTAAGGCCTATTGTTGAATTGAATTGCTAAAATTTGGGTACAAAACCCCTCCTCACATTACCCCAAGATACAGTACGAAGAAAAGTATTGGACCACAGGCAAGCCTTTATCGACAGCTTTTTTTCATCGTTTTTCTGAAATTTTTGGAGGTAAGAAAAGTAGGCGTGAGGAGCTGGGTGTCGGAAAGTGTCACACACGGGAATGTGCGTAGCAAACTCTTCATCGCGTATATATATAGATATATAGATTTGATGGCAAATTTTTACTTACTTACTTACTTACTTACTTAATATTCAACCTAGGCACATATGCAACCCGTTCTTTCCTTTGAGATTCAAAATTTCATGAAATCGTGGAATGGCAATAATACACAAAATTAATAAAATTTGGCATTTGTTATCCAGTTTAGACATAGATTTTGTTGTATTTTCTTTTATAAAAAAATGAAATTCTCACTTTGAAATCTTAACTGTTGCATAAGTGCCATACCAATAGGGTTCTGCTGTAAAACTGAATTTTAATGCCGGGGTCGGCGGATATCGTGAAAAAAACTTTTCCCTGACTCATTTCTTGATTTACTTTAACTACCCTATCATTCTAAAAGCAAGAATTTTCATTCAGAAATTTTTGAAGAAGTCCAAGAAGCTTTATATACTTTTAGTCGACCCTAAAACTTGATTCGGATCGATTTCGAGCACTTTTTTCAATGCATCATATTTCCGTCAAATATAGAGCAATTCAGCTGATTTTTGAGTTACAGATACTTCTAAGTCACGACAACAAATGGTGTAAATTTTATTATGTTTGATTGGCTGTGAGCGAAGAAATTTATATTTTTGTAAAGGATGGCAAAATTTTCCGGTGTTGCGTTTGTGCCTTTTTTACAATATTCAAAGGAAAATGGCGATATTCATCGTTTGTAATCTTTACGCAGCTATAGGTAAAATCAGCAAAGATGTTTCATGGAATGATAAAGAATAGAGCTGCGATAAGATTTCTTGTACTTTGACAAGAATATGTCACTGTTTCTACAAAAGAAAGCACAATTATTGTCCGAGATGGCACATTTGCAACTTCAGCATTGCGATATTGATAGCGTTTGGATTTATTGTATTTGAAACTGTTCATAAACTAGTTCGGGGATGGTTGGTGTCACCGTTAGGACCTTTCGTTGAATTACAAATATTGAGTCCATGTGGTTAATTATTTGGGTATAATAGGACTTTCACTTTAAATGTGGCACAAATGCAACGAGTCTTGTTGTACGTTTTTAGACCAGCAGAAGGGGGAGGAGTACGTCGTCATCCGGCAAGAAAATTAATGAAAGAAGGTGATTTTCACCAATTTTGGAGGCGTGTTTCCAAAAAACTAATGTTATACTGGAATATTTGGGGATCTTCTGGTCCATTTTTAGGGCGGAAGGTCTAATGTTTTGGGCTGAAGGTCTTTATTTATCTGAAAAGAGAGGGGCCTCATCATAAAGGGCGTTTTGGTCACTTTCAGGATGCTGATTCTAAAAAGACATTATATTGGAAAATTTAGCGTCGTTCTAAAGGTATTTTCAGTGAAGACATCACTGTTTGGGAGGGGGGCGGGGGACTGGAGCATTCTTGTCAAAGAAAGCAGATGGCGTCAACAGAGCATGTATTTGGAAAATTTTAGTGCGTGGTCATAAAACTACTCATTATACAAAGGTTGTGGGACTGTCTGGGTTCTTTATCAGACGAGAACATCTTTAACGAATTTATAATGATAGGTTGACCATTGTAATCGACAGATGGAAATATGTAGCCGGTACCAAGTTTTGTGGAAGCTTGAATGCTGAGCTGGACAACTACTGCTGTGTGTTGGAAATTTGCATGACAGAAGCGATAAATGCTAGAATTAAAGTATCATTTTTTTTCAACAAATCCTACATCTAGGGTCGAAATTAGATGAATTCTAATATCTTTTGATGTAATATGGAAAAACAGATACTTGCATGAATCTTTTATTTAGCAATTAGGCTTCGTAGCTGGTAGCTAAAGTTTTGGTTAATACGTGGATGGGCTTTCAAAATTATGGCTTTTGCCACCATCTTCAAACGATAAGCGCTTAGCTACTTTTGCAATCCTAGCGCTCTGTAGCCTGCACGCAGGCTATGCGCTCGTCGCTAAAGCAGCAACTTCACCTTCATCTCGTATCAAATTCCTTTCAAGACATCGATTAACATCATGATGGTCAGCGTAACCATTTTGCTGAGACAGACCAGTAAAACTAGTTATAATAACGTGAAAGGGTGCTAAGTGGATCAATCCCCTTTCGCACTCCTCTAGTTATTGATATCTATTCTGGTAGAAAACTGTTTACTTTATATCTGCCTCAAAGTATCTCTTAGAATAATTTCAATCCAGAATATGAGACAATCACCAAATCCCGTATGTTCAAGCATTTGCAAATGAACATTGGGGTCAAGTGAATGTAACTGATGTTTTATGAGGCAAAAGATAAAGTGAACATTGATACTGAGAAATAGAAAATTCTTATCCAGGCGATAAAGTTTTAATTTGGCAGCAAATGAGACATAGCGTATAATTTGAAACAGTTTTTAGTTTGGCGGTCTTAACCAATATAGGATTAGCTTCTGGGAAAATGAAATTTGGTATTATTTATGGTCTTTCAGAGTATGAAACGTGGTAAATTACTCTAAGTACGATAAGAGCGGATTACACAACCTCAGCATGTTGCAATTTCGGGACTGTTAAACTTTGCAAATGATTTGCAATAATCAAATGATACAATTCTGCGTATAAACCAGTTTCTTGACACTTCTGTATAATATCTTAAACCTGTTTCTTTGGCATAGATGGAAATAGCACCAATGCTGCGTTAATATCAAATTCAAGATATGATATGAGAGATAACTCAACAGCACTTCCTTCATTTTGACATTATGTGAATATCTTTGTGAATTTCGAGATTATGTGAACGGAAAAATACAGGTTTCACCTATTCAGATTCTTATTTCGATTTGGTTGCAGGATTTGATGTTGGAGCAATCTCTACCGTAGCTAGCCTTGTTTAGTGGCGATTAACTGGGGAATTGCGATTTACGGCCACTTTCCCACGCGGATGATGGCTTAGCCACTCGCTTTTTGTCACCTGGATTTGTCAAAATTTATTTTCTTTGACTGTCATTTTTGTTCTCTTGGTCTTTTTATTGTCGTAAAATTGGATTAACTAGAAATACTCAATGAGGAGCCTACCGAACCTTCCTTCTGAAGGATGATTCGGTATCGGCGTTCGGACCAAAACTTGAGATTAATTCATGTTTGAGTAGAAGGAATTGCAAAAAACGCATTTTGTAAACCACACGGAATCGTGTCGTAAAACTCATGTCCAACTGCTTTACATGGTTAATTTTAAACTAAAAGATTAAAAAGTTACATGATATGATAGTTTCTGTTAAGTACAATATTAGCAAATACTAACAAATAAGTACTAATTAGCAAAAGTAGCAAAAACTAGTAAAATGAGCACAAAACGCCATGAAATCTTTACTGAAAGATACCAGGCTTTTTAAACAAAATTTCCCCTAAGAATGAGTACCACACCATGCAAATCAAAGAGTTCATTGTTAGTATAAATATAGCTACGTGCCAATAATACATACTTTAATACAAATACAAATAATACAGAAAGCACACATGTTTCGGTACATTTTGTATTGCATTTAAGCTCATTTTGTGACTGCAGCAAGGCAATGAGGATCATGAAGATTTACTCCTGCATTTGCCCTAGCAATGACAAATTACGTAAAATCTTTTTTGTCCAGTGGCGTGCTAGGTTTCCCTCTACAAGGGGGCAGAATGTGAAAATGGCGCCCTCTGATAAGTCTTTCTGAAAACATTTCCTCTTCGAAGTGTGTGGATAGTAGGTTAAATTGCATAGCTCTCCTATTACATATTTCTGTTTGGATCTAGTTGCCGTTAATGCTTCTATGAAATATGTTGTTGTAGCAGAGATTGTGTAAAAAGATAAAAGTCCCATCATCAGATTAGATGCTGATAATTTTGGGGGAACTTCAACATAACAAGAAAATGGCAAGGTCAATTAACTGGTCTTACTAAAATGAAGGGGTCTTGGGGCTTCGCCCGCAGTAAAATTTTCGAGGACATTCCACGTACTTCGGCTAAAAAACATCTCCCATCCATTGCCATGCTCTCCTTGCAAAAATGTAGTTTCTAACAATTTTGTAACAGTAACATTTTGTAATCAGCATCACCAAGAAATGTTAGTGTAGGATTCTAACAAACCGTCAGAGCTTATAAGCTTTTTTAGCATGGAAACTGTGTTTTAAACTGTTTGAACATGATAATAAAACTTAACTTTGTCACGCTTAAGCATTTGCAGAGTGAAAAATTGCACAATTTGCGAATCTGAAACATGTTCATGACTTAAAACAAACGGTTAACATTTCTCGCGTGTTCCTCCCTTAAGCAAATGGCCTAGACTAACTACTTCAGTCCCAGTTTTCGCTTTGCTTATTGAATGATGACACTGCGCTTCAAGTTGCAGCGATTATTAGCCTATCAAGGAACGAAACTACGACGATTTTCATCAGTCTACAAATGGCCCTTTCGTTTTCGTTTTTCAGATGCTGGAAACAATTTTCTGTCCCGTTTCATTCCTGTTTCGAAGTCTTTTGAGAACAGTTTCCATACAAATCACTCTCGCAAAGTTTAATGAGATTAATTTCACATCTAAATTAGTTTCATAATCTTATCGTAATAAGCGTCATCAAATGGAGACTTTGCTATCTCCTGAAATGATACAAAGAAATGTTCATATCTTCATGTGCATCGGCAAGCGAAAAGTCCAGAAGTTATAGTTCTCCCAAGTTTGGAACTTCTAAGTACCTCCCGTTTCTATTTGTGCATTGCTAAAATATGTTTAAAGAATGTAGAAGAATTTTGGAAGGAAACTTCCATATTTGATCAGCAAGACAACAAGAGCGCCTTCGGCGCCAATGTGTTTGAGAGGTTCGTTTTGGTGCCCCTCAGATTTCACTCACAGGGGGTAGTTACCCCTTGCCCCCTGCCAGCACGCAACTGTTTTTGACATCTCAGAAACAGCACTGATTTGATTGTCTCAGATGTGGAGTGTAAATCATTGTGTGATATACTACTCTTTGTATAAAAACTAAATGATATTGTAAATGCCTTTCAAAGCAGAAGCTTGACGACACTGCGTCTTTTCCACGCTATGACCGGCACGTTTGAATGTCTATTCATTGTAGTTTTTTAAGTTGTTTTTGGACATGATAGAGAAAATTCATGTAAAACCTTGGCAACTGCTTATGAATTGTGAAAGAAAGCGGTTTTGTAAAACTAATTGTGACCAATAACTCTTATCTTTACGCACTTATAAGTGTGGCAAAATTGGGCCATCACTGACTGGAGTTGATATATTTTCTATCAGCACTTTTCCATAATAAAATAAAATGACCAATGTTGCATAGATGAACATGCATAAACCTAGCAACAGCAAGTGTGACGACCTAATTTATACACAAAGAGATAGGAGCACGAAAATGTTCACATCACATGCGCGTAATTGCCCGACATACATTTACCTCATTGTATTGCACCATCCTTTTCAAAATGGTGGCCTTAATTGAAAGCCATTAAATGAAATTTGCAAAACAAAAGCATCGGCATTCAAGGCTTCATTACTGAGAGTTTTGGCGGGGGGGGGGGGTGTTTATTTATCTACTTCTTATCTAAAATTCAAACGAAAAGTTAATTCTCTTGATTTTTTTGATAAAGTAACAAAAACCTCAGGACAACATTGAACAAGATTTTGGCAGCATAGATGGAGGGAAGGACAATGACAAAGTAAAAGAAAGAATGGATTTCTTAGAGAAAAGGTAACCAAACTTACAGCTTCAAATCTGGATTCTGTGAACTTTATAGATGTAACAAACGTTTTCTCTTCAGATTAGTTAAAGTGAAAGAAGAATCCTTGATTGACATTCAAGTTCGTCGTTCAAGGTGAATGAACTCAAATCAATCAAAGATTTCATTTTAAAAAATAATCTATTGTCACCTGCTGGATTTTAAATGACTTTCAATTTCAATTCACGTAAAATGATTTGTTAAATATATACAAAAGCAACATATCTATTTGTATATCACTTGCCCAAATTTTCTGGTGTGTTTATCTTGGTTGGATTGCTCACAGAAACTTTCTGTCAAAGCGAAAGTTTGCAGAATCCATATTTGAAAGTATAAAATTTGGTTGTCTTTGCATTGAGAAATCTATCCTTTCTTCATTTTTTATAGCTTATTCCTCCAGCTATGCAGTCAAACTCCTGTTCAATGCTGTCCTAAGGTTTCTGTTACTCTTATAAAAAAACCAACGAAACAACTTTCCTTTCACCTTTAAACAAACAGTAGACGAATTAGCAATTATTTTAAGGCAAAAACACAGTAGAGAAACTCTTATAGGCCGCTATTTTAGATAAGGTGTTGCAACAACTATGTCAGGCAAGTGTACATACATGCTCATAAAATGGCAGACGTTTTTGGGGACATTCGGTAGTACAATAATAACGCAAATTAATTCTTACAATTCGTTATATTATATTTTTCATACTTGTTCCTGGATTTGCTGAAATGAAAAGCGAGCAAATATCGCTCTATCTTTCTCAGTTTCTTTCATTTTAGCCTTGGATAGTCCCAGTGACCTTGTAACCATCGTTGCTGCTGCCTTCTTCAAAAAAGTTCCCTCTTCACGCGTAAAGATTTTTGATGATCTGTCAGTCGTTGCTGCATTTGTTGTTTCTGAATGCCCTTCGTTGTCCTTTTCAGCCTCACTTTGAAACATCCTACTGATTGTGGCGTTCAATATTTTGGACGGCAAATTCGCCAAGACAGCTTTAAAACACTCTTTATCCTCTTTCCTGAACATACTTCGCACTTTGTCCTGAAGCTGCTTATCGCTGATCTCAGAAAGTTGCGGTTGATTGCCTTTAATCTGCTTGACATCTTCAATGGGTACGTCCTTCTTTCCACTGTTATCTGAAAGTAATCAGATGTTTTTAATGATTTACTTGTGACTCATGAAAGAGACCCTTACGTGCTAAATCAAAAAAGGAAAGACATTCATTTCCATTTGTCAGTAACTCTAAACATCAAATTGCAAAACATTAAACAAGTCAAGCAAAGCGACACAATTGTAGCCCTTTGTCAGGAAAATTACCTATTAGCGATTCTAACCAATGAGTTAACCTGTAAAGTGAAAAACTAAACCACATATCATGTAGAGCATAATTATTCTTGATTAGCTCCCCATACCAAATTGAAGATACGAGGACTTCGATAAGTTCATACAGTAGAGTCCAAATATCAAGGATAAGAGAGATCTACAATCACCTGTAAGAAAATTAGCACCCACCCCCCCCCCCCCATCTAAGGGCAGCCTTGATGGAAGTATCTGAGCTGGTGGAAATTCTATCAATTACGAACATACTGTCAATTAATAAATGAATACTTGGTTGGACCACTGGCGGTAATCCCACCTGGTCCCAAGCAGTAAGGTTTTGATGATTCTCGAAGGTGACAGTTTGTTGGGTAAATAGCAAGATATAGGCAACCCTGACATGATAGCATGGATGTAGTGTTCAGAGCAATGGAAACACTGGGTTGTGCTACGAAAATAAAGCTTCAGTGTTGCCTGCATACAGGTTACCCTTCGATAATTCAGACCAGCCTCAACGTCATTAGGATACAGAACGAAAAGTAATGGACGTAGACAGGATCTCTGAACCATCCCTTATGCAACTGGTTGGGGGCTCGACACATGGCTGTTTGCTGTCCGGTACTATTGTATCAAAATGGTTAAAAAAAATATCAAGATCTCCTTTATTATTCAAAAAACTGTTTGAAACTCTGTATTTCATTAGAAGGTTAGCAAAACTTTCAAGGTCTGCTTCATTATCAAAACGGAATAAAAATCACTATTTGATCCGATGATTAATGAAAAAACCAAGAGAAAATAAGAAAATGATAAAAATCGCTATTTGATCCGGTTCTTAGAGAATATATCGATTTCCTTCATTACATAAGAACAGTATAAAAATTGCAATTTGATCAGATGATTCAAGAAAATATGACCTACTCTTACATCAAATAAGAAAATGATAAAAATCGCTATTTGATCCGATTCTTAGAGAAGATATCACGATTTCCTTCATAATGTAAGAACAGTATAAAAATCGCAATTTGATCAGATGATTCAAGAAAATATGACCTACTCTTACATTAAATAAGAAAATGATAAAAATCGCTATTTGATCCGATTCTTAGAGAAAATATGACGATTTCCTTCATTATATAAGAACAGTATAAAAATCGTAATTTGATCAGATGATTCAAGAAAATATGACCTAATCTTACATTAAATAAGTAAATGATAAAAATCGCCATTTGATCCGATTCTTAGAGAAAATATCACGATTCTCTTCCATCTATATGATCAGTGTAAAAGTCGCTATTTGATCAGATTATTGGAGAAAAAGTCATGATCTCCTTCATTATATAAGAGCGATATAAAACTCGCTATTTGGTTAGATGATTGGGGAAAATATCAACATTTCCTTCATTATATAAGAAGAGTATAAACTCGCTATTTGATCAGATGATTGGTGAAAATATCAAGATTTCCTTCATTATATAAGAAGAGTATAAAACTCGCTATTTAATCAGATGATTGGTGAAAATATCAAGATTTCCTTCATTCTATAAGAAGAGTATAAAACTCGCTATTTGATCAGATGATTGGTGAAAATACCAAGATTTCCTTCATTCCATAAGAAGAGTATAAAACTCGCTATTTGATCAGATGATTGGTGAAAATATCAAGATTTCCTTCATTCTATAAGAAGAGTATAAAAGTCGCTATTTGATTAGAACTGTTAGAGAAAATATCAACATTTTCTTCATTATAAAGAAGAGTATAAAACTCGCTATTTGATTAGATGATTGGTGAAAATATCAACATTTCCTTCAAATTATAAGAAGAGTATAAAACTCGCTATTTGATCAGATGATTGTCGAAAATCTCAACATTTCCTTCATTCTATAAGAAGAGTATAAAACTCGCTATTTGATCAGATGATTGGTGAAAATATCAAGATTTCCTTCATTATATAAGAAGAGTATAAAACTCGCTATTTGATCAGATGATTGGTGAAAATATCAAGATTTCCTTCATTATATAAGAAGAGTATAAAATTCGCTATTTGATCAGATGATTGGTGAAAATATCAAGATTTCATTTATTATATAAGAACAGTATAAAAGTCGCAATTTGATCACATGATTGGTGAAAATATCAAGATTTCCTTCATTATATAAGAAGAGTATAAAACTCGTTATTTGATGAGATGATTGGTGAAAATATCAACATTTCCTTCAAATTATAAGAACAGTATAAAAGTTGCTATTTGATCACATGATTGGTGAAAATATCAAGATTTCCTTCATTCTATAAGAAGAGTATAAAACTCGCTATTTGATCAGATGATTGGTGAAAATATCAACATTTCCTTCAAATTATAAGAAGAGTAGAAAACTCGCTATTTGACCAGATGATTGGTGAAAATATCAAGATTTCCTTCATTCTATAAGAAGAGTATAAAAGTCGCTATTTGATCAAATGATTGGTGAAAATATCAAGATTTCCTTCATTATATAAGAAGAGTATAAAACTCGCTATTTGATCAGATGATTGGTGAAAATAACAAGATTTCCTTCATTATATAAGAAGAGTATAAAACTCGCTATTTGATCAGATGATTGGAGAAAATATCAAGATTTCCTTCATTCTATAAGAAGAGTATAAAACTCGCTATTTGATCAGATGATTGGTGAAAATATCAAGATTTCCTTCATTCTATAAGAAGAGTATAAAACTCGCTATTTGATCAGATGATTGGGGGAAATATCAAGATTTCCTTCATTCTATAAGAAGAGTATAAAAGTCGCCATTTGATTAGAACTGTTAGAGAAAATATCAACATCTCCTTCATTATAAAGAAGAGTATAAAAGTCGCTATTTGATCACATGATTGGTGAAAATATCAAGATTTCCTTCATTCTATAAGAATAGTATAAAACTCGCTATTTGATGAGATGATTGGTGAAAATATCAAGATTTCCTTCATTCTATAAGAAGAGTATAAAACTCTTTATTTGATCAGATGATTGGTGAAAATATCAACATCTCCTTCATTCTATAAGAAGAGTATAAAACTCACTATTTGATCAGATGATTGATGAAAATATCAGAATTTCCCTCATGATATAAGAACAGTATAAATCTGGCTATTTGTTCAGATGATTGGAGAAAATATCAAGATCTCCTTCATCATATAAGAAGAGTATAAAACTCGCTACTTGATCAGATGATTGGTGAAAATATCAGGATTTCCTTCATTATATAAGAACAGTATAAAAGTCGCTATTTGATCAGAAGACTGGAGAAAATATCAAGATTTCCTTTATTACATAAGAACAGTATAAACCCCGTTATTTGATCAGAACTGCTAGAGAAAATACCAAGATTTCCTCCATTCTATAAGAACAGTATAAAACTTGGTACATGATGAGATGATTGGTGAAAATATCAGGATTTTCTTGATGAAATAAATACGGTATAAAACTCGCTATTTGATCAGACGATTGGCGAAAATATGAAGATTTCCTTCATTATATAAGAAGAGTATAAAACTCGCTATTTGATCAGATGATTGTCGAAAATCTCAACATTTCCTTCATTCTATAAGAAGAGTGTAAACTCGCTATTTGATCGGATGATTGGTGAAAATATCAACATTTCCTCCATTATATAAGAAGAGTACAAAACACGCTATTTGATCAGATGATTCGAGAAAATATCAAGACTTGCTGCATTTTATAAGAAGAGTATAAAACTCTTTATTTGATCAGATGATTGGTGAAAATATCAAGATTTCCTTCATTCTATAAGAAGAGTATAAAACTCGCTATTTGATCAGATGATTGGTGAAAATATCAAGATTTCCTTCATTCTATAAGAAGAGTATAAAACTCTTTATTTGATCAGATGATTGGTGAAAATATCAACATTTCCTACATTTTATAAGAAGAGTATAAATCTCGCTACTTGATGAGATGATTGGTGAAAATATCAAGATTTCCTTCATTCTATAAGAAGAGTATAAAAGTCGCTATTTGATCAAATGATTGGTGAAAATATCAAGATTTCCTTCATTATATAAGAAGAGTATAAAACTCGCTATTTGATCAGATGATTGGTGAAAATAACAAGATTTCCTTCATTATATAAGAAGAGTATAAAACTCGCTATTTGATCAGATGATTGGAGAAAATATCAAGATTTCCTTCATTCTATAAGAAGAGTATAAAACTCGCTATTTGATCAGATGATTGGTGAAAATATCAAGATTTCCTTCATTCTATAAGAAGAGTATAAAACTCGCTATTTGATCAGATGATTGGGGGAAATATCAAGATTTCCTTCATTCTATAAGAAGAGTATAAAAGTCGCCATTTGATTAGAACTGTTAGAGAAAATATCAACATCTCCTTCATTATAAAGAAGAGTATAAAAGTCGCTATTTGATCACATGATTGGTGAAAATATCAAGATTTCCTTCATTCTATAAGAATAGTATAAAACTCGCTATTTGATGAGATGATTGGTGAAAATATCAAGATTTCCTTCATTCTATAAGAAGAGTATAAAACTCTTTATTTGATCAGATGATTGGTGAAAATATCAACATCTCCTTCATTCTATAAGAAGAGTATAAAACTCACTATTTGATCAGATGATTGATGAAAATATCAGAATTTCCCTCATGATATAAGAACAGTATAAATCTGGCTATTTGTTCAGATGATTGGAGAAAATATCAAGATCTCCTTCATCATATAAGAAGAGTATAAAACTCGCTACTTGATCAGATGATTGGTGAAAATATCAGGATTTCCTTCATTATATAAGAACAGTATAAAAGTCGCTATTTGATCAGAAGACTGGAGAAAATATCAAGATTTCCTTTATTACATAAGAACAGTATAAACCCCGTTATTTGATCAGAACTGCTAGAGAAAATACCAAGATTTCCTCCATTCTATAAGAACAGTATAAAACTTGGTACATGATGAGATGATTGGTGAAAATATCAGGATTTTCTTGATGAAATAAATACGGTATAAAACTCGCTATTTGATCAGACGATTGGCGAAAATATGAAGATTTCCTTCATTATATAAGAAGAGTATAAAACTCGCTATTTGATCAGATGATTGTCGAAAATCTCAACATTTCCTTCATTCTATAAGAAGAGTGTAAACTCGCTATTTGATCGGATGATTGGTGAAAATATCAACATTTCCTCCATTATATAAGAAGAGTACAAAACACGCTATTTGATCAGATGATTCGAGAAAATATCAAGACTTGCTGCATTTTATAAGAAGAGTATAAAACTCTTTATTTGATCAGATGATTGGTGAAAATATCAAGATTTCCTTCATTCTATAAGAAGAGTATAAAACTCGCTATTTGATCAGATGATTGGTGAAAATATCAAGATTTCCTTCATTCTATAAGAAGAGTATAAAACTCTTTATTTGATCAGATGATTGGTGAAAATATCAACATTTCCTACATTTTATAAGAAGAGTATAAATCTCGCTACTTGATGAGATGATTGGTGAAAATATCAAGATTTCCTTCATTCTATAAGAAGAGTATAAAACTCTTTATTTGATCAGATGATTGGTGAAAATATCAGGATTTCCTTCATTATAAAAGAACAGTATAAAAGTCGCTATTTGATCAGATGATTGGAGAAAATATCAACATTTCCTTCATTATATAAGAAGAGTATAAAACTCGCTATTTGATCACATGATTGGTGAAAATATCAAGATTTCCTTCATTCTATAAGAAGAGTATAAAACTCGCTATTTGATGAGATGATTGGTGAAAATATCAAGATTTCCTTCATTCTATAAGAAAAGTATAAAACTCTTTATTTGATCAGATGATTGGTGAAAATATCAACATTTCCTTCATTTTATAAGAAGAGTATAAATCTCGCTACTTGATGAGATGATTGCTGAAAATATCAGGATTTCCTTCATTCTATAAGAAGAGTATAAAACTCTTTATTTGATCAGATGATTGGTGAAAATATCAACATTTCCTTCATTATATAAGAAGAGTATAAAACTCGCTACTTGATCAGATGATTGGTGAAAATATCAAGATTTCCTTCAATATATAACAAGAGTATAAAACTCGCTATTTGATTACATGATTGGTGAAAATATCAACATTTCCTTCATTCTATAAGAAGAGTATAAAACTCGCTATTTGATCAGATGATTGGTGAAAATATCAAGATTTCCTTAATTATATAAGAAGAGTATAAAACTCGCTACTTGATCAGAGGATTGGTGAAAATATCAAGATTTCATTTATTATATAAGAACAGTATAAAAATCGCTATTTGATCAGATGATTGGTGAAAATATCAAGATTTATTTCATTCTATAAGAATAGTATAAAACTCGCTATTTGATGAGATGATTGGTGAAAATATCAAGATTTCCTTCATTCTATAAGAAGAGTATAAAACTCTTTATTTGATCAGATGATTGGTGAAAATATCAACATTTCCTTCCTTTTATAAGAAGAGTATAAAACTCGCTATTTGATGAGATGATTCGAGAAAATATCAAGATTTCCTTCACTACATAAGAACAGTATAAACCCGGCTATTTGATAAGAACTGTTAGAGAAAATTTCAACATTTCCTTCATCATATAAGAACAGTATAAAACTCGCTATTTGATCAGATTATTGGGGAAAATATCAAGATTTCCTTCATTATAAAAGAGCAGTATAAACACCGCTATTTGATAAGCACTGTTAGAGAAAATATCAACATTTCCTTCATTATATAAGAAGAGTATAAAACTCGCTATTTGATCACATGATTGGTGAAAATATCAAGATTTCCTTCATTCTATAAGAAGAGTATAAAACTCGCTATTTGATGAGATGATTGGTGAAAATATCAAGATTTCCTTCATTCTATAAGAAAAGTATAAAACTCTTTATTTGATCAGATGATTGAAGAAAATATCAACATTTCCTTCATTTTATAAGAAGAGTATAAATCTCGCTACTTGATGAGATGATTGGTGAAAATATCAAGATTTCCTTCATTCTATAAGAAGAGTATAAAACTCTTTATTTGATCAGATGATTGGTGAAAATATCAACATTTCCTTCATTATATAAGAAGAGTATTAAACTCGCTACTTGATCAGATGATTGGTGAAAATATCAAGATTTCCTTCAATATATAACAAGAGTATAAAACTCGCTATTTGATTACATGATTGGTGAAAATATCAACATTTCCTTCATTATATAAGAAGAGTATAAAACTCGCTATTTGATCAGATGATTTTATGAAAATATCAACATTTCCTTCATTCTATAAGAAGAGTATAAAACTCGCTATTTGATCAGATGATTTGTGAAAATATCAAGATTTCCTTAATTATATAAGAAGAGTATAAAACTCGCTACTTGATCAGAGGATTGGTGAAAATATCAAGATTTCATTTATTATATAAGAACAGTATAAAAGTCGCTATTTGATCAGATGATTGGTGAAAATATCAAGATTTCCTTCATTCTATAAGAATAGTATAAAACTCGCTATTTGATGAGATGATTGGTGAAAATATCAAGATTTCCTTCATTCTATAAGAAGAGTATAAAACTCTTCATTTGATCAGATGATTGGTGAAAATATCAACATTTCCTTCCTCTTATAAGAACAGTATAAAACTCGCTATTTGATCAGATTATTGGGGAAAATATCAGAATTTCCCTCATGATATAAGAACAGTATAAATCTGGCTATTTGTTCAGATGATTGGAGAAAATATCAAGATCTCCTTCATCATATAAGAAGAGTATAAAACTCGCTACTTGATCAGATGATTGGTGAAAACATCAAGATTTCCTTCATTATATAAGAAAAGTATAAAACTCGCTATTTGATCAGATGATTGTCGAAAATCTCAACATTTCCTTCATTCTATAAGAAGAGTGTAAAACTCGCTATTTGATCAGATGATTGGTGAAAATATCAACATTTCCTCCATTATATAAGAAGAGTACAAAACACGCTATTTGATCAGATGATTCGAGAAAATATCAAGATTTGCTGCATTATATAAGAAGAGTATAAAACTCTTTATTTGATCAGATGATTGGTGAAAATATCAAGATTTCCTTCATTCTATAAGAAGAGTATAAAACTCGCTATTTGATCAGATGATTGGTGAAAATATCAAGATTTCCTTCATTCTATAAGAAGAGTATAAAACTCCTTATTTGATCAGATGATTGGTGAAAATATCAACACTTCCTACATTTTATAAAAAGAGTATAAATCTCGCTACTTGATGAGATGATTGGTGAAAATATCAAGATTTCCTTCATTATATAAGAAGAGTATAAAACTCGCTATTTGATCAGATGATTGGTGAAAATATCAACATTTCCTTCATTCTATAAGAACAGTATAAAACTCGCTATTTGATCAGATGATTGGTGAAAATATCAAGATTTCCTTCATTATATAAGAAGAGTATAAAACTCGCTACTTGATCATAGGATTGGTGAAAATATCAAGATTTCATTTATTATATAAGAACAGTATAAAAGTCGCTATTTGATCAGATGATTGGTGAAAATATCAAGATTTCCTTCATTCTATAAGAATAGTATAAAACTCGCTATTTGATGAGATGATTGGTGAAAATATCAAGATTTCCTTCATTCTATAAGAAGAGTATAAAACTCTTTATTTGATCAGATGATTGGTGAAAATATCAAGATTTCCTTCATTCTATAAGAAGGGTATAAAACTCTTTATTTGATCAGATGATTGGTGAAAATATCAACATTTCCTTCATTATATAAGAAGAGTATAAAACTCGCTATTTGATCAGATGATTGGAGAAAATATCAACATTTCCTTCATTATATAAGAAGAGTATAAAACTCGCTATTTGATCAGATGATTGGTGAAAATATCAACATTTCCTTCATTCTATAAGAACAGTATAAAACTCGCTATTTGATCAGATGATTGGTGAAAATATCAAGATTTCCTTCATTATATAAGAAGAGTATAAAACTCGCTACTTGATCATAGGATTGGTGAAAATATCAAGATTTCATTTATTATATAAGAACAGTATAAAAGTCGCTATTTGATCAGATGATTGGTGAAAATATCAAGATTTCCTTCATTCTATAAGAATAGTATAAAACTCGCTATTTGATGAGATGATTGGTGAAAATATCAAGATTTCCTTCATTCTATAAGAAGAGTATAAAACTCTTTATTTGATCAGATGATTGGTGAAAATATCAAGATTTCCTTCATTCTATAAGAAGAGTATAAAAGTCGCTATTTGATCAAATGATTGGTGAAAATATCAAGATTTCCTTCATTATATAAGAAGAGTATAAAACTCGCTATTTGATCAGATGATTGGTGAAAATATCAAGATTTCCTTCATTTTATAAGAAGAGTATAAAACTCGCTATTTGATCAGATGATTGGGGGAAATATCAAGATTTCCTTCATTCTATAAGAAGAGTATAAAAGTCGCTATTTGATTAGAACTGTTAGAGAAAATATCAACACTTTCTTCATTATAAAGAAGAGTATAAAACTTGCTATTTGATTAGATGATTGGTGAAAATATCAACATTTCCTTCAAATTATAAGAAGAGTAGAAAACGCGCTATTTGATCAGATGATTGGTGAAAATATCAAGATTTCCTTCATTCTATAAGAAGAGTATAAAACTCGCTATTTGATCAGATGATTGGTGAAAACATCAAGATTTCCTTCATTATATAAGAAAAGTATAAAACTCGCTATTTGATCAGATGATTGTCGAAAATCTCAACATTTCCTTCATTCTATAAGAAGAGTGTAAAACTCGCTATTTGATCAGATGATTGGTGAAAATATCAACATTTCCTCCATTATATAAGAAGAGTACAAAACACGCTATTTGATCAGATGATTCGAGAAAATATCAAGATTTGCTGCATTATATAAGAAGAGTATAAAACTCTTTATTTGATCAGATGATTGGTGAAAATATCAAGATTTCCTTCATTCTATAAGAAGAGTATAAAACTCGCTATTTGATCAGATGATTGGTGAAAATATCAAGATTTCCTTCATTCTATAAGAAGAGTATAAAACTCCTTATTTGATCAGATGATTGGTGAAAATATCAACACTTCCTACATTTTATAAAAAGAGTATAAATCTCGCTACTTGATGAGATGATTGGTGAAAATATCAAGATTTCCTTCATTCTATAAGAAGGGTATAAAACTCTTTATTTGATCAGATGATTGGTGAAAATATCAGGATTTCCTTCATTATATAAGAACAGTATAAAAGTCGCTATTTGATCAGATGATTGGAGAAAATATCAACATTTCCTTCATTATATAAGAAGAGTATAAAACTCGCTATTTGATCAGATGATTGGAGAAAATATTAACATTTCCTTCATTATATAAGAAGAGTATAAAACTCGCTATTTGATCAGATGATTGGTGAAAATATCAACATTTCCTTCATTCTATAAGAAGAGTATAAAACTCGCTATTTGATCAGATAATTGGTGAAAATATCAAGATTTCCTTCATTCTATAAGAAGGGTATAAAACTCTTTATTTGATCAGATGATTGGTGAAAATATCAACATTTCCTTCATTATATAAGAAGAGTATAAAACTCGCTATTTGATCAGATGATTGGAGAAAATATCAACATTTCCTTCATTATATAAGAAGAGTATAAAACTCGCTATTTGATCAGATGATTGGTGAAAATATCAACATTTCCTTCATTCTATAAGAACAGTATAAAACTCGCTATTTGATCAGATGATTGGTGAAAATATCAAGATTTCCTTCATTATATAAGAAGAGTATAAAACTCGCTACTTGATCATAGGATTGGTGAAAATATCAAGATTTCATTTATTATATAAGAACAGTATAAAAGTCGCTATTTGATCAGATGATTGGTGAAAATATCAAGATTTCCTTCATTCTATAAGAATAGTATAAAACTCGCTATTTGATGAGATGATTGGTGAAAATATCAAGATTTCCTTCATTCTATAAGAAGAGTATAAAACTCTTTATTTGATCAGATGATTGGTGAAAATATCAACATTTCCTTCCTTTTATAAGAAGAGTATAAAACTCGCTATTTGATGAGATGATTCGAGAAAATATCAAGATTTCCTTCACTACATAAGAACAGTATGAACCCCGCTATTTGATAAGAACTGTTAGAGAAAATTTCAACATTTCCTTCATTGTATAAGAACAGTATAAAACTCGCTATTTGATCAGATTATTGGGGAAAATATCAAGATTTCCTTCATTATAAAAGAGCAGTATAAACACCGCTATTTGATAAGCACTGTTAGAGAAAATATCAAGAGTTCCTGCATCATATAAGAACAGTATAAAATTCGCTATTTGATCATATTATTTGAGAAAATATTAAGATTTCCTTCATTCTATAAGAAGAGTATAAAACTCGCTATTTGATCAGATGATTGATGAAAATATCAGAATTTCCCTCATGATATAAGAACAGTATAAATCTGGCTATTTGTTCAGATGATTGGAGAAAATATCAAGATTTCCTTCATCACATAAGAATAGTATAAAACTCGCTACTTGATCAGATGATTGGTGAAAATATCAGGATTTCTTTCATTATATAAGAACAGTATAAAAGTCGCTATTTGATCAGAAGACTGGAGAAAATATCAAGATTTCCTTTATTACATAAGAACAGTATAAACCCCGTTATTTGATCAGAACTGCTAGAGAAAATACCAAGATTTCCTCCATTCTATAAGAACAGTATAAAACTTGGTACATGATGAGATGATTGGTGAAAATATCAGGATTTTCTTGATGAAATAAATACGGTATAAAACTCGCTATTTGATCAGACGATTGGCGAAAATATGAAGATTTTTACATCATACAAGAACAGGATAAAAGTCGCTATTTGATCAAATGACTGGAGAAGATATCAAAATCTCTTCATGATAAAAAAGTTGGCAGATTTTGGATCTCTTTTATCATAAAAGAACGGAGACAACTTGGTATTTGATGAGACTATTAAGATAAAATATTCCGATCTCCTTCATTATATGGGAAAAGTAGAAAACAAACTTTTAAGTTAGATGATTGGAGAATATTTCAAGATTCCTTCATTATAAACGAACAGTATGAAAGTTGCTACTTGATCAGATGATTAGAGAAAAAATTAATGGAATATAAAACTCGTTATTTGTTCATGTGAACACAGAAAGTATGAATAGATCCTCCGTAATATTAAAAGATTGCAAAATTCGCTATTTAATGACCTAATGCCATTACAGAGGATAGGTCATAATGGTCATATATATTATTAACACAAAGTTTTACATACCAACTTCATCTTCACGATTCACCAGAATATTCTATTGATGCTGAAAGTGGAGGGGAACATTGTTATTTTGTATGAACATCGACATGGGTCGTAGAAATCAGATACAGGGTTGTTTCAGAAAAAAACGCAACCCAACTATATTTTGAAATCTTGAAAAATTAATAATTGTTGAGTACATGTGATGTATACCATCTGCGAGCACAATCTTCCTTCTTTCTCATCATATGCAGTTCGGATGCATTTATGGAGTGATTTATCATTTATTGATGTTTTTGTACTTATGGACAGTATTCAAATGCAGTATGCTTCAATGTCTTTTTTATGGTAAGAAATTACGAAACAAATTTTGTTAAAATATTTCTGGCTTAAAAGTAGTCGAGGTGATCCATTAAGTTACAAAAAGGCAAATTCATTCACAGTAGATGCATCTATTAATGCTCTCGCAAAGATGGGTTTTGGTCTTGGTAAATGTCCTATCATTCTCCAGCATCTGAAATAGGCCATAATTATAAAAACTCCAATTGCGCAAAGAAAAATTCAATTCTTCCCCCAAACCTGGATATCATTGGAAAGAAGAAATATTGTACTTTCAGATGGTATATATGCATCAAGTTGATTCAAATATCACCACTCCCTGAAGAATCTTGAATGAATGTGGGCTGCGTTTTTTCTGAAACACTCTGTATAGTCTGTGAATGAGCTAAAGCCTTTATTGTATCTTCATATGTATATAAAATAACCTGATGCCTTTGACACCTTCATTGCTCTCAGGAAGATTTTATTGCTGTTAGTAAAATTGTTGAAAATAAAATTTTGCATGGAAACTGTAAACCACCCAAAGCAATTTTTTCTGTCCTTAAGGTATCTACTATTCAAGTTTTAAAAGAATATATGAAGAATTCTTGAAAAATTCTCAAGAACTTTGTCATGTCAAGATGTAGACAATTTGTACTGCATCATTCAACGATGAAAAATAGTTTGAGGAAACCATTTAACTATTGACTGCGTAATTACTATTTCTGACTTAATGGCATCACAAATCCATGATTAGTCAAAGGACATTCTTACCAGTTTCTCCATTTTCATCTGTTTTTTTTTCTGAAAATACTACAAAGCAAAATATGTAAACTGTAAGGATGGGAGTCTTGGTATGTGTGCACCATGAGAGTAAAAAATTGTAACACATGTTTGCTAATTATAGATCAGGCAATTATGATAATTAAGAATTCAAACACCAGCAATGATGAAAGATAATTTGAAACTACTGGGTGAGTCGAAAAACATGGGGCCTTTCATGAGCTGTAACTTAGCTTCTAGCCACCCTATCACCCTCAAAAAAACTTTCCGTGCAGCTAAGGTTCTAATCCAAACTTCACAGGCATCCTTCTAATCGGAAATGCAAACAAATTTTTACCAATTTTTTTCCAAAGCTTTATTGTTTTTGCTTTATCTTGATGGTTTTTAATATCTCCAAAGCACATATCACTCTTAGAAATTTTGTACTCATTTGATAAAAAATATTGTTCTTGAGAAACAAGCAAGCACTTTGCAAAAATCCTTTTATTTACTAAACTCTTGTACATGTTTTTTGAAAGAGTGATACATTCCACACAAGCATTTTAACCATTATTCATATGATACATAAAAGGTTACCAGGTATAACTTCAAGGCTTTTCCATAGTCTCCTATTTTCTGAGCCAGACTCCTACACAGAAAGGATTTTCCAAGGCTTCACAGTTTGGACTATCTGCCATCACATGCCTTAAATTTTCAAGTCGTGCAACAACCCACCAACAAACCACACACCAGTAGAATTCTTATTTCCACAAAGGGCCCACTCATATTTAACCAGAAGCAATAAGGGTCCACACAAGTGGCTAGAGTTTTTCAATTTTAGATCTTTGCCATTATAGTTTCCCATCTCTATCTTACAATTCAATGTGCTCTATCTTTGAATGCAAAAATTAACAGAAAAGGGATTCTAAGGTTTATCATACCAAATCAGGAATAATATAATTTACATTGAACCAATGTCAAAAGCATTCATGAATGGCTCACGGGGTCAACAAATTTTGAGTCACCTTAGAAAACAAAGCTGTAAATTGGACTTTACCATGCAAATTTAGAATGTGATCATCATTTGGAAGTAGAATTCAGGAGATAACACAGAACAAAACAAAGCCCAGGAGTTAATGTGCCCAAAATGCTATATCATAGCAGATGAAATTCACTGCCTAGTGGCAACCAATATAAATGAAAGGAAATTGGTATAAAACTAATGGAATGAATCAAGGATGAGCATCCTTTGTTCTTCAATGAAATGAAAGACCACATGCAGTTATACATCTAAAGTTAAGAAATAGTGTACACTGATGATACAAGTTCTAGTTATAACACTTTCATTAGTCAATAAATTTGTAAGAGGACTCTATCACATTTTTCATTGAATTAAGTGCTTGATAGGAACTTCCGGTAATTTGCAGTAAATCGGCTGTGGCAATTTTTTAATCCGTTTTTCAGTTACAAAATGGTGGCATTCATTAACTTTTTGAGGCTGTGACGTCATCAAAGTTCTAAATCCTCAACCAGAAGAGCTACAGATTTCTTCTTGCCATCATATTGTTGACCTCCATAAACTATAGCTTTCTTGCAAATTGCATCAATTTTCCTCAAATAGTCTAATTGTAGCTTTTTCAAAATTTTTTTGATGAATTTTTACAAAGTAATAAAAAAATGCCATTCATTTTGAAACTAATCAAGATGTCAAAAAATTGCCATGACACATCTACAGAAAATTTCACAGAGTTTATTTTAAGTCATTCAGTTCATTGCAAAATATGATACAGTTTTACACACACCCTTTCAAAGATGTGAGCTCTATGCTTAAAGAGGACCATACAAATGAATTTTACTCAATTCATAACCTCAAAATGTTTTGCCTCATGTGTTGTTGCCTTTTTTACTGTTTTGCCTTAGTCTTTCTCCTCACTAATCTGCATTCATATTTTTGCATTCAGTTTTTCAGTAGTTTTGTTATAGTTTTCTGTGGAATTTGCTATTGATGCAAAGATGATATCTGAAATCAAGCAGCTTCTTGTTAAAAACAATAGTTTTTAACAAGACAATTTTCGGTCTGAAACACTTTGTGGCAAAATTGTTGGCCTTCCATTTACTCTGGTACAGATAAAGACCATTATAATTCTTCAAGTCATGAAAGTCCTCAGTGAATCACAACCAATGTTGAATCAAAGTAAAAAATACTGCAAAGAATCAGATTCAAGTTTCTTGTTACTACAGAAGCACTGGCATACAATTGCAGCCTTCTTTTTGGCTGAAAAATATGCATCCTTACTTACATTTAGTGAATGATGCTTTTCTTGATGAAATCACACTTTAAAACTGCAGGTTAAAAAATTAATAAGTTATGCATATGCTCTTTGTATGTCAGATATAAACATTCATCATATGCTGCATGTCTATACAGTATCGTTTGTTGACAGGAAGCTCATTAACCATGTGTTGCTATACAATGTTAATCAAATGTTCATAAAAATAATTATCACTGCTTTCTTGGAATCAACTAGAGCACCAGTAATTAACAAAAATCTGACAAAAAGCAGAAGCATGTCTTTCACAGTGGCAAGGACCATCAACTTTCAATTTTTGTAGTTCTAACAGCACCTGACTGTTATTTGGGAGGGGGTTTTGCCTTACAGTGGCAAGAAAATGGAAAATCATATAGAAATCTTTTATTGAGAATTTGGAAAAATTGTGCAAAACATTGACAAAATACAGGAATGCAGGATAGAACAGTTCTACTGTACTTTGCCCCACACACTAGCACATCCTTGGCTATTATCACTGTAATGTCATCATATTTTAGGCCATTACCAGCATCAGTGCACTTGACTTTAGGCCTTTAATATTTTGTCTGATTGGAGGCATTTGGTAGGCTGGCCAGTAAGGGGGAAGGGAGTTCCCATCTTAAGAGCTAAAGGCCATGAAAAATACAGAAACCAAAAGTTGATGGTTCTGTCCACTCTAATACAACATGATTCATTTGAGCCTTGCTCCAGGTTTTATCTTAAAACTAGTAAATTGAATTCTCTCAATGCTAAAACAACTTGCACTGTCATCATGCACTATGACTTTGTCTCCAGAACACTCATGAATCAGCCATATATTGATAATGTCCTGCATAACGTCATATTGGGTGACTGACATTCACTACAAAGGATTTTTTGGCCCTCACAATCCAACTAAAAGTGACACAAAGGCATGGAAGTCAGAAAGGCCTAAAGTAAAATTGTATATATCTCATTTCTGTTCTACAGTACAAGGTAGAAAGACCATATTTTTGAATAAAAATAGCAGTAGCAGCAATTTGTGCATTTTTGTTACCCCTTAGACCTTAGGCCTGGCATCAACATCTGGTTGGCGTCATTTTCTGAACAATCAAATCTGTTTCGAAAACCATTGCAGTTTAAATGCATTTAATGAATCAACTAAAAAGCAAAAGCAAAGTTTGGAATTTGGAAATTGCATTTCTCCACTCTTGCTTGCTGAATTTTCTTATCTTTTGGTAAACTGTATTTCAGATAAGTTCTAGATAAATGTAACTACATTATGAATGAACTGGACTTTCAGAATTTTACACTTCCATCTTCTCCAATTTTTTCTGACTTGGCAATTATTGAGTCACATGACTTTTTACTTGATTTAAAGTTGCTTACTTTTGTTCATAATTCTGTTAATATATACATTATTCCCACCTTACTTTTACAGTTTTTTTTACAATATTGCCAAATGCCCATCAGTATGATATGAGGCAGGTTTGTGAGGTTATCTTTATGACACAGCCAAATACCTCGCAGCATGGTTTAAATCAGCCAGAAATGCTTGTGCAAAATCTTGGCATAACATTCCATTCAATGTCAAACAATCCCCTTCAGTGGCAAGTTTCCATCATCAATTACAGTTGTTTCTGTTCTCTACCAAATATCAGCCCTAAGTCATTGACTAGAACATTTTGCTTAGCTAAAATCTTGTAATACAACATGATAACATGACCTTGGGTGGTGGTGCCTTTTTGAAGGCTGCTTCAGGCTTTCCATCTGGTGCATGTTGGTGTGTCGGACTTAGGGGAATCTAGGGCAGGGGCTCTGTGATTGGCTGTGCTTTGGGGTGGGCTGGTTGGGGTATCCGAGGCTGTATTGTGGTACCAGTGTGGCATTTGGTGTTACTGATTGGCTTGTCTTGGTGTGCAGCTGGGCACAGGACTCTTACTGTCTCCCAGGGTCTACTTGGGTCATTTCATGCTCTGATGTTTGTTTGATGGGGGCCTTTGGCTTGGTATGGTATGCCTATGGCTGGTCTTATCATTCAGAGGGCATTTTCCAACAATTGTTTTTGGATAAATCAACCTCCAAAGATTGCTTAAAATTTTCAATGTTAATGATAGGATTTTAGTACAGGGGGTGCTCTCTCCTCGATTAATGTACCTAGAGAGAGAGCTCCTCCTTTAAGTTTAGGAACTCCCTTTTTTCATACAAATCTCTAGTATCATTGTGATGTTAATATGTATTTATAATGAGTTGTATTTTATAACCTGCTTTAATTAAATGTTGTTGAATTCATGGATTGTCGTATGTCTTGGAATTTTAAATGAAACTGAAACATGGTGCATTTGAATGACGGTTAAAAACTGCTCCTTTTAGCAACTGATATTTAGACCACCTGCACCAGGTTGCCTCTTAGGCCTACTCAAGTTGTGACGGCAGCCGAGAAATGCGATGAAGACCATATACAAATCAACGTTAAGTCAACCTAATAAAGGGGAAGAAATTCCAACATAAATAATGCATTGCCCATCAAATCCAAGAAAGAATTGTGTGTCCGTCAAAGACCGCCTGATGCCAGCCATTGGCCTAGGCCATTGACAACACAAAGGTTCCGAAGAGAAGCAACGGAAGTCAAAGAATCATGCTAAAAATTTGGAAAAGCTGAGTAAAACAGGTCACCGTGTCCCATTAAAACTTAACATAAACCATTAAGGTCTCAAAAAGCTCAAACTTACCTTCTCGATCACTTCGATTAATATGAAGAAAATCAGCGCAGCTCTCGCAGCTAGCACAAAATCGGCGAAGTGAAGTTCACGAAGTTCTTTGAATTTTGAAAATGCTCACAGCCTCGTACTGAAACCACAGGGTGTTGCAAATGTGCCGCACCACAGATGTTGCAAAAGTGCCGCAAATGTTGCAATTGTGCCCCAAGTTGCAATAGTGCCATGTTGCAAAAGTGCCCTTAAGTTGCAAATGTGCCTCAAATGTTGCAATTGTGCCCTGATGTTGCAAAAGTGCCAACACAGTGTGTTGCATATGTGCCCAAAGATGCTGCAAATGTGCCCTTGAATATCGCTTACTTACTTACTTACTTACTTACTTACTTACTTACTTACTTACTTACTTACTTACTTACTTACTGACTTACTTACTTACTTACTTACTTACTTACTTACTTACTTACTTACTTTGAAAACACCGTTTTCATGTTGTCGCGTGGAAGGGTGAAAACGGACATTTCGAAAACGCTGATGCCATCTAACGACCAGATCGACGCGGCCATCTAACGACTATGAGTCGTTAGATGGCCGCGTCGATCTGGGAACTAGAGTCGTTAGGTGGCCGCGTCGATCTGGGAACTGGTTCTCAACAGTTCAAAACATTTAGGTCATGCAGAAACGTCGATGGTATGCTGATGTGCTCCCAGACAAGAAAGTGAAGATAAACAGTGAATTGAAGACATGCAAGGTAACGAAATACATTTATTGATTAAATATCATTTAGGCCAGGTATTGTTGACACGATCAACACCCAAATTGTGTCCACAACTCCCATGGTTTGAGGCGGGCGATCGCCCTCGCGCGCCTCCACGCTCGCCTCGGGTTAGCGAGGCGAGCCATTCATCGCTCGCCTCAATGTCAAGTCGCACGTTAACCGCCCGCCTTAGTTTTCCTTTCATTTCTCGACACCCCTTGGAATAAAACTAAAATATTGATGGGAACTTGTTTTGACTTCAAAATAAAATAAATCGTGGATTTCTAATCCATGAGTTACGAGTTACGAGTTACGAGTTACGAGTTGAAATTATATAGTACGAGTTGCATTTTATTCCATGAGTTACAAGTTACGAGTTCCTTTTATTTTACGAGTTACTTTTTATATTATGAGTTACGAGTTACGAGTTACATGTATTTTACGAGTTACTTTTTACATTATGAGTCACGAGTTACGAGTTACGAGTTACATGTATTTTGCGAGTTACTTTTTATATTATGAGTTACGAGTTACATGTATTTTACGAGTTACTTCTTATATTACTAGTTACCAGTCATGAGTTACTTTCATTTTATGTTCGACGTTGCCAATCATGAGTTACAGATTATATAATTAACAGTATCTTAATTTGACATGAAAAGGGCAAATAAATTACGTGGCTTCTACCGCTGCTACCGATACGTTGTTTGACAGATTAGCATTGACGAGTTCTGTTGGGCTCAGAGTTTCACCGAAAAGTTTCTGTATTTCTTTATTAGATGCTTATTGTTAAAAATGGATACTGGGTTTTGAATTCATATGCCGGGGGGGGGGGGTGAATACGCTAATCAATGGTACATTTTTACCAAAGTGAATAGTTTTATGGCTTAGTTAATCCGAGTTAATCCTGTGAAACTACCGATATGTTTTCCGTTGGAAAGAAGCTCCTCCACGTCCAGGAGCCGTAACTCCTGTTGCGTGAATGAGGATAATGCTATCAAACTTACTTTCATAGCGATCTGACTTTGCGTTTGTCATGTCTGATCTTTGGCATGCGTTTTTTCTTCCAACGGCATCTTGGTGCCGTTTTCCTTGCGTTAATTAGTAATTTTTTCCGACCAATAAAGCTTCACAAATTTTATCCGTCATATCACAGAATAAATTTTAGTGGCAACAATAGTCACTATCGAGGGGGATTTCGTGTTTGGCACTGTGCCCTTTCACAGCATGCTGCAAAAAGTATAACATAACTGATGGAGGGCTCAGAGCCTCAGAGTTAATGTGTTTAGAGATCAGTGGGAATATTCGAAACGTTTAACACATTTGGAACTTTGGAAATTTTTGGAAAGAAGTGAATCGTGAATCGTCGTGAACAAGATGGGTTTTTTCTACCTTCGGCGCATCTTTGTGTTGCTTTTGTTTATGCAAGGAACAATAATGTCGATCAAAAAATGGATGGATACAAGAGTACAGCAAAGGTACGTGTTACAGCCAATCTCTCCTAGCAGCAAGTTCTGGAACAGTTTTCCGGGCTCATAAATATTCTTTTCAGCAAAATTTCTTATTCCTAAAGAAGTATCTGAAAATGTTGGTTTCACATCTATTACAATTTAATGGTGATTTGAAGTAGGACAACAGATGTTTTTAAGATGTTGATAGAAATTGGAAATGGGCTTGTTGTCCTGATGCATACAGGGCGGGGGCACAAGGGTCCCCAAAATTTGAAAGACTCACGGCCGGGGGGGGGTTTCCCTTATTTAAGGTACCTTGGGATGCCGCCCGCTTTACTTTTCCGGACTTTTAGTCTAGCAAAGGATATACTTTTGGCAGTTTCAGTCGATTTTAATCTGGGCAAGGGTATGCTTCTTGCAAAATTTGGCCAAAGAACTGTCAAATTTCGGTAATTCCTGTAATGAAACCCAACTTTGTATTGTTTTGGTCCAGAGAACGCGAAAATTTGGCTAGTTTTGTCCAGAAAACGTCAACTCATGACACTCTTTATGTAGAAATTAGTCTAGCCAAGGGTGTCCTTTTCATTTTCACAAAAATCTGTCTAGCCAACGGTGCCATTTTAAAACTGTAGGTGGTACACCGCTACTCGAAATTTAGCCGAGAAGCCCCCCCCCCCTTCAAGTGACGTCATAGTCATAGATGATTCCGATGATGACCTGGAAGAAAGAAAAGGGTACGTATCCAGTTTTCATTTAACTCATCGCTCCGTACATCATTTGTTGTAGCTAATTTTTCTAGTCCTTCCAGGAAGAACATTAGAAACTAAAGAAACTTGAACCTAGAAACATGAGAAGTATCATAAATATAAGAAACGTAGGCTAAGGTGTGCAATAGTGGTTTTATAAATGCGGGGCCTTACTGTACAGGCATTATTTTCATAAAAACGTATAGTTTTTATTCCCGCTGTAAGCTGAACGTTTGGCTTGGTCCACCCTTGGGTTGAAGTTGTTGTTTTGTTTTGTGTACGTTTGCATGCGCAATGCAGTGCTTATCAAATTTAAAGCAATTTAATGTTATGTTCTGTTGAGTTTAATATTTTCTAATAATTTAATAATATGTTCTGTTGAGTTTAATATTTTCTTTGTGTCAATGTCCTCTGTTATCTTATGTAACTCGTAGGATGAAAAAGTAACTCGTAAAATAAAAGTAACTCGCAACTCGTAACTCGTAAAATAAAAAGTAACTCGTAAAATAAAAGCAACTCGTAACTCGTAACTCGTAAAATAAAAAGTAACTCGTAAAATAAAAGCAACTCGTAACTCGTAACTCGTAAAATAAAAAGTAAACTCGTAAAATAAAAGCAACTCGTAACTCGTAACTTGTAAAATAAAAAGTAACTAACGCAATAAAAGTAACTCGTAACTCGTAACTCGTACATTAAAACTAACTCGTAACTCGTAACTCGTAACTCGTAACTCATAGTTTAGTAAACCACACCAGCGAAGGAAATTCTTTGAATGGTTTCGTTTCCACCAGACTGCTATTTCGAAGGCCAATTGAAATCCCAAAACGTTAAAACCGAATCATTTCAACATGGCGAGTAACCAGAAAGGATCGACTGTTGAGCTGACAACCTTTGAAAAATAAGACAACGGGGCCGTTCTTGGAAGAAGAATTGCGGAGATCGATAGAAGGAAGACGGTGACTAAAACTTCGATCGAGGGGCATTTCACTCCCAAAAATCCGTAAGAATCCTTTTGTTCAGAAAAAATTGAAATGCCCATCGCTTTGATTCTCTTGAACTCACTTTGTAAAGGCAGTGCGAAGGCTGCCGTTATGGAACGAATTTTGTGAAGAAATCAAACATCCATTGTTAGCTCTTAAAATCTTTCTCGGTACAAAACGTTTCGTACGACACTGTCATCTCTCAAAATCATTTAATCTTAAGAAAATTCCTAGCACCGGGTGAATTTATTATTTTTGTTTAATAAAATACGTGATGTTCTTGCAACAACGAATTCGGAAATAAGAAACCTTCCAGTACTTGCACATCAAAATACCAGTTTTCGAATGACGGCTAGTTTGTACTAATACACTAATATGTGATTTAATTTCCATTCTGTTCAAAGCTCGTTAGTGGGAGTGTAGTTGATTTGCGACCTTACAAAGCTATCGTTTTGTTTCTGTTGGAGGATCGCCATCCTATTTTTTAAACTTAGCTGTTTGAAGACCAAAATTGCATTTGTCGTTTATTCATATGCTTTTATTGACGATTTTTAATAGACTAAAGATCGCCCGCCTGACTTTACCAAGGAGAGCGATGTACCGCTCGCCTGCTAAAATGCTCACGGCCAGGCCTGTTAGCTATTCCAAAGAGAAAATCAAAGTACCCTTAATCTCAATGAAAATTATACCAATGGAAAGAGCTTGAAAAGACGATTAAGAAAATGTATAGGTTTATGGGGTTTGTATTTGCGGTTTGCAAACTACAGCGGAAATTTGATTTCAAAGATCTAGGAATTTTCCAAATTTCCCACTATGATTTCTCATTGACTTTTGGAAAAAATGGCACCTTCACATCACAGAATAATTGTCAAGTTTGAGAGATTGTAACTTTTTAACTACTAACTTGATAGCCCCAAAATTTTCAGGAATTGTTGAGATGACATGAAATTTTGAAAAAATTGCGTGGTTTTTAAGATAAAAGTTGGGGGGACAGTGGGGGGAGGGTACAGATTTTGCCAAAGTTTCAATTAGAATTTGTAAGAGATAACAACAAAATAGCTATTAACATGAATAAAAACTTAATAAACAAAATAATTTTTTTGAATATATGATGGTTGTGTGCCTGGAAATAAGAGCAAGGGAAATTTGGGGGGAAGGTGTCATTTTTACTATGACGTCATATTCCGATTTGGTAAACACCTAATTTTGCTGGAAACACTTAATAGTACTTACTTTGCGTTAGAAATTTCAGATTAATTTGAAAAGAAACTTGATTTTGTAAAATTTGTGCCTTTGAAGTTCATTTTGGGGGGTCTGTGGGGGGTCTGTGGGGGGGGAGGTTGCCAATTTTTCAAATTTTCATTCTTAAGTTAACAGCACACAAATTTCCTTTTTTAAGTTCATCTTTATTTAACCAAACCAGTTCCTTTACAACTGCTATCAAGTTTGCCTTCATCTCCATCCTTTTCTCAGCTGGACTTAACTTTTCAATCTTCTTTACTTTGTTCCTTAATTTCTTTACCAGTCCACTAACATTTATATCCTCTGGTATACTCTTGTTAAGTTGTACAAGCATATTTCTAACAGCAATGTTTCGGTTACTTGCATGTTCACCAGCAATATCAATCAAAACATCCAAAATCTCAAATGTAATTTCAAAGGAGCAATCATCCTCAATCAAGCACCCAGCACAAAACTATCCTCATCATTGAGAGAAGACAGAAAATCTAATGGGCACTCCATTGTGTGAAAAATTTATCTGAATGATGCTGGCAACTACTGTAGAAGACTGACTAAACTAAAAATTTGAAACCTAAACTTTAAATTTGTATGAATACCATTACAAATATGATGCAAGCTGATCAGTTTTTCACTCCAAATATGGAAAGAGGAAAATTTTGTGCATAGTAACTATGACCTAATTTCCTTGTGAATCATGTAGCACTGACTCACACTATACCAAACAGGGACTGACTCATTCATCTACAGAGAAGGAAAAAGCTATGGAAATAACCAACAAAACTACAAGTTATGAAGAAATTCTGTATGTATCTTTGGGTTCTTAAACTTTCAAAGCCAAACAAAGATGATTTTCCTAACAACTTTGAAAAACTGAACTGCTGTGATCACAATACACTTCTTCTGGTTCTCTTTTTGCAAGTGACTTTAGGCCTAAAAACCGTTGAGAAATTTAACACGAAAACAGAAGCTACGATTAAACATTTCAGGATTACTCTCGGATTGTTGTATCATGTCTTGTAAAAAAGTTTACGTAAGAACCGTGTGCGATTTTACAGTTCACGTGCGCCAGCCCAGCCCAGTTTCTTAGCAACTGTTTGGTCGCGTCATGCGGGAAGGCCATTTCCGCAGTGCTCTTCGCCATGGCGTTCAGTCAATGAAAACAAATTCGTTCAGTCAATGAAAACAAATTCGTTTTCGGGTGGGTTCCAAATCGCAAAATGTAGGGAAAAGTTATGTATTTCCATCAATGAAGGCATGAATTTTCGTGCCAAGAGCTTTTATTTGTAAAAAAAAGTTAGTTTCTTACCTGTGACGCTGCTTCGAAATATGCTTTGACTTGTAACTCCAGTCGATTGCAAAATATTCCGGATAAAGTTGCAGTCCAGTGTTGTTCATGCTCTAAATAATATACTGACCAAGTTATATCACATTATGAAACTCGGAACCCATGCGGAATTGTGTTTTTGGACGATCGACTGGTGGAAAATGCGGGCCGCATCATCGCGTATGGGAAAAAGCTGGTCAATAAATTATGTTCGTGCAGGTAGGTACCTCATGTTATTTTTGCACTAAAATGGTAGCGATTGAAAGCCAAAAGAATAAGGCCCTGTTCACACTACTCCGTTTTTGTTAGTATCCGTTTTTGTTGCATCAAAGCTACCGTTCACACTACTCCGTTTTCGTACAAAAACGGAGAGAAAAACCTCCGTTTTTGTGCGTTCACACTGATCTGCCCGATAACAAAAACGCAGCGAAAAACATCCGTTTTTGTGCGTTCACATTACTCCGTTTTTGTGAAGCTCATTGTTGGATATTGGAGCGTTTTCAAAAACCTCCGTTTTTGTGCGTTCACATTGATCAAATGCGTTTTCAAAAACCTCCGTTTTTGTGGATATCTACTTTTGACAGCGTTTTCGAAAACCTCCGTTTTTGTGTCGTTTTTGTGCGGATCAGTGTGAACACTTTCACAAAAACGGAGGTTTTTCTCTCCGTTTTTGTACAAAAACGGAGTAGTGTGAACGGGGCCTAAGACCATATACAAGTTAGACGAATATTCGTCCAGACTCAGTTTCATTTTCCAGACTCAGTTTCATATTCGAGACTCAGATTCAGAAAAAAAAAACCATCCCTTTTCTGCAAACAAAATAACATTTTATTGAAAAATGAATGAATTTCAACACGAGAACTCTATCAAACACATCTAAATCTGAAAACACCTTGTCGATCGCACAAACAGTTTTTCTGGAAAAACGAGGTTTGTGTCTGACTCCTGCTTAGGCCCAATGCGAAGACCTTGGAAACTGTAACTTTTCTACAAACAAATTAACTTTTTATTGAAAAATGAATGAATTTCAACACGAGAACTCTATCAAACACATCTAAATCCGAAAACACCTTGTCGATCGCAAAAACAGTTTTTCTGGAAAAACGAGGTTTGTGTCTGACTCCTGCTTAGGCCCAATGCGAAGACCTTGGAAACTGTAACTTTTCTTCAAACAAATTAACTTTTTATTGAAAAATGAATGAATTTCAACACGAGAACTCTATCAAACACATCTAAATCTGAAAACACCTTGTCGATCGCACAAACAGTTTTTCTGGAAAAACGAGGTTTGTGTCTGATTCCTGCTTAGGCCCATTGCGAAGACCTTGGAAACTGTAACTTTTCTACAAACAAATTAACTTTTTATTGAAAAATGAATGAATTTCAACACGAGAACTCTATTAACACATCTAAATCCGAAAACACCTTGTCGATCGCAAAAACAGTTTTTCTGGAAAAACGAGGTTTGTGTCTGATTCCTGCTTAGGCCCATTGCGAAGACCTTGGAAACTGTAACTTTTCTACAAACAAATTAACTTTTTATTGAAAAATGAATGAATTTCAACACGAGAACTCTATCAAACACATCTAAATCCGAAAACACCTTGTCGATCGCACAAACAGTTTTTCTGGAAAAATGTGGTTTGTGTCTGACTCCTGCTTAGGCCCATCGCGAAGAGTCTGGAAAATGAAACTGAGTCTGGACGAATATTCGTCTAACTTGTATATGGTAAGAATAAGCAATCCGGAGCAAGAAACAGAATTAAAATACGACTTGTGGTAGCAGAGATATGGACAAACAAAAAATCTGGTTTTTGCAGAAATTGTCGAATTTGTGAAGAAGGATTAACGCAGGTTTGGAATAGCTAGCTTAGGCCCAATCGACTCGCTTCGTGTCCTGTGTAGCAGTAGCTCATGGTATGTGGAGCAATTTGGATACTGTAGGACCGATACTGTAAGCAGTTCCACTTAGAACAATTCCAGCTGGTCCCGTGCAAAAGGAAAGCCTAAACATACCCATATGCGTATGGTTCCAAATAGAACCGATTCCGTGTAAAAGATGCCTCAAAAAAGCATAATTCGCCCAGATTGACATGAGATCACAGACGGAATAGTATCCAAAAGTAGAGTACTATCGCCCTGAAGCGCCCACCCAACGTATAATGCAAGTTTTGAGCCTGTTTAAAGCACATATGTCACGAACCTGATTGGTTCACACGATACAATTCTTTCTATTGTTTATTACAAAGCACAGGATCGAGGCTGAATTTTCATTGCAATGAAAATTCGTGAAACGGAAATGAAAGGTCACAAAACAATGGAATTCCACTCCACACTTATTTGTTGTATTAACCAATTGCTAACGTGACATATGTCCTTTAAGGTTAAAGAAATAGTCAAGTCTTGGACTGACGATAAGTAGAAATAAAGTGCAAAAATGGATCGCTGATGACGCACTATTTTGCGTTAGCTTGTTTTCCTTAAAGTTTCTTATGCTGAGAAGACTTTTCCGACGCATTTTGAACGTTGCATTAAGTGTTTGTCCCTTTCTTCATTTATTTCAGCCAGCTGCATCATTTTTATTCATTTACATCGTAAGATGTTGAGAATTATCTCCGGACATTTTTCCGCCTTTGTTTAGCGAATCATAATCACCTACACATATGGCGACTAGAGCCATTTCCTGAGGACTGCACCCAGCTCCAATGGATTTCCTGTTTTCATGTATACCACCAAACAAGTTTTATGATGTTTTCAAAATATTCTCTGGCAATTCTTCCTCTTAGTTTTAAGTCATCTTTCATCTGTGTCAACCATGTAAGTTTTAGTATTCCAACTTTGTTCTTTTGTGGTTCTCTTAATGCTTGCTCTGCTGACGTTTCTTCTGGTAATCTGCATAAGTGGCTGGTAATTTCATTCTTATCATTTCTAGCGTTTCACGCCATGGTCTTCTTAGCTAGGTTGCAACAGTCTTTATTGGTGATTTTATTTGGGTATATAAATCTTATTGCCCTTCTAAGGGGGCAACGTTGAATGAATCAATTGAATTAATCTGAGTTGATGTCTACAAAGCACTATTGCGCATGAAAATTGACGCCTCATAGCACGTCCGTTTCAAAGCAATTGAAATATCTGATTTTGGATATTTTCCAATTTTTGGTGGGAGTGGGGGAAAAGTGCCCCTCCCTTCCCTCTGCTCCAATGGTTTTAATATGCATCTTCTGAAAAATTTTGTGCATTTGTGCAGAAGACAGTTGTTTTCCTTCGCGTTTCCTGGGGATGGTGAGGGTAAGAATTATACGAAAGATTGATCAACAATCAAGCTGCCAAACAAATCACTTTTATCATAGAGAAGGAGCAGCATTGAGCAGTGTACTCACTCACCGCAGGACAGAACTGAAATGCGGTCTGCACTGCAGTAGGTACCGGCATTTAATGTGCAACTCTTATTTTACCGTAAATGAGAACTACACATTAAAGATTTTGTGGTTTATTGTTATTGAACAATGAAAATATTGAGGCAGCCAATATTCGCTGTCTGCTGTGCAAGATCTCAAAGACGATCTTATGGCGGTATTATGTATATCATGACACTGAAAATGTACTTTCTTCTGCATTAGAAGGAGAATGGCCTGATTACAGGCAATGTAGACTCGACAATAGTGGGGGCAAGATCATGGAAGAAAGCAAAACTCTTGGAAGCTACAATCTTCATGAAGGTAAGAAGAAATCAATGGATTTGTTTCTTCCGAGTTTCCTCTGTGTCCTAATCAGCTGACTGAAACCAGCATGTAAGGCCTAGGTCTGACCTTCTCAATAGTGTGAACGCAATATTGCTCCATCATGATTCTTCCTCACTTTCAAATGAAGGTTTACTCGAATTCATTTTGTATGTGAAAGAACGGTTGACCATTGACATCAATAAGCTACTTGAGGCAACCCTCCAATTCATTCATGCTTCAACACGCCCTTTGTTACAATCTCCCATACATTAGTCCTACTTTTAGTCAGTTTACTTTGTATTCGTAATTAGTTTACCTAATTTAGTTATATTTCTTTCTATTTTTGTTTAATGTTGTGCGTCTTTATGTATAGGCCATGGGATAGTCCCTGCAGTGAAGTACAATAACTAGGAAAGTATAACAGAATGTAACATATGCATATGTACAGAATGTAATTATCTTACATGAATAGAAAAAAGCATATATATCCTTGAGCTGCTCCTTTTTGTCACTTGAGCTTGTGAACGATATAGATAAGACTGCTGCAAGCGCTAACAGGGGTACAGCACATTTGATACCATTCTGAGAACCAAACCAACTATTCTCTTTTGCATTCTTTGTCATTATGACTTTTACAGACTACTTATTTCGTGGTTGAAACTTTTCTTCGAGGTTGTCAAAGTTAACCAAGGTACTATACTTGGTATAGAAGAAATTCATACTTTTAGTTATTCGAACAAGATCCTAAAATGACTCACATCTCGCAGGTTACTCTAAAATCCTACTTGGTCCTTGTTTCAGATGGTTCAGTATGTCAAAACCCAGATTTAATCAAGACAAGGAAGGTTTACAATGAACCGGTACAATTTTGATCTGCAACAAAGTTGTTGCAACCCTCCCCCCTCCTCAATAACAATCCCGCCAGACATTGAAAATACAGTGGCGAAATTACAAAAACTTTCATCAGTGGGAGTTAGAAATATCATGACGGGGAAATGAAATTTTAGGCTATCATCTACGGTGGAACTTGTCTATTTTTGACGGGAAAGAAAGCATTTCAACGGGAAAAACAAAAACAAGGTGGGGAAAGTGTCTAAACTAGAAACTTGGCGGGGAAACGAATTTTCTTGGCGGGTTCATCTACAGATTGAAGGAACAAATTGTCTCAGATGAGCAAGAAAGAGCAGTGCTTAGTCCGATGCAGAACTGAGGTTAGTCCGATGCACCTTTTCGCGGATCTAAAGTTGTACCAGTGCAGTGTAAACAGGGTTTAATACCACTTTTGCACGGTACCATAACAATTTTCATCTGCCACGGGTGTCCCAGAAAAAAGTTTCCCAATTTGAGCCGTTATTTTAGTAAAACTGTGCGTTATTTGATAGAAAATATGAAATAAATCGATTATACATTGCCCAATTTAGATATGAGTATATGAGTATCTGATCAAATCCATAAAATATCTCATAAAAATTCCGTATTCCACTTATCATTTTCGACAAAATCCGTGTCGAGTAGGGGTGAAGAATTTCGTCGTTCCGTTAAAAAATTGCTAGCATTCCGTATTCCGCGACAAATTTTCTTCAAGTTCCACTGTTCCGCAAACCCTGATGACCCCCACAATAAAGGTATCGTGAGTACATTGATGTCTAAAGCACTCAATGTCTTGCTGTGGTATGACATGAAATATGGATTCCCAATTTTTTGTGGGAGCGTGGCGAAAGTTTCTAACCTCATGTAACAAATTGACTATGGATCTTTGATCTACAAATATGTAATTGTCTTGATAGTGTGTTGTAGCCTATTAGATCTCCGTCCTTTTCTTTATCAACATCATCCCAATTCTCTCAGCCAAGATTTGCATCTTTGGTCACAAAGAAGCTTGCAAAAGTCTCTTTAATAGCTACTTCTACCTGGTAGGGTAACAGAAAAGAAAGACTGATCAGCAATTTTGTCTTTGCTTAAAATCTGTTCCAACGCATTGCTATTTTTGCAACATCGATGGTTCTAGTAATATTTGCCATAAAGCGAGAAGAGCACACAAATTCCTCTGGCTTAGAGACTAAACCTTGAATAGGACGACTTTGGCACTAAGATCTTACCTATCTGTCATTATCTTCCAAAAGCCTTCTTTCCTTTCGAAAACAGGACAAAACATATCATTTCTGGAAAATGGGTGCAATGCTGAAGGTGCCTATTTCTGTGCATGGGATAGATCAAGTGATGTTGATGTAAATCAAGAAACTTCCTTACTATGCCAGTAAAGTTGCCGATAAATACTTGCAGATTATCAATTTCATTTGGTAACAGAATAATAGCAATATCGGTGTCTCCTAAAGTCAAACGCACAAGAGATACCGTTCTTTGACCATTACTTTTGAAGAAGGCATGATGCAAAAGGTAAAATAATCTTTGGGGGCAGCATTTTCGTGGCTGCAACCCAAGTTTTGATTTGCCAAAAAATTTGGTCAAGAATACTATGGAAAATCCTGAAAATCATACAAATTGGCTTATGTTCTATAGTATTTTGACCAAATATTTGGTAATTTTAAATCTGTGCAAATTTAGAGCTATTTACAACTGGCATTGAAACTACATCATTCCAGTAGGAGGATCATAGAAGTTTAAAAATGGGCATAACTCAAGTTCAGAACCCTCAACCTCACCTTAAAATTTGTGTCCAAAGGTAACAACTATCAAATCAATTTTAGATGCTACTACCACATTTTCTGCTTCTGATATGAAATTCTAGGATGCAAATTTGGAATCAGCATCCAAGAAATAGCTTTGTTGTGCATTTTCATGATCTTATCATGTGAAAATATGAAATTATTGGGATTCGAGCCATTAGTGGCACTCTCCTTTTCTTTGTTGATTGCAGAAAAATTGTCAATTTTGAAAAATGATAGCTTTGGAACAGTTCGGGATAATTAGCTCAAATTTGGACAGTTTTCAGATCCCATGAACCCACAAACATGGTGGAAAAATGAGCTCAGTCTGAGGCAGTGTGGTTCCAGGCTTTACCTAGTTTTAAATGGAATGACCCTTACAGAATGACAATGATAAGGTTGCACGGTATCAATGTGTATCAATTTGCAACGGTATCAATGTGTCCAAAGATCCAAGGATGAAATTAATGTGCTCATTCCAAGATTAAATGAAAAGAAATCAATAAAACTCAGGCGATAAGAACCTGCAAAGACCACCTTGAGCTAGAAGTAAGGTTTGAAGAGGGAAGGACTAAGTTGATAGAAAATGAAATGTCATAGAAATTCTGCGAGAATGATGCCAATGCCATCCAAAGAAGACAAGAAAATAGCCAGAAGCGAATATACCAAGAGAGAGTTCGTTCTCAAAAGTGGATGGGCCACTTTGCAACGTTGATTTCTGACAGCAAGGACCTGTCCCCCGACAGCCAAACGATCAACCATAAATGGAAATATATAGCAGATATTGTGCTATCAACAAACATAGCAATAAAACAGCAACTGCTGCCGACCAAGGCATACGAAAAATACAAGTTACAAGAGCAAGTACCAACAACAACGTATAGATTATGTCATAATGCTGAAGAGACAGTGAAACATCGGATGAGTTCATGTTCTGCCATTGCACAATCACTATACAAAGCTAGACATGATAAAATGTTAAGACCAATTTACCATTTTCTACTGTCAAAATACAAGTTTAACCAATCAGACTATGGCAAACCATGGTATAAACAAAGCATTCCTGTTACATCAATTGAAAATCAACACGTAAATATACTATGGGATGTACCTTTGGTTTTAGAACGAAGACCAACCAATAACACAATAAAGCCAGATATGATCCTATTTGATAAAGATGCGAAAAAGATAATACTGATAGAGGGAACTGTATGTGCTCCAGATATCATTTTGACACGTGAAGATGAGAAACAACACATGGAGAGATGGGGAAATCGTTTGAAAAGATGCACTCAGGATAGCAGGGGTAAATTTTGTAACAATAGAAATTTCAGTTTGTTTACATTTTGCACCATAGCCAATCAACGAGCTCCATTTTAATCACGTGATCAACAACTTCCCGCATCAAGAGTCGTAGCTGTGGGGAACACTATAGGAAAACTACCCTCTCAACTTTTGGCCGCCGCGAAAATATACTTCTCAAGAACCTTTAGAAATTTTAAATCTGTGTTGTCAGATAAATTTGCCAACCAGGGTTGCTTGCCCACTTGTCTGCTATACCTGGTTTTTGCAAAATAATTCCTTGAAACTCCGTCATTTCACAGAGCCTCTCACTTCCTTTGAAGGAAGCGCATAAAAGCTAATCTTTGCCTTTAGGAACGGCAAAGTGGCACTCTTAACATCTAAAATCAGTTCCAGACTGGAAATTAAGGTTACAATACATTCAATTTTGATTTACCCAACAGAAGTTTTTCGGCAACTTATCCTAGATGGCCCTGTCAACGAAATTTGCATAACAAGAAAAATCAGCATGTAAAGTTTTCTCTTGTGAGTGTTTTGGCGGGAGTTTTGTCTATTCGTCATCTTGTTATTCAAAACTGGACTGAAACATTATTATTTGGTTGCTTCGATAAATGATGAAAATCTTGGGACAAAACTGAATAAGATTTTGGCACCGTTTGGCAGCAGAACTGGAAGAATAGAAGATATTATCATGAAGAGTTCGTACAATTTATCCGTCGAGGATTAATAGAAAATTGTTTGTGACATCTTGAGTTTGCAAACTCTACGGCTACGAATACTCAACGAGTGACATAAAAGAAGGGAGCAGAAGAGTCAAAAGAAGTCAGTCTTGAAAGGTAAGTGGATTTATTTGGAAAAGGAGGAATCACATAACTTATGTCTTGTTGAACATCGGATTTAACTTCGCCTTGAAATAAAATTGGAGAATGAAGAACTTTATAGATATATATATTTCGGAATTTATGAATTTGAATTTACACACCTGGGTCGGAAGCATCTAAAAGGCTAAGAACTTTAGAACTGGCAAAATCATCAAGAAATTTCCTGTTTAGTCAAGGAAAGTCTTAGCATAGAAATATTCACTTCACTTGTTTTTTTTCCTGTCTCATATTACTCGGAAGGTATCTACTTGAGTTAATGTCTAAACATAAAAGTACTGTTTATTCTCGAGGGTACAAGTGATTTTTATGGAACTCGTAACTCGTAAGAAACTCGATCCTTGACCAAAAATCTGATAATTTTGATAAACCTTCAATACTAGACTAAGTTATTATTCTCTTACAAATAAATATATGTGTATTCTTCAAACATTCATCGAAAGGAAATTTTATCATAATCATTAAATCTGGAGAATCCAAATTTAAATAACAGAAAACTTTGTTGCACAGCTCCGTTGTGTAACTATTTCTTGGTTACTCTTTCAGTTCACTGGCCAAAGTCTTGTTTAGTGTTGTCCTACTGTTTTTATTTTCCGAAGAAACCAGCAAATGATTCGTCATGTTACTCTCTGATCAGTCGACAAATTGACAAAAACACCCACCAAAACACCCAGAAGAGAAACCCTTCCATGCTGATTTTTCTTGTTCTGCAAATTTTGTTGTAGCGGCCAATTTCAATTGACGAATATTTAGGATAAGCTGCTGCAACACTTAGTTGGGGTAAATCAATATTAGATATATTGTAACTTTAGTTTCCAGTCTGAAACTGATGTTAGCCGTTAATAGTGCCATTTTGTCGTTCCTAAAGGCAAAAATAGTTTCCTTGCGCTGGACCTCAGCTCCTTGAAAGGAAACGAGAGGTCCGTGAAATGACGACGTTTGAAGAAATTATTGCACAAAAACCAGGTAGAGCAGACAAGTAGGCAAGCAACCCTGGTTAGGAAATTTATCTGACAACACAGATTTAAAATTTCTAAAGGTTCTTGAGAAGTATATTTTCGCGGCGACCAAAAGTTGAGAGGGTAGTTTTCCTATAGTTTTCCCCACAGCTACGACTCTCGACGCGGGAAGTTGTTGATCACGTGATTAAAATGGAGCTCGTTGATTGGCTATGGTGCAAAATGTAAACAAACTGAAATTTCTATTGTTACAAAATTTACCCCTGCTACCCAGGATACAATGTAGACCAGATTAGTGTCGTTTTTGACTTCCTTGCATGTTACAGCCAGCAATTTCACACAAAGATGGAAAAACTGATAGAAAACAGCTAAACAACGACCTTGATAATTGAAACAGTTGTAGAAGTGGATCGAGGGTCAAAACTGCGAGATAGTTGGACATTTTTACGCAACGAAGTGAAGAGAAAAGATCATGGATGACTAAAGAACTAAAAGCATTAAATCTAATTGCCTGGGCTTGCCCGCAGCTGAATTTTGAACTTTCGAAGTACTATTCACAAATTTCTGTCAATAATAATAATAATGACAAATTCTTCTCTTTTCAGGAAGCAAAATCTATGTTGATCAATGGATTTGGTTGGAATGGAGATGGCGTTAAACAAAAGGCACCACTGCAGTTTTCTTTCATTAAAACTAGTTTATTAAACAAGTCACAAATTTTCTATGTCAATTCCTTCAAGCTACATTTAGAGGGCAACAGCATACAGCTCAAATCCTTATTAGTTGCTGAAGCACACGCGGAAATCATCCAATTTTACAGTATTCAGCAAATCAAATAGCCCCTTTCCAACCACGTGATAACAAACTGGCCGTTCGAAGTCTCAAAAATGTTCGGTTAGTGTCCACTTTGACCGAAAAATATGGGTCGGTCGGTCGGGCGGCAACATGATCAAATATGGATTTTTTCCAAATTTTTTTAGGTTTGAACTATTTTAGGGACACAAAAATTTAGGCCGGTTGTGACGTCGTCGTTAATACATGTGTCATGGTTCTGGAGTAGCTTGCCTCGTTTACAGCTGCATGCCAACATTTCCTGATAATCAGCTTGAAAGATATGACATTAGATCAAACCAAAGTTCAGACGCGGCAAATCGGGAAGTTTCTGATTGGAAACTTTCTGCTGGATGCCATTGTTATGTATTTGTAGCGTAAGTAACGTCACAAGAATCATACATTTATGCCAATACTGCGACTACCAAAGGCGAAAACAACCTGCCTTGGAATCGATACAGTCAGATTTATGGGGAAAAAGGTATGGGAGACACTACCAGGAGAGCTGAAAAACTCGGATTCCCTTCAAGTTTTCAAAAGGGTTATCAAAGCCCATAAATGCCATGCCTGCAACTGCAGATTATGCAAAGTGTTTTATCCAAATTTAGGCTTTTTATTGTAAATTATATCTTCACTTTAATCTTACATGTATTTTTTTTTGTTTTCTTTGTTTTTGTAAATAGTTGGCCTTAATTAGCAATTTAGCTATAACATTTAGCCAACTTTAAATGAAAGAATTAATGATAATAATAATACTGAAAATCCTTATTTAAATTTTCCATATAACGTTAAAGACGCCCGACCCAAAAATCTAATTTTTTCCATTTCAAAATCTTTGAAACCAGGGGCGCACTGTGAAGGAGCCATATCTTTGCTGAAGTGCGCAGGCACCATTCAAATTTGATTTCTGGCTATGGTGGCCTCGTGTCGATGGTAGGCCGAAGAGAAAACAACGAAGAAAAGCAGCATTATCGAGGTTAACTTCAATTTTTAAGCTACGAACACGTTGCATTACTGTCCATGGCATGCTTGGAAAAATTTCTCATTTCGAACCAAAGTTACATTCATTTTCCGGTTGAAGAATATGGACATTCGTTCAAACATTGATGAAAGTCGCTGCAAATAAGATGTAAGGATAAAAATCTCAGCGATTGTGGATATTGCCCTAAGCAATAAACCATGCACAGTGATCCAGAGCATGGAAAAAATGTTAAAGCAAAAAACCTTTCAAATGCAAAAGCGTTAAGCTCATCTTAAATAAGAGACACATGAGCTAGAGCCCCATCGCCCTTTTCCGATCACTGAAAAAGAGACCTTGTATTAGCTAATTGGCTAAAGAAAATTTTAGCGGAAAAGTTCTTGCTGTTGAATTCCTCCTAATTTCATAGTTTAAAATATAAAAACTATTTATTGTAGCTTTAGCCACCCTCTTCCGTAAAATCGTTGTCGAACGCCACAACGGTAAAATCGCAATATCTTCATTTCATAGCCCTTTTCCTTTCAAGTTCATAGCAAGTTAACCCATGAATTTCGAGCAGCACCACCGCAGAGGGCTCAAGAAAGCGCAGTTTCCAGATGAAATGAGTGCCATACAGATAGCAGGAGATGTTTAGCTCATGTTATCGTTTGGTAAATAACATTTCGCCGCTTTATTCGTTCAATAACACCATAGTCGAATTTACTATTGAAAGTTACAGGCTTTCACAAGAAAACTGGCAAACCTCTAGCATAGCAGCACCGCAAAATTGTTGTCATCCTGGGGGGAGTACGGAGATATTTCATACCTTGGATCTGAAATTTCTATTGAATATACATTATGGGTCTTTGAATATCTAAGCTGAATTTGAAAAGCAGCAAATGATTTCTTGGCCGCTCTCCTTTGCCCATGAAAACATCAATTCTCTTTTGCCCCCTCCCTTTCTTCAACGCCCTCTGGAATTAATTCAGACCCTATCTAACGCACATCCAAAATCAATGGAACCCCCTGATGAGGTTTTTTGTTTATTTCACCTTCCACCCGGTCTCTTCATAGAGAGAGAATCCATTCACTAGCAACCATTCACAGGATTCGAAGCATAAGCGTACGGGAAGAAAAATCTAGGGGGGCTGCGCTGCCGATACAAAGCAAATCGTTTACTAACATTTTTGACGGATTAGGGGCAAAATTTTGCCCGAGTGGAGCTGATTTTGAAAATCTTTCCAAAGTTGGGGGCTACGGCCCCCCCCCCACCTCGTGCGCTCATGATTCGAAGCCAAACCTCGTGATCGGAAAGGGCGATCTGTAGCGTATCGACTGCAGTTAGCAGTTTACCCCCGGCTGGTAAGCCGGAGATATTATCATAGAATCTTTTTTCCTAAGAATCCGTTTAGAGAGTTGGAGTAAAGGTTGAAATGTTTTGACTGCGGTTCTGATGAACAGCAGTGAGGAACAAGGGAAAAGGCTCAAGAATTCACCTCGAACGACTAATTTGGTATCACGTAGTTTGAAATGGGCTATTTGATTGGCTGAAGACCGTGAAACTGGATGATTTCCTCGTCTTTCAGCATCCAGTAAGGATTTGAGCTGTAAGCTGAGGGTAACAGGGAATGACTTTGTAACAATCAGCTGCTTTTGATTGAAAATGCAATTCAAAGCAATTAGAAGTAACAAACAAATGAAATTTTCTCAGCCAGAAGTTGAAAGTAAACAAGGCCGAAAAAGTTGCTCCAAAACCTGTAGAGCGAAGTATTTCCGTGTGCACCAGAGCTGTCATGAAGAATTAAACAGGGGGGGGGGGGGCGGAAGGGATTTCAAAATTCGCCGTAAAATTGCGTAGCCCAGTACAAGACACAGAAACTGTTTACATAGCCCCTTAAACATCAGCAAACATTCTTTGACGACCCCAGGGCTTCAAAATGAACTCTGTGGTTCAGAAACTTCTTCAAGAATAACCTTCAGCACTTTACAATTCAAGTTTTTGTCTATGCACCATGTTGTCAATACCGTATCTGTGGGACCTGGCATAACATTTTAAGAAGGTAGGGAAGAACCTGCAGATACCTCTGTGTTAAACACTGAGATGGAGAACAATATCAATGATCAGGGGAACGGCGGGAATGATTCTGACAGTGTTTGAGGTAATTGTAGAATATTGAATATTGAAATATTGAAATTATTGAAACAAATATAGTTTCATGGTCCATATTTTCCATCTAATAATTTTGGTGACCTTGTCAAATCCCTTCCGCCCCCCTCTGTTCCATACTTTACGACAGCTCCCTTAGGAGAAAAACGATGAAAAAGGATGAACTTTAAGATCATCTGCTTGGTGGATATTTCTTATTGATTCAGCAGCTGAGTTGTAATTATTTCATTTAAGGCTTAGGCATGCAAGAATTGCATTGATTTATGTCCGGCTTTCGAATCAAGTAGCTAAGCAAAAATCTGCCAGGAAAATCTTTTAGATTCTCCTTTTCTTTCGTTTTAAAATCGTGACTTACTTCTCTTAAAAACGACTTTCCGCATGCAGACAGTTGTCCCTATGCACTGTGTTTGTAGCTTAAAAATTGAAGTTTGTTACCTCGATAATACTGCTTTCCTTGGTTGTTCTCTCTTCGACAGTAAAGACCCGCTAACAAGAACATACGTTTCTACAACAAGACTGACCATGTAGGAACATGGTACTCTTCCTGCATACTGCATGGAAGTAGAGTACCATGTTCCTACATAGTCGGTCTTATACAGGATGCGGAAAACGTCGCTATAGCAATGTTTTTATCCAATTGCTAAATCATGTTTTCTTGGTTCAGTTTGTGCTTTTAGTGAAAACAAAGCAGTGAAACTGCAATAACAGACCTCGAATGCTTGAAAATGAGCGTTGCAGAAAAATCCATGTAACAACAATGACCATCTGACTGATTTTTGCATTTGGCGGAATGCGACGTTTTGGCAAATCGGTCATTTGACGGAGAACTGATGCCTCTTCCATTAATTAGAAATATGCAAGAGTCAAGTTAAAGCCTCTGCAAAGCGAAGGATTTAAAAGACATAAATTGATTTCATGTTTTCTGCAGCTTGATTTTCATACAGTCACACGAAAAGAATCACTTTGACTCATTTGGTGGATTACAACAACCAGGGGGAGGGGAGCTTCTTGACTTTAAATTGTACGGGGTTGTGCACTCCGAGAAATGATTTTTCGCCCAGCTTTAGAATTTTGTCTCAAAATGATAACCCGCTTTAGAAAAAGTCGACGAAATCTGAAAAGCATACTCCAAAACATCAAAAACTCATAGGAGAACAATAAGGTAACACTTTTGACAACCGGTGCCTTAGAAAAATGATCTTCTTTGATACCCGGGGTTGGAAGAAAGAAGTGAAAACGATACCCGGGAAGGAGTGCACATCCAGTCAGCAAAATATATTAAGTACTCCAGCCCGGGCTACAACAGTGTCAAATATCCATGAACAAACGCCAATGAGTAAAGAATGCTTTTAACACGAAAGAAAAAAAGATAAAATGCAAGGGAACAACTATTTTAATAATTTTAATAACTTAATAATCCATTATCACCAAGATAATTCAGCAGGCACACAATGACATTTCAGACTGTATGAAAATCAAATTTGGCCTTATCGGAAACGATACTCTCATTGGTTGAAATGATAGAAATATCATGCTTTCATTTAAACTGTTATCTCATCAGCTCACCTATTACATTGTGCATGCATCCATAAGCACACGGGATGCAGTGGCGTAACGCACGGTGGTTGGGGTTAGAGCAACTCCCAAGGGCCCCCGAGCTTTAGAGGCCCCTTACGATTTTCAGTAATGTATTGAATGTCGCTTTGGAGAAACACCCCTCTGAAGAGACCCAGAGATTTCTAGTGAATTGAACACCGTATTACAGACCTTTCAAAGATGCCTTGCTATCTTCTAGCGAATATGAATGTTTTAGAAAATGACTTGACCAAAAATCCATTTCTGTGCGCTACCTAAGCTTAACATTTGAATGCTTCCTTGGGAAGCATGTCGTCGACCACAATCCTTCTTTGATGGTGAACGTTCTACGAAAGATGCATTTTCCAATATTCGAAAGAGCATGGTTCAAAAAGTTTTCCCGACATACCCGAAATGTAGCTCGCTTCGCTAGCATTTCATTTTCAGCCACCATCCCTAATTTTTTCTTGTACAAACGTGCATTCATACAAAACTTCCATAGAAGCCCGTTTTGATTTTGCCGATAAAAAGACCGCTTTGATGTTGGAAATTTTGTGAACTTTTGTTGATCTATCTGCCGCCTCAGGGGCCCCCTGCATAGCTAAATTACTGAGGGCCCCGAGCTGCTCCGTTACGCCACTGACGGGATGAAAAAATCTACCCTACACAAAGCCCATTGTTTGCTAACTTTTTTGCCTGGCTTAAGGCAAAACTTTGCCCGAATGGGGCTCAATTTTAAAATTTTCTCCAAAGTTGGGGGGCTACCGTCCCCATGCCCCCCCGCCTCGAACGCTTTTGCATGCATCTGTTGTTTCCATTTTCGCCAAATTTTATTTTCAAAAAGTCTGTAATTGTAGCGTGACCACAAAAATACCCTGGGTGACACTGGTTCTTACATGAAAATTACACGTAAGTACAAATAAATTCAACAATCAAATTCAGCAAGAAGTATCCTTGTTCCAAGATGATGAGTGTCCTAGAGGGCGACAGTTGAGCCTGAGCTTAATTTAAACTGGTTTGATTGTTATCTGAAGCATCTTGCATGTGCAATGCAAAGGATCACTTAATATGTTTTGCAGCCATTTCTTCTTCCTCTGGCCTTGATAATATTCTTGAAGAAGAATTTTCATTTGCTCTTTGCAAATTCCTTGCAACGTGCACAGATCCAGATCATCGTTTGCTGGCAACTGGTGGGCGACTTGAGGATCTAAAGATGTGAAATGAGATTTTAAGAAGCTTTCGTTGATGATTCAAACTGCACTGATTTGATTCATGTGAACAGTGTGTGCGAAACATGTTGAGCCTGTTTCATAATGTTTATAATATTAATTGTTTGCAAACTTGTTTCTTGTTTGCAAACTTATTTCCTTTCCTTACCCAGTGGCGAAGCTGGCTGAAAACAGTTAGTCATGCTCTTATGCGCCCTGGAAAATTTTCTAAGCCACGCCCTTTTTTCGCCTGGAAACGCCCTTTTTAGGGATAGAAATGCCCTTTTTTAAAAAAGATCAAACAGCTCCTCATGGTGCAGAGATGAAAATACACTGCTAAAAACAATGAAAACTACTGTTTCTAAATATTTTGTTTCAAATTTAATATTTTAGTAAAACATTATGTAAATGTTTATTATAGATTTAACATGCACTGTGTTAGGGCTTCAGATATCATACAATTATTTCAATTGAAAAGTTGCCAGACTAGTTCCCACTGAGAAGATCATTGAGAGATCAAGCCCCGTGTCAAGGGAATGCCCATTGCTTGAGTTTTCCATTTTTAAGCAGAAGGAACCCCACCAGCTCATTGGCAACAGAAAGCTGGGGGTAATCAAACTGCATTACCATTAAGGCTGAAAGAATATTGACTGTTAAGGGAGGAAGTTCTTCTGTTCTGTAACAAATTATGATAATACTGCACAAACAGAAAAGTTCCTTTAATCATGATTTATTGCTGATTAAAGAAACTTTAACTATCCAGGACAATTGTCCTGTTTATGCAGTATTATCACAATTTGTTGCTAGTTAAAGGAGCTTTTAAAGAGAACTTTCCTGTTGGTGCTTGCAGTATCATAATACTGTACAAACAGGAAAGTTCCTTTGCAAAAGTTCCTTTGTCAGTATCAGTTTATGATAATACTGCAAGTACAAACAACTTCTCTTGGAAACTTCTCTTGGAAAGTGATCAGCAAGAAATTGAAGCAATCCAGGAAGGATCTGATTGAATGCATAGATATGATTGGTTAAACCAGCTAAAGAATAATTATAATACTGCAAGCACAAACAGGAAAGGTCTCTTGGAAAACTCCTTTAATCAACAAAATACTGCACAAGCAGGACAATTCTCTTGGAAAGTTAAAGTTTCTTTAATCAGCAATAAATTATGATAATACTGCACAAGCAGGACTCTCTATAAAGGGCATGTCAGATGGTAAATAGACCTGCCTTGCCTGTAAATAGGCCAAGAAAGTACTTTGGCAATCCATTATTCATGGTGTTTGTGCAACTTTGATTTGAATGGGATATCTTTAGATTGTTTTGCTCTTTGCAACAACCTTACACACCCTTTTAAATATTTCTGTTAGTGATTTATAAAAAGTTTCTTGACTTAGAGCTTCAGAAAGAGTTCTTAGCATCTCCCTGTTCTGTCTCACCTCTTCGTTATGCCGTTCAGTCACGTCTCTTCTGGCTCTCGAAAATCATGTATCAACCCTCTCCGACACATCGAAGGTTTTCCACATCTCGTAGGCCTGCATAATATATGAGACCTCTCTCGTGCTTCTGGCAGTCGGATAGAAAACCCAGAAAACCATACATGTTGCTGTAGCCTGTTTCAGCCCAAGTTTGGGAAGCTCAAAGGGGTCGAAATAGCAAGCATGGCCAACAGAAGAGGCGTCTCATTCTTTCGCTCCCACACAACCGATCTTTCTTTCTTGGTATACCAGAATGACTAGACTTCCTGGAATTATTTGTCTAGGGTTTTGAACAGCGTGACGAGCGGTTGTGTTTTGAGATTGAGTGAATAGATTTTCTGAATTTATCTAAAGTTTCGTCGAATTGGTGTTAAAATAAGCTGTGGAAATGGAGAAGCTCGTCAGCGAAGCTATCCTGAATATTCGAGAAGTAAAGAAACACAAACCAACGAAAATTGCAGTTGCGGAGCACGTCGTGATCGCAGCTCGAAAAAGCGGCCTAGGCCCATCATGCACGCTTGAGGAAGCAAATCATATTATCGACAAGATGGTGAAAGAGAATGTGATATTTGAAAACGGAGAGGATTCTTATTTTCTTACCAGTAAATCAAAAAAGAAAGGACAAACAAAAACTTCATTGCAAGTCAAGAGCAGCGATATTTTGGAAAACGAAGTTGCAGAGGATTTGCTTGCCACGCCCTCCTCCATGCCCTCGGAGAAGTCGGACAGAGAAACACAGAGTTTTCCACATGGAGCAAGTGCTAGCCTGTCCAAAAACACACGAGAAATGCTGGAAGAAAGTGGTAAAGGTAATTCTTTTCATGATGATGAAGTAAATTTGCAAAAAAATGAAAAAGAACGAGAAAAAACTGTTTCAAAACAGAGTGCAAAACCACATCAAAATCAAAAAAATTTATCTACCACGTCTAACACTGATTTTATTGTTTCATCAAGAAGACTGGACAATTTAGAGAAAAAGGTCGATGAAATTTTATTTGAATTAAAAAAAAGCCAAAAAAAGAAGACACTGGGAAATCAACGACAGAAAATCAGAGTATTCACAGCTTGCTGTTAAAAATCGATCAATTGGCCAATATAAACAAATCTTTGGAAAATGAAAATGCCATGCTGAAAACAAATGCAGCAAACAACATGAAAAGTCAAGGATACCCTTCTAGAAACTCCTATTCATCAGGTTACCATAGGCAACTACCTGATTTGTATACTCAGGATCCAAACAATGAGATGACAAACATCCCCAAGAGAGCACCTGGCCCCATGGCAGCACGAAATCAATGGTCCTTTCCCAAGGTAACAACAAAGAAGCCAAAACTGTTTTCAAACAATAATCCAGTGCTGACCAGTAATCGTTACACCTCCCTGCAGGTTGATGAAGAGAACTCTGAATGTGATACTTTTCTGGCAAGGAACGTCGTGCCTGGAAATGCATCCTATTCCGAATCTGTGCGAGGCAAAAACAGACAGGATCAAAATATGCGTTCAGATTCGTTTGCTTGGCCTAATGAAAACGAAGGATCAAATGAAAGAGCAGATGAAAGATTTGGTTTTGGGCAAGATGGCTGCTCAAAAAAATTCGCCAATCCACCACTAGCTGCCTATATCAGTCGACCTGCACCCGAACAAGAATTGCGACCTCAATCCAGACAGGAATTGCGACCTCCATCGATTCCTATAAATACTCGGCAAAGTTTTCAGGAACGGCAATATTCAAACCAAAGGAATCAACGATCACAACAAAATCCCTCTCTTAACGTTGTTGGAGATTCCATGATTCGCTCAATTAATCGTAGAGTTTTGAATGAGGAAACAGAAGGCTGGAACATAAGAGTGAAAACATTTGGAGGGGCAAAAGTGGAGGACATGGATTATTACTTGGAACCAACCCTACAGTACAAGCCAAAGGCAATTATTCTCCACTGCGGCACAAATAACCTTCGGAGAGATTCTCCTGAAGTGGTAGCAAATAAGGTAATCAGCCTTGCTGTTAAAGTAAAGAGAAGAGTTGCAAATGTCGCTGTATCTGGAATCATAATGCGAACTGACTCGAACGAACTGGAGCAAAAGAGACGAGAAGCAAATGAACTAATCAAACGTGGACTACATCAACATCACGTAGACTTTATTGATCATGAGAACATCAATTCTTATCATCTGGATAATTCAGGACTCCACTTAAACCAGTTTGGGACAAACATTCTATCCGGTAATTTTATTGATTTCCTTAAAACCTGACTGCATTTGTCTATGCAGCTAAACGTATTATCTGGAACTTCGTCGAAAGCGGTTTCGCCAGCTAACTCATTTACGACAGAAATACAATCAAATTCGTCTGCGGACTGTAGTCCTATCCAAAGTATTATATCAATCCCTGTTTCTGACATTGAAAACTCATCACAAGAAATGTTTCGATGCTCATCTTCACCTCACATCGTGAGCACCCCAGTTAGCTCTTGGCCTTCGGTAGAGCATAGCCCACCCCTCTTTGAATCATCAACCCCATCTCCTACTTCAACAGATATTTTTTCAGAATCTGATGATTCTTGTGACATTGACAAACTCTTTGGTCTCAGGACAGAATATCATAACCACCCACTCATAGGGTTCTTGAATATTAATAGTCTTAGAAATAAGATTATTGACTTGAGGATGCTTATGGAAAGATGCCTACCTGATGTTTTGGTTATAGAGGAAACCAAAATAAGTTCCGATTTCAAAACTGAGACTTTTCTTGTGAATAATTATCAAAAACCGATGCGTCGTGATAGGAACGAATGCGGTGGGGGTATTATGCTGTATGTCAGGAAAGGTGTAGCATGTAACCGTGTCCCAGTATTAGAGACTCCTTCTCTTGAACTCCTTTGCTCCGAACTAATAGTAAGCAAAAAGAAATGGATTGTCTACAGTATTTACCGGCCCCCTGAATCCAACAACATTGATTCATTCTTTAACGATCTTTCTACTACCTTAAATTCTGCTTTAGACAAATACGACAACGTAATTGTAATGGGGGATATCAACATTGATACCCTAAACCGGCAGGACCCTGGACACTCTAAACTAGTGTCCTTTTGTGATGTCTTTGGGCTATCAAATTTGGTGACTGCTAAAACATGTTTCACCAAGAACAGCAGTTCTTCCATTGATGTTATCCTTACAAATCGGCCGAGATCATTCCAAAAAACTTCTGTGTTTGAAACTGGCTTAAGTGACTACCACAGTCTTGTCATAACGGTTATGAAATCTCATCTCCCGAGACTTAAGCCTAAGATAATCAAGTATCGCAGCTACAAAAAGTTTGACGCCGAAAATTTTTTGTCAGATATAAAGCTGGCGAATTTTGGTGCTCCTGACGATCCTGATCAAGCTTACAATGATCTTGTATGCACTTTTCGGAAATTGGTTGACAAACATGCCCCCCTAAAAACGAAAGTACTACGAGGAAACACTGCTCCTTTCATGACCAGGGAATTAAAAAAGGGAATTTATACCAGAACGAGGCTACAAAAGAGATACAAGAAAAATCCTACGAAAGAAAATGAATTAAAATTTAAACGACAAAGAAATAAATGTGTTTCCTTGAGAAAAAAGGCAATTAAACAGCATTTCAAACAAGCAACAGAAAATGGACTTGTATCGAATCGAGCTTTCTGGAACCTTGTCAAACCTTTTCTCTCCAACAAAGGAGGCTTAGCTGGTAGTGATATTTCCTTAGTTAAAAATAATGAAATCGTAACTGACGACCAGCAACTAACCGAAATATTTAACGATCATTACATCAACATAGTAGAAAAATCTAGCGGTGTAAAACCTTGCAACATTGCAGATACGGTTGCAACCGATGATTATCGGCAAATCATTAGGCTGATTCTTGAAAAATACAAAAACCATCCAAGTATTTTAGCTATCATTCAAAATCCTGAAAACAATTTCAATTCATTTTCCTTTCATGAGGTACAAGTCTGTCAGGTTAGGGAACAACTAAGGTCTTTGGACGGTAGGAAATCAACGGGGGAAGATCAAATACCACCAAAACTTGTGCTGTTGGCTGCAGACGATCTTGCAGCCCCTTTAACAGATGCCATTAACAGCAGCATACGAAACTATAGGTTTCCAGATAATGGAAAGCGAGCTGCGGTATGTCCCCTGGATAAAGGGGAGGCCAATCGTACGGTTGAGCGAAACTTTCGACCTGTCAGTATTCTAAATATATTCTCCAAAATCTATGAAAAGATTTTGAAAAACCAACTGGTCCCATACTTAGATGAAACCCTTTCACTTTTCATAGCTGCCTATAGAAAAGCATACGGCACACAACATGTCTTGATAAGAATGATAGAAGAATGGAGGGTTAAACTCGATAATGATAATATTGTGGGAGCTATCCTTATGGATTTATCGAAAGCTTTCGATTGTATTCCACACGATTTACTTATAGCCAAATTACATGCCTATGGTTTTCATGAAAATGCCCTGGTCCTTATCTACTCTTACTTGAAACGGCGGAAACAGTCTGTTAGAATCAATAATACATATAGCTCTTTCCAAACAATTTTATCAGGGGTACCTCAAGGCTCTGTTTTGGGTCCTATTCTTTTCAATATTTACATAAACGATCTATTTTTGTTCATTAACCGAGCAACGTTACATAATTATGCTGACGATAACACTCTAGCTTATTTTTCCAAGACCCTATCAAATTTGATCGAAGTACTGGAAGAAGAAGCTGGAGTTGCTTTAACTTGGCTAAAACATAATCAAATGATAGCCAATCCAGAAAAATTTCATGCACTCCTCATTAGGAAGGATCAAACAAATACTAGTGGAGAGAATTTTAACATCCAAGGCAAAATGATCAAATCAGAAGAAACTGTCAAATTGCTGGGTATTCAGCTAGATTACAGGCTAAATTTTGAACAGCATATCTCTGAACTTTGCAGAAAAGCTGCATCCCAACTCAATGTCTTGAAAAGACTCAAACACTTTATTGGTTTTAATGAAAGAAAAATCCTTGTCCAGAGTTTTGTTTATTCAAATTTTGATTATTGCCCTCTTGTGTGGTACTTCTCATCAGCTAAGGCTTTACAAAAAATTGAAAAGATTCAAGAACGTGCCCTTAGATTTTTATATAATGATCACCTTTCCTCTTACAGTGACTTACTTTTGAAGTCAGAAAGGTGCACTATGCAGGTTTCTCGTCTGAGAGTTCTTTGCATAGAGGTTTTCAAGACATTGAAAAACTTAAACCCATCTTTCATGCATGACATTTTCAAAATCAAATCTTCCACTTACTCATCACGAAATCCAAATGATTTACAGCATTACAGACCAAACCAAGTCACCTTTGGATCTAATAGCCTTCGATCTTTAGGACCTCAAATATGGAATGGACTGCCGAATGAAATAAAATCTGCCGAAAATTTGAATAGTTTTAAACACCTAATAAAAAAGTGGGATGGCCCCAATTGTAAATGCAATGCTTGCCAGCATATGACAGAAAACTAATCTCTCTTTGTATCATGTAAACATCTTTATGTACATACCTGTATTATTTATTTTTCACTTTAATTTATCGATTTAGATTAGTTCGATATGTACATATGTATATAGAGAGCTAAATAATAATTATCGATGTTAAATAAGATGACAAACAAATTGTCCTTCGTCTTCAGCACAAGCTTCGGAGTTGGCTTTTGTTTGACAATCACCTTCTGCCAGCTGACATTTCTTGCTGCAAAAGACTTCTACAACAGCTGGGAGACTATCCCTCAGGAAGGGTTGCAAATGATTACTCGTGCACCATCGTAATCGAACTTCCAATAATAATTCTCTGAACTGAAAGGCATGGACTTTGCTTGAACTGTACCTAGGCCCGTCAGTTCGACTGACTGAGTGAAACCACAGGACAAAATTTGTTTCGTCATCATTTCTATTGTTTCAAGGGAAGGCGTGCTGTGAAAATTTAGCATGCCAAAGGTTTGAAAACTAGCGCAATGAGCGTGCGTAAGATCTGCCCCAGCCAATCAAATCGTGGCTAAGTTTATACTTTGATGACGTAACTCCTGCTTTCTCTGATCCGCCAGACATAACATATGGAACCAGTACGAGAAACAGTGAAGTTTGACCATAACTGCAAAGTGGAGGCTGCAGAGTTAGTATAGAAACCCTATGATAGGTCTGGCATTCTGAACCGAGCAGGAATTAGCACAGGGGACCATGATATCAAACTGTAGGAGAGCGAAGGTTGGGTGTACAGTGATATCAATGTCACGATTTTTAAGACACTTTTTGCAAAAAACCTGTTTGGCAAAAATAATAATTTTTCGTCTGAAAAAAATCGTATCCCTGGAAATTTTTAGTCATGCTGAGCATGACCAGCATGACCGCTAGCTTCGCCACTGTCTTACCAAGGGCTAAGTATTTTGTGATGTTAAGAGAATGAAAGATATGCTGAATATAGGCTAGACTAATTCATTTCAAAACAGCTATAAAATATGCAAACATGTTTTAGTAAAGTCATGTTCTTTGAAACATGTCCTGCAATTGAACCTTCAAGCCTAATGCCTTCAGAAAACACACTAAAGTTACTAAATTTGAGATAAATTAAGTCTAGGTCATAAACATCTAATTTGAGAATTGCAGAGATTCTATTGGAAAATGACCATGTACTCCCAATGATCCTTTGTACGCTTGCGAACAATCAAACATTATATTGGCCATAACTTTGAACACGATACAGTGGCAACATGGATATAGCTTCAAAGAAAATGGCTCTCCTAATCCTTAAATCATTTTCCAAAATTGTTTGAGTTCACGAGCTATGACAGCAAGATACATGTATGACAGGTTGAAACCTAACAACAGCAGATATCTCAACAGTAGATAGATTTGAGTTGTTTAGTTTTTTTGTATTTCAACTTTTTATTGTTTATAGAAAAAAAATAGGTTGAAAATGCAAAGCAGCTCTGTAACTACCAGGAAAAGCAAGATCATCCTCATGCGGTATGAAACTTACTATGAGATCGCAAAGGATCTTGGGGTTTACAGGGTCTACAACAAACTAATCTGGTATCAACCATGGAAATAATTCACTTATAAAAAGGGGCGTGCAAGTCTTAACACAAATTTTGTAGCGTAAACCAACCTGTGCTCCGTATGTGGTCCACTTGGTTTTCGTTCATGACCACGTGGGCCGGTCAATGAAGACCCCAAACTCAATACTTGGTATGTCATTGTTTGTGTCTTTGTTCTTTGTTGTCGATCCATACTTTATAGTGGTGTTATCTGGAGAAAAAACTAAAGTCTTGACGAAAATTTGCGTAAAAAACAATGCAGCCGAGCAAAGTATTCCTGTCCCATTGTCGGTACATGAAACAAGATTACGATAGAAAAAACTGAGTAGCAAAAGAAGTCTTTCAGGAATTAATTTGTTGTCATATATATCATCATTCTGACGATATATATATAAATATATATCTATATAGCTTTAGAATATTGTAAAACCAGAAAATCTGACGTGTACCGCGTACCACGTTGTCTGGTTTTACAAGGCGCGTGTTCGAAGGCCAATAACAAATAAAACACAAAACAATTCACTACTTCGGCGGATCTTCAGCAAATACTCAATTCTACTCGTCTCGATTGGTCTCTCGGCAATACAACTATGTTCGGCGGTTCAATGATACTACGGTTCGTCTTCATCGGCTTGTCGTCTAACTAATCTGGAACTTCAAACTTCTAAGCTTAAGAGCGGCCTAAAAATTGCTTCTGTCTTGTAGCGTCCTTATCGTCAACTGATCAACTAGCGGAAACGTGCGACTGATCAAAACATCAAAAGTAAAAACAAAAGGAAAAGCTAAACGGCAAAAACAATATTGGTGCTGAGTTACAGGAAACATTTTCAAATTAATTAATAGTGCATGCGTCATTAAGAACAAAAACCTAAGCAAAATGAAATGTCCATGAGAAAATAATGAGATGTGCAGAAAATAAAACAGTTAGTGTTTTTGTGCCTTAACAATATCTACTAAACTTTCAATCTTTCCATGCAAAATCTCTTTGATTCGGATATGATCTCACTTGTAACTAACAAAGCTCTCCAAAGTCCCTGCTAAGCTGTATCTCTATATATATCTATACATGTCTTCAACTTTTATTGTGACCAGTGTCCGAGAAAAATTTAGTTATCAAATTGTTCCGTTACCAAGCATGATTTTCTTTGCCACGTAAAAGCTTTCATCTGACTTCTTCCCTCGAGAAACTAATGATGCTGTAGGACTATCTTTTAACTTCGTTCAAGTACGCTCATAGAACATGACACAGGTGTCCTAGAACCCATGCAACAAGTCTCACTATTTTAAGTCTAAAAATTTGAATATCAAGTAAACGCTGCCCAAGCTTCTATCAAACATAATGCTTTACCATTGCTCGTTCTAAATAGAATATGGTCTTCTGCTTGCAAACACGATGACAGTTGAAAAGAGGTCTTTGAAAAGAGAATGGAGGCTGTCACCAGAATGTACTAATAAATCAATGGAAATAGCAAAAAATCGTTTCACCTTTCGATAAACTATCAAAAATTATAGTATATGCAAAAACTTACCGTTGTTTCTTTGGTATATATAACGTTGATCGTGTAACTCCCACAAAGCACTGGAATGACTAAGATCTGTCTTCAGTTATAAAGATGGTCAAGGGACTTCCCCCTTGTCATAACGTCGTATCGCGCGGGTTCTTTCCCTTTGCGAAGAAGAGGAGTGGCATAATAACAACGCACGAACATGTACGCGCGGGGAAAATTCCGATGCACTGTGTCCTTCGCAGGGGCTCACTTCTGTTGATCACTTGGACAAGGGGGAAATTTGGATGAACTGGATCCTTCGCAGCGGCTCACTACAATCAAGATAAAATAAAAGAATTTTATTTTATCTTGCTACAATGAAGATATTGAAATACTGAGTGCAAGCCAAGTAGACCTGCAACCCAACAGGTAAGCTTTTTGTCAACGAAAGCTTTGGAAATATTCAGACAAACAGCAAATTTGAGTTCAGCTTTATAATATCTACTAAACTTTCGACGTTTCCATGCAAAATCTCTTTAACTTGGATATGATCTCACTTGTAACTAACAAAACCTTCTAAAGTCCCTGCTAAACTTTACTGTCTTCCAAAGAAATTTTGAGTAAAAGCAGATTTATAATACCATATCAGACACAATTTGATGAGAGATACATGTATGATTTCTTGGGGTTTGCTGTTCAGCTGCATATACTGATTCTGAATTAACATTACCTTGATTCTTAATTTCTCTTTATGTAACATTTTCTCGCAGTTAACCAACAATGGCAGACATTGAGAAAATTGCAGCCAGCCGTTCAACATTTACTGAAACATTTTCAGATTACTTCTTTTATAAAACGTTCCTGTGTTTCAGATGGAGAGAGAGGGACTTTCACACAACAGCTGCCCGTGAGAAAGTTTCCAACTGCAACAGTCCTGTTCAAAGTTAAGGTAACGTGGGGCACTGGGAAACACGTGTCATCCAAGATTTTTGCAATCACAAGGAAAATTTCCCTTTTCTTTTCCAAACAGCGTTGTAGCTAAATGGAAAGTGTCCTTGATGTGTCATGCCCCTAAGCGTATGAAGCTTCCTACGGCCCTGGCCCTGCTATTCATGCTTGCTTTTTAAGAACATATTTTTACCTTAGTTTCTCTGAATCATCATGCTGGATTGACACTTCTTTCTATTTTCTGAAAATAAATATCCCTAAAAATCCTATTATTTGAAAAATCCTTGTATGCCTTTACAGAAAAGTTATATACCACTCTATCCCTAAGATCTTCATAGGTTCCCGTATATGAATAAAGGATATCTTGTCATTGAAGTAAGAATTACTTTTGGTCAAAATAAGCAGAGTTTCTTTCTTAACCAAGCCTGCATTACATGGGATGGAGTGGAGGTCGCACTTACACGCTGATTCAAATAGTTTTGTCGAAGAACCTCTTGATCAAAGCCTTCCTTGTTACTAAATCATTGAGCTTCGAAAATGACATCAAGGGTTCAATGTAAAGAAAACGAAATATTGCCTGCATTAAAAGAGCTACAGTGAGAAGGCTTTCTCATTTCTTGTAAGTAAGAAGGCAAGGCCTATTCCTAGCATCGCAATCAAAATAGGCTGTGGATAAATTCGAATGACACAGAAATTAGCCTCCTTCTAAGAAGCAGGCGCATGAATGTTTATTTGTATTAATTTGATAAAGTGCAGTCAAGGATTTTCTAGATTCCATTTTCCCCTTCACCCATCCTTTCCCTGGGGAATTGTATTAATTTCCTTCTTGCTTACACTATTTACCATCTAACAATAGCATTCTGGCTAAATAAGTTAGATGTGTGTGTTGCCTAGTAACAGGCATGATAGAATTTGGTCAATCAAAGGTCTACTGTATTGATCATTAGCTGATTACTGTGACAGGTGGGATATTTTATACTGAGACCAATTTGATATACAAACAAGCTTCTATCATGTGCGTATTGCCAAGCATTGACACATAATATTGTGGCTAATCACAAAGCAAAAATATCCATAATTAGACTAGCACACATCTAACATATCAATTATTGTGACAGCCAAATAAGTAGCTTCTATTTACAGTTTTGGAAAGTCCCTTTTTGCAATTCCTGCAGCCAATCTGTCTTTTTCTTGCACACCATGCATCTTGGTCTAACTTGGTACTGTACTGCATAGGCCAGTGGTTTGTTGAATGATGTCTATTCCAGTTTGTATGTCCGCTAGATCAGGCTGTCTGCCTTGTTGGTCAAAATAACGGTTTGTCTTGCGAAAAAGTATTCAGTTTTCAATTTTCATCTTAAGAGCTGTCATAAAGACTGAAACAGAGGGGGGCGGAAGGGATTTCAAAATTTGTTGTAAAATCATATAGCCCAATGGAAGTAAAAGAAACTGTTTTCATAGCCCCTTAAACATCTGCAAAAAGATTTGATGACCCTACCAGGGCTTCAAAATGAACTCTGCCAATACTGTATTTGTGGGATCCAGTATAACGCTTTAAGAAGGCAGGGAGGTACCTGCAGATACCACTGTATCAGACACTGAGATAGAGAACAACATCAATGATCAAGAGAACAGAAAATGTGACGCTGACAATGTTTAAAACATTTGTAAAACATTGAAAACAAATCCTAAGAAGTACAGCTTCATGGCCCATGTTTATCACTTGCAGTAGTTTGTTAGCCCAACATTTTCCATCCAATAAATTTGGTGACCCTGTCAAATCCCTTCCGCCCCCCTCTGTTCCATACTTTATGACAGCTCCAGGAAAGTTTGCAAAAATGAGTTCTATATCTTGCGAACTAACTACAATAGATTTAATAAAACTTGGCTGCTGGCAATTTGTACCCCCCACAGTTTAAGGACGTAGACCCCCATCTTATATGGGAGAACCCATCAATTATACTTTCTCATTAGAAAAGATATGCAACGTTCAAAGAATATCTATCGATGTGCATCGTAACACAGAGCTAATTGCCATAACTGAAAATTTACAAGCATGGAAGCATTACGGAACGTGTTGTGAAGCCTTGGTCAAACGCATCTAACATTTCATCCAATACTCATTTTCAAAAGTTTGTACAGTTTGTTGATGCTGATGAGGGGGCGGTCTAACTCATCCAACATTTCATCCAAAATTTCATCCAACATTGCTAGCAAAATCCATTATCGTTATTCCCCTGCGCAGCAACAAGTTTAAAGTGATTGAAAATACCCGTGAAGTAAACTAGAAGCCCGGGGAGGGAGGGGGGGGGGGGGGTTTGAGAAGATTGCCTTCTTCTTATTACCGAAACTTGCTGTCATACCCACTTTTAAGATAAATTTTGTCGGAAAAAGACCCATTTTTAGCTAGTTTTTGCAAATTTCCGGATAACCCATCCATTTTATGGAAAATCTGCCGAAAAGGGGGCCCTTGTTTAGAGAGTTCTGGGCCCAAAATCCCACCCATATGGGCGGCACATACCCATACCCTCAACATGTTATGTACCGCCCCCCCCCCCCGGGACTAGAGGTAAGAATTGCCGACTTACGCATCCAACATTTCATCCAACATGCTAAAAACCAATGTTGGATGAAATGTTGGATGCGTTTGACCACCCATGTTGGATCATCCAACATTTGCAAATTGATGTTGGATGAAGTTTGATCGAAATCAAAAACAAATTTTGTTTTCGAATGTTGGATGGCATGTTGGATGCGTTTGACCACTTGATCCAACGTTTCGTCCAACATTTCATTTCTGGGCATGCGCACTACACTCTAAAAAGTTGATATTTTGTCATCAGGGTGCCATTTTCGACCTATTTCAGCAGTTTGCATTCTAAATCAGCAATTGGTATTTTTAGTTTGTTTTACCAGTATTTTTAATCAATTTCAACACGTCGCTGCGCTGGCGAAAGAACGATTGTGAATTTTGCTAGCAATGTTGGATGGATCAAATGTTGGATGCGTTTGACCGCCCCCTCATCAGCATAAACAAATTTCACAAACTTTTTTGCAGTAAATGTTGGATGAAAAAGCAGCCTGCTGAAAATAAATCGAAAATGGCGGTCAGATCATAAAGTATCAAAGTATCTTCTGCGTATGCCAACAAATGAAATGTTGGGCGAAATGTTGGATGAAGCGGTCAAACGCATCCAACATTCCATCCAACATTTGAAAAAAAATTGTTTTTGATCTCGATCAAACTTCATCCAACATCAATTTGCAAATGTTGGATGATCCAACATGGGTGGTCAAACACATCCAACACTTCATCCAACATTGGTTTTTAGCATGTTGGGTGAAATGTTGGATGCGTTTGACCAGGGAGGGAAATAAGACTTTCAGAAGCAATGGCCTACGAAATTTTACAGAAAGCGCCGAAATATACATGGGATCCAATGGCCAGAAAGTATACATTTTGCAACAATACGCGAAATTATTCCTCAGGAAAAATTTTGAGGCTCTCAAAATCCTGTCGTTGACTAGTTCGGGAATTAGCCACCGGGAATTCCCTTTCACATTGCACAGCTCATAGGCACCTGCCATCGCGCCTACTGAAATTTGGGCGTATGGAAGAACCCTTGGCAATTTCTGGTGTCTAACGCATTGTCTAATGGATGTATTATTCAGCAAATTTAAAGCATATACACTACATATTTTGAAGCAGAAATCGCTGATTATTTGCAGAATATGTAAGAGTACAAATCAAAAGGTAATTGAAGCTTGGAGTCTAGAAAGACCAGAAAAATACCAACAGCAGATCAATAGAATCATTCGCAATGGTCAGATCGGCAAAAAAGTTGAAAAATGGCAATGGGAGCCTCCCCTGGCATGCCGAGGGGAAATTGTTTAGCCAGCTCTACTCTAGAAAGTTCTTATGGCTTCGAATAAAAGGGCCGAAAAAATGGCACCAGATCCACAGTGCGTTTTTTTCATCAAGTAAAGTTCTATTACAACCAAAACTGCTCCTAAAACATTTTTGAAGAAGAGCTTGAAGAAGAAATTCAGTAAAATGAGTAGAGGCTTCGAAAGGTATGCGCAAGGACCAGATGAAAGTAAGTCTAATAACGTACAATGACAATTTTTTTACACTAATCATGGACCTACCTCTTCAGCCTCTTTTTGTAACTTCCGTCTCAAAAATAGTTTTGCACGATTTTACTCTTCGTTAAAAACTCTTAACGGTGTGAATTTGGAAAGACATAATTTCTGGCTACGCTATCGAAAATTGATTATCGTTTGAAAAAATTTGGTGACTTCACCGTTCCCTTGACATTTTACTGTATGTAATAGCAGTGATACACCTGTCAATTAGCAGCATTCGGGAAAGCAGCTGCTGATAGGGGCAAGGCTTATATTGTCCTTAGAATTTCATAGAAAATGCATCTAATTAATGCTTGTGATTTAGCACCATTGCTTTCAAAATTTTTGGTGCTTGAGCCCTCCTGCCTCTCTGCCTCCTGCCTATTTCCTACTGGCCGGTAACACTCATGGATGAGTTTAACTCTCAGCTGAGGTAATCGTAAAATTTACACTAGGTGCATCCTTAAATGATATAAACCTTGTTCAGATTTATATGTTCAATAAGCTGCATTCTTTAAATGTACACGATATCCCTTATACACTTTCTTTGTCGTGATTTCCCTTATAAGCTCACTTTAAAAAAATTCAAAGTTAAGTCGAAAAAAGCCACTCGCTACATAAGACCTTTGATTCAAGAAACCATGAGCGTGTAATGAAGACGATGTCAAAATACGGAGGAGGTGGACGATTGGTTATGTTCTTTCGTGCATTGACGCAAGCAGCTCAGCAAAGTAAATTCCACCATCTCTAGAGCCAGCGATATAAGTTGTGATGTGCCACAGAGCTTGGCCCACTTCTACTCCTGATGACTGTCATAAACGATCTACTGTTCTATTTGGCTATCATTGACCCTATCTGACCTTGGGGGACGGATTTATACATTCTTCCGTGTTTGCTGAATGACTCTTAGATTTAGCAAGTTTAACTTTCTATCATACAGCAATGAAACTGTAACAATTTTGGTGTTCTATTTTAGCCATGTTTCTATGGTAACCAAGTTGTCGTTCCACACTCTGTGAAAAATATACATTATATCTTTGTTAATCCTTTTTAATTGGTCCAATTAAGTCTAAACTATGAATTTACATCTATTTTGATCCATATTTCATTTCGTTTCGAAAAGTGAAGTTTTACGACCTTTAACCCTATCAAGCCTAGGGGGGGGGGCTGAATCAGCCCCCCCCCTAGCAGTTTTTTGTCTGTAGATTTTTACCAAGTGCATTTACAACACTGAAACTTTCTGACTTTTAGTTTTTATCTTTGTTACGATGTAAAATTAATTTTTTGAAAAAATCAAATTCATTCCAGGGGGTAAACGCGACCAGTTTTCAAGAGATGTATGTGTAAAATTTTGAATAATTCCTAATAAAATCTACAGCTAAAGTGATAAAATGATGAAAAGATAGGAATACATACTACTTTTGATGCTCTATCCAACAAATTAGCTCATTTTTAATTTGAACATATGGTTTTGCGGATTTTGGCACTACGCATGCGCGCATTCTTTGCATTCCTGTGTGATGACGTCATCACTTTTTGTTAATTTTTCTTCACAGAGCAAATACTATTTGGACATAGAATACAATCAAATTGGACTGATGTCCTTAATGCTTTTTGTTTTCTCACAATTAACGATTGAAAATTTTTAGTACTGAACCCTATTGACTTTGAAAATTGAATAATGTGACGTCATGGAAAGGTCACGTGACATATCTAAAAATAGATTTCATTTTTGGGTTCATCATGACACAGAATAAAAATAAAGGCAGAAGGGCAACTCCTGTCGGACCCTTTGATCTTTTCGCGACACGTTTTCAAACGAGGCTAGCCCATGAGAACAATGGTTGCTTACTTAAACTCGTTTTTACAACGAGGTTTAGCAGGAAACAATCACACGGAACTAAAGCCGATATCATGAGTTGAAAACATCGAGGAGAAAGAAACTGAAGTTGTGGGACGTTTCGTCTGGAAATTCATGTTGGTAAGCTGCATTTTGTCATTATTTCTTCTTACTAAGCCGTTTATTTTCAAAAGTCATTATTCTGTTGATCTCCTCCCAGAGATTGTGATATAGACATGCAGCCTAACTAGCTTGGCAAAGGTTGGTTTTCAATATTGAGGAAGATGCAATGCAACGCGACTTGGTTCTCTCTCGAGCATCACCTGCTCTGTAACATTTTTAAAGTCACGACTTTTCCTACCATAACCAGGGGAAATTATCGATATTTATCACATTCATCACAAGGTATATACTCGATTATTTCTTCTAACTCATTTCAGAGATCATTTGGCTGGTCGCTGCGGCAAGAACAGCGATGCATATGCAGGCAGGCCTGGTTCTTGGCCGCTCTAGCGGCGCAAGAAGGACAGACAGACAACCATTGAAACATTAGTATATTTCTGTTAATTTCAAGATTCTGTAACAGTTACAACAAGTTCAAGGTATTTTGAATGCATTTTGATATTTTTAATAAGTATTCAAGATTTCAGTGAAAGCAGTGGTACTGTACTACGTTTGCGCGAACTCTCTCAGTCTAACCACGGGTAGATGGGCCTTGCTAAAATGCCTTATCGAAATCTAATATAAAAATCCACCAGTAGCAGAAAATATGAATTTGGTACATATATATACATTTTACAACTTTTATGAAGGCCGATAGCATAAAAGAAAAATATATAAAAATGCCTGCATGCCATGAAATGGTAAAGAACGGGCCGACCTTGGCTTTTACCTGCCAGTAGTGATCGGTGCGAAAACGACTAAGAATGATGTAGAAACCAGCATTTTTTACTTATTTACTGTGGAATGTATGTCTGTTCATACGAAAATGCGATTTTCTTTTTGATTTTCTGAGTATTTTCTCTGAAATTCCAGTTAGAAGGAGATACCTCAATAGCCGCCCGTACAGTGGAAGCGAATTTAACTTACTTAACCTCGTTTCCATGATCTCCTTTGTTCTAAGACTGTCGCGCTGTCGGAACAATAGAGTTTCCCTTCTGCCTTTATTTCTATTCTGTGATCATGAGTTGTTCTATACACATGCAAAGTTTCAAGGCTCTAGGTTGTCCAGAACAGAAGTAAATTAGGGGGGGCCGAATCAGCCCCCCTAGGCTTCCTAGAGCATCAAATACCCTAGGCCTGATAGGGTTAACACACTTTCATTTTTATGACATCATATGACATCATAATGTTAATTATACTCTAGCAACAACAACGACAACGCTAATTAAACCATTGTTTCAAAAATTCATCGTTTATATAATGAACCACCTTTGTATATAATTTGGTTGCCATATCTCAAGCAACTACAGAGATGAACAGGGGGGCCGAACCCGACCCCCCAGGTATCGAGTGTTTCAAGTCGCCCAGGTCAGATAGAGTTATCTGATCTATGGACGTTAATCTTTGAGTGACCAAATTGTTCCTACATTTATCAAAGTCCAATAGTTGTACTTCGAAAAGACTACATTAGATATCTAGTTGGTACGAATCCTTATGGACCTATCAAAAGCATATGACTGTATACCTCATGACCTCCTTATTGCTATATTGGAGGCCTATGGGTTTCATGGAAAAAACTTGTGACTGATGTATAGCTACGTAACGAAGCGAAAGCAGAGTGTAGAAGTTGAGTCTTATAAAAGTTCCCAGAAGCAACGTCAAGAAAGGCATCCCCAAAGGCTCCGTTCTTGAGCCCTTACTATTCAATATCCTTTTAAATGATTTGTTCTACATGGAATTAACTTCAAAATTGTTTAATTCACCGTGTATTCATGTGGCACTAGTATAAGCGAATTACGACAAA